>JACAXG010000176.1:28128-628128 GCA_018881555.1 Amblyornis subalaris | reverse complement strand
CCGAGAACTGGAATACTGCGCGTGTGAGGTGAACATAAATGTCAAACTCATTTAGGGCTTCTCCTGGTTGTGAGGATAGTGATATCTATTCCCTAGAGTCTACCTGTTCCTCTTCCTTTTCCTGTTCTTCTCCCTTCTTCACACATTTCCAAAGGTCGTGGGAAGTCTTTAGTGCACAGGTCTCAAGGCATGTAACTCATAATTTATCTGCTAGAACAGCGTTGTCACAATTCCCAGTATAGAACAGCCTTCTCCAAATTAAATGTGATTGGTCTGTTTCTTTTTTCAAGATGATGGGAAATTTTTGAAAGAAGATATTTTTGACCAAATGTTGCCACATATTTCAAATGACAGGATCAGTCCGGATGTAAATCCAGCAAGACATCATGTGATCCTTATTTTAAATCTTACCTCAAAGTCTGTAGTTTGTCCCTTGTATATTGTCTTCCTTCACCATTAAAATCCTTACTAATGTGAGGTCTATGCATGAGTTGTGCTAATCTAGTCTGACGTTGGTGTAATGTGAACTAAAAGCTTTAATACAGGAAGACTTTTACTGAACCTGTATTCAGAATTTTTTACTAATGCATCCAATCTTGTTTTTTATTTCAATTAGTTCAGTTCTCCCTTGAAAAGCTGTGGCAATACTTAATTAGTTTTAACTTTTCACAGTGTTCATTTTTCAGTGGAGGTCTACTACATGGCATTTCCTCTCATGTCTTAGGTGGTGGCTTAAGTTTATGTCCTTTCTCTGGGTAGGTAATTGAGAACTTTGACCAAGTAACCTCACTGAACTAAATAGTTGCATTGTTTTAGCCTATGCAACAACAGATGATCTCTCAGACCCAAATTGCTCAAAGTAATAATTTGATCCTTAGTATTAATCAACTTTGTAGTGGATGAAACCATTTCCACTGCTAATGAATGCCTAGTTTTTCTCTTGTGCTGTTGGATCAAGGGCTTTTGTAAGGTAGCCTGATCCATACAGAAAAAGTCGTGAGAACTTTTGTTTTCAGTGACTTTTATGTATTTATTTGCTTGAGCTGTGATAACTGATACTTTGAAAACTGAATGTTTTCCTGTTCCTTCCTCATATTTCAACTAATGAGTGGTGCAGCTGGTGTTAATATGCAAAGAATGTATCCTCGAAAACGTTAGATTCTTGTCTGCTATCCTTTTGCCCTGGTGTATGCATGCTTGCTAATCAGTAGGTAGCTCTGGGTTGGAATTTGGGCAGTGATTACTGCAGACAGAAACGGGAGCAAGCACTCAGCATTACCATGGCTGCCGTGGAATTAGGTCACTAACAGGCTTTCAGCAAAATAGTGTTAATTTTCCTCTTCACACACTCAAACATAGAAGGTATATTTATAATTCCACATCTTTGCTGGGTGATCCTCTGGTGTAGCATTCTTAGCAATGGATTATATATGAGTCTTTTAACTTCAGGTACCTCATGTGACTGCCCAGTTCAACATTCAGCACTTGTGTACTGAAGACTAAGGAAAGAGCTCCTGCAGTTAGGCTCGTGCCAACAGTGCAAATGTAAGTTTGTGCCTACCTTCATTCATAAGTTAGAATTAGTCATATACTTACGTGTTCTGCAAATTCCGGAGCGATATGTGTATGTATGTGGTTACTGAGGCTTTATTATCTTGCATAAATCTGCAATGAGTTAGTCATGAGCAGCACTCCATGGCTTTGAAATACCCTCTCATCAGAGGGCAGAGGTGGTCTCTGATAGCATTTAGCTGTTTGTTTCATGAGACTTGGGAATTAAGATTAATAAAATGCTGCAATCTAAACCTGGCTTTTTGATGAACTGATCACTTCAGTAAGAATTTAACAAGCATTGGTAATAATTGCCTCAACTCAATATCTTCTTTTGAAGTAATGACCATTACTTTTTGCCGTCTTTAATGATAGTCAATTATTTCGGTTTGCGTTTAGTTTTTTAAATTTTCTGATTTGGAAAAAATAAGATATTTGTCACTTCCATTCCTAATATCTACATATAGATCTGATCTTTTTAAGCTCTTCTACTGTGGCTTACAAATATTTTATGTATATACTATTCTAAAGTCAAATATTTATATCCCTGGGGCATATGCATTGATATCTAAATATGTTTTGCCTATATAATCCTTGTTCAGATTCTGTTAATAGCTCTTTAGTATGGAATATTACAGAAATGGGAAAAGCAGAGTACTCTCCAAAGATGTTTGAGATGGTGTTATTTTTATAATACTTTGTGAGTTCTGGTGATTTGCTTCCTGGTGAGATTGGCTCAAGCTTTTGTAGAAGAATGTTTCACTGAAGCAAAAAAAGTGATGCGTTGGTATTTTATACCATGACATTTGCATTAAGGGTTCTGCTGGTCTCTGGATTTAGACAGGTAAACTTGTAAGAATGTGCTTGGCCTTGAGCATCACACACTGCGTATCTGGATGGACCTGGTTAGATGCATGAAGAGCAGAATTTTTCCTAAGGAATAGGACAGTGGAATAGAAACTGAAAGTAAACTGAAACAGAACATGTCATTCATATAACTGCACCCAGAGGTTAGTTCTCCAGTTACTGCTCCTCAGGTTCCCCTTGCCCCAGCCATCTCTCCCCTGTGCCTGGGCACCTCAACCCGCAGCCACCAGAGACAGCACTGAGAATTGCCGCACGTCTCTCGCTCCCGTGGTCGGACTTGCTCAGCACTTTGGAAACAATAGCTGCTTGATTGCTGAGTTGTGAAACAAAAAAGTTAAACATATCAGCAACAATGCATGAAAAATGTGATGAACAGCCTTCCACAGGAAGAGGATTTTCCATTCCAGTGTGTAGGTGTACAGAATTTATTGGTGTCAGAAGCTAATAAGTAAGAAATCCTTCTTCTTTTGTACTTTATCTGCCAGCTCAATACTGAGAGAAGTAAACTGTGAGATTTAGTAATAATAGCAGGAAGGAAGAACCCTGTTAAGCAGAGATAGAAAAGTTGGAATGACTTGTGCGTGTAAAACCCAAGGTTGTTTTTTCCTCTCCTCAGCCCTTTTTTATAGTCACTTGTCAGAAGAGAAAAAAAAAAAAGAAAACTTTAGGAGGAGCTGAATCTCACTTTCAAAGGAGGATTGAGGGAGAAGAGGCAGATGCAAGTTACAGATGCTATAGTGATGATCATGTGAAAATGATGTGAAGATGTGAGATGTGGCCTTAAAAATTTCTGGTTTGTTTTCTTATTCTAAGCATGAATCATGTCAGAAGAGACTTGTGGAACTGAGTCACTGTATGTCCTATTAGTAGCAGTATCAATCTTGTATGAGGTGCTTTCAGTTTTAAATGGGGTGCAGCTTCATTACCATTACAGATGCTGCTGTCTCAGCACTTGCTGGTGGAATATACAGGGACTCGATTCATTGCTTTTCCTAAGTTCTAAAAGAAATTGCAGAAAAGGATTGCTTTATTTTACATTGAAAATTATGGGTCCTAGCCATCTTGTGTATTATTTTAAAATGTACATGTCTTCATTGGTTGGTTCCTTTTGCTGAGCATTATTTTAATGGTGCAGTGTTTGCTCAAGCATTTTATCCCCCTACAAAGTACTTTCATGGCAGTATTTTCCATTCTGACACCCTCCATGAGACACCTAAAGAGCGGCTAGGGTTTTTTACATCAAAGAAAATAAAGAAACTTTCTGAGATAGAAAAACCCAGCCAACAGACAAGATGTAAACTTCTCATTTAGATTATTTTGAATAAACGTGGGAATTTTTTAGCGTCTCCTTTTTTGTGGACTCAGACACTTCAGCCTATGTTTGAATTCTATTTGAAGTCATTTAGCAGAACTTGAAAACAAAATTTGAACTTTCCTTTATGTTTTCTTTTTAGACAATATTCTGCTTAAACTGAATGATCAGTCTGAATGATTTGACATGTAAATCAGGTATAAACTTAGTTGTAAAACAACTACGTCTTGTGCCTTTGCCATTGCAATAAGTTATTCGTTTCAGTTAGGGCAACACAAGTTAAGGAAGTGCTGCATGTATAAGGGATAACAAGGAGGAGCACACTAAAACTGAGGTGAAACTGTTGGTTTATTTGGCGGCATCAAAGTCTATTAGAGGGGTAGAAAGGATAACATGAAAGAATCAGTTTATGTTGAGGCACTGGGTTCCTGTGCTGCTACAGGATCTACAAGTGGACCATAAATCATTTTCAGGGACCTCTGTGAGGGGAGCAGAGTGGAAAAGGAAGAGTAGTATTACTTTCAAACAGCTGGATTAATGTGTCTGCGTGTCTTTTGGGTCCGTGGCTCCAGTGGAGCTGTGAACAGCAAGACAATGAGGGGTACTGGTACCATGATTGGGTGTGCGATTGGCAGTGAGAGTGAGTTCATGTATATGCATGAAGTGTGTGGTCAATATTAATTTCTTAAAGCATGTGTCTATGAGAGTTAATTAGGAAAGAGACTGGCTCTGATATGTCTCAACTGTAGAAGTCAATATTTGTATTTCTGAGTACTTAAGATTAACTCCCACACTTTGCCACCTTAAAAGGAGGGTATGCGTGTATATGTGCATAAGCGAAAAAGTCGAGGGGGGAAAAAAGTACATCTAAAACAACGAGTGAAGGAAATAAACGAAAGAAATACAACCGCTATGTAATGACACAGGGACTGACTTGTTCTGATAATGTTGTACCGTATTGTAGACCTTCCTCCTTTGTCAAGGTTGGAAGGGGAATGGCACCATTGAGGGCCCACTTGGGAGTGGAGCAGAGAGGAAAGTGCTTGCCCACCCCAGTGGAAGGGTGGTCCATATGTGATAACATACTGCAGTATGTCTTCATGTGATGTGTCAGATACTTATTAAGAGAGGAAATGCAACGGGCATGAGAGCTTTTAGTCTCAAGAAAGACTAGTACAACAGGAATTTGTCAGAAAATATAGATCTATAGTTTCAGGAATTGTCCATTTCCTTGATTAGTAAAAAAAATCAATTTATTTCTCGTAAGTGACTCTCATTCCTTACATTCACTCTAAAAGGATATCACATAACTGTTGCTCATTATTCTCAATATATTATTTAATGTGAAAGCCACATTTCAGCATTTGATCTATTTATATGCTGTTTGTACACATGAACAGAGACTTTCTTTGGATTCAGCTCATTGCACCTTAAAAATAATTCAAATACCACAGATTTTATTGTAAACAATGAAGGAGTCCAACCCTTGGGTCATTGCCGGATTTTTAAAAAAAACACACTTGGAATTGCTTCAGTAATTATCAGTGTTCTCTTATAAAACTAATTAGGCTTTTCCTGTGATCAAAAGAAGATTAAAGGTCATATAGTTCAAAATAAGTTTTTGGACATTTCCAGATTAAGGAAAATATTCTCTTTCATTAATAACGTCAATTTCTTTAATGCGTTTTAGTTCATAAGGACATTTGAGCTGAAGAGAACCGGCAGGGACAGAGTTATGCAGATGACATGACTCTTCTAAGGAACAGCAATTTTATTCTGCAGTCTTCTTTGTAAAGTCTAAGTAATGTGGTCTGGCCCTTGAACCTGACATTGAGTAAAGTGCAGTTGACAATGTGGGCAAATGACTTTTTCCTCTGAAGACATGCTGTCTTGAGGCTACACAGAGGCTAATAGTACCCCCCCAAAACTGAAATGTGCTTTAGAATAATTGCTTTATGCTTTGTTTCAGTTATGTGTCAGTAAAATGCACTAGGCACTGGAGAAGTGGGAAACCTTCTCTGTGTGTTTTCACTGGATTTTTGGTTTGTGTACTGCAAAAAAAAAAATGTGCATGCATTTGTTTCTATGCTTTGCACCCATATTAAGTATTGAAAAGGCATAGTGGGTAGCCATTGGAGTCATGATAAGAGGTATTTTTAATCCGTGCAAAGTAATCAGAGTTGTGTGCCTTTGCTCACTGTTCTTGTTCCATGCTGCGTTGCAAAGCACAAGAATTCAAGGAAGTGTGTCGATCGTGAGGTCACCAAATTCAAGCATATCAGGAAATGTGCGTAACTGTATCAGATTTATACAAATACATCCTTCATCTCCGTGCAATATCGATTTGCCAGTTGTAGTAAGTATCAAGAAAATTTTTGAATGGGTTAAAACACAAGTGTGTAAATTACTCCGAGCCGTTTCCTTCTCCTGCACAGCACAATAGCCTAGAAGATCAAAAATTCTCTTTTGGCCAGTAGTGTCCCTTAACCTTCACCCCTTTGCTTTGTTCTTTGTTCAAATGATTAGGTGTTTTCCATCTGCACTGCTACAGGAGAAGAATCTGTGCTTGTTAATTTGAGCTGACTTCCTAAGGAAGCTGGTCTTGTCTGATAATGTGTTGTCTGTCCCTTCACCCCTGCAGTAACCTTTGAACACACTGCTCAGGTTCAGTTCAGTTAGGACAAGGAGGTGAGGTCTCAGCATACTGTGTCCTTACAGATTTGAACACAGATGGATGGAGAAACCCTGCTGAGGAAATGGCTGCAGAGTGAAGTCAACTTTTACTCGATTGCAGTCCAGACCTCTCTAGCATGCCTTCTCTGATGTCCAATAAGGCTTAGGGGTAATCTATAATAACATTGTCCTAATATGTAACAAAAATAAATCATGAACAGGCTTGCAGATATCCCAAAACATATTTAGTCTATTTTAGGTAGTATTCGAGTTCACTGTGTTTCTCGGAAGAGTTTGGTTTTTGTTGTGACCATCTGGAGAGCAGTGTTGTGCTCCTGGTATTCATTGGTGTGCTTGTATTTAAACATGTACTCAATGACTAATTGATACGGCAAGGACTTCCAAATTCAGGAGTTAGAAACCAGATTTTCCTTTGAAAGTGTCTTTTTTCTTCTGAAAATCTCACGCTAGAAACATCAAATGCAATGTCTGGCTTGGAGACTACTCTTGCGTGGGGTACACTGAATGCATGAAAAAATTACTCTAGTAGGACTAAGAGTTTCTAAATTTAATTGAAAACTCACATACTTCAGTGAGAGCAAAAGGCAAAGTGTGCAAAATGTGTATTTTGCTTGAAAAACCAAAAAATGCCATCTAATAAGTTGCCTTTTGATTGTGGTAAAAATAAATCATCACTTCTACAGTGTCTCTTTGCTTTGTTCGGCCCTTTCAGTCCACTGCTCTGCCTGACTGCTCCGCCTGACTGCTCCACCTCTTCAGTATCAGTGTGCTTTTTTCTCTCCAACTCATCAGTCTCAGCAGGGATATTCTTCCCAGTGGTCTCTGTCTTGTTCTTGTTTGATGGGTTTTTTTGGTTTACACGAGTAACATGAAGGAGTCTTCCACTGTACTTTTCAAATCCTTTTCAAAATTGTATGTACATTGCTATGATTAAACTATTTGAAATCTGCTTCTGGTACATATTTTCCTTTCTTTCAAAAAGCAAGTCCTAAGGGTCTCAGTTTCTGTGTGTGTGTTGTGCTGTCCAACAGGCACTAAATGCTTTCGTAAGATCACCCTTGAGCTGTGGCGCTTGTTCATGAGTTTGTCGTCTCATGTCCTTGCCAGGTAAAGGTGCTTCTCATGCAAATAAATACCTGTAAATACCCTGCAGGTATCCCAGTCTGTGTCTTGCATGTTTGTATTTCCATAGTGTCTAATAGTCCTGGGATCAGAAAAAAAAAGTAAGAACTGAAAATACTGGAATGCAGATGCAGTTGTGAGTTGGCCTTAGGACTTGAGACAGGTGAAATACTTACTCCATCTGAGGTAGACCTTTACTCCTGTTGGTAAAATTTGTTGCTAAAATGCTTGCCTCTGTAGATGGTGCTTGAGACCAGGAGCTTTGAAAATGAAATGCTGAAGTGTTGATCCTTGTGTTGAGCTTGTGTGTCGTCTCCTGACTTCTCACTTCACCTTGCAGAGGCAGATTGGGGCACCTGCAAGATTAACTGCGGTGGCTTCCCAGTATCACGGAGGTGGTGCTGCTGTTTGGCAGCTAGAGGAAGCAGTGAGGAGGGAATTTTTCTCCTTGTGCTTGACAGGAAAAAAACCCCAACAAAACAAATGTCTCATAGGACTGAAAGTTTGGCCTTGTTGACTCCTGCACATTTACTGAATAATATATTAACACCCTGTCTTTGTTTTCTTTTCTTCCGCTGCAGATTAGGAGAAGACATTTGATGCAGATAGGAAATTTGAATTATTTTATCAGCTTTCAGAAAGAGAAATAGCACATTTTTAAATTAATTCCTCAGAACTGGGGAAAGCCAGATTCCCAAATGGGATTCAGTCTTCATTTATAAACGAGTTTCAGTGATTCATGTCCTGCAAATCTTTTATAAAATGGAATGTTGCCATGTTATAAAACAGTGAGGGAAAGCCTGCATTTAGATTACTAGAGATTTTTGTCTCAACTTTGGAAATTTTTTCAAGGAGGTGGAAGAATGTACTCTGTTGAAAAACAGCCAAGCTCTCTCAAATAAATCTTATTAATTCTGTTTCTTTTTTTTATTATTATTACTCAGCTAGCTTTAAAGTCAAAGAATGAAGGCTGTGGGATCAGCAAAGCTGTTCTAAAGGAAGCCAGTTCATCTTCTGTTTGTGTGTTCATTGCCTTTACTGTCAGCTGTATTGGCAATTTGCTTGGTTTCCCAGAAATGTGTACTTCTGGCATGGTTTTTCAGATAGGGGAATTTTTTTGGAAGCTTTCAGTTTGCAATAGTAGAAGGCATAACTTGATATATGCGTTTTTACCTGAATGTGAGTGTGTTTTCTTTCACTTTGAAATTGGATTAGTATCTTTGACCAGTGACAAGAGAGCTTTCTCCACCTGCTGAGCAGAGTAATTTTTCTTCTAGCAAGATGGTTTGATCTAGGCACATACTTAGCACCTGCGTTTCTGCCTGACAGTATTAGGGATTATGGCTGTCTAGTATTGCCAAAAATGCAGCCTCTTATCAGCCTCTACGATATTTCGGTGGTGTGCTGTGTAGTCATTTCCCTTGAGAGCTCTTAATGTTCCATTTGGTGGTAAATTATTATGATGATACTTTTAGCTGTGGAGCGAAAATATAAATTGTAATCTGAGAAAATTTATTGGCAAAGAGACTTCTTCTCTTACATTTAATACATATATTTTTACTGGTTTCATGGTTTCATGTCGATTTCTCCACTTAGTTTCCCTAAACCTTTTGTATAAGCTAACTTTTTAACCATTTCTTTTCAGGTATCTGCTTCTGGAGCACAAGCATATATATGAAAACTGACAACTAATCCTCAATTCATAGGCATTTTTAAAAAACAAATCTGGAGGCTTGTGACTGTCAGATCAGGCTGCAGGCAGAAAGCAGGCCGGAAAGATTATTGATATTTTTTTTTTTTTTTCTTTAGCTGTTCTGTTTGTTTTCAAAGTGGTTTCCAAGCACTTGACAATGACATACATTCGGAGACCAAAAAACTCAAAAGTAGAACAAAGCTTTGGAGGACTTTTGTGCTTAGAGAAGTGATCTGTTACAACAGACTAAGAAAACACTTTTTTTTTTTTTGTCTTTAAAGAGAATTGAGCATTTGGTCAGCTATGCTTACAAAAAGAGATACACAGAACCAGTTAAGCCAAGAAATACATAATAAGAAACACAGTCAGTAGGAGAGATATCAGTTATTTTCTGTTTTCCTCTTTAACAGGTTAAGTCTAAAGAGGCCGGTAATGTCTTAGCTGCCCTTGTTTTCTCAGTTTGTCACAGAACCTTTAACCTTCTTTACAGCTGACAAGGTTTTGAACCAAAGCTGTCCACACATATTTTCCCAGATGCACATTATTGTCTTGGAGTACTTTTCCCCTCTCTTATCTATCTGATCACCAAGAGATGCACTGGCTGCTTCAAAACACCTTTAAAAGTCATTTAAAAGTCCATTATGGGTATTGAGCTCTTTTAAATACTGGCTGCCAACTGCTGGCCTCAGTGATTAAGAACCTGAATCTAACTGTTCCTTTGCTACCTTATCTGCAGAAAAAGAAATTTAGAATTTCTTATTTCTGCCCACAAGCACAAGGATAGTTCCTCTGCATAACATAAAGCCCTGGGCAGAAGTCAGGGCATTCCCAGGTACTGTATTTTCCAACAGTTATTATGGAATCCTGGTTTTAGTAGCTGCTCTTAAATAAGGGCAATCCACACTGAAGCCTGTCATGCCTTTGCTGTTGGTATGGCATGAATTTGCATGTGAATGCTTTTTGTATACACCCACATTTTTTTTTCCTCAGCATAGATTTATGGGAGGCTTTTTCCATATTTTAAAATTTCAAAAGTGAAAGACCTTTTCAGGCAAAGCTTCTGAGATGAATTTGCTGTGCAAATACACTCACGCTCAGTCAGGAGGTTTGCAGTCCATTTGAGGATGAGATTGGAGTCTGAAGTACTGAATAAACAGCTACGTGGCAGCTTTGTACAGTATCAGAGGCTGGATCACACGCTGAAATTAAGTCAACAAGGTCTGAATGTTGGGAGAAAGCAAATACGGCATGGGCTGTGTAAACACATAGGTTTGCCTTAGGAAAGTTCCTTCATTGTTCTTGATAATGCTCAGGCCTCAGGGCAGAGATATTTCAAAAGTGTGGATACAGCATCTTTGGTTCATGGAGAAATATTTGTTCCAGGAATGATCAGAAATCTAGAAATTGAGACTGGGAAATGGTGAAAAAAGATTGGAGTTTTTAAAGGAGGAGCCATTAGGGATCTGATATCAGTCATCTTCTATGTAAGAGATTGCTGCAAGGCAGAGGATAAACTGTTCTTTGTCTGCTGGAGATAGGACAAAGTAATGTGCTTAAAATGGAGCAAGAGATAGTGGTGGAGCACATTTGGAACACTGATGATAGTGCCAGTGAAGTGACACAGATATATTGCCCAAGGAAATGAGATTGTTATGGGATGTGCTATTGCTGATATTTTTTAAGATGGACAACTGTGAAAAGGGGTTTAGTTCCAGTTGCTTTTTCTGGTGGAGACAATGGACTAAGCCCTTTCATACCATTTTAAGAAAAAAAAAACTTGCAGTGTGAAGACATTTACACTTAGTAACAACTGCTCTTGTTGCACTCCAGTCAACCATGGTCAAGGTTTTGCCTTCCTCTGACAATGCTGAGCTCTCTTGTCCTAAGTAAATATCCCTGACTCCTAAGAGTACATCTGTCTAGAGCATAACATGTTTCATATCTTTCAGGGTAAGGAAAAACCTCCATGCCTTGTTTGATTTAGTCTTGAGCTGATGGAAGGCAGCTTTCATCCAAAGAAAGTAAACTTCCTATTTTTAAAGTACTTCAATTATTTTGTAACTTTATAATTAAAACAAGCCTATAAATGGGAATCTTTTCTCTTGACTAATGGCATTTAATTATGTGACATGAGGCTTCTAATTGCCAACTTTTCAGCAAGTTATAAAATGTGTATGAGAACACAAGGGCCAGGGAGTCCATTCTTGTTACGAAAGATTGTGGTTTACAAGACTCTCATCATGCCTTGCATGAGAGTACATAGGTTCACTTCTGTGCCTGACTCTGAAACTGAAATTAAAACTTTGTTTGAGTTAGGAGAACTTGGTATGACTCAGATTTCTTGTAATGCACTGCTATGATGTTACTCTTAAAACTTCTGCAGTAGAAGGACAACTCAGTAAGCTACTTGTTGAAAGAGGTGCAGAAACCCAGATTTTCTTAAAATACATACACACACACACATTGTTGCTGAATCTACCTCATTAACCTGGCATGACCAAACAGGTTTTGCAGAAACCTATACAAGTAATGTGTTTAGGGGGTTGGGATTAATATGAGAGCCTTGGGATTTAATTAACATCACAGCTCAGTTCTCTCTCCCTCAAATGGCATTGGTGCTTTTCCTTTTTATGCTTTCTTTGGCTTTGCCAGCTGATAGGAGGCTGTCAATTGATTGTGATATAGAGCTTGAAATTTTGGGTTTGGACTTTTCTGCAAACCAGAGATAGCCTTTGAAGAAGTCCTCAGGAACAGATAAAATTTACATATACTTCACAAATAGAAATCAGTCATTTTATTCATGCAACTCCTAGGTCTGTCTGAGTAGTCTTCACATTTTTTATGAAGTTAGAGGTTTGTGAGCAAAGTTTAAACCTCAAGAGAACATACCATATTTTCATTAATAACGTGGAGAAATACAATATGAAGACACTGAGGTACACCAAAATGCAGTGGGGGAATTCTGGCACAGAGATTAATACATTTTATGTGTTGGTTGATTCTTGATTCAACTTTACCTGAACATGGGTTTGTCAACCTCTGCTCCTGATTTGGCTTTTAACGAGTTGCACAGCATGGATATTACAAGTTAGGAACATACAGGAGATACTGTCTGGGGGCAGTATAGTTTAAATTAGTACGTGTTTAGTGAGGTTTTCAAGTGGTTTGAGAACATGCTGAAATTAAAATTATTATTAAGTTTTAAGGGTGTTTCTTCCCTCCATATGTAATAGTGATCTTTACCATAGCATTTCTCTCTTCTCTTGTGCTGCCTGGGCCTTTCCTTCAGCCTGGTTATTGCAGACCAAAAGAAAGAAGGGAAGTGGCCCCTTGTGAGCAGCTCTGGATTATTTGGCATAGTGCTGCTGTGTTTCTCCTCGCACAATGCAGATTGGTGAGGGACAGAAGAGCATCTCAGGCATTTCCAGCTGTCCCCTAAGGGAGGATTCCTTTAAAAAAAAAACATCTAATAAAAAGACACGATTGTTTTGCAGGGATGAGGGAGCATACTCCTGGTGGTGCAGGGGACTTCAGTGAAGAGGGGTTTCTTTTAAAATTACAGGGACTTTTAGATGTTTGTTGTTCTGACAATGATGTACATCTAGTTTTGGAACATATTTCTGGGTCAAGGTCAGGAACCTTTCAAAACAGGAGCCTGGACTAAATGGGAACAAAATTGCTCTGTAGGACAGGTAGGCATGATCATATTCTAACATGAAAATGGCCCAGCTCCTGCTGCTGGTTGCTGAGAGAAGGCCTCCTGCACCATGGGAGTTGCAGTCTCTGGAAGGGTGCTCAAGTCTTCACAGATTTCAGGTAGCAGGGAAACAATGCACCAAGAATTTATTTGGCTTCTGGATAGGCTTTCTTTCAGTTTTTTCTTTTTGAGAACAAAATCTGAAGGTGGTCGATGTGTGGATGGAACTGAATGTGTTCCCTGGGTCCTGCTGAACAGCTGGACTTCACTTTTTGAAACATGAAACCTGTTAATCTTCAATGAACACACTAAACATAATATTCCAGATAAGTTTCTACCCTAAGGTCAGTAGTTGCAACAAGACATATCTTTTGATAGAGAAATGACTCACTTTGTTTTCCTATTATTTTTCCTCCAGGCATTATTATTTAACACTGGACTGAACCAGTGATCCTGGATGATGAGGTCTGGTTCTGCAATGTCTTGGGCATCCCATAGCTTTGAATAGCAGGAATACAAAAAATGAGCAGAGGAAAGAAGAAAACAGATGGTCTCTCCTGTTCCCTTAAGTGCATAAATGAAACAGAGCACATTTCCATTCACAGTATACAAGACCCTTTGTGAATGTGACATTTTGTCTAAGTTTAAAAGGCGTGTTCTAGGGGAATACTCTGCCATGTCTGTTCTGTTCTGATATCAGATAGTCCCAAAGGATACCTATGAACTGTAGAGTTTTATATGTCTATGATTCTTGAGGAAATGTCTTACTGAAAATGTATGAATCAAAGAGTTGTTGGGACAGACAAAAAGTTTGCTTGCCAGACAAAGGAAAAGGAGTTGCTATGCCTGGGAACATTACTGAAGAAGAAAAATAGATGGAACAAAAAGTGGCATTTGTGGAGTACCAGCTCTAGAATTTAAAACCTTGGTCTTTTTTTTAATGTCTGTGTTTAATTTTAGAACTGACAAGCTTGTTGGAAGATGATGTTTACTCCTGCTTAAAGCTGCTCTTCTTAAAACAAACAGTAGAAGAATGTGGAAGAATTCAAGCCTCCGCTGCCTTTTAGCACTTGCTATTTTATGCTTCAGAAGCTTAGTATGTAGCCAAGAGATAGGTGAGTTTATTGCAATGTAATTTACTAACTACTTTTTCTCTGTAGTTTCTGTACTGATACCTTGTAATTGCATTGCTTTCCTACTATATCTGTGTTCAAAACGCATCACTCTGTGGCCCCACACCATCCAGGGATGCAGGTACTGCCAGGTCTGGTCTCTGCTTTCCAGCACCCAGCAGCATCTTGTAAACCAGTGAAAACTGGGTGTTAAATTCCCCGTAATGCCACCGATAGTCTGAGTATGCAGTTGGTGTAAATGTCTGCATTGAAACCTTCCTGCTGCATATGTTGGCTCTCTTTGACAATTTCACACATTATCATTAACTGCCCTTCTGTCATTAATTACCCTTCCTGTATGACAATGGAGGAGAGCAAAAAACTCATTAGGTTAAAATCAAAGCTTGTGGTTTTGCCATTGGCCCAAAGCCTGCTTATTAGGCTAGGCAAGGAACGGATATTGTGGAAAGAGACCGCTGCCTGTGTTATGCACATGAGTATAAACCCAGATTTTAGGTACTTCTAGAAATCTGTGAGCCTGTGGTTGTCTAATCAGGCACACAAATCAGTCACCAGTTTTAAAATACTGGCCAGACATGCATGTAATAAAAGTGTAAGAAGAGAGGCTATAGATGTGAACAATAGCAGTTGTTTTACAGCTGCTCATTTTTGACCTGCAGTTTTTGACTGTGTTTTTAATATGATTTCAGGCTCTCTAGGGCACCCCCAGAATTTGAAATGTGTAACGCACAATTTACTCAAAATGGTGTGTACTTGGGATGTCTCTTCTAGAGGAAGACATGGACAAACTGACTTTTGCTACACTACCAAGTAAGTCCCCCATGTACCTGGTAGAAAAATAACATACTGTGATGAAAGTACAGTTTTTCCTCAGTCACTGCCCATGGAAATTGTGATACTGTTGTTTCCCAGCATCTCCCCATCAGTTCCTTGGGTGGTGCTCCCCCTTGGCCCTGTTAGCTCAGGCAATGGCGGGGTTTCTGGCAAAATTGTTCCATGCTAACAGTTTGCCTGCCAAATCTGCTTGCTCTTTTCAAAGGACTGGAAGATGCTCTTATTTACTCAGACTTCATTGTGTGTCTGCCTATCCCTTGCTCAGAGTTTTCAGGAGGGATATCTTCAAAACAGGTTCAGTCCAAGAGGAAATGAGAGTTGGAAGCAGAGGATCCTGATGTTGTGGGCCAAAGCAGTAGAATATATGACACAAGTGTTAAGATTCACGTGGATTTCATGTGAAAAAACATGAAAAATCTGTCAGTGACTGCCTTACAACTTTTATAAATTTTAAGCTGTCTGAAAAACAGTACATTAGAGGAAATGAAAAAATTATTTCACAATTAAAATATCTTTTCTGAAGTGAGTTCAAGTTGAGAATTTTAAGAAAAGTTACAAGAACTTCAATCTTCTGTGTGTTTTTAACTAATGAGAACTACATGTTCAATTCCCTATGCTGTGGGTCTGCCAAATACTTATCATGTGCTAGGGATGAGTTCAAATCCGTTCTGCATCTTGATCCTGCCCCCAATCCAGATATTTGTACTGTCTTTTTTTCCTGTAAATTCTGCAGGCAGCCCAAACTTTTCCTTGGGGTCCCAGGGCTTGGCTGCACTTAGTCCACCTACATGCTTGATTTTCTGTGTCTCATTATTCCTGCTGCATTGCCAGTATCCTTTCCATTTAAAAAACACCATATATATGACTTTGCGGCCAGAGTTCAGAAGTGCAGAGTTCGTGAGGTACTGCCCTCTGAACAAGAACAATTATGTAGCTGCTGCTGTTTCTCCTTGGCCAAGCAAGACAGGCTGGGGTCCCTGAAGCAGAGAGTGAGAGATGAGCTTGGTGCAGACATCCCTGAGGGAAAGAGGTTTTGTTTTTCAGTTGCCCAAACATCTTCTAATAATATCTCAGTACAGAAGAGGAATAGCCTTTCTGAGCTCTCAAGTCTCAGCTGGCCTCGCTAGCCCAGAGTGTTGCATGAATCTTAAGAGTTCAAACCAGCTCCAGCTGATGGGAGCTCCAGGGTCCTGTTCTAATTCGTAAGTGAGTAACAGTCCCTCAGCAGGAAGTCTGGCATTGTTCTCTCCGCTTTCCTTCCTGCCATCATTCCCCCAAGAGGAAGGTCTGGATTTTTCCAAACTTTCTGCCTTTCTAGTTGCATATCAATGATAATGAGCAAATGGACTTGACCCATCCATTATTGTTTCCTGTATATATCTACATCTTCGAGACAAAAGCCAGATCACTTTGTGCTGAGCACTGCACAAATATTAAGCACGGACTTCACCTGGGATCTTAGGAATCCTCTCTCCTGCTCTCTGCTCTTGCCCTGTGAGCTGAGCAGCAGAAGAGAGCTAAAAGATTTGTTCTAAGATGTGAACAAGGTGGTAGAGCAGGTGGTAAACCTGCTTTTTCAACCCATATGCCATCACTTTGAGAAGAAATGGAGGGAGAAGGAGTCAGGAACACAAAGGGAGGGGGAGATACTACTAGGTTTGGTTTGGGTTTTTTTATTTTTCTTATTTTCAAATACTGATTCATGGTGACTAGGTTTCAGAAACGTGTCTATTGTTGGCCTCAAGTCTAATTACATAGTATGAAAAAATTTTTAACGGTAAGGGTTGTAAAGCATTGGAACAGACTGCTCAGGGAAGTGGTGGAGTCACCATTCCTGGAAGTGTTCAAAAAACATGTGCATATGGCACTTAAGGACATGGTTGAATGGTAAACATGGTGCTGGTGCTAACAGTTGCATTTGATGATCTTAAACGTTTTTGCAATCTTTATGATTCTATGATTTTGGTTAAAAAGCAAGGTTTTCACTTTAAAGTGTTCTATTAACTAGGTAGTTGCATCACACAGCTAGTGCACAACCTATTACTAGGATAAAAGTGACTTTAAAGATGAGGGAATGCCATTAATCTGATACTAACCAAAGCCCATGCAAGTCTCACTCCTTCACAAACTCAGTATGGAGCTTTCTCTTTATTACAGAAAATTTGTGTTTTATTAGTGTTCAAGAATAGGACTTAACTTGTCTTAACTTCCTATCAGCTGAAATAACTGCTTAATCCTCTCTGTCTTTTCAGTGACCTTCCCTCTCCACTGTGTTTGAAAACTAAGGAGAGAAAGGTTGAGATTCCAGTCCCGGAGAGCTCCAGCCCAATGACAATCAGCATCTCTGGAACTGCTTTTGCTACCAAAGAATTTGAAATTCACCAGAAGGACATCTGTGAGTATCAGGTTTTGTGTGTGTACATAAGGCCTTTATGCTACGTTTAACAACTCACAATGTGTGTGTGCGCTTGCAGGTTTCTTTGGAGCATTCCTGTATGTAAAATGTTGATATGCTGGGTCCATATGAAGCTACCATCCATCATGGGTTGTTTTCTCTAACCCTTCAAGAGAAAGAATACTCCTCTTACCTGTAGATCATAGCAGAGAAGTCAAGGGCAGAATGTGAAGAGGAAAACAAAACACAACAATTTTACATCTCTCACTCTGCCCGTTTTTGTCCTAGTTATAGATTAGGAAGCATTTGTAAACAAATTCCTAATCTACATATGGAGGTACCTGCATGCATTATAAAGTACATTTGGTCAGATTTGACTTGGGAAAGGCAGAATAAACTTCCTAGCACCTGTTTTGAATGCTGGATAGCTACAGAATGAAGGAGTTTATTCCTGCAATTTCACAACACTTCAAGGGAAGTTATATCATACGTCACTCCTGACAGAATCATATGCCCAACTTATCCATTCTGTTCAACTGTATATGAAACTGAGCAAGTATATTTATGCTTTGGAGATATACGGCTTCATACTGAAGTCATAAGTAAATTAGACTTTTTCCCACTTACTTCCAGGCGAAGGAGGAAGTTGTAAACTGAAGATGGCAATCTGCCACACTTGCCCTAGTCTTTGGCTTTGGTTTGCCTGCTTACTCTTTCAGTGTAGTCACATTCTAATGGCAGTAACACTTCCTATCCATGGTTCTGTTTACAGTCAAGAGCAGCTCAAGAACTTTAACAAAATGCAACTCAAAAACATTGGGGCAACAGAATGAGTCTCTCAGGTTCATCACAGGTTATCGTGGGCAAAGTGTTGATTGTACTGAACACTTTGCAGGCTCTCAGATCCTTGGTCAGGACTGAAGTTGGATGTTTCACACAATTTAAAAATATGTTTTCTACTGCACCAAGCCAAATGAACTGCCATCACCTGTGCTGGTGATGGCACACACCATTTTGTGGTGATGGCACACACAATTACCACAGTTATTCTCTGCTTCGCAACCTCTTGCATCACCACCACCCATTCATAGAAGAGATGATTCTGTTTAATCTCCCTGTCCTGTCTCCATCATGATCTCATGCCTTTGGTATTTCTTCTAGCTTAAAATCACTTTCCCCATGATCTTCTTCAGACCCTCATGTAAGCTTCTTCCATCCTGAGCTTCTGCTCTCTTTCCTCCCTATTCTCACTTTTGTTGCAAGTCCACACTTCCTTACTGCTCTCCAAAACCTACTTCTTCTTTTGGGGCTGATTTTCCATCATCCTCCCTAGAAGTGTTCTCACGCACATTTCAGAGACTGCCACCATGTTTCCTTTATCACTGTGGTATTGAAGGAAGGTTGGGAAAGATGAGATATCTTCCCTGCCATGCATTATGAAGAGTCATGTTCACAATCAGTTACTCGCCCATCTGCACGCTGAGGTATTAAAAGAAAATGCTACCTGATGATTCATCTGCACCTGTGCTTTCCTGAGAACTTTCATGCTCAAGTAGTGACAGAGCCCGTCTTGTTCTAATTACAGAGGTTGGGTTACATGTTTGTATGGCTACTAGCCAGGCCAGAGCAGAGAGATGTGGCTGTTGAACACCTGTAGGGCTGGTGTTGCTGACTAATGACTTGAATATGGCTTTTTTCCCCCGCTCTCTTTTTCAAGCCTTTGTTCCTGTCGCTCCACGCATTCTTAGTTTAACGCCTGACTTTTCAACTTCCACATTAAATCTAAAGTGGAGTGATAATGGATCCATCTTCCCATACGGACTGGATGCCCTTTGGCAGATTCAGATACTCCGAAAAGAAGCAATGGAAGAAGTCACACAAGTAAGTCCTTTTCTTCCTCTATAAAAAATATACATGCAGTTTTTCCTCTGGCAATATTCTGATAGATCATTTGAAGAAAGCTGAGAATGATGAAGATTGTAGAACTTTGCAGGACCTGAGTGTAGTCACGCTTATGGTAGGTAACTTCTTGTTAAGTTTCAAAGTTATCAGAACACTGGCTGCTATACTGTCAGTACTTAGTCACAACAATTTATTTTTTTTAATCTAGTGCAGGGATTTTGTAATTAGAACTTGCTTATGAATTTGGCAGATACTTTGCACCAATATCTCTATTTCTCCAACAGTGTCTCAAGTCTTGGTGGTCTTTAAATGCTCAGATTGCTTTTTTCTTTTTTTGTAACCACAGTTCTTCCAGACCAATTTGTAGCTCCGTTCTATAAATTTCAATACTGGAGAAAAGACAACATGTGCAGCCTGGGACTAATATTAGAAGAGTTTTATTTTGGAAAAGTTGGAACATGTCACTGCCTGGGAGAAGCCCAGGATGCAGTATATACTTCTTTAAATGTTTGGCAATCTTCCTGCTCTCCCTCGAATGTCTGCCCTCTGGTATTTCTGGCTGGCAGTCTACCTGGCTGGTGGGCTGTTTAGCAACTTGGGCTTTTGTCCAGGTGAATTCACAGCACAACTAAAAGTTAGGTGGGACACTCCAATAATCTATCAGAATTTTATGATTTACTTCACCTAGTTTGCCATTCTGTTGACACCTGGGAGATTATATGTCATTACTAGCAGATGGTCATAAGCCCTGTCTAGGTTGATTTTTTGGTGCAAAACCTTTGCAGGTTACTTACTACTCAAAACTGACTCATGAAGATGTCATTCTCTCTTGGAACTGGACATCAGATATGCCCTTGGAGTGCACATCACACTATGTGAAGATTCGCTCTTACATCAATGCTACACAGTTTGACCTCAAGGATTGGAGTGCCTGGAGCCCAGCAGAAGTGATCCCTGGTATGTTTGTTCCCTTGCCACCACACGAACTTATATTTCTTCTGAAGAATTAAGCCAAAATCAGTGGAAAATCGTTAGGCAGTGAGAGACTGCTGCCTTTGAGGCTGTTTTGATTAGAGTAATAGTGCAGTCACTAGTTAATAAAACTTAGTAAACATTTATTTGCGTGCATTGGAGTGCTCCTCAGTCACATTTTAGCTGATCAGCACCATGTTTATCACAAATCGTTCATGTGGGGTTTTTGGTTTGTTTTTTTCATTTGTTTTCTTCCTTCTCTACTAGGAAAAGATACTGAGCCCGGTGAGAGTGGAGTGTTTCCTCTGGACACTGTGGTGGCAGTAGGTTCAGATCTGACATTTTGTTGTGTCCATGAAGAAGGTCAGCGCATAACAAATATGACTTATGGATCAAAATCCTACAGAACAATACAACTGAGCAGTCGGAGCCATGCCATCAGGGTGCTCAATGCCAGTGCTTCAGATACCAGCGGGACAAACGTAGTGTGCAGATTCGAAAATTGGATGGATGGAACTGTCGTGTTTGTAGGATGTAGGTATCGTTATATTTACTAACCTTAGGAAAATCAGAATCATTCTGAGACTCTTAGGGTTCTGCTAGGAAGCAAATACTGTTGTGGCTTTTTTTTCCCCCTGGCCCCTGGTTTTGAGGTAGAACTAGGATTGTACTTGTTTGATTTCACTGTGGAAAGGCCAGCTCATGGAGAAGATGCAAAGGCTGGGAGGATGAGAAGGTACCCATGTAAGCCCTCTTCTTTTAGAACCTGGCCCAGTGCTTCTCTCATTGATCTGTTCTTCTAAGGTACTTTTTCATAATCTGCAATAGCTGGTAGTTTATTGCCATATGAATATTCAACCCCTGTCTCTACCAGTCCCTGTCACTTTAGGTTTACATCTGTTCTGGTTTAGTCCCTGCCAAGCTGAGAGTAAGGGCAAGAATTTTAAGTTCAAGCCTTCATTTACCAATCATTTGAGTGAAGACAATACAACAGTTAAACTTGCAACAACAGATGCTCATCCAGGGCAGAAGCTCCTTAGGAGCTAATTACAGCAGAGGAAGCCAGGCAATAATTCCTCTTTCCTGGACATTCTTCTAAAACATCCTTGTAGTATTTTCTTTAAAGATACTGAATCACTGTGTTTCTTCTCTGTGTAACCATTCCAGGCTCAAACATAAGTTCCAGAAACAGATACCTGTTAAAACAAATGACTGAAAGTACCTCATTCTTCTTCCCCATAATTTGTCCCTTTAAGGACTTGTGTTTTCCCCACAGAGAATTTGACAGTTATCATCTTCCAATAGCTGGTTGTTAGAATTCCATTTTTCCATTATAAATGCCTGCCTTTGAACTTAGGGTCCTTGGGGTTGAGGAAAAGGACAGGGGAAACTGGAATAATTTTGAAGGTGTGTTCTAATCTCCAGCCTGTGCATCCTGTCATTGACTTTGTCTATGAAATGTGCAATAGAAAATGCAAAGCAGAACTCAGCCTTTTGTGACTTCTCAGTGATACACCATTTTTACATTATTTGTGCAGAATTTGCTTTTGTGGGAAAATCTGCTGGGTAGATAAGCCAGTGGTTAAAGAGTGAAGGCTGTAGTAATCCCATAGGCTTTGCCTACACTGTTTTTTTAAAAGAGATAGGATGCCACGTCTGTTTCTTATCAGTGTTTCTTCTTGTGGTACCTACTTAGTGGAAAGGGGGAGAACCTGTCATGGTCCTCTTGCTGAGGAGAGACCTTTGAGGAAGAAAAAGTAGAGGAAGTGAATACATGTACATACCACTTCAGTAAAGTCTAGGTCTAGCAAAATAGGTATTCTTTTTTTGCTCACTGCTCATAATCTGAACTAAGCCTGCCACTATTGCCTCTTGTGTTA
The DNA here is from genome assembly GCA_018881555.1 of Amblyornis subalaris. NCBI lineage: Eukaryota > Metazoa > Chordata > Aves > Passeriformes > Ptilonorhynchidae > Amblyornis > Amblyornis subalaris. Next base: position 606,076 of record JACAXG010000176.1, on the reverse strand, counting down.
GTTCCTCTTCTCTAGGGCAGGGAGAAAGGAATATAGCTCTATGTGGATGTTATTGTGCTACCTTTGACATACACCTTTGCGGTCTCAAAAACCTCAAGTGTACAAGACTTGAAATAAGTGCTCTGCCTTGTCTCATGTTAACATGGTTACCTTTTCTGTTGGGAATGCTGTCCCATCTTTTCCAGCAAGGCACTCAACACATCTAGTATGAGAGCAAAGAATAAAGTTTAAAAGAAAAAGATGGCCACTTTCAACGCCATGGTGAAGAAGATGAGCCATTCAGGGCTTGCTTTAACTTTCAGATTCAGTGTGGAATTCATGGTAAAGGGACCATTTCCTTGACACGACTTGTTTGGAGAATTCAAAGCACTGTTGGGGATGGCATGTTTGAAAATGTGACGCACAACCGACAGCATTCCTGCATTGCTCAGTGGCTGAACTGATGCTCAGAATTTCAGAAAACTCTTGGCAGAGTTTCAGTGAAACACTTCCAGGTCAGAGCCTGGAGCTCGTGAACATGTTTGCTTGTGATTTGCCAGATTACCCACCCACTTAGAATTCTAAAGTCAAGTGTTAGTCAGATGGGCCTGATAATAATTATCCATCTATTTTATTGTGATTTTTTTTAAAGCATATTACTTATGTGGTTGGAGCGTAACTATTGCCATGTATTTCTGAAGCACGCAATCAAGACCCAGCTAAACAAAAGAGTGATGCTTTCAGGACCCAGCAAAACAAAAGAGCAGTGCTTTCAGGAACTCAGCTCCCCAAATGTCACACTAGGATGGCAAAACAAACTGTTTTGGTTTCCTTTTGTGCTACAGATGCTCCTGATACTCCCCAAAACCTCAGCTGTGAAACATCTAACTTTCTGATAATAAGATGCACCTGGAAACCAGGCAGACCCAGTGGACTATACGGAGACAGAAGGACAAAGTACAGTTTATTTGAAAGGTAAAATTAATCAGCATTAAAAGGAGTAAAAGCAATGGAATACCTCCATTACTGCCTATGACTTACTGCACTGTTCCTATTTAGATGTGATAGTCTTCATTGCTTAAAGCCTAAAATACTCTCCAAGAGTTTCTGGAAGTTGTACCTAAACTAAAATTGGAAAACCTTTGCTTAGCACTGCAAAATTCCAATGGGAATTAAGGATAACTTTCCCCAAAGGTTTATGTTGTTATGAATTCACAATTAAATAAAGGGCTTGGTGTGTCAGACTGCTACCAACATATAGACAAGACCAATATGAAAATACAGGGAGGTAGTCAATCTCTAATTTTTAATTTTTGTTATATGAACCCTGGGTCAGATCTTCTGACAGACATTTACTGAGCTTCTGCTAGGCAGAATGACAGAAGCTCACTGAGAAACAATTTTAAGACAGGTTGTGAAGCATTTCCCAAATGCCACTAGGGAAAAGAGCAGTTATCCTCCATCTGTTCTCCTCTCAGCATTACGAATAAGAGCAGGCAGAGTAAATGTTACCCATAAAGCATTGAAAGGGACAAATAATAGTGGTTTCACCTAGAGAAAGAAGTGAGCTAGTGTCCTACTACATTGTCTTACATGGTAGGCCATGTAAAGCCTTAAAAAAGAATAATCATTTTTTGGAATAGCACTTGCAAATGGGATTCCTTGGTGGTTGTGCTTAGAAGTTAGTGAGGAGTTAACAAAATTTCCATAGTGAGGAGGCTCCTGTGTAATTCCAAAGGAGCAGTCAGGGAAAGGAGCCAGCAGAGGCCTGAGTCACACAAACTGATGAGAAATTGAGTCTCATGGTGGCTTTGAAGCACGTTGGAGGCCATGAAATTTGAGTTACAGTCACAGATGTAGTCTAGGGTTCTAGTGCTAAAAAAAGTCACTGAGTAGGGTGTAAAGAGGTGGACAAAATGGAGCAGGTATTCAAAGGAAAGGAGCTTCAGTTGCTGGCTGCCCATATTCAGCTTATAAACAAGGATGTTGTCTTGTTTTGCTTAGCCCAAGGCTGTGAGATTAATGTGATGCATTTCAGGATAAAAACTCTCATCCTTGTTCTCAGCCCGCACTGAACTATTGAAATAGAGAGCACAATGTGGAGAGAGCTCAGAGCTCAGCTAGAACACAATAAAAATGCCCAAAGGAAGAAGTTAGTTAAGTTTGTACTACTGAATGAGAGGCTTACACAGATTGTAACTGAAGCAAGTATATGCACATGCATACAGATACACAATTTAGATTTTACTCTTAAAGATGCACCACTGTTCTTGGCTGTTATCAGACTGCCTCTCCTGCTTTTGATTAAAAGACAGCTGGGACTAGTGGATGTATTCCAGGTAACAAACTTAAGTTCAGATTTGACAGGGCTTACAGAAAGACAACATGTGTAGCATCTCACTGGTTCAGAAAGCAATTAAGAAAATTCTTTAAATGCAAATGTATGCTGATCTGAACAAAGATACTTTAAATCAGAATCTTAGTTGTGACTTGTGAGGTGGTTTTACAGGACCTACCTGTTTTCCAGGCTTTTGAGAAGTGAGAGAATGGAAATGTTATGCTAGTGGAAGAGGAGATTTTCACGTGAGAACAGGGCAAGTCATGACTGATGCCACTTTAACCTGCATTGTGGTGTTAGATATGCCTCTGCAATCAAATCATTCTGTAAGCCATGTGAACTGCACCCACCATTCTGTACCATGTTTTCAGTCGAGACTTCTGACTGTTGCTAGGAATTAACTTATTCAAATATTAAGCTTTTCTCTCCCCTTTTTGCTTTGTAGAAAGTCTGGTAAAAATGTTTCGTGTGAAGTCAATGAAATGAACAGAGACCGTGTCTGTGGCTTTCCAGTACTGCCTGATCAAAAAATCTATAATTTCATATTGGGCGTCTCCAATCATATTGGGCAAGCAGAGTCATCTCTTGAGGTTGATATAACTCAAAGGGGTAAGACTGATGACTTAAAAAGATGTGTTTACGACACGCTAACTGTTTGTTAGTTTTGGGTTTGAAGAGTTCTGACATGGTATACTTTTCATTATTTTCCTTAATTGTCACCAGCTTTATGCTGTGTTCAATAATTTAAACTTGAAAATAACTCAGGGCATGTCCTGAGGCAGCAATGAGCTGTACAGGGAGATGCCAGTTCTCAACAGCAGTGCTGCTGTATTGGACAGACTGCTGTGTGATAAATGCTACTTGTGATCTAGTAATTATCCAGCTGATCTTTATCATGGAGTCCCAGAGTGGCTTGCGTTGGAAGGGACCTTAAAAATCTTTTCGTTCCAACACAGCACAAACCCCCCCGCATGCCCCACCTCCTGCCATAGGCAGTGATGCCGTGCACTGGATCAGGTTGCTCAGGGCCCCATCCAGCCTGGCCTTGACCACTTCCAGGGATGGGACATCTGCATTTTCCATGGGCAAGTTTATATATTGCTTCATATTCTATTACACATTAATAATTAAAATTTAGCTGTAACTTTATGAACTGTAGATGACTCTGTATTTAAGTATCTGTTTATAGGGCAAAAAATACAGTTTTACAGCAGCAGGATTTGGAGAAAAAAAAAACAGTGTGAGAAGATAGACGGTAATATCAGGACTATTATGTGCTATTGGTAATATCTATGAACATCTGCTATCATGGTTTGGAGAAAGAAGTAACTTCTCTCACAGGACCTTCAGTTTAAAAAACAAGAGAGATGACCTTTCCAGTACTGTGTTCCCCACCCTTTTCCCCTACACAACCACAGCTGAGGTTTCAGGCATTCCTGTTGGTTACAGGATTCTTCCATTCTCCAAAAACCTGAATTTAAACATAAAGATAGTGCCTTTTTTTGTTGTTGTTGTTCAGGTCCCAGGTCAACTAGCCTGAGATTAGAATTGTCAGAATAAATTGACAGAGCTGAGAAAAGCATAATTTGCTTCTGTTAATTAAAAACTAGGCTGTTTTTCACCCAGGTGATATACTGCTTTTTCCTATTTGTTTCCTTTTCTTTCTTTCCCTCACTGTCCACTTAATTCCCAATATAGAGTACTTATTTCCTCAAGGGTAACTGGACCAATTCCAACAGTAGTTATTTTTTGCTGGGATAGCTGTGAATATTGGTGCTGAATATTAATGAAAAATTCTGTGAAGGGAGTTTTGGAGACAGAGAGGTCATTTAGGATCTCATCTGTCCTAGCCTGCAGATTTTAAGTCCTAACTTAAAAAGTTCACAGAAGTTGAGCAAAGTTGAGTAGATTTCATCCATCACTATGGTCCTCTGAAATAGCTCGTGTTTCACTTTTTTGATAAGATCAGTAAGAGAGAAAATGTTTTTCTGTGTCTCCAGCCCTTTATCCTATGTGCCAGTACAGCCAAGCTTAAGTAAATCTGTTTCCATGTTTGATAGTTGAGAAGAGAGTCAGGAATGAGACTGCTTGCAGCTGCCTTCCTGGCACCAGTTTTCCACCAGTTGCTGATTGAAGCACTTATCCTTGTGATTCTCTCTGATCTTCTAAAATCAGATTTTTCTGAACTAAAATGAAGGGGTTTCTTTTCCTTAGAACTGAAGATTTTTTCTTTATTTTTTAAGTTCATCCAAAAACCCCAGAAAAGTTAACTGTTACTGGGAACAACTCTACAAGCATCCAGATGCGTTGGTTTATAAATGGCAGCTTTGCTGAGATCAGGCTTCTGTGTCAAATTGAAGTCAGCAGTGGTTACTCTGAGAGAAAACTGGTAAGTGTTGTTTTCTTATTCGGATGAAATAATATGGATTATTTTTTTGGTACAAATGTTGATCTTTTTCACTGGACTAATCAATTTCAAATCCGTTTCTCACTAAGAGCTTCATTCTGGTCATCTTATTAAATGATTACTGTAGTAATGAGTAGAAGTTTGTTTACTACGGTCAGAAAACTTCAGCTCATCTCTGTTTTTGCCTGGTTTTGGGTGGTTTTGGTTGGTTGTTTGTTTTTTTCTTTTTGTTTTAAACAATTTAGAGAGGAGTCAAATTACACACCATGTTATTTGGTACTTGGAAGGGGTGCATGGTTCTCTATGCATACCTTTTAGGTAACAGTCCTTGTGCTTTGTCCTTCCTGGTGTAAACTGTATTAACACACTCTTGTTCAAGGATGCACTGCTGCCCTGCAGACTTCCACAGTGGTCATTTCAGATCTTGCAGTCTGCAGATGAATGTCTGTTTTTGTTTTTTCCCCTCAGAGAACAGTTCATTTGTTTGCTGTCAGCAGCTGGACATGCATGTGGCCACACTAGGCAGCTGCTAAACCTGCTTATGTGTCAGTGGTGTAGAGACAGGATAGGGAAGGATTCTACCATGGGACACATCAGTAGGTAATCCCCTGTGAGGGCATCTGCAGCAGGAGAGAAGGTGGTATTTCTGGATGGGCTTCAGATTTTCGACCATTCAGGCTTCCAGCTGCTGCCTGGCTTTGGTGCTCGGCATCGTGGACTGGAGCTGCATATTTGCTCTGCTGACTGTCAGAGGAGCTTAGGATACTAATCCAGACACCAGCATCAGTTGTGGGTGGGAATATATCAGGCGGTGGGAATATATCCTGTTCTTCTGTATTGCCTGGCTTCGTGTGGGGTGATCTGTGTCACTGGGGAAGCCTGGTGGGAAGTGCACGTTCAGTTGGCCTGAGATTTACACCCAGTTTCTTTGTGCATACACATCTCTGACCATTTTGGGTAGGCACATACGGCTTCTCAGGTCTTGGTGTGCCGAGCCTGAATTTGTAATTTGAGCACATTAACCTCAGAGGCTTCTTTTTGCAATGCTTTTTTGATTTTTAGCAGTGTTCTGTTACCCACCGCATTTAGTTGCCAGCTGGGCACAGCTGCTGAGCACAGCCTTGAATAATGTAAATCAAGCCGCAGAAATGATGCAGCTAAGACTGAAGGTAATCATTATGGACATGCCTCCAAAATAATAGGGTAGTAGTTAATCCATGCTCTGTAAGAGTATTTTTAAAATACTTTCAAAGCACTTAATGAGTGTAGAAGCCTTAAGCTTTTATGTTTTCTCTATGATGACATGTGTTAAGTAATACCAGAGATTAGATACTACAAAAGGAACTTGTAGATATTTTTGGAATATGTAGCTCAGAACCTGGGGCATGCACTCATTTTTGATTCCTGCTACCAGACCAATCATCTGGGGCAGTGAGAAAGGGTCGGGACTTATGCTTCCACAGTGGTTTGATTCCCTGCACCTGTATCAGAGTCCGCAGCCACAGAAATTTTGTATGCAGCAAATGGCTTGGTAGGAGCTTTTATAGCTTTGTTATATGGTCACTGGTTGCTTAATAAAAAAACTCCAGGAGTTCTCTGTCACAAAAGTAGCTGTGAAATTGTTGTGGGGTTTTACATGGCATTTTTAGGATGTTTTCAGAAGCGTTTCCATCCATATGAGAGGTTGTTGGCTTTTCTAGTATTTTTCAAGTTGTCATTTGGCTTTAGAAATGCACAATTAGTTGTGCATTTCTTAATGTCTTAAAATCTTAAAAGTCTTGGACTTCAAATCTTAATGACACTTGGAGTCCAGTTTTTGGCAGCTGTGGTCCACATGTGTTACAATTAGATTCAGTAAAAAAATATTCCCAGGCTCGGGATTTCTTAAAGTAATTGTGAATTGAAATGCTCTGTAGACTCACACTGCTTTAAGAATAATAGGAGAGACTAGTCCTGTTATAAGAGCTGTGAACTGAGATCACCTGGGTAAGACTTGGATACCATCTTTTGAAGGAAAAATTAAGGAAGCAGACTGTATGATAAACATCTTGCTCAAACAGACTGTCTTTAGTGTACTTCTGTGCATGTCTCTTAGGAAAAAGGCCTTTGTCCCCACAGTCTGGTGTGCACGTGCTCAGTGGAAGTGCAGGTTCTGAATGCCAGAGGTGACATCCTGGCCTGCCTCATGTGAGCAATTTTGCTGCATTTGGGAAAGAGTGGGCCTGAATGGGATAGATGGGAAACAACTACTTGTTGTAATGCTCTGTTACTGTGTGCAGAGCTCACTCTGTTGAGGGCCCGTCAGTGTTGCCTCTCCTTTTTGTGCTTTACATGTCAAAGATGCTACCTACTGTAATACTTCAATTTTTGTCTATACAGGCCTTTATTTTGGTGGATCTCTGAATTTTTTTTCATTGCTTAGGTTGACTGCCTAGGAAATATTTTTCTTTTTCATTATTTTCTTCATAGGACTTGACTACAGCTTTCACACTATCAGTATTCTTGGGGGGGAAAAAAATCACTTTTTTAGGTGTTGACTAGCAGCATAATCTAGGAGAAAGAAATATATGTATCATGTCAATTTCTGTAAATTTTTAACAGCACAATGTCTCCATGCCTGGTGGGAAATCCTCGACTTACACAGCTCAGCTGAATGCATTGCATCCATACACCAAGTACCAGTTCAGGGTGCGCTGCTCGGCTGCTGACCACTTCTGGAGGTGGAGTGACTGGAGCAGGGTACTGGAGCAGACAACATCAGAAGCCCGTAAGTTTATCCACCTCTTTGATGATAAAATGTTCAACTTGTGAAGCTGTGTGTTTTAAAGTTAGTCATCTTGAAAAAACCCTAACTTTTTGATAGATGGTAAATTGTCTGCTGTGCAACTGGGGAAAAAAACCACCACTCTTACTTTTTATTTAGCTCCTGCAAGAGGACCAGATGTGTGGAGAGAGAGAAGTCCTTCTGGAGAAAGTTTGAAAGTCTTCTGGAAGGTAGATAGGACACCTACACTTTTAAAATATTATGTAATGTAACTCTACGAAAAACTATTTCCTTACACACTTATAAATTAGTGAAGTTTATAGTGAATAAGCTAGACTGCTTTTCTTAACTTCTTATAGAACCATTTATTGAGACAAATATTTTTACTCAAATAAGAGTATTATTAAAGTTTTTATATATTGCATTGAGAAGAATTTCACATGAAGAATTAAACTTTTTATATACCCACTTGAAAATTGAAGCTTAGGAACTTATGTGTTGGTTCTCAAAGTCACACTTGAGTAGCTTTTTTGCCTCACAGTCTTGTACAGTCATCAGACTAGACCAGGAACATTAAATTCATATTATCTCATGTCGTCTTCTGTATATTAAATTTTGCTTTTAATGTGCTCTTTGTCCGTTCATAGCCCTTATCCCTTTCTGAAGCCAAGGGAAAAATAGTGTCTCATGAAGTGTCCTGCTACCTGCTAGATGCACCACTGGAGTATAAAGTAGTCACTGAACCATCAAACAGTACTGAGATAAAACTTGGAAAAAATGATTGTGTAATTAGCGTTGTAGCCAAAAACCATGCAGGCTCATCTCCTCCTTCAAAGATAACAAGCGTGGAACTTCCAAGCGGTGAGTGCTCTCAGCTGAGAGTTAAACACCTTCAAAGCTTGGGGAATACCTGGACTACTTTATGTATTGAAAAATAATGCTTTGTTTGTTTGTGTTTATTTCCCCACCCAAATCTACTGGTGGGGGGAAAAAATGCTGCTTTGCTTTTAGTGTAGAATCTTGCCAATTAATTGTGCTATCTACATAAAACAAGGCTGATAATATGCAGTCTTTGCAGCTATTTGCACTTTTCTGGAGACCTCCCAGGAACAAGAAGAGTGAGGCTTCAAAAGCATTGGTGTGGAGCTCTGATATTTAGGAAGCTTAGTTTATTTCTGTGTGTTCTTGTTGAGACACTGAGAAGTGTTACATGCTAAAGAGATTCAGAAGTTTTGGGCGTGTTGTGTGGCTTTTTAAGGTGAGAATTGTCAGTTCAATGCCTGTGAGCTCTGCAGGAGAATATTATTTGGAGTGGTTGGTAAAGTGTTAGCATTCTTCTGCTAGGGAGCTAGTGTTTGAAAAGGAGGTAGGCTGGAGCTTCCCAATTAAAACACTGCCACTCTTGCTGGGGGCTTTTGTAAAGGGAAATAGCTGAGCCAGATAATGATTTTCTGCTCCTAACACTAATCTTGGAGAGTAGGTAATGTTGCAAAGTGATTGTTGAGAGTCCATGCTTCCCTGCATGCCAGAGCCCAAACCTTTAGCTCCAGATTTGGCTGATGGCCTGCAGGGAGGACAGATTTATACATCAAGGCCCCTCTCTGCTTGTTTGCCAGGAGCATTTGTGCTTCTCCTTGCCCACCGGGAGAACAGGTATCACAGTTTGTCTGGTAACTCAGGTTCTGATAAGACACAGTCATCTCTCATAGGAAGAAATGTGTTTCGGCTGAGATTCACAGTGAGATGAGAAAACAAGTTTCTATATGAAGGAAAACCATTGTACATCATGTTTCTTTTGCTGCTCCAAAACTAAGAATCACAGAATGAGTCAGGTTGAAAAGAATCACAGTGGGTCACCTGGTCCAGCCTCCCTGCTCAAGCAGGACCATCCCAGAGCACATGGCACAAGATTGCATCCAGGCAGTTCTTGAATATCTCCGGTGAGGGAGACTCCACAGCCTCTCTCTGGGCAATCTCTTCCAGTGCTTGGTCACTGCACAGTAAAGAAGTTCTTCCTCACGTTCAGGTGGAACTTCCTGTGCCTCAGTTTCTGCTCATTGCCTCTTGTCCTGCTGCTCAGCACCACCGAGCAGAGCCTGGACCGTTCTCTGACCCCTCCCTGCAGGCACTGACAGACATTGATGAGATCCCCTCTCAGTCGTCTCTTCTCCAGGCTGAACAGGCACAGCTCCCTCAGCCTTTCCTCATAATAGAGATGCTCCCATCCCTAGATCAACTTTGTTGCCCTCCTCTGGACCCGTTCCAGGAGCTCCATGTCTCTGTTGTGCTGAGGAGCCCAGAAATGAGCACAGCACAGCACCAACACTGGTACCTTATAGTATATTCTTAGTCTGCCCATTGGGGGGAAAAGTAATTGTATGAGACGGTTGATTGAAAGTGCTTTTGTAGCTCTCCTTCAGCAGTGAAAGAATGAGACTCTGAGAGTCAGAGAGGTCTCTGTAATAGGTTTGTGGTGTGGGATAGCTGATGGCAGCTAGAGCTTTGCATTCATTTATAGCTTTCTCTCAGATGTCTGAGGTTCCCTTTGGTGTTACCCAACTTGTACTCATTACAGATTCGCTCCCAAGTTGGTATAGGAATTGAGTCACTGACTAGAGTCATGAAAGATGACTCATTCAAAGAACTGGATGACATTTTTGCCCAGACATCTTTTCTGGCTGCTTCCTGTGTTCAGTCTGTAAGTGCTTTTAATGTCCATCAGAGAGCAGAGGGTCTAAAGCTGGAGATCTGCTGAGGTTTTCTGAAAACACAAACAAAGGATACTCTGCCATAATTAATATGTCACTGTCTCTGAAAAGTGCTCTGCAGAGAGTTGGGGCATATAATCTGGCTGATCCAGGCTCCTCTACCACAGTCATACTCTAGTCATTTTTTTTTCCTAGCCTAGGTTGCAGCTATAAATATACCAAAATAAGCAGTACTGCCCATGGTGAATTTCTAGTCATCTAGCTCAGAAAATAAAATTGAGTGTGGTGTATTTCAGCATTTTTTAGACAGTATGTGCTTACTGTCAGTAAAAACTCTTTTCTGCAAATAGGAAAATTAAAGTCTGTTAATTAGAAATACGGCCTTTTCCAACATCATAGAAGTGTGGTTTCACTGGATGCATAGTAGTTTTTCTGGGGAAAGTGTTGAAATCCTTGTGGAGTTGATTTTCTTTTTTTAATCGTGTCTTTTTCTTGCCATGAGCAAGCTACAACAGGATTGTACATTTAGCTGTATGTTATGATTATTTAGAAATAGACAGTCCGTCAACATTCACAGCACATCTGTGAGAGTAAAGTTTTCATAGCACTAAATCTTAAAAGCTGTTCTTGCCCTTCAGCCTTCCATAGTTTATGGCTTTAATAAAATGAAATAATAGACTCAATGGGGAGCGTAAATGAGAACAGTGAAAAAGGAAAACTGAAACCCTGAGATTATTTTTGCAGATCTGTGATGGGGCCACTGCTGTTGTGGTGGCCTTTGGAAACTATCCCTTAGCTCTGCGGGGTCCCATCTGATGGACAGCCATGGAGGGAAGCTGCAGGAATAGAAGGCTGTTCCCAGATCTGATCATTTCAAGGGCAGCTAAACCTTTGATAATCAGAAACAAAAAACATAGACTAAAGGCAAAGCTTTTTCTTTTTTTTTTTTTCTTGTTTAGTTTACCCTTCGTAGACTGAAGCCTCCATAAAGTTCACCTGGGACATGATTATTGCTGTTGATTCTGGTGAAAAATGGTTGTCTGTGGTTGGGCGAGTGACAGCAAGACACTTTGAAAGAAACACAAAGCAAACCATTTGATGAAATGACAGCAGGAATTTATAGCTGGAGGCTCCTGCCAAATTGGTGTCAATTCATATTTGAACCTGACATCTGCTGTAAATCTTTACCTTGAAAAAGTGCTTTTAAGCCAGTCCTGAGCTGCCACATTTCTTGTCATCATACTTAAGGCTGGCTGAGGGATTTGCTGCGGGCTATGTCTGATTCTGAGCACTCCAGAAAGCACAGCTAAGTACACTGCTTCGAATTTCACAGTTCACGCGTGCCCCTCGTTCTTAGAAATGACTGCCGTTTATAGAGCCATTGTGCTGTGGCTGGAAGGCTTCTTTTCATCTTGGGCTACAGATAAGTGTCTGCTCTTTGATGGATTTTTGTGTCATCTTTGTTGCAGACAATGTCACAACAGATCAGGCTGTGGCAATGGGGAATGGAATTAATATTTCTTGGGATTCTTACCCCAACATGACCTGTGGCTACATAGTAAGATGGTGTCGTTCATCTGGGTCTGAACCCTGTAGTGTGGACTGGCGGAAATTTCCTTCCAATACAACAAATGCAGTGATAAAATCTGGTAAGTTAGAAATAATTTCTTGTGAGTCTTTCTGGTTGAAACCCTGAGCAGCGAGTGGAATGAGAGCAGCACCAATGCTATAGGTTGCAGATTGTTTGATTGCTGTGTAGTTGTGTAAATAAATGAAATTCTTCTTGGTACTGTGTTTATTTTAATTTCTTACACAGTCTTGCCAAATCCAAATATCAGTCTTGACTTAACTTTTATCATCCTGTGTTTATTAACTGTTTTGAAATTACCTCTTCTAGCTGTACCCCACAATTTCCTAACTCAGCCTAATGCATAATGGTTAATCTAGAGTTTGGGGTTTTATTTGGATTCTAAGCATAAACAGTGCTGCTCAGGATGGGAGAAGACTAATCCGTTGTTTTTACATGAGGCAGATTTTTTTAAGTGTGACCTCCATGTGTTGGCTTGCTGTCAACTATTGAAATTTCCTGGAACAGGGTACATTCCAGGTCTCTAGATGCTGGTGGGCAGATCAGGGAAATGAAACTCAGCTGTGGTGGGACTAGTAGCAGCAGAAGATGAAAGAGAGGACCCATTAAAGATGTAGGATTTTTTTCTGTGGTGTTTATAAGGTTATATATTTGCTTTTTAGAAGAGTTTAGTATTAAAGTCTCCATTCAAGGAAACTACTTGGAGCTGTGTACATAGGAAAGCTGAGGGGGAGTGAGACCTGGGAGGGTGAGGGCAATATGTTTTTCTGTCTGTAATTACAACACTGTGTCCATGTTGTTTTTGTTTGTGATAGCTAGAGATTGCTTTTTTTTAAGCAGACAATGCTGTGTCTGTCCAATGATGCACTGCTTTACTCCTTTACATCTTCCCTGGGATGGTTCTTGCAGCATGTTGTGTGGGTTATCCAGCTGCTAGGGCTGGGCTCAAGCTGGCAAATCCACCTCCTTGCTGAATTAGTCCTGCCGGGAGAATCTCTTAGAGTGGATCTGAACTCTTGCAAAACACATTGTAGCGTCAAACACCTATGTCTCCACCAAAGACATGGGAAGCATAAATTTGATGATTATCTGTGTTCTGTAAAGTCAGTTGAGGACTGAAGTTCATTGCTAAGGTGCTTCACTATCACTTTTGAGAGTTTTCTGCACATCTTCTGTACGGTTTTTCCAATAAGCCTGGTTACTTCAAAATGCGTTTGTATTTCTGAAGAGGAGGCAAGATCTACATGGCTGCTGTGGGAGGAAAGGAAGGGGATTATTTCTGGTAACTTCAATTTGTGTTTCCCCATGGAAAGAGCAATTTATGCAATTTGAGTAGCTTATTTTGAATCCTCTTTGTTTAGTACTAAACTTTCTCTGGGAACTAGATTTGGTTACTGCTTCTAAACCACATCTGATGGCACAGCTTTTGTAGAAATTACAAGTAGGGATGGTATTTATACCATTATACTTTGTAATTTTTTAATACATATTTATATGTCTGCATCATGTGTAAAAGTGTCATTCTTCAGAAGTGAAATATTCTTACAGCAGTTTTCTCTTGCAGCTCTCTTTAAACCTGGCGTGAGATACAACTTTTCACTGTATGGCTGCAAATCCACTGGATATCAGTTGTTGAAAAACGTAACTGGGTATATGAAAGAGCTGCGTAAGTGCACTTTATCATTCAGGATCTCTGCAAAGTGAACTTAGACTGTGTCTATTTTTAGCTCAGGCAGAAGAAGATTGAGACCAGAATCCCCATGCAGTTCCACCGACTTCTGTTTGTTCTCTGTGTGTAACTGTAATACATTTCTCCAGCCCCTTCCAGTTCCAAGCATGCAATAACCCTGTGTTGTCCAGCTTGTGTGGTGGCACAGAGTGTCACAGCAGTTCACAGCCATAATGTGAACCATATGACTGTGGTCACTCCCACAGGAGAGGAGGCAACTTTTTGGATTCATCAAGTCGAAGTAAACTTCTGAGCACATTTGGTACAGCTCAGCAGGCATAAAAAGCATCTATAACAATTCTGTTTGAAAACACTTCTTAGATCTGATTTACATCCTAGAGTACAAGCCACTTGTGTTCTCTCCCATACCAACCTTCTCTGGGTTGTCAAACCCTAACTGGGGTTTGATCCAGTGCTGAGCTTTGCTGGCCTGGAGATGCATTAGTGTCTGAATGCTTTCTATTCCCAGGTGTCTGAACATCACTTTACCCTTTAACACCACAGCTGTATTGTATTGTATTGTATTGTATTGTATTGTATTGTATTGTATTGTATTGTATTGTATTGTATTGTATTGTATTGTATTGTAAGTACAGCACCCATTTCACTTTAATGTGTTTTCTGCTAAAATAGTTTGCTTGGAAAACTGAGCTGCTGACATAATCTGAGTCCTTGGAAATGGTGTTGTTTATTTCACTGCTAAGGTTGAAGGTGAGGTTAAGGCAATTTTACCAGAAACTCAATTTTCAGCCATTTGTATCTCTGCAAAAATTCTGAACAGTTTCCCAGAAGAGTTTTCCATATGTGTTCTGAACAGACCAGAAGCTTTTAAGGTACAAAGACTTTGAGGGACTAAAAATGCATTGAACATGCAGAAGAAACTTATTAGGAACTGAGAAATGCATAAGAGCATAGATTCATTCTAAAACTTCAGACTTGCCTTTGGGCAGATAACCATCAAGAGAAAAATGGATGCATTCTCAAACATGAGTTCAGCCCTGCTGGATCAAAGCCAAATGTCAGACTAAGTCATGGTGCACATGACCTAATGCAGTATCTTCTGTAACACTTTCAGTAGGCTTCAGGTATTGGAGTAGGGACTTGTAAAGACTGCTAAGAGTAGTTCTTTTAAGCTGAGGTAGAATTCCATGGTAGGAGTGTGGAGTTTGTTTAATTTTAAGACAAGCCATGAAGTCACAGAGTTAAAACCTTTAAAAGCTAATTTGTATCCTCTGACTGTGTATACAATCTTTCAGGGTTTGTTGCAGGAGGAGGGGTATTTACATGTGTAGGTCTGTAAAAAGCCTGACCGGAGAGAAATTTTTGCTTTAGCACCTCTTAATAAATAATACTGCAGTAATTAATAACAATGACTCCAACATAGCCATGTTTTTATGGCATCACCTGTTAAATCTTTCACATGTTCTTGACAGTTTGGAGGAGCTTTGGGGAAAAGTTTGGAAAATGCTAGCCCCAAAATAAAACTGATGAAATACTTACATGGTTTCAGCATTTAATGATAAGATGATTTCTTACTAGTTTCTTCCTTCATAACTCTCCCTACAGCTCCAAAAACTGCACCTAATTTTACTGTTGAAGAAACTTCTTCAGATTCTATATTGGTAAAATGGGAAGACATTCCTATTGAAGAATGCCGAGGGTTTTTAAAAGGATATCTTCTTTCCTTTGCAAAAGGTGAAAAAGATGCTTTAAAGACCAGACTTTCGGAATCAGGTAAATGAATTGTATGGATTGCAACTTTTTTCCTACATCTTTCCTTTTTATTTTTAATAATTTAATTTTACTTTAATAAAAAAGATGCTTTAATAATAATTCAGTTGCATTACTCACTGTCATAAGTGATATGTGACAAAGGCATTTAAAACAATCAGCTCCTTGTGTGGTTGGCGCAGTTGTTTTTTAATATAAAGCAAAAGTTGGAGGAAACCCTGGCTCTCTGGGGCCATAAAGAAATGCAGTGACTAAGTGGCAATGTGTCATGCTGTCCTGTGCTCACAAACTCTGGGTAGATGAGGCAGGGAGGTTACATGGCTATATTTAATAGGGTATATTCTTCCAGTGCCTGTCTTGCAAGGACTGAAGCCTGACTCACATTCATAAGAGGACAAGCAGGGGGATAAGGAAATTAAGTAAATCTGCAGGAGCAGCACCACACTCCTGTGCTGTTTGGTGCTGCGTAAGCAAGCAGCATTGCTAGGGTTCTGTATTTCAGCTTTCCTTTACACAGACTGTTCTTCAGGTTTCATGTGCTCACTTCAAGAAAGTTTTCTTAAAGCTAAGGCTGTCTTTTTGAATCCTTTCCTACAAAATTATGCTTTTCTTACTGCTTCCAAACAAACAGGGAATCCAGAACTTAAAGTTAACAATATCACTGACTTAACAAAGAAGTCTATGAAAATACTTGATCTTCAAGGCAAAACGAGTTACCAGCTGGAACTACAAGCCTACACTGCTGGTGGGGTGAGCCCTCCAAACAGCCTCTATGTGGTGACAAAGGAAGACTGTAAGTTGATTATCCCTATTCAGACATATCCCTATCTTTAGCACAGGGGCTGTACAATGTATATGAAGCTGATATTATTTTGTTGGTTTGGGGTTTTTTTCTGGTCCCCTAGGTAGTTTGGGCCTACAGGCTAATTTTTTCCTTTATTTAGTTGGTTGGTTGTAAATACAAAAATTGGTACAGTTCAGAGTGAGGGAAAGATCCTTTCCTATTACAGCTACTTTGTAGTTTATGGTAATGTATGCAAGAAAAATAACTTCTAAGCTACTACTAAATATAGTGGAGTCTGAGCTTAGTTTTCTCAAACAGCCAGTTTTTCTCAGGTTTCCCATGATGAATAATCTGCTAATATTTTCATGGTGGGAAGAAAGACATTGTGGAAATATTTATCAATTTCAGATTTGTAAACAGATGCCTCTCTGCTTTGAATTCAGTTTTATTGATCCCCTGACAGATGAAAACACAGAAAGACAATTACAAAAAAAAAAAAAAAAAAAGAGGTTGACTTTGGGGAATGAGAGAAAAAAAAGTATTTCCTGTGAAAGGCTGAACACTGGGGTGCAACTAAAATATGTGAAAAACCAAACTTGTGGCATTTAACATCAATGGAAGAAGGCAGTGGGGATGTGCTGGAGCTAAACCCCAGATGCACTGTAAAACATATAAAAGACTGTGCTGCTTGTGCAGTGAGTGGTTGACCTAGAAGAGCCACTACCAGAAACTTAGCCAGCTCAGGTATCATGCAAGTGCAATTCCAGTGCTTATGAGAACGGAATCACAGTAGCAACAAGTCCTGTACTGCACATGAAGCCTTTTGCAATTAAGCAATCAGAGAGAAGAATCTGTTGATTCCTGTAGTTATCACTGAATCTGTTTATGGATGGACTTTTGCCCTCCCAGCAAAGGGGAAGGGTAATGGTGTAGGTCACTGTTTGCAGACCGCTGTTAGATGAGTTTAATGGAATGGCCTTTAATTGGTGGGAATGTTACAAAAGGCATAAAACTTTCTGGTAACATTGGGTATATATTTACCGTCTTTCCTTTTTTTTAATCCCCCAGCTGTAGGATTAATCCTTGCAATTCTCATCCCTGTGGCAGTGGTGGTGCTGCTTGGAGTGTTGGCCAGCATCTTCTGCTACCGAAAGAGGGAATGGTAAATGCCTGCCTTTTGTTCTCAGCTTTTCCTGGAAGTGTTTGCCTCAGTGCTAGGGTTTTCCATGATTTTAGTTGCTCCTTGTTTTCTCTAAATACTCCAAAGATGTTAGCAGACTTTCTTTAAAGGTGGGTGGCAAAACACATTGTAGAAAGTGAGGAAGAAACTGAGTTGGAGAGAGGTCAGAGTGAGGAATGCAAAAAGTTTTTGTGGGAGCTTGTCTCCCAGTGAGCACCGTTTATAAATAGTTTCCAAATGGAAATAAAATGGCGACATACTGTAATTTGTGTGCCCTCTACAAACACAGGTAGACATCCCATCTTCAACTTTTAGTGAATGTGGCATATTAAGTTCCCCACTTAAAAAAAAAAAGTTTGCTGTTTTTTCCATTATACTCAGTGAAAGTTCAACACACTAAATCTTTGCACCAGATGTCTTCAGTATTCTGATTTAAAGGGAAACGTCCTGACTCCTTTTGTATATTCACAATCTGTTTCAGGCCTTGCTATCTCACAAAAGTTTATTCTTTCTTCTTTAAAGGATTAAAGAAACATTTTATCCAGAAATCCCGAATCCTGAGAACAGTAAGGCACTGCAATTTCAGAGGAACATTTGTGAGGTAATCCTCATTTTAAATGTATTTTAAGCTTCTGAAAGATAACACAAGTTAAAGAATTCTTTTGCAAACTTTGACTCATCTGTTCCAATTGTAGAAAAAGCTCTGTGGCAGGGAGAAACAAGCCAATTTACTGAGTAACTTCTGTCAGGTGCTATCTAGAGCTTTGTTGTTGTTAATGTAGTTACTTGCAATGTTTGAACTGGGAAAGGACTGCTGCATTTCTCTTCTCCCCAGCTAATGAGGAGTGTCAGTACCTGATAACCATAAGGGAGCAACACACCCATCTTTGTCGAAGTGTTAGAAGAAGCAGAAAGTATGGAGATGTGTATATACCATATCCCAGCCTCTTGACGGATATAGTAGTTGTAGCTGGGCATAACATTTAAATAGTCTTCTGGGAGGAGTTGTACAAAGACGAGAATTGGGGAGAGTTCTCAAACGCTCACTGCAAGATCTCAAGTCTCTTTACATCTCATTGTGTAAAATGCTTTTAACATTAACAGGATTATGTGATGAGCCAGAAAATGATAAATGCTTTTTTCTTAATGTATTGTACTAGTGGCCGTGGGATGAGTACAATTCACAAGCCAACAAACTGCTGCAATTTGGGCAAGTTGTAGCTTTCAGGTTTTCCAGATCTTTTAGCTTAGTCTCTCCTCCTTCTCCTTTTTCTCACTTCAGGGGAATAAGACACTTAAAACACTGGAAATGAACCCATGCACCCCCAACAGTGTTGAAGTGGTGGAAACACAGTCAACAGCTCCCAAGATTGAAGACACAGAGATGATGTCCCCAGCAGCAGAGACCACTGTGCCTGAAGATGGCTCCGACTCAGAAATGGGGAACCATGTTGTTGTGTCCTACTGCCCCCCTATCATTGAAGAGGAGATCTCAAATCCCCCTACAGATGAACCTGGGGGGTCATCTCAGGTGGTTTACATTGACATCCAGTCAATGTATCAGCCTCAAATAAAACCAGAGGAGGAGCCAGAAATAGACTTAGTGACTACAGCAGGCTATAAGCCACAAATGCAGCTGTCTATCAATGCTCTGAAAATAGAGGGTCGTTCACCTGTGGAGGAAGAATTGGATAAAACTGCAGGTTACAGACCTCAAGCAAACACAAATGCCTGGAACATGGACACTCCAGACTCTCCCGGATCAGTTGAAAGCAACAATGAAAATGCATCTTTTGGAAGCCCATGTTCAATTAATTCCCGACAGTTTCTGCTTCCTCCAAAAGATGATGAAGACTCTCCTAAACCCATTAACACAGGGTGGTCGTTCACACACTTTTTTCAGAACAAACCAAATGATTAACAATAAGCCCTCATTGCACGTGAACCTGCCTTCTGAATAAGCTTTTATTCCTGACGTTGTAAAGAAAGGAAGAAGAAAAGTGCAAAAGGCATGAATTACTCTTGGAGACAGTCAGCAGAAGTTCTAGTGAGCTGAATGTTACCATGTTTAAGTTAGTCAAAGTGTTAATATTCCATTGTAATAGAGGCCGAGGGGGCCAAAATTATAGCAATTTAGTTACTACTCTTGTGAAATATGTTGAATATAAGGGGTATTGAATTTAGATCCCCTGATAAGAACTCTGCCTACCTTCACATAGTGCTCCAAGATTAACGTGGTCTCATGCAATTTATGACTTGGAAAGATTGCTTTGCTTTGTTTTAGTTGTTCTCAACCATGACTCAAATGATGCAGCCCCAACAGGTTTCCTTACTGAAGGTTTAATTTATCACAAATCTCAGCCTAAGACATGAAAACAATGTGGTTGGAAACTGTTGAGATCTTTTACCTAGTTATAAACTAAGAACAAAGGAGTGCTATTTTTTTTCCTTCTCCTGTATGGAAGGTTATTGTCACTGTTTAACACTTATGAAGCAATGGCCATTCAAATCTGTTGCTTTTTAACTAGACATTAATTCCTGTACCTACTGTACAATGTTTATTCAATGTTTGACTCAGGGGTACAAACTTGGGGAAAAAAAGTGTAACACTGACTGAAACCTCAACAAGAACTGCATAGAGTTTAAAACTTCATTTTTAAAAAAAAAAAAAACTTAGAATACTCTATATTTTTTCTATCCTTTGGTTAAGGAGTCAATCTTTCCTAATGTATTGCACTAATACATTTTGTATTTCATAGCTTCTGCTCCAGATCTCCTGCTTCAAAGTGGTACAGTAATCCATTCACCCTCAGTGTTCAGCAGTCTTTGCACTATGCAGTAAAGAAAGCCATGGGGAAATCTCTGTCTACCCACCTTAGCTGCTGAAGCAGTTTGGCATGTGAAATTAGAGGTAGTAGGATTGGCTCCTTGAGAAGAAATTGCTCTTTGGATGGTCTTTATTGTATTTGCTTTGCCTGGCTGATCTTAAGTGTCTACCCAAGAGGACCTTCTGTACAAATCCTACCTGGAAGTACAAGGTAGGATTTCTCTAGTGGCAGGGAGAAGCCCCCAGAGGTTTTATTGCCACTAATTCTACCTCTCCTTTACCAGATATGTGATGCAAAGAAAGCTTAAATTATGTACATTTGTGTGCTTAAAGGAGGATTCAAAACAATCGTCTTTTAAAATGCTTGTTTTCACGTGTGCATCTTCAGACAGCTGTAACTGTAACATTTCACTGTGTAAACTTTCAGGCTGTGGCATACATGAATTTCACTAGCTCACAGGAGAAACTTTCTAACTTACCTGTTTCTTGCTGTAAAACACAGTGAGGCATCAGACGTTAAAAGAGCTTGATCAAAAAGTCTCCGTAAAGTCCTAACCAAAATTATTTTTTTTTTTTTTAGCTATTTCCTTAGCTACTTTTGTTTTGGTTTTAGGGTTTTGTTTGGTTTTTTAAAATAAAAAAGACAGGGGAATGGGTTCCTAAACAAAACAGATGAGGAAGCTGAATTGGCTAGGCTGCTAGTTGTAAAGGTGTGAGAGCAGACCAGGAGGATGACTATCTTGAGGAATGTTTTGTCTCCAAACCATGTGATCTGGCCATCAAAATAAAACCTAGCATTGGGTTAACTCTAATCACAGGACGTATGGTGCAGTTTCAGAGGTTGGCATCTCTCTACCATCTCCATAGAATGAAAGTACAGAGGTATTTCAAAACTGTCAATAAGGCAAAACACTAAATAGTGTCCAAATCAGTAACAACTGCCTGTGTGTGCCTCCTGGAAGAGTTAACTCTGAAGAGGTGAAAAGCAGACCAGTCTGCAGACCTGGCAGAGTGCAAGGTGCCTCTGAAAGGAGAGAAAGTGCACATAAGATTCGGCTGTTGAGTCCTGGAATTAGCAGGCCTGTGAGTGAAAAGACAGGCAGTGCAAAGAGCTGATGTCCATTTGCGACCAGGCATCAGCACAAGGGAAAGTGTCATAGCCTATTATTCAGAACATTAAACTAATACTTGGAAGGAAGCAGTTATGCCCTTTGTGGCTGATAGCTGGGAGGTGGCTAAATCCTAATGGTAACAACTGTTTTTCATAATAATTCTTTCTTAGAGTATTTCTTTTCACTAGTGTAGATTTGGCTTAATGTGTCGTGTCTGTCTCCTAAGATGAATTTTAGTTTGTGCTGCCATATGCTTTTAATTGAAAGCAGAAGATGTCATGGACAGAGTGTATGGGTAGTAGTTTGGGGACTTTTTTATTGAACAGTTTCTCAGTGCAGAGGAGCAATCAATATTGTATGGTGATCCAAATGAAAAAGACTCTCTGTTGCAGAATAGCTGAGCATGAAGAATAACTGTGCTTTTCATATGGCTGTGTATTGCAAGAAACAAAATCAAACTGAAGTTTGAGAATACTAGCAATTTTTAATTTGGAGACTGGAAATCAGGGCAGCTGCAGAGAACACACAGAGCTCACAGGGAGCAGCCTAAGACCATTTGCAGTGTTCACGTGGTGAATCAGTTACACACAACCATCACATACTCAGGTTTCCCAGTATGCTGCTCTTCCTATTTAGTAAAGGCAACAACATTTCAAAGTGCTTCATTTTGTAGTGATTGGGTAAGGAAAAGCTCCACAAATACATGGTTTGCCTCGATATTATAAACCCTCTCTCATCTAATTATACTCTTTTTTTTTTTTTTTTCAAGATTCTTGACTATGTATTTTATTTGCCTGGTGTTCTGGCTTACAGGGTGCAGGGCAGAAGGGTCCTGTTAAGAGCAATGACTTCAGTAAAGAAGAGTGCAGCAGATGTGGGAGAGACACAGGCTTGTGCAGCATCTGTAGCATCATTGTTGCTTAATGCTTATGAGCCAGTAAGCAGTTGTCATTCCAGCACTTGAAAGTTCAGCTGCTTCACCTCTGCGGTTTCCCTTGAGCCTGTTCAGTGCTGCCAGTGAGGACTCCTTTCAAATGCCTATCTTAGATCTTCAGCAGTGAATTCAGATTCGTAGGGACAGGTTGTGTGCTAATGTTGTGATCAGGTGAAGCCACCCCTAGATGCATGGAGCATAGGGATGAGTGACAAGGACTGTCAGGGAACAGACTTGCTTTCTGAGCCAAAGTGCCATGTTAAACTAGTGAAGCGTCCTTTGGAATGTCTTTGTACCAAATACACTTTCAAAGCATGGTGCTCTTTAGCCTCTAAATGCTCTGATGACAATTGTAAGTTTCAGAGGGAGTCAGACTCATTGTACTAGTGCCTTCTAGCTTCCTGATGAGCCTCTTCATACAATTTTTTTCTGAAAAATATCTTAGGAAACTTAAAGTACTGCATTTCCTTACCATCATTTTCTGAAAGATCTTATCCTTTATTGAACACTTATTTTGTTTTAGTTCTTTTTGCTTTTTGCTTCTTTTTCTAGAATAGAAAGTGCAGCTTTTAACAAAATAAATTTAAAAAAGAACAGAACAAAACTAAAAAACAAAAACTGACAGCTTCCAGAAGGGATATGACCAGAAGGGATTGTGTCCAAATCACTGTTATGCCTAACTCAGTGCTTCAATCCTCCAGTTGGATCACTGTTCGGAGATGTAGGGTATTAATGCCAAGCAGTTGCTTTCTGAAGAAAGTCATCAGTTCTGCTGCTTTTTATTTTTGAGCCATGCCTGTCATATGTGACAGTTTGGGGTTTGTAGTGGGCTTTTGTACTGTTCACTGTATGCGTGGAACATCAGTCGCGTTTGATGTAACATTGTGCGCTCTTCTATTTGACACATTCATTATTTTTGTTGTTCTGACACGCGAGGAGATCTGGGATCTCGAGTTTGTGTGTTAAATTTTGGGATGGCAGATCTGCATGTGATATACCTCACAGAACTACTAGTTTATGTATCAACAAAATAGTAAGCTAATATTACAGGCAGGCAGTGAATTGCCTCCCCTGCTATGCAGTAGCTGTGTAGGCAGACTTAGAACCCAATAACTGACATTTACTGTGGTAGCTGTCTTTATTATCTCTAGTTGCTGCTTTCATGGGTAAACCATTTCCAAAGGGAACCAGTAGCTGTGTTGTCTGTTGTGGCACAATTGGCAAGTGCACTGTGTTTCTTCATCTTGGGCTTATGTGGGGGACCAGAACTTTCCTTTGCTAGGGACATGGCAGCAGCACACTCCTGCTGACTCCAGCTTTAGGCTGCTCTGAAAAGGCATTCTCAAGCCACCTTTCTTGTTGTTGTTGTTGATAGGTTCAGCTGGGTAAAACTTAGGGCTGTGGTGTTTCCTGTGATCGTGTCCTTCAGGACACTCAGCTGAACATGAATAGGAGCAAAAATTAAAGCATTTGGGTGCATTGGAGAGAGAAGGTGTTCAGACATCACGCTGACATGGCAATGATAAATTGTGTGCTCTATTTTTAAATAAATACTGCTTTGTAAATAGAATACTTGTATCCCTACAAGTAGATAGAAGTATAGTAAAAGAATTTGAAATATATAAGAAAAATGTAACATTTAGAGAATGAGATTGCTAACAAGGCTCTATGTACCATAAATCCATGAAGAGCTTCCCATGTGAATAGCATCTGTTCTGCCACGGACTTTGATGAAGCCTTCAGTGCAAATGACATTTACTATTTATAACACTAAGTCCTAACCCTTTATGCACACGTGTGCTTGCATCACCATGTGTCTAGGTGCATATGGCAGAGGAAGTTGGCTTGCAATTGCCAAAGTGACTTTTTTGGCAATTCCTGCACATGAATATATACCTTCTGAGACAGTTTTGTCTAGAGGAAGCAGCTGCCATCTGTGCTCCTCCCAACACATTACACAACACTTGTGGTGCTGTGCATTAAGTGGTGCCCTGCATGGTTGATGCTCAAAGATGCTGTTGACAGTTTGCAATATTTGTTGTTGTTTTTTTCCTTGCCTTTTCTTTAGCAAGCCTGGAAATACAGTCTCAGACCCCAAATACTAGACAAGGATTCAGAAATGTTGGAGTGTTTAATTTCCTTATGTTTAAGACTCTTTTAAATTATTAAATATCTCCATAGGAGCTGGAAAACAGTTTCTTCCACCACGATTTTTTTCCCCTCCCCCATTTATATAACTCTGGATTTCCCCCCAGTGTTTCTAAGATAGCCAGTGTTTGTTTCCTTTTTGCATGTTAATGCAAACAAACCTCAGATGATATTGGCAGGCTTTCTGTAACTTTACAAGTTGTCCCAGGCTGCATGACAATACATTTCCTCCACAAAAACATCTATTAATTCCTTCTGCTTTTATAATTAAAAAAAAATGCCTCCAGAGAACTTTTGCTTTTTGGAGGGCAGGGGTTCAACTTCCCCATGCGGGTGAGCTGGTCTAATGGCAGTGTGTTTCGTGAGAGGATGGGGTTAATCCCTCTCCAGTCTCACCCTCTTTTGCACCAGCACTGCCCAGGTGACACTGTGGTGCAGCAGAGCAGATGAAATCCTTGTTTTTGAATGTGATACCTGACAAAATCTCTAGAACAGTCCCAAATCTGCACTTCGACTGCTACATGAAAGCAAGCTTTAGTGGAGGTGTATGCACAACTTCCACTAGAAGGCTCGATACCTTTGCAACTCATTTGGTCTCATGTTGTGCAAAAGGTACTGAGTAAAACTAACCCAGGGACAAAGCCAAAAATGAAATGTTCTCTTTTTCATTACTTGGATTAAGAAAAATTATAAATAGCTCAAGTAGGGCAAAGTAAAATAGGAAGTCACACTCTTTAGTAGTAATACAATAAAAAAAAAGAATCCATGAACATCACTTTGTTAATGTTTCCTTAATGTGATTCATGAGTGGCTTCAGATGAACAACATTTTATGTTTCATAGCATGTCAGAAGTTTGTAAAGCTGGGGATAGCAAAAAGAGAAGACAACTGAGTCAACTCATGTCTGAAATCCTACTTGAAAGTAACAGTAATTTGAACTTCGAGCCTGTTGTGGCGCACAAAACATCAGAACTGGTGGAATCATACAGGTCACCTGAAAAAAACACACAACATTGTACTATAATGCTGTAACTTTAAAAATGTATACTGTGAACAGGTTCAACTTTTTTTAGCTCTTTTTATACCATATTTTTTACAGCAAAAATAATTTGCTTAGACATGTTTTTTATGTTCTGTTTTTACAAAGATTTTAATGGACTTTTGTTTAATACTAGTGAAAATATTATTTGCCAATTTGAAATAGTCATCTATAGAAATTAATTCTGAGAATAAATCAATAGATCAAGCTGAAAAAATAGTCTTCATAACACACTAATAAGTCATTCAACATATTTTTTTGCTGAATGATACTGAAATTTTCCAGCTTCCAAACCTGCTATTGAAAAAATACTTCTTTCACAATTTTAGCAAAATCATCACAAGGCACTTTAATGAAGCTGTAGCATGCCAAGTAAAATACTGTTTCAACAAAGTGTATCAATATGAAAATTTATCAGCTAAGCAGTTAAACAAATGCATGCTTAAAAAAGGAAGCATGGGATCATGTTGGGGATATAATATTTCAGTGTGGCAGTTGACATTTAAGACTAACCTAACACTAAGATACAACTTTGCATATATTTTAAACGTAGTTTGCTTGCTCGTTGTAACTCCCGTTGTAATGCTTGGATGTCTAAATGTACGCATGTATTTAACAATTTTGCCATAGTATTGCCATGAAATTTAATAAATATATTTTCTTACACTCTTACATGTTTTCATATTCTTTGCTTCCCTATTTAATTTTTAAGTAAGAGTTAAATTCTGCTATTGCTCCAGTACAAACAGCGTTATTTGAATTTTGTGCCAGAGTAAATAACCACAGGATCTAGCAAGCACAGCCTTGGCTTCCTGATCGGCAGAGTGGGCAGTAACAGATATTCCCCGAGCAGCTTCTCCTCAGCACAGCATGCCCTAGCGTGTGCAGGGCCCACTGAAGCCTTCCTGTTCCTGCCGTGTGATGCAGTGATATGAAAAGGTCCAGGCCACTTACCCGTGTCCTCCTTGGCTTATGGCTCTAACACAGCTGGGGTTTGGGATGTGATCCCCCTGCGTGCTTGGGCTGAGGGTTTGCAGACATCAGCCACTGGAGACTCTCCATGGTGGGCATGTCGGCCTGATGGACATCCCTCCTCCAGGACGAAAGGGGTAGCGGCAGGATGAAGGGGCCCAGGCTGTGCACTGTGGGGTTGGGTTGGGTGGCATAGGACACTTTCTCAGCATGACCAACTTATATGGTGGTTGTAACCTGGGCCTCGTGTTTAAGGCCACTTACGTCTTGTCACTTGGTGTCCTAGCAATAGCCAAGGAATTTTGTGGCTCATCTAACCACAGCACCTGAACTTGGGAATGACACCTGAGCTCAGCAGTGTATGTAACAACAGGTGCCACATCACAGCAGGTCACGTGAAGCCAACACTGCATGGTGGCACCGTGCTCCAGAGGACATTCTTGAAAGTCAGAGTCAATTCCTTGCCTCACAGTAGCAGATTGGTGCAGCTTATTGGTGTGACAGCAGCTAGGCAGGATGTGGGAGCTGCTCTGAGCACTGGGGAGGTGTGGGGTTGTGGTCTTTTACCAAGGCTGAAGAGTACTGCTCAGAAAAGACTAAAACAGAGCTGTGGAAATGAGGAAAGGCTTCAGTTGTTCCAAAGGTGAAACCCAGACCTGCCCTCTCAAGGCCTGCTACTGCTTTGATCAGGGCAGGGACACCAGAGAAGAGTTCCAGGCAGGTCTCACTCCATCAGCTGTGTCTCAAGTCTAAAAGAAGTAACAGGATGATGGCTTTGCAATATCTTCTGAAGATATTGCAAGTGTTCAGATATAGCTCATTCAACCCTTGGCAAAACCAGGCTAATCCTGTTGGGCTTGATATTTAACACAGCTCCCGGGCAGCTGGACCTCCCATCCATCACCACAGAGATACTCACGCAACAGCAGCACCAGAGGACCATGAAAGAAGCAGGTTTCTTTGCAGGGACCATGAACTGTCCTGTGTTTCATCATCACAAAGAGGGTGGAGAGAGGGAGTCAAACCATCCATGTTACCTGGCCCTGTTCCACCACACATCCTTATCTTCTGCTTGAGTCCCCCTGTGCTGCCAATGCTGATTGCTCCCAATGTGGCACTGGCTGTAGCATTACTGTACAGCACTCCCCTGGATTTGCAACCACAAAAAGTTTCTCTCAACACATAAATAAAGCTTAAAGTCTCTCTATACCAAACTTTTGTTAGCTATTAGAAGAAGGCTGTGTTTTGGTAAGAACAATCAGTTCAAATGAAAACTGCCTGAATATAATGATAAATTGGTGATTTCGTTTCTGCTTTGCTGACACCAACACTGAAAATTTTAAAGAGGAAAAAGAAATGGAAGCAAGTGAAATGGTAAAAAAAACCCACTACATATTGCTCCTCCTCCTCCTATGTTTTCAAAAAACTGAAAAATTTAGGAAAACCCCACCATATTCACAAAAAGTTATGACCTAGGCTGCCACTACTGCCAAGAGAAACTATTTAAGAGTCTGCAAAACAAAAAAATTAGGTCAGAAACCTGCTGTTTTGTGAGCCGGAACATGGGGTGTCTGTGCTGTGCAGCTCCATTTCTTCCACGCTTCCCCATACATCTCAGTAACATAAAGTGCTGGAAAACATGGCCTGTGGGGATGGTGTTGAAAGAACTGGCACAGTTGTTTTCCTAGAAAGAAAGACTGAGGGAAGGTTTAAAAAGAAATACCAGGGGGAGAAGAACAACATCGTCTTTGTCCTGTGCACAATGAACAAAGAAAAATGCTGTGACAGTGAATGGATATTCAAAAGAAATCAGGGCAGTCGGTCACAGCACTGCCAGGCAGTCTCCATCACAAGGGGTTTGACAAGAGGGCACTTACAGATGAGTCTTGTCACAGGGACAGAAAACAGAACCTGGCAGATCTGCAGACAGCACAGGTGCTGGCACCAGGCTGTTACTCATGTGTGAAATGCCCAAATGCAGGATCAGGGACACATCATCTCTCGACCCACGGTGCCCACAGTGACTCAAACCAATGAAAAAACGGAGTGGGAGAGAGTTGGAGAAGGGAAAGGCCCCCACCCCTCCCCACCACCGCACCCAAGAAATAAAATGCTGATGAAAGATACATCTGATGGGATGTGGCTGTTGCTCTCCGTGTGTAAACCATGATTGTGCTTTATCTAGTCCTTTAAAGTGAGGAGATTTGCCCCTTGAGAGGTGATGCTGCCGTGCAGGGAGCTGAACATGCAGAGCTGGAACCACACATTTCCCACCTACCTTATTTTGCTGTGCAAACAGAATGAAAACATTTTCTCAAAAAGAAAGCCTGGCTGACAAAATAGTAACGTTTAACAGGCACATGTTTCAGGCTTATGCTCCATCAGGGAATGGGCAACTTCCCAACCTTGCCAGCCCCCTGCTCCTCCACTTCGCTTTTTTGCTCCCTGGGGCCAGGCTGGGAGGACCGGGATGGAAATCAGCTCCTAGCTGACCACCCAGGACAAACCAGTGCAGCAAGGATCTGCCTACCGTAGGGAGCATTGCTAAGTCTCATCTGGCTTTAGACCCCCTTGAGTCGCTTTTTCTTTTTTCCTTATTTTCATTTAGGATGAACCAGATTAAACCTAACTGCTGATTCCCAGCAGCTGGTTCCCACGGAGATGGAGGAGTAGTGGAGAGCAGCAACACACACTTTGCCCTGGCAGAGCGAGGGGCAGCCGGGAAGCAGCTCTGCCCAGCAGCCAGTGCTCAGCACAAAGCCTGAGTCAGCCCACCAAAGCTGGCATCAAGGCAGGTGTCTAGCCCTACAAGTGGAATGTGACATATTTTGGGATTAATGTGGAAGATTATTAAGAAAGATAAGAACTGCAGTTTAAGGAAGGAGATTAAATTGCGAAGAGAAGCACAAGCACCTGTGACTGCTGCCTTCACTGCTGGTTTGCACAGGTACCTGCAGCAAAAAGGACACGGCTCTGTCAGCGGGCAGGAACTTCTGCTATTCAGCACTGGGGTCATGCCGAGCATCTGAGTCAGCCCGAGCAATAAGTAACGTGACTAATAAACATTCTTGGAGACAGTGAGCAGCACATCCAGGCCGATTCCTGGGAAAGTGACTAATCACTCCGCAATACACTGTCCACCTTTCCTCTCGCCTTCCTTGGCCCAGCATCAGGGGGCAGGGTGTTACAGGATGGAGGGCAGAGCCTCCACATGTGGTCAGATGTTCCTGATTTCCTGGCACCTGTCTCCTGCTCAGCCCGTGGAGCGCAAACCACAGCCTCTCGGCCGCTCCCAAGCTTCACCAGGGAGAGTGGAGATGCGGATGAGCGATGTTTCTCAGATGATCTTGAAAAGGATGCAGAAAGGGCTTTTTTTTTTTTTTTTTTCCCCTCCCTTAAATGATTTAAACCGCTCAGCATCTTTGCTATTCGCGGCTCCGCACCCCGCCCGGCCAGCCCCGCGCCGCTGCGCCGCTCCTGCTCAGCCCGCACCGCCGCAGGGCGATGTCGCCAGCTCCGAATTCCCGCGCGGTGATAAGCAGAGTTGGAAGCAGACGTTTGGGGAGCTGCCGTTTGTCGCTCTTCTTTTTCCACGACAACAACAGAGGTATTTCCCACCCACTCCCCTCCTTACCCTGCATTTCTAAGAGCAGCCTTTGTTCTGGAAAAGTACCGCCTTGTACCAAAATGCCCGGTATTCTGCAGTAAATTATCTTAAAATAGAGACCTCTCCTGCCAGATGTTTGTCTTGGAACTGGTCTCCAAACCCTGTGACAGAAATGAAAGGATGGGAAAGGCGAGGCACATAAGATGGAGCAGAGGATGATGCTGTTTGTGGACCACCATAATGCCCTGTCAGCGGCAGCACAACAGATCCCGGGATTAGGGGTACAGCCAGTCAAACCTCCCTACTCTGTGCCAGGTCAGGACAGGTCATTAGCATCTGGGAAACCCCTCAAGCTCATAAAATGTGAGTTTTCCCTCTCAGGCAGCCAGCGGCTGAGAGGCGACCCAAGCACAGGCTGTCTCTGGCCACTGCCGCAGGGCTGCACTGAGCAGCCAGAAAAAACTTCAGCCTCCAGAGGTTTTCGTTTTCACCCTTTTTCAAAGTCTGCACATTTTCCTTTTACATCCCAAGTGATTAAATTCCATTTCTTTTCATTTTAATGGCACATCATAATCTTGTATATTTTATCCTGCTTTTTCCCAGTCTTTGAGGTTTATCCCTGCCTGTGAGGCTCCCCAAGGCAAGCAAAACTTTGCTTCTCCTGGGAGAAGCACAAGTGTCTCCAGTTCCTCTGCAAGCTGCACAAGTTTTCTACAGACTTCTTTTTCTGAAGTGTGATTTGAACAGGTGGCAGAGCACAGGTGCACATTACATGATGGGACCACCAGGTATTTTTCTGTTACTTTCTGTTTCTAATAAGTGCCTGCATTTGTTTTTGACCACTGCTACCACACCTACAAAGAGCACAAGATCTTTCACCTAAGGGATGAGGGTGTCCCTTTCAGCATGCAGGACAGGACCTGAGGTCTGCTTGGCAGGTATTTGCCTGTGCCATTACCTAGATTTCCTATAGGTGGGATGAGTCTAGTGAATGTGTTTGAGCTCTCAGGGAGCCAGGAGCACTCTGAGCATGGTAAAATGCACCAGAAACCTCCTGAGCTCCATTGCTTTCACCACATCAGGTCCTTCAACTCACAGATGTTCAGATGAGCCCATGCCCCCGAGAAAGTTTGTGCTTCTCCTGCCACGGGCACGTGGCAGGCTGTGGGGTCCCCTGCTGCAAGGTGGGTCTCTCTTCCCCCCCTCCCAAGACTCACTCATCCACTTCAAGCAAAGAATTAATGAAGAAAAAATCTCCAAACGATGAAATTCTGGACCACTTTCTCTGTGTCTTGACAGCACTCTGTTTGCCTGCTTAAATTACAGTTTGGCAATCAAGGTTGCATAAGTGCTCTTCCAGTGCCTAGAAAACATAAAATTTTAAGAGGACTGTGACCTACCAAGGTCTCTTGCAGTCTCTTTTCTCATTTTTCTGGAAAAAAAAAAAGTGATTTATAATACCACAGTAGCAAGCATTTGCTCTTTTTTTTCCTAATCTTTTAATCTGTTTAAGACAGGAAAGCTTCATAATGTACAATTTTAAACTGTCAAAATTTACAGAACAAAAAGAGTCAGATGTAAAACTGGTCATAACTCACAAATATCCCCATTAGAACTGTATAATACAGACATTAAGCCACAGGTCACTTTTCTATTTTTAGGAAAGTGTGCAAAGAGCTAATTGTATAGGACATGTAGATGTTAAAAGTGATGCCATGTAAAGCAGGTCTGCTGCTGCTATAAAAAATAGACAAGTATAAAATTACTTCTACAAAATTGGTTTGTTGTTTTTGTTGCTTGTAATAAAAAAGTAGACTTGTAAGAACTTTTCTCCTCAACAAACAACAATATTTTGAAACCAGTCATTGTAACTGTTATCCTGTTACACAGGATGAAACATAATTTAGCTAAACCAGAGAGGGGTAAGGAGAACTGCTTGTTCCAGGACCTACATGTGAATGCAGAAATACACTGCCTGATGGTGTATTTGCTGAACAGCACGATCACTGAATCACTGCAGGGTGGGGTGACCGCAGGTGTTTCAAGACTGCTTTCTCTGATACTACAAAAGATAACCTAAGGATCACAACACAGTCATTGAGCTACTCGTAACATCACACTTTGCTGTTTGCACTGACGCACAACCTTTAGCGTTCACTAAACACTTAAGGGGTAGAGGGCACGGTTCATACACAAAATACTTGGTTTCATTTGGTCAGGAAAGGAGAGGAAAGAAGAGGAAATGAGAGGGAAAAATGTCCTTTTTTTTTTTTTTTTGGTTTCCCTTTGGCTTTGTCACCTTCCCAGATGGCAAACATGGTCCGGCTGTAGAGGACTGCGTCAGCCAGCTCAGGCTCAGCCACACACACAAGCACACGACGGGTCCTCGGCACTGGGATTCCTCTCTTGTCACTTGGTCCCACACGTGTTGATGTTCTTCCCATTGGCAGCATCCTCCACCAGCGAGATGTGGTAGTCAGTGGACAGCGTGAGGTGGGAGATGCAGCCCACCAGCCCCCGCAGGTACTGCCGGTTCGTGTGCAGGGCGATTTCCTTCATGCCACCTGGGGGAAAGGCACCCCTGAGAAACTCTTCACCAGCACGGGTGTCTGCTCCTGCTTGGCACACCGCACCCCCAGCCATGCCATTTCCCTTCCTAGCGCACCTCAGAAGGGAATTTTAATTTACAGGTTCCTCGGTGTTGTGTTCAGTAAAGATTTTATGCACTTGAAAGTACAGAGGGGATAAGCAGGAGGTTATGAACTGGGATGCTAATTATTTATTGCAGAAATTGCAGCATCAGCAAGAGTTGAACAAGCTTGTGTTCAAATTCCTATTAAGGTGTGGGGTTTGCCGCTGCCACTTGCTGTTTCTCTATGTACCTGCCAGGAATACCATAGGGCACCCCATGGTGCTGGCTCCTTCTCATACCAATCCCCCCATCCCACTCAGAGAGGCCTTCTCACAAAAAACAGGCTGTGGAGGACTAGAGACTGCCATGGGATGCCTCCACCAGGCGCTGGACAGAGCTGGACAGCCCTGCCTTGCAGCTGACCTTGCATCTGTGTCTTCAATGTGAATAGTTAGCACTCACCTACATAGAGATCTCCATTGATATTTAACTGCCTCATCTTCCCAGGGGATTTACCGGTCCTGGCACCATAATCGTCCACGGTTACTTTGCCAGACTGTCCATCCCTGGAACGAAAAGCAAACCACTCCTGTGCATCCAGCCTACAATCAGAGGGGAGGAGCAGCAGCAGCATCTTCCACTCGCCAGGAGACCAGGGCAACTCAGAGCTTGGCAGGGTTCATGGTGAAGCCCCACAGGCACAGCGTGCTATGACAATCCAGACTTTTCAGTTTTTAGGGTTTTTTTTATAGGGACTAAGATGTCAAAGATCTGCAAATGGTGAAGGACACATTTGCCAAGAAGAAAGTGCTAGAAAAGAAGTAAATTGCACAGCTCGGGGAGAGGGGAGGATGGACACGTTCTAGGCTATTGTTAAAAATCAAATGTAATATTAAAAGAAAACAGCAGAAGCGTCAACAGAAGTGAAAAAAATAGGCAAGCTAAGGTAAAACATAGGCAGTTTTGTTCCTCACTAGAGCCATTTTACATACAGTCAATAACAGTATTGACAGAAAGGCTACTTGATGGGTTCCTATTCTCACCGAATTTGGTAACAAGTTGTGCTAATGACAGACTGAGATTTCCAGGGAATCAACCTCTCCTGAAGAGAGGGATGTGTGCTTTCCCTGCTGGACACAGTTGCCTCCCATGAGGTAATGAGTTATAAATACGAGTTATATACACACTGCAAGATGTCTGCACCTCCTCCAAATAGAAGTAGGTTTACACTGTCTGTGCACCAGTGCTTGTGCCAGCCCGCAAAATGCTCACCAGGGGATTTCAAAATGCAGACATTAAAGAAAAATACTCTTAACCCAAATGGTATGGGTTTAATAGAATGTCTGTCACAGTCCCAGAATAGCCCTGCATGACTTTGGCAGCCTGCCTCGAGCTGTGCTGAGCTGGCACTGTCACTTCAAATACAATAATCTTTGTGTACATCGTCCTGGAACAGCCAAGTTGCTAACAGTTCCACTCCTAAGCGACGTGCGAGCCACAATGATTCACACCCCACCAGCACACAGACATGCCAACCAGCGTCTTTGATGGCAGGGTGGCTCCCAGAGGCCTCCCAGACGAAGCATGTCCACTCACCGCACCGCCTTGACTCTGTGCCACCGGCCGTCGCTGAAGGAGCCGTTCACCGTGATGGAAGCGATGCCGCTGCCCAAATTGTAGCTACAATTAAAAAAAAGGGAAATGTTACTGCCCCTCTTGAAAGGACCGGTTGCCTGCCAAGTTGCTCAGGCATCCTTACTCCTTCACGGTTCAGATTCTGGGGCAACCAGTGGAGTCCTTTGCAGTCCCAGCAGCACTGCTCTGATTTTGCAAAGTCACTCCCATGGAGGGGCAGGCAAAACTCCCTCCTGCCCAAGTCAGAGTGGTTACCATCACCATCATCCCAGGGGAGCAAGAAAGGGGCCTCTGCATGACCATTCCTGCCCAAAGCAGGGAATTATGAAGGTCAGTGACCTACAGACCTTTGGCCTAATGGGAGACAGCAGTGGGAATTTGCAAGCATGGTTAATAAATAAATTTTTACAAGCACAAATAAGCATGTGACCTATAACAGATCTACAAATTATCTGAATTATAGAGAAGGGATGATGTCTAATAAATAAATGCAAAGATAATAAAGAAGTTCCCTGCTTCAGCTGCCACTCTGGTTATTACATTCTTACCAGCAGATATAATATCCCCATCATGTTTACACTTCAGGCATCTTAATTTCTGGGTCCCTGAAGCTTGGGCCACCCTTAACAAAAGAGAAGTAGATGCTACAGCACAGTGAGCTATTGGGTGCTCAGGATTAACTAGCCAGAGCCAGCTGCTGCTGAACTTCAGCCTGTACCAAGTAAGAGAGATTAAAGCAAACACCACCATCTCTTCAAAAAAGACTGACTATGGAATGAACTCATGGCCAGGGTAAGGTTCTTGAGAACAGCACATTAAACTGTGAGCTACCCAGAGCAAATTGGTTGCCCTAAATTTGTTTTCTCCCCAGGGGTTTTAAGTGAGTCTCAGGCAAGCATCCCCTTTTACTCAGGATGCAGATACCAGTCTAGAAGAAAAGCTACAGAAGCATTTGGGTGTTCAGGATTTCATCCAAGTGCCAGATCTTTGATTATAAAAATCAGATTCATACACCTAATGAATGAGGATCCCCTACAGCAGTGATATAACCTTCTATAGAAGCAGGGAGCATCAGAAAGGATCTACAGCAGCAGGTACACTGTACAGGGAATAAAGCCATAAAAAATGGGAAAGTAAAGGTATGTTTTGGATTTCAAATTGGACCAGAACACAGACACCTAAACTTGTGCAGCAGGAAAGTTCTTCTGACCAGTTCCCAGCCCTGATATTCTCTTGACCTCACCTCTCAAAAGGTGAAAAACCAGCATAAGGATCAACCTTTCTGAAAGATTTTTTTTTCTGCATTTGTCCTTTCACCATCATGTTTGTTGCTCCCCTTCAGTAAGCAGTGATTGTTTATGACAGCTCTATTTTGGTAACTTCATTTTTCACCTTTCTAAATGCATGTGGAAGGTACAAATATTTCAGTAAAGTTTAGCTGGTTTGGTCCAAAACCTCTGAGTATCTTCATCTCCAAGGAAGAGCAACAACCCTAATGAAAAATGCACTGTGCCCAGGAAACTGAAAGAATAGGGTGGCCACTTACTACCATGCATCTTGGAAAGACAGTCTCTCCCAAAGACATTGAAAAAATGCACCACTTCTGCAGAGTCAGTTCCTTGTTTATAAAACAATGAGGAAACAGTGTTTCTGCCAAGTTAGCCACTGATAAAGCACATTTAAAAAAAAAACCTTAAAAGAAATGAATTTAAATAGAAATGTGCAACTTATTTATGCATCTATGGTAGCAAAAACCAGCCAGTTAAGTAAAAAACGGGTTTAAATTATCTTAAATAACAAAATCTTTGCCACTTAATCAACTGTCTCACAACAATCCTTAATAGTGATGGCATTTGTAGTTTGCTGTTTCAGTTTTTGTCTTACATAACCTAAGGGGGGACCATGAGGAAAGACACGGCTTTCAAAACACAGGAGTCTCAAAAAAAGCAGCATGCAAAAACTTGCACAGAGTCTGCCTGAGTGTCTTCAAGGGAGAAAGAGATTCTGGAGAAAGAACTCAACATTTCCCAATACTCCCCAATTTCACCATTTTAACAGCAGTATTACTTCTTAATTAAGCGATTCCATGGATGGTGGCAGTAACAAGGCATGGTGACAGCTGTGTGTGTGTCACAGGGTTGGATATTTGGGGGTTGGAGATGGTGGCAGCCCTGCTCCCATGTGCACTTTCTAGCAAAGAGCGAGCCCACAGTGAGCATTGGCACCAGCAGAAGTTTTTCTCAACCCCTGCTCTGTCTGCCAGCCCTACCCTGCTCTGCTTAACTGAGATGGTGAGTGCTTCTAGAGGCGTGTGGGGGGCCTACCAACAGTATCCATCTCCTCAAAAGGTAACTTTTAGAAAATCACAATAATAACCTGATGTTTTAAAAATTTGGAAGGAGGAGGAATGATGAAAACCTTGCAGCACATCACTTCTTCAACTTGTATCCTTTCACCAAAAGAATTCAAAACCTTGAATGTCTCACCCTGTGCCAAGGGACAAGTGCTCTGGATGTGCTGCAGCAACTCCTTTGAGCCCTGCAATGCTACGCAAATAAGGGAGAGAAAGTTTACCTGAATATTAACGCTCCCTCCTGAAGGCCTAGAGAGATGAAATCACTGTTAGGTCGCATGGGACTGTTTCCCCTCCACATCAAAAGACCTTCCTTCATTGTGGTTTTGAACCTCATGAACACGTTCGTTCTTGTTCCTGATACCCTGTTTAATGTACAAGAAGGAAATAATAGTAAAATACTAAATTGGGACAGTCTTCTTTCAAAAAAAAAAAAAAACATAAAAGATGATGCAGTGTTTCTTTTTCGCTCGTCTTGTGGGTTACTGTCCTGCAACTCACCTACATGCTGATGTGTTAAGGATTCTGGTTCACATCCCCATTTCCACCATTGCAGAGTGGGGGAATCGAACTCATCTCTCCAGAATCCCAAACACAATAGCTACTAGGTTATTCCACACAAACAGAAGAAAATCCTTTTTCTCCCCAGGCCTAGTGTGAAATCCAGCCCAACAGGCAGATTTTGAGAATGCCCAGTAGATGTGGTGCCCTCAGAAGCCAGCGGAAGAAACGTAAGAAGAGCAAATCAGAAAGTGCCAGGAGGTGAGAGGTACCAAACGGCAGGTGAGGACACTGGTGAAGCCTCCCCTACTCAGTGGCTGAAATACAGGCAGATGGAGGAATTTGTTGAAACAAGCCACAATTGGATGGAATGTGGGGATCTTCCAGGGTACAGAGCAGACAAAGAAACAGCTTTGAGCACCTAAATGTTAGGCTAAAACAGGAGTCAAAAAGGAGCTGAAGTCCTTATTCTCTTTAGAGACACAGGCTCTGCATGTCTGTTCTTTGCCTTCAGGGACGAACCTTCTCCATGCCACACATACGCATGCTATTTCTTGACAGGCTGCAAGATGCTCAAATACAACAAACTGAGCCACAAGGAGATGCACTTAACATGTATTTCCCCCTGAAATTTAGAAATATGTCAGAAATACAGCTAGAAATATTATAAATACAGCTTAAAACTCTTCAATATACTATACCCTCCCACATGAGGCTCCTAACATTGTAACAATTAAGAAACACAATATTTAGGTTCACAGGAGATACATTACCTTTTCAGGATATCTGGATTATCATATGTGAGGTAACTGCGACCGATAAATTGTGGGATTTCAATTGCTTCTGTAATGGCTGAGAAGTAAATACAAAAAATGAAATGAGTGTCAGTTAGTTGACATGGCAATGGAAGGAAAAAAAGAGACAAGACTCTTTTATTGATTTACTCCTGCAGTGGCAGCTCCCTGCAAATGTTACAGAACTGAGCTGAACCCACACTGCTTTGCAAAAAAACTGTCAGTTTTTACCTACATGCAGGGGCAGTAGTTCAGAGAGTTTAAATTGCTGACAGTCCCCCTACTTACAGCCTTCATGTCAAAGGCCTAATGTATTGCTCCACCGCAAATGTTAGTGCAGAAAAATATGAAGTATTGGGAAAACATTGCAAATTGTATCTTTACCCCCATTTCCACATTCCTTGGTTCTCCATGTGCTTCAACGCTGCCTCCTGCCAAAGCTTATGCATTAACCATCCTTGTTTATAGACTAAGAAACTCCTCCCCGGCTCCTAACAGAGAGGGGGGTCCTAACTGCACCATATGCAGTGCACATTAGGGCCCTGTCGCCCTGCAGAGGGAGGCTGAGAGGAAGCACAGGCAGCCTGTGAGTTCCCTGTTTTCTCCTTTAGTGTATGTGACCTTGCACAGAGTGGCTGCTGAGTGCTCAGAGGCCATGAAGTGTAGGGGAGGCTATCTCCAGCGGGGACTTACAGGGTGTCCCAGATCACTGTAGGTCTATTGAAAGCAACTGAGACTATGCTAAAGGCTGCATGGCAGAGGCTGTGAAGCCCCTTGGTGTGTGTATTCGACACTGCAGTGCTGTCTTGGGGGCTGTTTTGTGTGTCCCCACACAGCAACCTCCATTTCTCTAGGGACAACCTCGGGTACCCCAGTGGCACACACTGCAGCCAGACCTGGGGTTAGTGTACTGCTGCCCATGGAGAAGACCAGCAAAATAACTCAGCTGTGTGACACAAATCACTGAACATCCATGATACAGAGCCCTTTGGTAGGCTATGAGCACTGGCCTGAACAGATTTTCTGTTGAGTGAACATCCTACAGTTTGTTGCTGATCTCCCACAATTGACTGCTGCATTAATACAAGCCAGTTGTATAAATTACTTAAAATAGATGCCTTCATCCTATTTTCTTCCTGAGGAATAATCCCTTCAACCCACAGCTAATCCCATCTATATAAATTTCAAGCTTTCCAGGGCAAGGATGCTTGCTTTCTTTATGCAACACAGGGTCTGGCTGGGCTTTCAGAGCCCACTGTGACACAGATATGCAACAATTGGTGTAGTCTGGCAGCCAACAACAGCAATGTGAAATTTAGCTCTAGGTGCCAAGACTGAGAATTTTAGATAGTGACAAATGACTGTTTTCATCCATCATGAAATCAGGAAAGCTGCCTAATGTGTCTAAAGAAACCACCACAGGGCATGTCCAGCCTGCAGCCTGCCAATGTCACTGGAAGATTGCAAAAGTTGTGTTACACTGGCCAGACACTCCTCCCCAGGTCTGACGCCCTCTGCACTGGACAGTCTCTGAGCATGCTGGATGGCAGCAGAGCATGAAAGCAGCCCTTGTTCCCCCATCACATCCTGCACCAGAGCCCCACTGCTCCTGCCTTCAGCAGGGGAAGGTGCCCATGACATGCAGCAACCCTTGCCTTTGCCAGCATACTCTGATCTCCTCTCTGGAGCTTGATGGGCATTTACCTCTGCTTGCTCTTCACTTGCTCCACCGAATTTGACTGCAGAAAACCAAGCAAATTTTAGCAGTACCCTTGATGCATCTAGGATCTTTGCAGCTGGAAAGGAGCTGGGCAAGTAAGGAGATTTAGGACTAAACACCTCCACTTTTTGCTCATCACGATTCAGAAGAGAAGCACCAAAGCTCTCATGATAAGCAGGACTGAGCTCTGAACTGCAGGGCAGCCTGAGTAGCACCACAAACCCTCAGCCAGCTGCCTGGCCCCTCTGCTCTGCAAATACAGGGACAAGCTCAACAGCCACTGTTCTGAGCTTGACAATTTCTTTGGATGCTGTTTGAAATATCAACAACATGATGTTGAAGGAAGTACTAAATAATCTTAGAAAATATTTTGGCTTATTTACAGAACCTTGCCAGGCTTAATGGAAACCCAGCATGCAGGCAAACACACAATGACAGAGCAGTTTTCACATAATTTGCAGTACTTACTGTTTAGGCAGTAACTTCCACACTCTGCAGTGAGTCAGCACAAAACAAAACAAGAACATTCCGGTTTTATTACTCTAAAGCAAAAAAATCTCCCTCAGTCCAGTTTCAAGCCCACATTTCTGCAAATGTGTGATCCCCCACCCACCATTTGCATAAGTGGCTACGATCACCCGTGAAAGTGGAACTGATTTTATTATTGTTTTGCTACAAGTATTTATATTTGTCTGCTCAAAACACACAAAGGTACAGACAGGTAGGACCAGCACCAAATCCTTCTCCTAGTCCTGCTTCTCAAATCCCAGTGACTCACCGAGGTTTACCCAGGGATCAGCTCTAGCCAGGGAAAAACAACAGTTTGCTCTTCTACTGCATCTTACAACTACCTTTAGCACTCCCCACAGCTTGGACAGAAAATATAAAACCTAGCAATGCCAACAGAAACTCTATTGAATCCTCAGCTAATGATCCATTACAATATGAATCAATATCTCATATACCTCATACCGGCATTACTTGAGTTTTTAAGTGGTGTATAATCTTGACGAATGAGGTGCAGTCCCTCATGAGCACTTTGGTTTTCTAGGGTTTTTTAAGGCAGTCTACCACCAAGAAGGATGGACACAGCACCTTCACCTCACATACCTTCTGAGGGCACTAACCAAAACCCAGTTGTGAAACAAAAGTTGGCACAGATGGGCATGTCACCTTAACCATGTCTACACTCCAACAAAGAGACACAGGTGAGGATTACTTTGAGGAATTTGCTTCAGATTGTTCTCATCAAGGCTGTCATGGACTGAGGTTCAGGAGGGACCTCCATGCTCTCTGCACATCTATCAGCAAACCCTTCAGTTTTTGGTGGCAGCTGAGGCTGCACAAGTGCAGGGGGGTTGAGCTGCACCTGAACAGGAGCCACAGGTAGCAGGAACAGAAGCCAACTGACTCATGCTTTTGGACACTCTTAAAAACGAATTAAGGTTGGATTCACATAGGAAGCAGCACCCAGGATTTGGGTAAGTCAGAGGCAAAAGGTGCTTCAGAGCGTCTCTGAAAGCCGGGACGCCTGTTCAGGTGACAACAGGGAGGGCACAGCAGCCAAGCTGCAGCACTGCTGGCACCACGAGCTTGGCACTGCTCCCGGGGCTCAGCACAGGCCAGGAGCCCAGCAGTGGTGAGGAGCTGCGGCCCCAGCACTGCACAGGAGCTCCCCAAAAGGCCAGGCAGTCACACACCCAGGCTGCAAAGCACTCCCTTCACTTGACTGCCCCTGGAGATGTGTCAGCACAGCTGCACGTATCATCTTGAAGCCAGGAACTTAGCACCCCGCACATACCTGGAAAACCAAAATCCCAATTCTCCCTCCTCCCTACAAAAAGCCAGGGTAAATGACGTTGTTTCGACTCTTAGTTAGACCACAACAACGTAAGCACAGGGGTTTCTTGCATTGTATTTTAACATAATGCTTTTGTTGTAAGATATTGTCTGTTTTGAAAAAAAAGGCCAGTCTATTCACCACAATTTAACCAAAACCACTACATTTAACTTTGAAGTTTATGCCTGTGAGAAATGAAGCAGTGGGCGAAGACAATAATGTCAGCCAGCTCTTTTGAACTGAGTTTACTGTTACATTACAAAACCTTCCCTTAGGAGTTTTTCAAGACCAAACTTGACAGAAGGGAAACGTCTCCATCTAGTGGAATAACCGAAAGCACATTTTTTTTAACACTTTTCATGCAATCTTAACACCTTCCTGAATCCGAGGTTTGAACTATTACAGTGGCTCTGAAGAAAGAAGAGCAATGTGCACGTGGATGAGTCTTCCTCCTCGGTGGTCTCTGCAGATGGTGGAATTACCATTAGAGTAGTCAGTGTCTAAAACAGGGCTAGACCTTTTTGTGTATGGGAAGTGTTTGCTGTCAGCCATACAGAGGGTAAAATTACAAGGGTTATCCATGCTCGTGCTTCAGGATGTAACATAATTGCTGGCTGGAGGACCCTGGCAGGAATTCTCCCCTTGTACAGCACTGCATAATTAGGGGGCGGTATGAAGTGTTCAATGTTGTTCACAACAAGCAACCAGGTTGCTATCTATGGATCCTAGCTCAGCGCTGAGATAACAGTTACCATGTTCCTAAATAACAAAACAAATTCTTCCCTGGGTACAGCGAAAGAGCGCAGATGCAAAGGGAGCTCTGGCCTCTGGGTTTTCTCTTTAAAGGGATGTGTACAACAGCAGTTGTAGATGCTAAATCTTCCTTATTTTTGTGATCAGCTCCAGATCCCTGGGTTGACATCCAGCCACTGTTACCTTTTTGGCAGTGTTGCCCATCGAAGCCCAGGGGACAGTCACATTCGTAGCTGTCCTTCTTGGGAACACAGGTGCCTCCATTTGCACATGGTGAGGTCACACAGGGGTGGGCAGCATTGGCTAGGTTGATTCCAAAACTGAAATCCTGTTTCACATCAATTGTCCGGTCATTCAAGATAATCTATGGGTTAAAAAAAAAAAAAGGTAGGAAAACACATTGTAAAAACTTCCAAATTAACAGTATTGTACTGCTAGTCAGAAGACACCTCTGAAAGACTTCAGTGAAATGTAACTCTCAAAACTTGGCCCAAACCCTATTTCTTGTGTGTTTTCCAGTTGCAGAGGTCCAACTCACACTGCTGCTCACCCTGACCCACTGGAGATCAATCTCTTTCGTGTCTTGTTAAATAGCGTTAGGCAACCCCCATATGGGGTGAAGCTGTGTGGGATTTACCAGGCTTGTGCCTGAACACTGATGCAATGCTTTGCAGCCGAACTGTGAGCTAGGATGGTAAAATTAGATGAGCACTGCTGAGGAAAAGCATTTCTGAGATCAGAAAACCCCCCAGGAGATGAGTGTTGACAACAGAAATACTAAACAGAACAGCTTGTTTTTCACATTTTCTATTGCTTTCTAGTATCTCATATTGTCTGAGAGAAGCTAAAGTTAAGATGAATGAAAAACATAAATAATGACTTCACAAAACCATTTGTATATAAATGGAAGAGAACTGCTAAGTGTTGGGATTTTTCCAATATGTCAGCAGCATATGTTCTCCAAAGTAAACCAGTATTTGTATAATCTCAGCTGATATCTCGGCAAGAGAGATTACATGCAGGTACAGCATCTGATCTCAGCTACATCAAAATAAGTACATCTTCACAAACAATAGATTTTTAAGGCCAGAAATGAGAAAGGTAATGGTTGCTCTGGCTCCTGCATAACTCAGACAACGTACCTTACGGGATCCTACTGCGAGAAGGGGTTCCATCAAGCACCTACGCTCTGTTTGAAAAAGCACTACACAACTCCAACAGCAGAAAAACATTCAGTCCTGTTGTATAATGGACCAGGGAAGACTGCATTATATTTTCAGCTTCTTTCTAACATTTGGCTACCGTTGTTCCAGAGATTAATAGGCCTCCGCTCATAAAACACATCTTTTTTTTCCCCTGGGTTTAAACTTCAGCTTCTTGTCATTGTTTCTCGTCCTGTCTTTTTCTGCATAATGCCAGCACCATCTAGCCAAAGAAATCTCAAAAGGTAGGAACTAAAAGACCACAATAAAGTCACTTCTCAACCTT
Source organism: Amblyornis subalaris (assembly GCA_018881555.1). Lineage (NCBI taxonomy): Eukaryota > Metazoa > Chordata > Aves > Passeriformes > Ptilonorhynchidae > Amblyornis > Amblyornis subalaris. Next base: position 562,513 of record JACAXG010000176.1, on the reverse strand, counting down.
ATCTGAGTAAACTAAATAGATTGTGATCTTAGATCTTTCTATACACCACATATTTTCCAGTACTTGGTGATGTTTGCAGCTCTGTTTCGACACAGTTCTCCAAAATCCTACTATATGTAAACACAGCAGGCAACTAAATGTCCCCAGTGCCCAAAAGGCAGGCAATACTCCTCCCTGACATCCCATTCATGCCTCCGAGAATACAAACCCACCTTACTAAGTACATCATAGAAATAATGGCTCATACTCAGCATTTCGCAATCCTTATCAGTGCCTTTGGCATACAATGCCTCACCTAGTAAGTGTAACCTGTATTAATTTCTCCTAGGCTCTCTATCTTGCACTCCGAAATGCACTGTGTTTAGTCAAGTCCACCTTCCCAACGATGTTCATGTGACTGACCTGTACCCGTCACTATTACTTACTCCCCCGGTTTTCATGAAGTTCATGTTTTCTGCTGGACAGCTGACAAAGACAGTGAGAAATGTCAGACCAAGAGACAAAACCATTCACACTGGACTGCAATCACTTTTCTATTCTTCAGAAATTGTTAACATGAAGCACTATAGAGTTTTTTAACTGTTCAAATAAAAAATGATTATTAAAAATTTGGGTTTATTTGCTATTTGTTTGCATTAATCTGATGCAATAATTCACTCCTTTAAAACTTTGAGGATTCAGGGCCAACCTTCCAACTTTATCCAAGTTATTTCAAGTATGTTTAGGAAGAAAAATGTTAGTTCAGTTTGAACTTTCATTTGATTATTTCGTAGGACTGATTATGAATCGGCATTTTCTAGAAAAGAACTGCACCCATGCACAGCTGACCACATGGGAATATGATCCCTGATGTCTGCCAACAACGGAAAACATCTCCTCCATTCATATGCCCCATATAAAACTGTGAGAGGGGAAAGCAGTGAGGTGTGCACCTCCATCGTGGTATAAGAATGCACTAGGTGGACTTTTCACTGGGAAATAATTGTTTAGGCACCTTGTGGTGGGCTCCTGAGGTGAAATCCTAGATTATTTTGAATATTGCCAGTCAAATATTGCCAGTTTTCCACAACAAATGTGCACTGGATGGGATGGAAATAAATGCCACAGTGTGTTTCTCTGGGTACATACCTTCTGGATGCTCCCACTGAAGGGTCTGAGGACCCCAGAATTCTTCTTCACATCATCATAATTAGGCACTCCACCAATAAATATTTCAGAACTGCATTTAATCTGTGTAAAAGCCCCCTGCAAGAAATATAGAATAACATTCTATTAGAACCATGGTTGGAACCATGCTTGTATCTTCGGATTAGCCCACACTAGTTGTTACAGGCCTACATTAGATGCTATAGCTTACTTCAATGCCTCTTCTTTGCACAATTCTCTCAAGAAAGCCATTGTAGGACACTCTCTACTGACTTGACTTTATCGCAATCAGAAGTAGCTGAAAAATTGCAAGTATTTCAAAATGGCAATACTGAAGGAAGAAAGACAGGAAACCGACTCATCACACTTTCTGACTGTATATTTAGCTTTATTTGCAAAGACTTGAGGTACACTGATGTAAATCTAGAACCAGAATGGGGTTCGTAAAGCTAAAATCGGAGCAAAGTTCATGCAACAGAGACTCATTTAGTATTTCCAACATTTAAGAGATAACCCACTGTAAGTTATGGGGCTAAATGAAAGAACAATTGAGTTTGCATTAATTACCAGAAGCAGTTGCTCAGGATACCTGTCGGGAATATTTAGGGTCCTGGAGCGAACTGAAAGACATTTAACAGCTAAAGACAGAATAACTGTGTAATTCCAGTCCTGCAGAAGCTTCTGTGCTTTCATGGTTGGCAGCTCCCAGCCAACTTCCTCCTGCAGCTGCACTGCAGCACTTAAGAGAAAAAAAATGGGAGTGTTCATCTTAACCCATCCATCTAAAGAAGTCTTGAGTGCTCCAATCGAATGTTTCTCACTCAATTTATTTCTTGACAGACAACTGGAATTTCAATTTATTTAAATTTTTGAAGAAAAGTCTAAGCTTTAGTAGTTTCCCAGTTTGCCGAAAAGCCTGCAGATTTTTCTGCTATGGGATCTGGAGTCTGGTTTTCTGTCCACACTCTCCACCAGGAAAAAATAAAAGACATTTTCTAAGCTTTTCTAGCCTCAGATTCTTGGGATAGAAAAACTACCTCTGTGCATGCATTTGAGTGCTTAGAGTGAATATCCTGCTTAGTACAAGCATAATTTCACTTTATTACAAATTTTACCGTATGATCACTTGGTGAGTGAAGGAAAAAAGGCAAGTCATCAACTGTCTGAGTATTCCAGCCCTTACTCTGGCCTGCAAATTACTTTTGCAAGAAGAAGACAAAGAAGTAATTCTTTTCTGGCCTATTTGTAAAAGACAATTTTCAAAAAGAGGTAAAAAAATACTTTGGGCACATACTTTTCTGCATCATGCTTCTCCAAATGACACCTTTCATAGTGCACACATTGTTCAACAGACTTAGCCACAACAGGTACCAAGAAAAGAAACTCAGGAAGATGTACGAACCAGACACAAAAATGTGAGTCAGTTACATGTCAACATCAGGTATGGTTGGATTTCAGCTGCCTTTACAGGGATCCCTGTCCTCAGAGGGAAGCCCTTATGGACAAATTCCCAACCTTGGGCTTAAGAAAATGTTGTCCTAATGTGTATGCTCTTTCAAGCTAGCAAGAGCTTTGAGAGCAGACTGTGCAGTCTACCATGCAATCACTTTACAGTCTAACAGCTGCATTCAAGACAAGTCTGCCATGTGCTCACCTCAGCCATCCCTTCCACTGGCTTCTGCTTGTCCACTTGTAGGATACCATTCTTTGCCGTGCGAGACACTCGCAGCTCATGCCACTGACCCAGACTGACAGGTTCTTCACTCCTGTTTCAAGGGCAAGAAAATTTTCAAGTATGTAACACTGTGCTTTTCTGATATTCTGTGATGTTAAAAATTCAAGTCCTCTGGGATGATTTTCTAAATAAAAAATAAATATAAGCCACTATGATTCTTCCCTTATAAGGACGTAACGATCCTCTGAGCCCCATCAGCAAAGAGCATATTTCTAGAGAAAACAACAAGCACTCTAGTTTTATTTATAAATGAAATGCTTCTATCATCAGCACATACTTCAGCTACCCCTGTGCTAGGTTTTCTGCTCAGTCATTTATAATATGTAAAAACGAATTTTTGTCTCAGCTATACATCCTCATTTCACTAAAAGCTTCCCACTTAATTGTTGGTCTAGTCCCACATTCTTCATCCTCTTTTAAAACAGAACTACTTTGTGTTGGCTTATCAGCTCTATTTATGCATCCTGTTACACTGACATCTACACACTCACACGTGCAGTCCGGATGCTGTACATAAAAGGGAAGTAATTAAAATATGATCCTAATGATGTGATGAGATCTTGGCTAGGAACAATAACCCCCAGTTGTGCAAAGTATTCCCCAGTCTCAAAAGAAGCATTTTTAAACAGTTCCTACAATCTTTACTGGCTCAGGACTAATATGAATAGCAGCTTGTATGAAGAGCAAAACCACATTCCACTTTACAAGTTCTATAGATCTTTGTATCTTGTTTTCAAATGTCATTTTATTACACTGGTTAAAGCATTTTAAGTCTAAATGAGATCTTGCAGCCTTTCATCCAGGAGCAATGGAAACTTGTGTTTGATTCACTGGCCAAGCTGGAAAAATCAGAACTGTGTTATCTAGGATCCCTAAGACTTTCTAGCTTCCAGTGAAAAAATACAGAATTTTTGGGAATGAAATAATGTTTTGTATTTTCAGGCTACCTACACTTAAAAATAAAAAATTTTATACATTTCAAAATGAAAAAAGAAATGGAAAAAAATTGTAATTTAAAATAGTGAGTCAATAGTGACTCAAATGCTGAATAAAAAAGGTATATAATTTCAAAAATGTGAAAATAACAATTTCTCTTTTTTTTCCCTAACAATCAACAATTTGAAATCTTTCTGTTGTATTTATTTTGATTATCCAAATTTTCTCAAAGTCCATTTTAATCTATTTTGATGATGCTGGCAATATTACTTGACTTCTAAATGACACTTGGTTCGAAAAACCTCCATAAAAAATATCATCAAGCAATGCCAGTCACTCATTCTTCTTCTTATGTAGCACCATTTAGGGTTTAACTATCTTGGGAAAATCAGTAGTTAAATGAATCTAATCACCTTGAAGAAGTCAATGGATACATATAAAGGAACCAGATAGGTTTGGCTACATAGTAAGTGGCAATACAAACATTATGCCCTCTGCTGCTTAGGTCATCATCACGCTAACCCTCCTGCTTTACTAGATTTAATTACGATTAGGGACGATTAAGCCTTGCAGAGTCATCACTTCAGAGCTGCCAGCTATTTGTTGGAAAAACAGGCCTTTTTGAAACCAGCATGAGTTTGGTAACACTTTCTTCCAGCGTTTGAAGATTTCTTGCTCTTCATCTGCTGAGGGGTTACTTTTTCCCATGTAGATCAAAGCTTAAAAAATACACCAGATCATGAAGACCTTGACCCTGCCAAGGGAAATCCCAACAATTCCTCCTCTGAAACATTTCAGTCAATAGCTCAGGTTCTGTAGCCATCCACCCACTCAAGCATCCCTTCTCCCTGTGGAGCTCCCAGTGCACGCTGTGCTGCTTCCATCCCAGGACACATCAGGAAAAACACAAGCTTCACCAGCATCAGCTCTCCTACTGCTGCTGCTGACATACATAAATCAGCTTGCCTCATCCTAATTATAAAGATAGTACGACTGTGTTCCGTTTATGTTTTAACATCTAACAGCCTAGAGGTCCTACAGAAGAGGTCCTCAGGATGACCAGAGCTATACTCTCATTAAAGACAAAGGGTAGGCACAAAGCAGTATGATGAAGACAGACTCTTAAGTGGGTATTGACCAGGCAGGCACAAAAACCAGGTTATCTATTTATCTTACTTAATCAGTGACGGAGCCGACGACACGTGTGAGTTGCACATGTTATCTAGAAAAAGGAGCTCACAGGACAACCTGACAACTTTCAGTGAAGTCTGATAGTGTCTCACAAGTCTTGCCCATTACCCAGCTATCTCACCACACTCTTTCCCCTCAGTGCACATGGCTCAGGCACTAGCTGGCAGACAGCTTGCTCTTCTGCTTTCCAACAGAAAGGGGCAGTTTCCACTCCCAGGCACATGCTTGTGGCTCTTGCCATATTTTATAACCCTACATATCACTTAAGCTTTAGTACAAGGTGTTTTGAAGTACAACAATATTCTTGGAGGAAAAAAAAAAATGTCTCCTTCAATACCTTATGGTTACCAGTAATTAGAATTAAAAGGCTGCAATCACTAAAGATTGAAAGCTATTGTAAGAAGGGCTATTCTGAGTTGGAGAAAAGGTCTCCAAAATAAGCTGTTTCTGCCACTTTTCAGCAAGAGAATAGAACAGGGCAAGTATGAAGTGATTCTTCCCTTGATATACACTCCAGCTTCTGGCAACTTGTCATTTAGCAATTTCCTGAGTCAAAGGCTGCATCCGTACAATTGTGTTTGATCTCTCTCAATGGAGCTTTCTTCAAATTTGTCCAATTTTTTTTAACCTATTTATAGTTTTGCCATCTGTAACTTACTGTGACAATTAGTTTCCACAACTTATTTATGTGCTGTCCAAAAAAAAAAAAAAAAAACAACCAGCCCACAGAAAAAAGTCTTACTTTCTTTGCTTCCTTATTTTCTTTGCATATTGAAAAATACAGAATACTCATAAACCTCCATGCCATTCACATTAAAAACCTTTATCATATTTCCACAAAACTGTTTCTTTACCAGGTTGAAAGGTCCTTCTGTATTTGTGGAAGCTGTTTCATTCCCTCTCCTGGATGTCAAAACAACTCTTCTTTTTTAATTTTGCTCATTTCTTTTGAAATGAAGTGACCAGAATAGCAGCAAGTTTTCAAGACAGGGTGCATTGTGGGATTTAGCAGAGGCATTCTTCCTTATTCCATTCCTAAATAATTCTCTGCATTGTACTTAAGATTTCTGTATTTGCCTCTGAGCAGTTTGCTGTTGCTTCCACAGAACTATCCATAACAACTCCAGGATCTTTCTCTGTCTGACAACACTAACTGTTTTTCCACAGCTGTGCATTGTTAGGCTTGTGTATTATTTTGCATTTGCTCCCTTGAAATTTCATCTCTCATCTTGTCATCTGAACGAGTTTGTTTGCTTGAGTCCTCATTCAGTATAAAATCAGTACGTTTCTCCTAATCACAGTATAGTCAAAATTCCCGATGTCCATCCTCAGGAATCATTGGTATGCAAGACCTGCAGACAGTGTACACATTTTGCATAAGCTTTATATAGATTATTTCTAAATATCAGGTCAGCCTGGTCAAACTGGCAGCCTCCTGGGCCATATCCAAGATACTGGGTGCCTCCGTTCAGCCCACTGCCTTTTCAGAAAGCCTAGGAACAGTTGCCCAGCGACTGGGCACTCAGTTACACAGAGAGAGAGAGAGCAGCATTTTTGAGGCATTTCACTGCTTCTGTCCTAGACATTAATTTTAGGACGCAATGAGTCATTCTCAGAAGGTCTGTCTGGGAACCTGGCTGACTAGTTTAAACCATATATTTATCTTTGAGACAGCTTATGTTACATAAACTGGACACTAGCCTCAGGTCCCTCAAAAAACAGCACTATGAGGAACTGGGGAGACCTGGAGGTGTATCTTCTTATGCCACCTCCAGCCCGGAACCTTCTATTTGGAACTGGAAACCAGGAAGGAGGATGCTCACAAAAGTCCCAATATTGTGAAATCCTGTGGCTAGAAAGTATATGCATAAAATATTTGTAGATCCCCTAATTAGCTATGGTGCAATGTCACTGGGGCAAGAAGGGAATTACTGCAGTACCATACTGACATGAAAGTAACATGTGCAGTAAGACAAAGCATACAGCTCTGAAACATAAACTGACATAGGAAGAAAATCCCGTTCCCTTGAGCACATTTCTAGCACTTCCGTTCTTACTTAGAAGTAGGCACTAGAGACCAAGGGGCTCGCATACCCCATCACACGCTGTGACTCTCTCCAGCCCACTCCTCTGCTGGATCAGCACTGTGGCACCATTGGGAAGGAAACACAAACAAACCCATTTACCTGATAACAGCTGTTCCTGAGCCGCAGTCGAACCTGAACTCCACATAACCAGCCACCATGTTAATGGAGAGGAAGTCCTTGCTGTCTGTGTCGTAGCTGTACAAAAGGACACCAGTCTCTAAATCTGGACGAAATGTCAGCTCAAACTCCATGAAGGAAAGGTAATTCTGTGGTTCCAAGGGCCAGGGTGTGCTAGCAAATGATCTTAAGGATTCGTTGAACTGAGGTATGGCCAAGGTGAGTGCTGGAAATCCAGAAATCACAATCACTTGAGGCTCAAACATAAAGGATTGACTCCTACCAACCAGTGTCTGTTCCCTTTGTTAAGTACTCAAAGCTAAAGTGTAGCAAAACAACCTGATATTTTTTTCATCCAAATTAAAAATATTTTTTTATCCTAGCCAATACTTCTTATTCCCTTCCTTTTCCAGGGATGTACTTGTACTATGAAGCACTGTGTACCTTTCTTTAGCAATTCACCACAGTGTTTTTTTCAAAGTAGCAAGCATGCACACAATGAGTGATGGCACAAAAAGTTCTACAGCATAGAAAATAATGCCACACATATTTTACTATTTGTATCTCTGATTTTAGCAGGAAATCAACATTGTGTCCTCTACATTTCAAACTACGCAATTGACACTGGTTTTAGGAGAAAAGTGGGTATTTTTTAGAATGAATGTGCAGCTGTGGAGTGGTACATTATTTTACCTTCTGAATAGTAAGTCTGAGATGCTTAAATGCAGTTAATTTAAATAAGTGAAGAGATTTGAGAATCACTGATTATGTAGGAGCTGGATGTAGCTCCACAGAGGTGAGGGAAGGGTTTCTGCATGTGACTTTAAAAAGATGAAGTTACAAGTACTGTTTTCTGTCAGTGTAACACTATAAGATCTCCTCAGATGTCTCTATGTGGAAAATACACTGAACACTAAATAACACACACAAAGAAATAACACAAAGAAAGAGTGGCATCCCAGCATCCACCCACCTTCTTCGCAGTGATGACCTTTAAAGCCAAGAGGGCAAAGGCAAATGTAAGAATCCGCTTTGCTCGCAGTACAGGTGCCACTGTTGATGCAGGCTGCCTCATCACAGATGCCACTGCTACACTCACCTAAACACAGGAGTCAGAACATCGATTTATCAGAGAAGTTTGTCAAAGAGATTTATTTGGCTGTTGATCGCTGCCACTAACCAACACAATTTGCTCTTCTGCCTAGATTCTTTCCCAATTTGTCAAATGGTGTGCAATTTAGACAAGGGAACTTGATCTTTAGCAACTTTTTAGAATATCAGACCAGCAAAAGACTTTACAAATAGCAAAAAAGTAGCCATTACTAACAAACCATGACAGATGCAGCTTTCAATCATTCCCTGGATTACTTATCTTCTGCTCTTCTTCCTATCTATTTTCTCATATGACACAAACTTCTCCAGATTGTTTACAACCACCACGACTTGTTTAATTTCAATTATCTTAAGTGCTTCTTTGTTCGCTGTGAATTCATGCCATGCTGAGCACGGGAGGTGTTAATCATCATCGACTAATCCTATTAGCCAAAATGAGGTTGCCAACCCTCTTGTCCACACTAAAAGGGATCCATATCATCAACATATGGGCTTTTCAAGAGGCATCTCTACTGTGCTGGCACATCGACTGAAATAACAAGGAGATTATTCTTTCTTGCTGGATTTTAGCTGAAATTGTTGTAGTACAAATAAATACTCATTTGCTTCTTAAAACTGATATCTATAAAGTCATATTATACAACCGTCAAATGTACATCTGATTGAAGTTCTTGTTGATTTTGTTTATTTTCTCCTTTATTTTAGTTTCTGATCAAAGAACTCTCTCCTTGTCAATAGCAACAAATGGATTGTATCCATTAAGAAAGCTCAAGTTAGGCTTTTGTGGTATACAAGTGTAAGCACACCATTTGGTGGAGCACAGTGTTTTATGGCAAACTAAGAATCACACATTTATTTTGAGGCACATTGAAGTATCACCTCTGAGATGACAAAGGTTTCATGAGCCAGCTCTCACAATAAAGACTGGGGAACAGTTTTGTTATTTGGGGTGATTGAGAAAAGTCTTGGAAAAACTATTGCAAGAAGGGGATTTGCCCTTTTTGTTTTGTTTAAACACAGCACTCTGATTGTAAGGACGGTTTCCAGAGCAGGTCTCTACACATCTTCAATAAGGCACTGGTGTTTGTACAGGGCCAGCTTTACAGTTTGAACTCCCATCCCATTGCCAGAAAGAAAACCACAGACAAGTATGCAGATGTAAATGGCTGATCAGTCTGCTGTCCACAGTGGAAAATAACCTTTTCTCACTGACTCAGGACAGAAGCAGTAACAACTCTCAGGTCATCTGGTACAACTCCCTGCCAGACCAGACTGTTCTCATATTGTACATCCACAAATCCCCTGCCAGGCCCAATTTTCACTGCATAAAGGGAAGGTCTGAGTACAGCAGCCATGACACAGGGCTCCAGGACTAACCTGAGGAGCACAAACAAGACATACAAGTCGCCCAGAAGGGAAAAAATGCTCCTTCTCCATGGAAGGGGACAGTTATGTCTGTCCCATGCCGAGCCATGGAGCAAGGGCACTGGCAGTGCTCACTGAGCTGTCTTTTCCCCTTCTAGTCTGCACTGTAAAGGCCACAAGTGTACCAAAGCAGGACAGGTATCTTATCTCTCGGATCCCTCACATACTCACCAATTATCGTGACACTGACAGAATAGCGCTAGCTCCGCTTTACAGGCAAGGAATCAGAGCCAAGACATGTGCGTAAACAAGGATCTCTATGGATCTCTATGTATCAAGTGTGACGACACAAACAGAAAACCAGGACAATGCTCATCCTTGCTGCACCTGCTGCACTGTTAATCAATGTTGGCAGTATGTTCAAATAGATCAGAGTGAAAAAATGTCTTTGAGAAACAGAAAATAACAAGGAAGATTGCAGCAATAGGACAAGTCACGGCATCACTGGTTTGAGAAACCGCTTGAACTGGAGCAGTCTTGGTATTTAAGGACAGGCTGCTCTCCCAGTGTCCCAGTGACTTTCCGCAGCCTTCGGGCCAGCACAGGTGACTACGCTGAAGAGGCAAATACGAGGGATGGCTGCATATGCTTGTCTGCAGGGCCAGATGAAGGAGGGTGGCTGCAGCAGGAGCCCAGGGTCCTGCCGTGCCCACTCTGAACCACAAGTGCTGCCTCCCCTGTCAATCCCTCAACTCACAGTCCAGTGGGACCTCTGCTGTAGCCAGCAGAGACAGCACAGGTAGGGATGGACCTCTCTCCTCCCCACCCTCTGTTCTGCGATCCATGCAGAACAGCACCCCTGATTTACACACTGTGCTAACAGAAAAAAAACTCCAAGAGGCTGACTGGAAAAAGTCATCCCTAAACCGTAGCAGAGTTTACTTGCAATTTTTTAATTTTAAGTTAAACTTACATGACCTCGTTTGCAAGTCTCTTCTGGTACAGTTTCATATAAATGTGTGCAGTCACACAAGGACAGTAAGGCTTTATCAGTCAGTTTCGAGTCACACATGGCAGAGTACAGCATTTATTTTCATTGATGTTGATTGTTAATGCAGTAGTATGTGGAGCATTCATGGATGGGAATGAAGCTAGCTGCATCCCAAAAGGCAATAAAGATTAGGGCTCAGAGAAGTTCAGCAGGGCTTTCATCTGTCTAAATTCCATAGATTCTCACTCTATCGTGAAATTACACTCTGCTTCCAAAATCTTACTCTTTTCAGCAACTGTTTCTTGGGCCAGTCTGTTCTACCCTTATATTGCACAGAAGTTTGGTCATGGTATCTAGAGAATACAGAGCAATTGTTAAGAAGTTTCTCATTAATCATTTCCTTCTTGGGATGTCAAATGCACAGCTACAGAAGAGAAGAAAGATGACTTTGTGGCTGAAGCATGGCATGGAGAGCTCAGTGATATGGAGTCTATTTCTCGCTGTTACCACTTGTCTTCTGACTTGGGTTTACTCTTCCTCTTAAACTGTTTAGAGTGGGAGATCATTAAAGCAAGGGTTTTGTTGCCCTGCCTTTTTTTAAGTGCCCATTACATGGATGAAATAGATGAATAAATACGACAGAACTAGTTAATTAGCTCCCCTACTTCTCCATCTTTTACTCTGTGAAGGGAAGATAATGTTATAATACCACTCCATAAAGCTGCTGGAAGTATTTATTTCAAGCTATTTTTAAATCATACCATGGCTCTGGATAGCAAAACAAAGGATGGTATACAGGAAGGCCTCTATGCTTCAGCAGGGGTGAGGTGTAATGGGGAAAAGCCCTCTGCAACAGCCACAGGACTGCTGTGGGTCTGAGAGATCCATGTATTGCTTTGGACAAGTGCAATGATGTCTTTAGGCAAAACACATTTTGTTGGGTCCATGCTGTTCCAAATGCAAGCTCAGCATACACACTATTGATTTTTGATGACATGACTGTGTCAGTCAGGAGCATGAAGAGTTGTCCTGAGAGATGCTGGCAGAAATACTGGGGCAATTGTAATGATATCTGCAACACAGACCTTACTATTTGCTCATGAAAATGGTTTTACTATTCATTGAGCACAGTAAGTGTGTCCACAAAGGGTTTACTTGCACAGTGTGGTGAACTATCCTACTACAGACCCAGCAAGAGCAATGTGCAAAGGCACTGAGCAAAACCAGGCCAAAAATAGAGACTGCGCCTTCCACCTCTCAAACCTGGACCATCGCTCGATATGTTCCACCAGGCTGAAAGTAACCCCTGGTTAGACACTGATTAAAGACCCCACACCATTACACTCACCGACATCAGCACCACTGAGAGCTTTCCCTAGTGGCCAGGGCCTCATATCAATTATCTTCCCATTGACGTTGAGGGACTGGACGCAGCCTTGGAACCCGCGGTTGGTGCCGGTGGCCCGCACCAGCCAGTACACGCTGGGAGCACCGCCGACATAGAAGGGAGTCTGGAACGTGATTTTACTGTACTGGCCCTGGAGGGAAAGCAGAGCACAACATGCTGTATGACAGATATTAAGCCACAGTGGTTTACAATCAATTTTCTCCCTCTGCAAAGAATTGCGTCAGGGAATGTGTGGGTTGCTCATTAGTAATTCCTTCCCATTTGTCATCCCCCAAATCAGTTCACCATTTTAAATGAAACTTTTTCACCTGCATCCCATCACAATAACATGGACTGCTAAAAGCACAATAAAAAACCCTAAAAATCACAGTTTTGAGGAGAAATTGTGATCTGCCTTTTGCTGCAATTTCTTCCTTTACTTTTGCAAAAAATTGTTTGTCTTCTAAACCCTAAGCCCTGAGGGACAGAGACCAATGAGATGTTGTCTTCTGAACAGACCACAGCAAGTGTTTAGCATTGAATAATGATGAAATAACAAAAAAAAAAGTAAAAAAACAAAGAAAAGGCAAAAGCCACTAAAATCACAACTTCAGTAGGGTTCTGCTCACTTTGCCAGTGCTAAGTTTACTGCCTATTTCTTTTTTTGGCATTAAAAAGTCTATAGAAACCTACACATACAAGTTAACTAACACTGCTACACAGCACAGGAAAGAACAAATAACATCAAAAACTAACAGAACCTTTTTGGACCATTGAATCAAACTCCATGCTACTGCGTCCAATGGAGCCACAATTCCTTCCAAAAAATTCATCAAAATTTGACTTTTGCCTCCTACTCAACAGTTCTTTCACAACCTCATGGACCTTTAGAGGAAAACACCCAAAATTCTCAGTTATTCAGGGCCTGTTTTTACCAATGTGTGCTTCTGACAGCACTGACCTCTGCCCTAAAAGTTTTCTGGACTTTTCACCCCTGCTCTCCCCCTGTAGTGTTTATAACAATAAATTCTATCACCATAGCCTGTATTTAGCGAGGCTAAACAAGCTGAAGTTATTTAGTTTGCAGGTGTTCACAGTGCACTGCAGAAACTGGACGCATCTCTGCTGATTCACATTTGCCCCTTGCACGGCCTCATAGCATTGGTAACAGAGAGCAACACATGACACACTGAAATTCTTTCCTCTGTCGTTTCCAGCTGATGAGAACTCAATGCATCGCAATTTTTTCCCTTTGGTGCCTGCACATGTAAGTGAAAAGTAATAAGATGTCTGAAGCTTTCAGGGCTAGGGACGGCATGCTAATAGTGGCCATCAAAGGAAAGACATTTGAAACAATTTCAAACTGCCTTTTCTTGCAGTGCCTTAATTCTGTTTTCTGGCCTGGCAACAGATGAGCAAGCCAAGGCATCTTCCTCTATTACATTTTATCCTGTCAGCCTTGTATGAACTTGCTGGTGCTAACATTCAGGGCAGAACGTCTATCGCCATTACTATGCTTAAATCTCTGTCCAGAATATGCATGTAATTACACCTCTGTATACAAACTTTGTGTGGTTATACGCATATTGCACATATATTCATATACACATATGCATCTAATTTTTATGTCTGAGGAAGCAGAGCAGCTCTCTGAGGCTTGAAAAAGCAAGCCATCAGGGACAGCAGCTGTACAATCTGGTAATCTTCTAACAGCAGCCTGTATTTGAGATAAGCAAAGGGTAGCAGAAGGGTGGCAGAGCAAGCATGGAGGACAACAGGGAACCTGTGATGGGATTCAGCCCTGGGATATTTCTCTCTGTGATTTCCAGACTATATATTTGGAAGAGTAATCTGTACACTGATCCCAGTACACTAAATGTCCCAACACTAATAAATAAAACCGCACCTTTTAAATCTGATCAAACTTCTGGTGACAAGAGAAAAAATGTCATCATAACCTTGAGAGACCCCAAGATCGAGCTGCAGGGGCAGGATTACCAACCTGAGATTTTCCTGTCACTGGAGCATTGTTGTCCATCCTGAGCCAGCCATTCACCCCATCTCTGAACAACGTGACACTGTGCCAGTTCCCCAGCTTGATTTTGTTTTCACTTGTTATGACTCCCACTCCAGTGCCACAGTTGAACCTGGGAGCATGAGATAGAGAGGGTAATGTGACAATCTTACACTAACCAAATAACCAAAAGTTGGTTTTAGACTCCAAATATTCTTTTTGCACTTGGGAAACTCTCTGTTCCACACTGCATATTAGCATAGGAAAAATAGACAGCAGGTTTACATATGATTCATTCCAGGTTTCAAACTCCATGATCTGTCTTTCTAACACGGAGAAGATTTTGCATTCTCTGGCCATTCCAAGTGCATTGCTAAGCTTACGAACAGCTGAAACTGTTTCAAGACAGAAGGTATTGCAATCTGAGTTCCTGCTATCACAGTAATTTCTCCTGGGAATTTTTCTAGCTCCCTGGTGAAAGGCAGTGCTACATTAATAACTCCGCTAGTCTATTTGAAACTCAGTAGTGATTGACAAGAAGACCTCCAGGAGAGCCGAATGGGCACAAAATGTGCCATTTTCCCTTATTGTCATGCAGTGCAGGTGAACAGAAACACAACTAAGGCACATCACCCACTTGGTTATTCCCCACTTTCAAAGGACTCATCCTCCCAAGTAAGGAGATCCTGGAGATACTCTTTCACTTGTTTCATATCTATCAGACTGCAAGAAACGCTCGCCATCTTCATTTAAAAAACCTGCAACTCTCATCTAAACAAGGTATATAATATGAAGTTCCCAGCCCTTTGCTGGCATTAAATCCTTTATTTTGCTACATTATCTGCAAGTGTTTTGCTGTGAAGCAAAAACACTGACTAACCACAGCTTGATATACCACCAGTTTAGCCAAAACAGTGGCTCACCAGCATTTCTGATAACTTAGCTATGAGCCTCAGACAATTGCCTTAAAGAAAACTCATCATTTTGCCTTTGCACTGAGGTCTGAATAAAAGAGCTCAACAGGGCACATGTTCACACCCTAAAGAAGGATGAAAGAAAAAAGTATTAAAGAACTCTTAAATGAAATTATACTGTCCATTTTGTGCACTGCATGGGGCAGAAGTCAAAGACGCTGGAGTTATTCATCACAGAGAGCAGTCCCAGGAGGCAGCAATGGTCCCTTCTCTTTACATCAGATTTAGGATGGAGATTTTACCTGAACTGGAGGCTACGTCGGATAATTGCCAGCGACATAAAATCACCTCGACCATGTTCATTTTCTCCACAGTACAGCAGCAAACCATCTTCAGATTCAGCCTGCAATCATCGCATCACCATGAAAAATCAAAGCCTCACAATAACCGATCAAAGCAAGCAGCAGTAGGGGACTTTTCTCCAGAGAAGGGTCAGCATTTTTCAGATTGAATTTTTAACTTACAGAGTCAGAAATTGTTTGATCAGTCTTTAATCCTGCATTTGAAGAACCTAAAAAATCATTGCCTTAATGGTTAAACAATTTAAGGCCATCTCTTACAGTATGATACTATCAGACCTGAAAAAAAGCCTGAAAGTATTAAAGACTGTCAGACACGTCCTATATGAGATTCCTGAGCAAGTCTAGCAAGAATGCCCTAGCAAGCCCAGTAAGTGTAGTCACATCAGACTCACTGCTCATGAATACATACACTCTACTTCACATGTTCGATGAGACTGACACTCCTCAAGCCAAACAACCTGTGCTGGCAGCATTTCTCCTTATGTGCATAGCAGCTGACACAGTGACTTTTAGCAGCCATTCTGTGTTTTAAAATGATGAATTGCCAGAGGAGTATAAGATCACCATATGAGGCAAAAGACTGCTGCTGCTGCTTTCATGACAGTCTCATACCCAGACTGTGAGGCTGGTGAGTCTGCTTTATGAGGGAGCAGGGGTGCATCCAAGAGCTTGGCCTTGGGTGCGAAAGGAACTCAGGATACAGGACAGTATTCTTCTCAGTATGACAGGATCATGGTTTCTTATAAGCAAAGATACTGCATGCTGCTTCCAAACTGTAATTCACAAAAATTCTGGGTGTACTTCAGCCTGGAGCTCTTCCATGTGACTATAACTTTGCCAACATACATTGCTGCTAGTCCACAATGCCAGTATTACTAGTCCCAGGGATTCTCTTATGCAGCGCCTACCAATAATGGATGAAAACATTTTAGCTGCTTGCAAACTTCATTTACATTCATTGAGGGTGAAGCCAGATCTTTACAGATGAAGGTTCACCACAATTACACTATAAGCTATACTGAATCTAAGTTATTGTTCTGTTGTTCACTGCATCAGAGTAAGGAAATAAAATTTAAAACTCCTATGTGAGCTTGTAATTGCTTAAACTTACCCTGAATTCAAGGGTAATTTGAAATGTCTGATAGGATTTTTTCAGCGGTTCAAAGGTGATATACGAATACCCAGAGAACTGAGGATACTGGATAGTAATGTCTGAAAAGCAAAGAGGGAAGCATGTTATTTAGCAGTATGTTCTTCCATATAAAAATCGATATACACATTTAATACTAGATAACATCAGGTGGAAATGAAAGGCAGAGTTCCTCCAGAGACAACCATTAGTCAGCAGCAGTCAACAATCAGTTAACCTATTGCCTTGTCCTCCCACCACTTTTTACAACCAATTCCTTTATTCCCAAGGACCTGGTGAACTTGGAAAGAAACAGGACACTTAGGGCCAAATAAGGCTCAACAGTTTAATCACAGGGTTCAGAGGAATTTTCTCCAGGTTTTCATCCTTGTTACAGAAGACAGAACCCATCAACTTTATATTTATCTTCTTTTAAGAATTCATTTAACAAAGAGAGGACAAAGCAATTTTCTGTTCTGCAGGATTACAAAAACATATGTGGGAAATGTGGCCAGACTCTAGGCAGTGTTAGTCACTGCTGCTCCATAGCTGCTGCATCCAGCATCTGGAGAATCACTGGATGTCTCATAACAGCTGAGCAGCTTCCAGCACTTCTCTCAAGTCAGCTCAGGGCAGAAGCTAAAGGGAGTGATGGGGAGAAGAGAGTCCCTGCAAGCATCTTTCCATCCCTGGCTGTGACACTGGCTCTTCTTATTGTTCTTGTCAAACGGCATTATTAACCCTCACCCTTTGTTGTCTTATGTTAGACCCTGAACCCAAGAGAAAACGAAAATCAGAGATGTCTTACTGCTAGCCACTGTCAGCTGTAAAATTACCTTTGCAGCTCATTTTCCTAGGGAACACTGAGGACAGACGCAGTTTCAGGCCTGAATTCTTATATCTGCAATGGATTTAAGTTTAACGAGGGCAGTTTTATTCCTCTTTGCTATTTGAATACTGAGTGTGTTTTTCTAGTATTTGAATCTGAATAGAGTTGTCTCAGCTTTTTTGTTTGCAAGGCATATGTTTTAGGCTGAGGTGAATGGGACCGGTGCTATAAACCCGAATGCAACCCCAGCAGAGAGCAATTAATTCATGTCCTGATCACAAGCAGAACTGACTGGACCAGAGTCCATGCAGCTGCTGAAGGTGAAGAAAAGCCTGTCTCCATTCAGATTAATGTACTATTTAACAATATTGGCTGCTGAAGATAAATTCAGTACAAAGGAGTATTGGCACATGATGCTACCACTTACTCTGGAATAACACACTCCCCTGTGAAAAATGGAGGGTTTGGACTGATGCTAACAAACCGCTTCACAAGTTGTATACAGCTATGTCAGTTCAAATAAATCCTCAGCTCTTCAGACTTGATAAAGGCCTAAAATCACATCTGCAGCTGTTCCATGTCGCTGAGTCACAACAGATTGTTTTCAGAAGGAGCTCTCTTTGTTCCAGCACTCCAGTTTGAAGAAGATAAAGCACCCTCAGTGTCTGTATCCCTCATGCATGACACTGTGCAACATGAAGGTCTAACATGACCCTGTAGAAAAAGCATGTGTTCTCCATGCTCTGCTGTGTGGCAGGGTCTTGGCAGATCAGATCAGCTGTTTCTTAGCTGGAGGGACAGCACCACCACAACCAACGGGACACCTTCTTTGCATGAGCTCTGGCATTCACGTGACCCATTAGTTCCCAAACCAGAAGAAAAATTACCTCGGGGGGGAAAAAAGTGACCTGCTTATGGCCTGGTGAGGGAGTTTGACTGGCTCACCAGGTGATCTGCTCAATGTTAACCCTGTGAAAGCATGAGTTTAGTTCTCTAGAGGGAGAGAACAGGAAGGCAGCAAGGGGAGAAGAAACAGCACAGCCTCGTTCAGCTCAGCAAGCTCTTGCCATGGCTCAGCCGCCCTGAAGAGAGGCAACAGGACAGGTGGCAAGTCGTGACTGGGACAAACACACCTCCTCACATTGACCCAGGCTTCAGGTCATGCTTTCTGAACTGGGGGTGAGGTTTTGTTCCTCCCTTGCCCCAACCTGCCTGGCATGAGGGCTGCACTGCAGAACTTCTGCCCTGCAGACCGTGAGGAAAGCCTCCTCTGGAGGTATTTTTACAATGGGAGCTCTGTCTCACATCCTTGCTGTGGGACAAACATCATCTGATGGACCACACCAAAAATGGGAATGGTTCAGGCTCTAGCTGCTGCCAAAGGCAAGTGTCGAACAGGGCTGAATGTCTCTTTCAGCAGCTGTGGGTTCCATGTTTGTATCCTGCCACACCCAGGTGACTACCTATATACCTGCTCCATCACTCCCCGACTTGTAGGTGGGGGAAGGAGGATTAACATCCCCTGTGCATCTTTACACAGGTTCTGCATTCAGCTTTATTAAAGAGTAACCTTTTCCCGTCTCACTGAGGCAAAAGAAGCAAAGGGGATGACGTCTGGACTACGATTTGCCGCTGGAAGTTGCTGCCATCCTTAGGGACCTACTAAGCCCAGCTGGCTCTTCCCAAAGCACACGTTGGTTGGTTCACCGCAAAGCTGCTCCTCTGACCCAGACAAAGAGAAGCCAGCAGCAGTGGGCACACAGGAACCTACCTTCCTCACACGTGTCCCCTCCCTTGCCCAGGTTGCAGTGGCAGCGCGAGCCGCCGCGGTCGTAGTCGTTGATGCAGAAGCTGTCTGCAGAGCACACGGCCTCGTCGCAGGACAGGTCGAAGAGGCGCGCGGCAGAGGACACGCTGCCCCTCCTGGCCGCCCACGCTGTGGTCGCCCTCGCCGTGGTTGAAGGTCGTGTGGTGGTGGGAGTGGAAGTAGTGGGTTCAGAAGTGGTGGTAAGGACCCGTGACAGGAGCCTGGAACTAGACCCTGGCGTGACCTTAGTTTCGACCAGAAATTTTCTGTTGCCTCCTTTAATAGCAGGAAGTGGTCTGAGCTGAAAGGAAATGCAGAAACACCAATTCAGTTATGGGGAAATGAAATTAATACCTTTCAAGATACAGATCTGAGGCAACAAACTCATCCTCAATGAAGAAAAAGAAGCAACCACATTACTACATCGGAGCACATAATATCAGATATTAAACTTCCTGACAGGAACGGACACTTTAAAATATCCAGACTATAAAGAAAACAGAAGTGCCAAAGAGAAACCTTGACATTTACCTCTTCTATATAAATGTCGTAGTCTGAATCATCAATATCAAATCCATCACCATCACCAGCCACTGTGTCTGTGATGTACCGATGCCCATAGCTTCCACTTCCTAACTCCTCAGAGCCTGAAAAGACATAACTGGTATATTCAGTTCATATATTTTTTTTTCTTTGCACACAGCAGTTCAGATCTTACCACTCGCAATTCACAACATTTAAATCTGAAGTGATGTTAATGTTCATCCTGTACAGACAATGCAAGTGTCAGTCTGAAGATGGGAAATGCTGTCCAAGTGATGTACACACAACTTCAAGTGAAGACCTTCATTTAGTCACTTACTAGGCAGTTAAAGAAATAAAGCAGGAAAAGCTTAGTTCTCCCTCTGCAAACTGACTTGTATTCATCATTTTTTCCAGGACAAAAGTTTCAAACTTTTTTGGCATGGACAACATCTTAATGACTGGATTGCTGTTAGGTCAAACTTCTCCCTTTTATAAATGCAGTAGCGCCTTACTGGCAGCCAAATAAACTGGAAGAGCAAAATAGATGCGCACAGGTAGGGTATAATCCACTTAGGACTTAATCTGCCTCCACTGACTCCTAAGATCCTGAAATTAGTGTCCTACATGAATTCTTAGACTGTTTTTTAAAATACAATTCAGCATTGAATTGAAAAAAGAAACATGCACAAACATCTTCACCCAGAGCATGGTCGGGCACTGGAACAGGCTCCCCAGGGAAGTGGTCACAGCACCAAGCACGACAGAGTTCAAGAAGCATTTGGACAATACTCTCAGGCACGTGGTGGGATTATTGGGGCTGTCCAGTGCAGGGCCAGGAGTTGGACTCAATGACTCCTGTTGGTCCCTTCCAACTCAGGATATTCCATGACTCTACGACCATGTGTTTTTCATGTACATAATCTGCTTCTGCTGCTCTCTGGAACACTGAACTGTGCTGGGAAGGACTCTGAGCTGGGAGTGGACAGTTTAAACAGCAAGGGAATCCCCATTTCTATTTCACAGAAATGAGGGTTATTTCTGCACTTCACATAGCAAATTCTGCTTAAACAATGGTTTGTGCTTTTTAGCTATTAAAATTTACCGGGTCATGAAGAAAGATAGCAAATCAACCACATCACTACCGTTACTTGTCATTTCAGCAAGGTTAAGAATAGACATTTTTTAACCATTAAAACAACAGACTCATATATCTGCCTTTTCCTTACAGTATTTTGCCATCACTTACAAACAGCAGAGGTAACCCTTGCTTTACAAAGCCCCTCTACTGAGCTGACCACAGCTACTTGTTTATTTTAGCACCCATAAGCTGTCCATCTTTTTTGGCAGTTAGCAGGTCCTTTACATCACAACACGCAGAGATGCAAAGCCTTGATGGGCAGTGGCTGTCTGCAGGAAGGAGACTCAGAAAATGCCACTTGGTGGTACTGAGAGTTTTACAACCAGTACCAAGCAACTCGATGGAGCCAGTGAAGTCGAGAGCAGAAGGAGCAGTGTGGGCACAGTGCTACTGGGCTATTCCAGTCAGTCTAACTGGGATCAGCCATTTCCCATCTCAGTGGACAATACAGCAAAAGTGTTTCACTAACCTGATACAGGCAGGAGTGCACTTATTTAAATTTTTTTGTACTCTCTCCACCTGTACTGTGACTGCAACCCAGAAATCCTGGCAGACAGTTATGAAATCAAACATATGTGCACCAGAGCTGAATGTGTGCCCTGGCTGACTAACTGGCCACATTCCATACGCTCTGCAGGGGTTACTTATAAATGGGCTTTGCACATTACACCAGAATACAGAAAAATTAGAGGCAAATAAGTAGAGGTAATGAGGCATACACACTTGCAAACAAAACAGCATGCTAAACTGGGACAGAATGTGTATAAGTCTTTTGGCTCTAACATGTATACCTAGTCATCTGTAAATAATACATTTTAGCTGTACATTAAACAGAAGTATTCAGCACTGAGTTCTACCGAATGAGCTAAGCAGAGAACTCTTTGCTCTATGACTGATAACAAGATGAGGCAAACAGGACAAACTACATCCAGATTATTTCTGCAACTGACTGTGAATGCACAGGTAAAGGACTACTGTTAGGAGAATCAGACTGCAGGTTTATGAACCAGTCCCAATCCTGCAATCACTGGAATGAATCTCACCATATAGAAAACAATAGGACTATCAAAAGGTAAACAAAACCTCTTACTCCTTGTATTCACTTTTATAGTCACTCAGGTTAATCACTACCCAGGCTAATTTTAATCCAGGTAGGAAAGCAGGGAGACTAAAGCAGAGTCGAGTCGAGTCGAGTAGAGTCGAGTCGAGTCGAGTAGAGTCGAGTAGAGTCGAGTAGAGTCGAGTAGAAAACGATTCAGTTGGAAAAAACCTACAAAGATCATCTAGTCAAGCTGCATCTTCTACCCATCACTGCATCAGAATCCCCTTCTTTGGCTACAGAGATTCTGTAAGACATGCATTTCTACAAAACAATTTCAGTGTGTAAAACCACAAATATATGCATTACAAATATGATTTGCAGTTGTATTGGTTTTGCGTGGCCTGGTTTTGGTAGTGGGGGGGGAGGGGGCTACAAGTGTGGCTTCTGTGAAAAGCTGCCAGAAGCTTCTTCCATGGCCAGCAGAGCCAATTCCTATTGGCTCCAAAGATGGATGTGCTGCTAGCCAAGGCTGGGCCAATTAGAAATGGTGGTAACCTGATATCACAGAAGTAATGCCTCTGTGATAATGCATTTAAGAAGAAATCAAAACAAAGGTTGTGGAGCAGTTTTAATTCTAGCCAGAAAAGAATGGGGTGAGAACGTGTGAGAAGAACAACTACGCAGACTCCAAGGTCAGTCGAGAAGGAGAGGGAGGAGGTGCTCCAGGCACCGGAGCTGAGATTCCTCTGCAGCCCATGGTGAAGCAGCTGTGCCCCTGCAGCCCATGGAGGTCCATGGGGATGCAGAGATCCACCTGCAGCCCGTGGAGGACCCCACACTGGAGCAGGTGAGTGCCTACAGGAGGCTGCAAGCCCATGGGAGACTGTGGAGAGAGGTCCTTGCTCCCTTGCTGGAGCAGCCTGTCCTTGAAGGACTGCACCCTGTGGAAGAGTGACCCACGCAGCAGCACTTTGGGAGGACTGTTGCCTGTGGAAAGGACTCATGCTCAGAAGGTTGCAGGGAGCTGCTGCTCATGAGATGGAGCCAGGTCAGAGAAGTTCATGGAGAGCTGTCTCCCATGGGAGGAAAAGCAGAGGAAGGACTTTTCTCCTGAGCAGTGGGAACAGCCACGGGTGATGAACCGACCACAACCCCCGTTCCCTGTCCCTCCACGCTGCTGGGGTAGGAGGTAGAGCTGAGAAGGAGGGAGGGCTGGGGGGAAGGTGGTTTTAAGCATTTTAAGTTTTTTAAGCATTATCCTGCTCTGATTTTGTTAGTAAAAAAATTACTTCTCATTCCTTCCTCAAATTAGTTTTTGGAGCTCATATTATGGAAACTAATCTGTGTACCTCCTCCTATTTCTTGAGAGCAAAGCATAAAATTGCCAAGGGAAGCACATGTAGTAATGGTAAGAGATGTGCGAAGCATAATTGTGCAGAAGGAGCTGACAGGGGAGCTGAAGTGGCAGCTGGAAAGTTCTCTCCAGCTGTAGAGAGATTTTGGGTTGGATAACCACTGAAGGTTTTGGTAAAGTCGAAAGGTGTTTGGCCTGAATGCAAGACCCTGAAAATAATATGCTGAGGAGATTGGAATGAATGATATCTTAGACTCCCACCCCTGAAGCAACCCAGATTGCTTTAGATAGTAGAATTGTACTGTATGTTATTTCCCATGATGTCCACTGACCTTTTCTCTCTCCCCAGGTGTGGGTTCTGGGAATTCCCCTGAAACCTGACTGGTAGGAGGGATAGCGGTGGTCTGCAATACATGTATTTGTTTGGGTGGTGGGGATACCTGCATTTGTAAGACTATGGACTCCAAAATGCAAAGCGGGGCTAACTATTAGTTTGACAAGGAGTGCAATACACTGGATTATCAATAAGGGAAAGAGAATTCTAAATTGAACCTGCCAAGCTATTTTGGAGCTTATCTTACAAGTCCAACAAGTATTAAAAATAGTTGTGTAAATTATCTAATATTAGAGAATGCTAAACCTCACAGAAGCAAACTGCTATCCCCAAGAGCACTTCAGAAATCATGGACTAAACAGCTGGACTCTTTGGGTGCTGAAAGACTGATGAAAGACTGCTGCACGAACTCTTCCCCGCATCCGGAGCTCGACTGTCCTGCAATTTTTTTGACTCACGAGGTGGGAGGTGGGAGGGGAATGAACTGCATAAAAGGATATCAACTAAGTTTTATTAAGATAGCAATTGCCCATTATATGAGTTCTGGTATGCTTTCCTCTTCTCTCCTTTCTATTCCGTCTGCTGGATTAGACCAGGAGAGGAGAAGTACCCTTACAAGATCACAACAGAAAAGGTCCCGTTATGGTGGTCCTGGTCAATGTCTTGAAACACGGGGTGGTGTCAGAGACTGGAAAAGGTGTTTCAAGATATCTTGGAGCTTGGAATGTGTGGTAGAGGGTGGGTTGGGCCCTACTCTGGTAGGGTGGTGCCCTGCCCCCATACCCCCCTCCAGCCCCGCAGTGTCCATCAATCCTGGCACATGGGAGGCAGCCCCTCAGTGTCACCTAACCCACCCCTGAGTGGCCGAGACACTGTAAGTCCCAACTGGGAGGAAGGCCCAGGATGGGCCAAGGCTTTCAGAAGCCTGACTGCGAGGCAAGCACCTTGTCCTTTAACCCTCCCTTCATCTTGGAGCTTTACATCGCTGGAACCCAGGAGTTGGTAGCTATGTCTGTTCTCTTATACCCATCCTGTCTTTCTGTTTTCCTCCCTTTCTTCTTCTTCTTCTAACTCTCTTCTTATGGAACACAACATCAAATGGATTATAAGGTTTTCTATGTTCAATGGGCTAAGTCTATGCGGGGATAAATGATGTTATGTACTATTTACTCTTTTGCCAATGTTCATTAATTTTCTATCGTCTGCCAGTAAACTTTTGTGTGTTTTTACCTCTTGAGAATATTTGGTGGAATCTTCTCCTTTGTGCCTACCCAAAGCAAAAGAATTTTGGTTTAGCCCTAGGTGTAAGTGACTGGGGCATAACAGATGCCATGGGAAAGGGCAGCACTAACTTGGCTCCCAGTATTTGCAGCAATTTTCAGCTCACTGAACCCAATTGCTTTAAAGTCAGGTCTGTGCTACTACTCATTGCCTTTATATCATGTGTCTGAAAGTATTTCGGAGCTAATATAGTTCTTCTAATGGATAAAACTGTAATTTGCCCAAGAGCAACGGAAGCCTAAGAGCAACAGGGAAAAAAAGGAATTTGCCTAAGAGCAACAGGGAAAAAAGAAAATAGAAATCACAATCATGTGTCAGGGAAAACAATCTAATCTGTACCCAAACAAGCTGCGATATACAAACTCCATTTTCTAACTTAGAAGTCACAAGCTACAAAATAGACAACTCTTACAGTAAAAATGCTGTCATATTTTTTTCTCTTTTCCATCAAACTTTCCTTTCTATTGGCTTAATTGGATGTAAGTTTGGTGAGGAGTGAAGAAATATAGAGAATGAAGTATCTTTATATTCATACATAGGAAAATGTTAGGTCTCGAATTCACATTCAGATAAACACACCTGCTTACGTGTACGGACACGATTTTAACCCCAAGCCAGTTTTACAGAAGTGTAACTCTCCTGATCCGAGAGGAGTTATCACTAAAATACACTAATAACCACCTGCATGCAATGAGACATGGTAACTTAGGAGACACTGGCAGTTCCCCAAACGGCAGGTGTGCCACTTTCATCCGGCAGATCAAGATGTTCCACGCTTTTCCAACCAAAAACCTTGGGAGATGAAACGTACCTGCTATTTTAAACCGGACAATGATTCTTCTCATGTTATGGCAATTGGTACAACATTTAGAGCCTGGATAGAGCAAAGAAGGTATGGCTTATTGTGTCTGGTAGAAAGACTGCTTTGAGGCCCTTCTTCAAAGACATTCAGTATGTAAGTTTGGCATCACCAGAAGTCGTGTGACTTCAGAAGGTGTCCTAATACCCACAGGTCTCCAAATCTCCAATTTTTCCCCTTCCTGACTCTAGCTACCTGAATTTCAGCCAGCACATGCTACATCGCTCTACCTGCTGATCTGTGAGCAGTTTTGGTAACATGCAATGCACTCAGGAGCAATGCAGCCATGGGATGCACTCGCTTCTGACCATATCTGAATTTATACAGGTGGGTACACACATGACTGATGAGGTATCAGCCCACTGGCTCCTCAGCTGTCTTGTTCTTCCCTACATTTGGCCTTTGCTCACTGGACATAACATGATAGTCAAACGTGACATGAAGCAATATAACTACGAAACAGGATGCAGAGAAATTAACAGGACTTCTTGTAGAGAAACCCCCACATCAGCCCATCTCTTAAGTGCACTGTGTTGCTTTGGTGGAGAGCTCATCTCATAATGGGTGGTAAATCAGGGACAATTAAGCAAAGTGGTACTCTGCAAATACCAAAACAATGACTGCAGAGATTATAAGCAGGCTATATTTAATTAAATCAGTGTTCCAGTGTACAAGGAGATGAAGTCTGATTAAGACCCTCTACCGGGTCCTATAATCCTGTTTTATAAATAATTGAAGAATTTGTGGGGGTCATGAACTTTAGACAGCCTCTTTCCAAATAATCAGGGATTAAGTTATACTAAAGAAATCTTTCTCAAAATAAATATAAAGCCACACAAACTTTTGTTTTGCTAATTAGGTTGCCATCAGCATACTGACGAGGAGACACGAGAGTGTAGGAGGTAGAGCAGGGGGAACTGCAACACAGGCAGATTGAACAGCGGTGTTAAAAGACTGACTGCCTTTATGCAGAACCTCCCACAGATCTAAATCCAAAATACACCAGGAGCTTTTTAAAATGAGTTTTATGCTTTTCAGTGACTCACAGTGAGATGCTGCATATTGCTTGGCCTATCTCTTGCTTTTTGTCACTGTCCCACAACTACCAACACTGCTTTTGTAAAGTCTCTAGAGATCTGTAGGAAACAGTTCTGTGGAAAACCTTCTCCTTTTACTATCTCCAGGACACATCACCACCATTTAAATTAAGGTTTGGGCCCCAGAGACTGCCCTTTTTCTGTGCCTGGGCCTCAGCTGACACATTCAAGCTCCATGCAGAATATTTAAGCACCTGTGCCAATGCCTTGCTCATTGTGAGCCTGGTGGTGACAGCCAGGACCAGCGGAAGGGATGTGCCCCGCTTAAGCAGTCACTCCTGTCACGTTTGCTGTGGAGACAAGCAGGAGGGTATTTTTAACAGAAGACACTTCCTTTGTTGGTCTGGCAAAGCCCAAGGCTGGTGACCTTGCAGGCACAGTGCAAATTCCATCTGTTTCCCGAGGAGATGAAGGGTATTTAAGCAATGCAGGTGATGACACTTTGTTTGTTTGATTCTTTGAGGCAGTTTATTTTGTTGTTTCTAAACTGAATACGTGCAATTTCTTATTTTCATGTGAATTGTCCATGACATTTTGAAAGATTTTATATAACAAAACCCCAACAACCATGTAAGTGAAATACCCACAACATACAACTGTAATTAAGAAAGGCAACAAAAATTGATTTATTGCATCATTTCCCTCTAGAAAAAAATTAATGAAACCAAATCACAAATAAATGAGAACCCTTGGGGAAACTTGCCCTCTCTTTCCTCCCTGAAAATGGAGCAATTAACGAAGCATGCATTTTTTACTAGGTAAGGGGGCAACTGCTTATAATCAAGGCCACATGTTCTATTTTCAAGGACCCTGGGAGGTCTGTCACATTAGGTGATACTGTCAGCATCCCTTTAGAGAAAGAAACAAGACAATGTTTTCCTATGCTGACCTAAAACAATGTAGTCAAGAGCACTGCAAATCCAGCAACCCTTTAAAAACGAAATGAGTGTATTACCTGTGAGAACGAGATAAACCACAACAGAAAACATCCCCCAGTAGCATGGACTCATATCTGCCTCAGCCTGTCTACAAGAGTTGCAAGACAATCTGCACAAGACAACATGGGCCCAGAAGGTCCACTGCATTTGAAGTAATGTTGGGAATTTGTTAGTCAGTTAAAATAAGCATCAGAAAAGCACTACTTATTTAAGTCAGGCATGAAAAATCCAGCATATACAAGGATGAAACTACAAATTTTTGAAATCCAAACACACTAAGGACCGTAGTGCCAGCACTATGTGAGCTAAGTGTAATGCAAAGGAGTCAGATACTGTAACAACTTCTGCCAGCTTCCTAAGATATTTCAGGAATTTCTGAAGAATACATAGGCAGGCAGAAAATAGCATCAAAAATCTGTGGCATTTAGCATGTTTCACTGCTTAGGTGGGAGGAGGAACCGTGGTAATGATGAAGATAGTAATTCTTATGATGTGCACTCTGAAGAATAAAGATGCTTCAGTTTCAGAGATGCCAACTGTCTGACACCTTTTCAAAAACACTAGGTGACTATGAGGTATCTGCTGGCACTTTGAGACAGTCAAGCAACTGGTGCCACCCGAGACACATCACCATACCTGAGACACGCCCAGGGGACTAACAGGTGTCTGTGAGTGGCACATGCCCTCCTGCAGTGACTGCTGAAAACCACAAAACCTAGAGGACCTCAAATCTGCTGAACACTTATACCTGAGCAACTGAAGTGAGTGATACTCTGGGCCAAAGAACTGGGCTTTCTGGCTACTAGAAGCGGTAGGGTACCTTCAGATACATAATGTGAATCAGGAGTGAGTTTTAATTGGATGCCCTTGAGCTTAGTGTTCAGTTTGGGTTTTTTTTCTGTTTCATGAAACGTGTCAGTGGTTTAAATCATTCTTCAGGAGTTTTTAATGTTTTGGGGAAAAATAAATGTTCAGAATACGCACAGCTTTAACGAAGAACATTTTTTCCCAACGAAAGTTTAGCTTTTCTACTAATGCACAATGTACTTGTGTGTCTGGTTAACATCAAGTCAGTCTCCTACATAGACATCACAAGTAAAGACAAGTGAGAGCTGCTATCAGCTACACTATCATCTCAGCTACACTCCTGCATCCAGAAAACGAGAAAATTTATTTCTAAAAGCAGGCATCACTGACACTTTCGAGCACCACTCCCCACTCTGCAAAAATCTGGTTGTTGTGACAACAGGTATCCACGAGATAACACAGGCTTTCACCCATAGCGGCTATATGAAGTTTTTAAGCCTATTTTCAAAGAGCACACTGGCAAAAGAACAACACTTGCATTTGCCAAAGAGTCCAGAGTTTGCCAAAGTAACCCCAAATACCAGTAGCCTGGTGCAGGGCTGGAACACATCACAGACATGACATGGCCCTGGGCTGCAGAAGCTCTGCCTGGCCATGAGGGTCTGTGCCAAGCACTGCCAGCCCCTTGGAGCAGGGAAACCAACCTCTCAGCCACTGCAGCACCCGTTCATAGAGGAGCGCAACACACATAACACATTGACTTTTCAGATCTGATCCAGGCACAGAGAACCAAGCTCATGCTCCTTATGAACCTCTCCAGAAATGAGTGCTTATACACATTCGATGTGAATGTGATTCCAAGCTTTAATGACAGAAACCCATGTTTTAGAGCCATCTTGGCAGGCCTCTGCAGAACAGGCAGTTTCCAAAGGCAAAGTGCCTTCCCTGGAATACCGCAGTAATAAGCACAGCATGAAGATGATTCCACCCTTTTTAATAGAGCCAAACACTTTATCTTTTCTGACCAAAGAATGCAGCTGCTCATATCCAAAGATAAACAAGACACCAAGGAGCACACACGTGTGCCTGAGGCAGCAGGAGCTGACCCTGGAGGATCCAAGGGCCGAGGAACTCCAGAGTACCCTGCAAGAGGTTTTCGCAAACATTTACTTCTCAAGTTAAACTTATGAGCTCAGCAGCCATGGCAAACTACGTGCAAACTGTTCAAGTGACTGAATTTATGACAGAGGGACAAAAAGAAAAGAAACTACCATATAAGAGTCCATGAAAACAGGGATTCCATGACAGAGAGGGAATTTAGAAATAAATCTTTAGCAGGTTAAATTGGTGGATCACTAAGCATGTTGTTCATGTTTCTGCAGCACACAAAATCTTGCAGAGCTCACAGTCCTACCTGAATATTTGCTGCTCATTTTCAATAATTAATTAGAGACGGTTTGCAATTGAGGGAGTGAGAAGGGAAAAAAAGGCAAATTTTGTGCTCTTTTTTATAGTTCATTAATCTGCTAAGACTATCCAGGCATTTTCTTTCATGGTATTCTGTCCCCTATAAATGCCTTCAAAACTGGAACTTAAAAGTACTGACATACTTTTTTATACAAAAAGTTTGAAACATTCAGGATATAGCTCAGTTAGCCCCCACACCTTGCTAGCTTTGGCTCTGTTTCCTCCATTGTTTCTCTTTGTGACATTGAGTTTTTTGCTGCTAGAAAACGTGATTTGTATCACTCCCAATATGGTCTGTGTTGGCTTGATTGGGATTCTCCTACACAAGCTATGACTTTGGGTGTGATGAGGAGCAACAGCCCCTCCAAGTCCGCCCACAGAGACACCAGCACTGACAGAGAATTGCATCCTGAGGAAGTCCAGCAGCAACTGGACCAACACTTACTGCAATGTGCATGACCTACATTGCTACACAAATGTAAATATAGGAGTTAACAAGTTGGTGTGTTAGAATGTTCAAATGCATTTTCACCTAATATTTTTGCTATGCAGATTCTGATCAAAAAGGGGTGCTTATTTCTTTACATCATTATGTTCATGATTGTGCTTAATAGTTAAGAGTCTTACTCCTCAGAAAACTGTACAGGTTTGATTTGGTCTTTCTGAGTTGTTGAAATTACAAATGCAATATATAAGGTTCAGCTTCAAACAACAGAAAAAATGATGAACAATAGACTTGTCTCTCTCATTTCTTCCCATGATATTCACTCACCAGTTCTGCATGAAGCCAGCACAAAAGTCAGAAAGCAGTGATTCAAAAATACCTGGCAATGACCTCCAGAGCAGAGAAATGGCATGAGAGTGACGCTGCCTGGCTCTTTTCAAATCTTTGCTCGTGGCTTGACTTCCACAGGGTGCTTGCTGCAAGCTCCTCAGACAGGACTGAGAGGTCAGAATGGGAGTGCCTATGCCTGGAGAGCAACTGTTTCCACCAGCAGGCCTCCACAGCTACCCTAGATACACTTTATTTACAGATATACTTCATTTTTGTACAGCTTTAATTACAAGAAGGTGGTTGTACTCACTGAATGTGCGGATGACATCACTCGGTGCACTGGCAGGGCTGGATCCAAAGGAGTTTGCTGCTCGGACAGCAAACTGGTACTTCGTGTTTGGGAGAAGTCCCTTGAGAACCATGGACTCCATCTGGATCCGCTCTCTTATGACCGTCCAATTGCTGTCAAGGTCTGGCCTTGAGGATCAAACAAAGATCAGGTTTTAAATAATTAAAGCTGGCTGTATAAATTAGCTGCCTTTAAACTTTCCTAGGAAATATGCAAATAAATGAGATAGAAGTCTACTAACACTGAAACCCTTCACTCTTAAAGGATCAGACTCTGCAACCAACCATTCCCAAGCTGTGAAGCTTGTGATATCAAAACCATACAATCGTACAAACCCAGTATTCAGATTTTGCTTACAAAGCCAAGGAGGATATCTACAAGACTGACAAATCCAGTTATGTTTATCTGTTTCATGGATTTTGGATTCATAGTTTTCAAGTGAGGGTCTATAACCTGCAGTTCCCAACTCCCTGTGTGGCTATATAAAGCAAAACTTTATAAAGGGAATAGAGGGAAAGGTCTTGATTTATTTCTAACAGTTTGTGCTCTAATGCCAGTAAGTCCCTTCAAACATATATAAGCATTAGCAAGATGAGAATCCAACATTCGATCTCCCAGGTTATCAGGTTAATCCATTCACATAGGAAAACATGGATCCAAAGTCTTCTCTTCAGAAAACAAAGAAACAAACAGACAAAAAACCCCAAACCAAACCAAAAGAACCCCAGCAAAACCACCAAAAAACCCACAAAGACAACCCCAAACCCACGGAACAATAATGCAGAGGACCTGGCTTATGTACACGGGTTTTTCAATAACATTCCCATGTCTGCCTTTGGACAATGCCTGGTCAACTATTGATTCATACTGGAAGCCAGCTGCCAAAAAATGCTTCTCCAAGTGCCATTATAATCCATCTGAAACCAGTAGAACCATTCACATGGCAGCTTGGTATCAAATGTTTTAAGCTCATACACAGAGGGACATCGTAAAGGAGTGGACTATTTCAAATACTTTGAGAGAGTGTTCTGATGCCTTCACACCATTTCCACTCTGTAAAAGTGGCCTCTTCTTATCAAAGAGAGAACAAAATAAGAATCTAAACAAATACAAACAAAACAAAAATGTAAACATTCACTCTAGGCCACCCAAAATATTCAAATTGAAGTTTATGAAAGTAAAATAGGGACAGAAATGTATTTCAGAGAAAATTATTCCGGTGTCCTTGTGATATTTATTACAGGAAATAACCTCCAAGTGCACTCTGAATCTACCAGTGTTTACATAGGACTAGCTGCAAATGTCTCCAACAGTCTTCAAATTAAAAATTACAGCACAAGGCAGGCATTTTGTATTTGTTTATTTTCAGCTGGAAGGAAATGCCAAAGTTAATGTATGTTTTCTTTTAGTGGTCAATACAAGATTTATTGATCATCGAGGTTCCACTGCTTTGTGCCAACATGGCAAATGCAGTGGCAAAACAGCAGTTCCCAGCTGCCTGCCTCAAGTGCACAGTGGCACACAGGACATGAGTATTTCATTGTCTTGCTAAAAATAAAAATAAAATCAGACAAACGCAGAAGATGTAATGACAGCTAAACAGACCATCTTAAGTCACCCTTTGCCACCATTTCCTGGTAGACAGGAGAGCATTTATTTTGGCTACTCTTCCATTGTTTCCCTCCTCTGAGCTTTTGATGCCTGGGCCAAAATGAAAATATATAGTGTTTTCCAAATGAAAGCTGTTAACATCGCTTCCTTCCAAGGCTCACTTAGTAGTGTTTTCAATTTTCCTGTACACATCCTTTTTTGGTTCCAATTCCCATCCAAGGAATTCCTGCTAGCTCAAGAGCTGCCCCTCTGCAGCAGACCTTGCCGATGTCTCCGCCCAAGTGGAAACACACGCCTTTGATGAAGGGACCCAAAGGAGGAATTGCACCCTAAAAAGATTTAGGAGATAACACAAACAGCAGGCTGGCCTTCAAATACGCTGACTGTCTCTTGCAACATTTCCTTCTGCAGAAGTTTATAATAAAGGAAACGCCTGCAAACATGTAAGGATCTGCAGCTGAAGGAGAGGGAGAAAGGGAGATTTATCACTTGACCTTTGCTACTTCTCCAGAATGCTCCCTGTGTGAACAAATCAGTACGAGATGAAAACATGGCAAACAGATGGGGAAAGGAACACAAATTCAGCTGGTGACTGAAGCCAGGGACAGCCAGCTCCCAGGTTCCATGAGATGAGAAAATTTTGTTGAAAACTGCCTCCATAGTCCTTCTTTTTTATGTCAAATTTCAGTGTGTTGTCAACTTTTACACTGGAAGGGCTCATTTTGATACCACTTTTCCCATCTTCCTGCAGCACTGCATTCCCCAGCACAATTCTCTTTGCCTCTGTCCAAGACCTTGCAGGGCAGCTCCCGACATCGTATCTGTGAATGGGGAAATCAGACAACTTCCATGGACATTGCCTGCTCTTGAAGCTGCAGCTGTGCATCTCCAACACATAAATGTTATGCAGCAAGAATCTTATACAAGTGATAGTGTTTTTGACACAACAAATATATGGCTAAACTCAACAGGACTGGATGGGTATAAACCAAAGGCAGAATTCCACACCAAACATACCCAAAAAGTTTAGATTATTGCTTTAAACTCTTGTCACCTGGGGACTGATACAATTCAGGAAAGGAAATCTCTGATGCAGAGAATGGCAATTTTTTAGTCACTCCAACTTCCTTTTAAGATCACCTGGAAATTATTTAAGTGTGAGGCACCCGCTAGCAATCCAATTTTTCTAAGGTTTCTGATTGCTCTTCTGTGCTGTATTTATACTTATCTCAAGGGGCAAATTTGTCTCTACAGTGGTTTTTTAAAAATATTCCAGCAAATAATAAATATGATGACAAGTACAATACATCATCATTCACTACGGAAAAATGTCTTGTAGAATATAATGCACTATAACATATTATTTTTACTAACTATTACTATTTTGCATTATTATGACACTTTCTACAAAATATATCAGGCAATATGCCAGGTCAACTCTAAGGAAAGCAAAAGCAGACAATTTTTGAAGCTCATTCTCTTCTTAGTTATTCTTCTGATGATATCTAATGTTGTTAAGCACTTCCTCCCTAATATCTTTCATTCCTCTTTCTTCATCAGTTACCTTTTCAAGCATTTAATCCTCACAAGCAGTGAGGTAAATACGGAGGCAGATATGCCCGTTTCATGCAATAATCAGGGAAACAGTATTAAAAGTATTTTTCCTGGACATCGGGAGGTGTCTCCCTGGTCAGATCTGTTGTTTCAGGTTCTTTGCAAACAAAAGCAAACAATGACTGTCTGGTTCAGTGCAGTGCCAGAGACAGACAGTTCAACAGGCAATGGATTCAGGGATAGATTTTTCTGGGAGGGAGGGAGAGGGAAGGCTTCAAACTAATCAAGAAATCTGTGCACAACACCATGCTGAATCTGCACCACCCTAACATCTGAATACTAATAAATCTCCCAGTTTTATCAGCAGAACCTGCCTAGTTCATTGCAGCAGAAGTTTCATGTCACTACCAAGATACTGAAAAATTTTCTTTGCATGCCAAGATTAATATTAAAAGCTTTTGATTTCATCTACATACCAATGAGATGAAAAGAAAGTGACCTAATTGTTTTAGGGCATATGCTGCTGAAACACTTGTGGTTCTGTAGCTGTTATCTGGGTATAAAAATTTGGATAAGTTAGTCACCAAATTTAAAAGATGTGTAGGCATTCAACAGATTAAAAACTTGACTATTTGGAGTATTTGAGAGAAAATATCCAAGACATTTTTAAGAATTAATTTTGTATAGCATCTTCAGGAAAAACCCAAACTCACATGCTTAAGTCCGGGGTCTCACTTTAGAGGCTTTCTTAAAAATGTCAGTTTTGATAAAATACTTTTCACCAGCAACCAACAGAATATTTACACTGAGCCTACAAAGTTGCACAGACACTACATGCTTTGGTTTTAACACACTCTATTGCACATTTCCTACAAACCATCCAGTGAACAGTGAGTCCCACAGTCTCCCTCCTGATTTTCAGCATATACACAAGTTGAGACCATGGTCTCCTTAGCATCCTCTTTCAGTCAGCAGCAGAGCAGAGCCTGAGTTAGCCCAGCTCATCCTGCATCTGAAGCCACCTGCAGCCCTTCACTGCCTGTAGTGAACCAAAGGGTCCTAAGGGAAACCCCTTAGGCAAGTGCTTAAATAAAGCGCCAAATTTAGACCCCGAGTAGAGACAGGCTGCAGGTTAGCTCTGGTTCTGATTAGATTCTGGCATCTCAAAACAATTAATGTACTGAATTTTCATGAAGTTTTAATCCCCAGTATTGCAACTGAGCAACTGAGAAGAGTGTTTTCACCCAACATGTTTTTTCTAGGGTTAAAGTCATAAAGTTAGTTCTAAGGAGATGGAAATTATTTAAACAATGTCATAGTTTTTAGACATTTGTGCTGTATCCAAGGGAAATTACAGATTTGCATAAGAAAGTCATTAATTTTGTAAAAGCACAGGATAATATTATATTTCTTTGATATAAGAGGACTCAACTCTAGATATACTTGAACTGATTAGTTTTACATTGGTTTAATTTACTAGCTTTAACTCATGATAATACATTTTATAGGAATTAAAACTATATGCAGCCAAAGACAATGAAGCTTAAAGTTAAATGTTTACCTCTAACTGCCATTAGGGCTTATGGCTCATTGAACTTACTCCAAATATATAACCAAGCTTCCAAGTCTAAGAGAGCATAATCCCAAAATTAACAAATGCACTTTCAACTTAGCTTTAAACCTCAAACTAAACATTGTAATCAAAACATTGTGCTGTTAGGAAATTCTTTCCCAAAGTCTAAAACCAGTGAAACACTGAAATTTCAATCACTTGCATCTTTTGACTAAACAGCAAAGGCAGATTTCCACTCCCTGGCTGAACAAAAATATTCAAGGGTGCACTTTCAGCATGTCGGATGGAGATGATGGTGCCCACTTCTTCCATTAGCAGGCTCCTGGTGCTATGAAGAAGTGTACATAAGTCTCCAGGTCCCACTTTTCAGTAAAAGCACAGGGGTGATAGAAGTGCAGTCAATCAGAACTCAACAAAATCCCTTTCCCATCAACTTAGCAAATGAGAGAGATGGAGAGAGAGCAAAAAGCTCAGATAAAAATTGTGTTCAAAAAATAGATATTGAAGAAATTTCATAGTAGTTCTACAGCAGACATTACATGAGGGAGATAAGTGTCTTCAGCCCTCATGTCCTGCCTCGCAGTGCATTGAACATTGGATGGCTTCCAACTAAATATGGGGCATTTCAGGCCAAATACAAAGTACATCAGTTAAAAAGTAGGTTTTCAGTCTGGGTATTCTTTTTGCTATATCAAAATCTTCCAGACTGTACCCACACTTTGAAATTCCAATTCTTCCTGTCTGTTCTAACAACAGCAACAACAACAATTCTTTTTAAAAAAATGACTGTTTTCCTGGAGAACAATTTTTGTGACCTTTACAGATCAGAGTAGTTAAAGAATCAATTCTCTCTTTTTTTCCAGGAACCTCAGCTAAAACATGTCATCAAGTATTCACCCAAAGGATTAAAAGGGTGAATTTTACATTCACTGTAAGGATAAACATTGGGGCAAGTAAATAAAAATAAATAGATTTGTATACAGATATTAGCTCACACAAGCAGATGAACAGTCAAGTACAAATTCTTGTTTATGCTGGCAGATACAATCACCTCCTTCTGACCCTTCTTATGCAGCTTATAAAAGCAACTTGACTGTCAGCCCCTGACAGTTCAGTTCTACTGCTGAGAGTTTTAGAATTCAACATAAAACAACACACACAAAAAAAAGCCCCATCAACACCCCACCTTGCCCCCCAAATCTAAACAGAGAGATCAACGTTTCATATAAACTTGATTAGCATTAGCAAAACAAAGCAAGTCTAAATCCTGCAAACTCAAGACCCAAATGACTGAGTTCAAGAGGTGTCTGGGTCTGTCACTGGGTGATGTGGTTTAGGGGTTTAGGGGCTACAGTGGTAGTGCTGGGTTGATGATTGGACTGAGTGATCTTGAAGGTCTCTTTCAGTCTTCATGTTTCTATGATTCTGTAACTTTTGCCAGGTAAAACTGTCCAGCATACTGAATTTTCAATCTTCAGATTATTTTCTGTAGCAGTCCAGGGAAACTGCTCTGCCAAACACTCTTTTCTCAGCATGGTTTGACAGCATTTGATGACAGGAGAAACTTAAAACTTCATTCACTCAGGCCGCTATCAGAGGGAACAGATCAAATAAGACCTTATTTTTCTTCCATCAGAAAGTATAACTTATTGGTGATTTTGTAATGAATTGGATCATCTCTCGTTTTGTCTTTAAATTTTCATGGTAATTCAACACACACTGAGAGGAAAACTAAGTGTACTATACACAGTAAGTAAATAAATCATATCTATATGCAGTTTAGTAGTGCAGTTTAGGTTAAAAAAAAACCCAGAACAGTGAAGTGCACAAATGCTGAAATTCAGATCCCACTGGCAAACTTGCCTGATAAACTCCACCGTGTAGTACTGGATGGGAGAACTTCCTTCACTCACTCCAGGCTTCCAGGACAACGCAATTTCTGAATCAGAAACCACCACGATCTGGGGCTGATAGGGTGGTGCAGGGGACATGCACTTATCTAAGTCAGAAGAAGTGCAAAGGAATAGCATTAGAGAAGCAGCTGGGATACGACACACAATAACCCAAAACCCACAAACTTAGGAATCAAATTCATAGGCTTCTCCCCTCACCCCGTCACCCCTCTAAAACCCTACATTCATGGAAAAATAACAGTAAAATACTATGATACCGCGCACGACAGAGATCGGGTGTGAGTGCTACAGACATGTGCCCTGCCAACTGTGCAACAGAGCCCTGCAGGCAGCGTTACCTTGGGATAAGGTTGTCACCTCTCTGGGCATGCTGGGTCGTCCTTTCCCTGCCCAGCTGTACGCTCCAACGCTAACGCGGTGTGGAGTGCCTGGCTTCAGGTCACCGATAACAACATCCTGCCAAGTCAAGAGCAGACAAGCACGTTGTGAGAGCAGTTCTGTGTAACCGGGGATGGTGCTGTGAGCTGGGACTTCGGGAGGTGACATGGTGTTTTCCATGTACTCTCCCAGGAAGATTGTCCCCAGCCCAGTGCAGCTCAGAAATAACAAACACAAATAGAACCACGTTTCCTCTCAAGCTGCAGCTTCGCCCCAGGGGAATCCACAAGGATGACCTGGACCCATTTCTCAGCATAACTCATAAGGTTGATCGTTTGCATTCACCATTCAGCTTTTTTCACTGAAGTCAAAGTCACATACTATTCCCTCCCTTGAGCCAACTGCTAGCATTTGGTATCAGTCTGGTGTGTTTTCTCTCTTTTTTTTTCTCTTGTTTGTTTTTATTTCTCTTTTAAATTCAGAGGCCATAAA
Organism: Amblyornis subalaris; assembly: GCA_018881555.1. Classification (NCBI taxonomy): domain Eukaryota; kingdom Metazoa; phylum Chordata; class Aves; order Passeriformes; family Ptilonorhynchidae; genus Amblyornis; species Amblyornis subalaris. The sequence continues at coordinate 523,903 of JACAXG010000176.1, read as the reverse complement.
ACCTCCTGAGAATGAAGCAATTTGATGCAGTGTGAACTGATGATCCTTAATTTCTCATGGAGCAGAGCCCTATCCCATCATGTCTCACAATTTTATGAGCTCAGCTAACAGCCTTGACCTGAAGTGAGCATTTCCCTTATTTGTCCTTCTACCACAAACACAGAAAGATTAACCCACAGGCAACTACTGTAAAGGAGGCAATGCTCAACTCCATGTGAAGAGCTTGTGCTGATGAATACTCTTCACAGGAGCCTGTTCAAATCTCCCAGAAAATACAAAACATCACCAAAACATTACATGTTATCACTGGCTGCTGCACACAGCATGGATCAGCCTCAGACACTGAGATCTGATCTTCAAGGGAGAGTGTGTACATGTATACAGAAATTCAGTATCCTTTACTTGGAGCCTACCTGGAATGTCTATGTTAATCTCAGATTTACGAATTTTGACAGCATACACAAGTAAACAGAAATACCAGGTTCTACAGCACAGACTGTTCTGGTGCAAAAAATAAGCACCTACAAAAAACTGTTTTACAGCAATTATTCTTCTGTTTTTCATTCTCTGATATTAAACACATTAGTCACAGTGCACATGAAAATGCAGAGTTCTCCTTTCTCTTCACGTTGGAACAGACTTTGAATCTGCACTTCCAGTTGCAGTAAAATAGTAAACAATCCCAAAATTTTATTAACTGCTAAATTTCCTTATGATGGCCTTTTGGGAAAAAACCCACTTCCTCTCTACTATTTGGGGAACTTACATTATTACTATGACATTGTTCGGCAACACCCTGCCATCTGTCATTTCTCTGGCCATGGTTTTGGAGCTCCAACACTGGTTTCCTATTAACATGGACCACCTGACCGCTGTCCTGTTTTTCCATCATTCACCCTTGATCTGCTTGAATGATCTGAACGGATCTGAGACAGACGATAACAATGCTAGAAAAGTAACTGTCCAGAGAGATGCAACAGGACACTCACTCTGAAAGATTAATCTGGGTCTTTCAGTCTCAGCTGAAGTGACTGAGATCTTCCAAAATGTGATCTGAGAAGCCAGCTGCTGAAAACCCAGTACGTCCTCCTAGCAACAATACTGAAGCCTGTGCTCCTGCCTTTCTATCCTCCATGCCACACATACTGTGTGTCTGCACTTAAACTGTGTGCATTTGTTCCTGCCAGTATTCCTCTTTATCACATTCATTCTTATGAGAAAAAATCCTTCATTATTCGTCTTACTGTTTTCACACTATTCAGGAACTTGGTCCCTGCAGAGAATTGGATACTCACGTATGTGCCTCATATTACTACCTTCAGACTCAAGTCTACAAGAAACTAAACAGAAGGAATCCCATTGAGTGCATGGCCAATCAAGATCAAAGTCCTAATATCTACTTAGGTATTTAAATTCAACATGTGTGCCCTCAAAACCTCAGCAAGGTGCACTCCTGCCTTACACAAGTGGCTACCTGCCTCCTTCTGGCAGTGCCCTCTCCATGAACACAGCTGTGTAACACACAGTGGGTATCTCTGAGACCAAGAATCTTCTAACCTTCAAGGATCAGTGAGTAAGATTCAGAACACCACCAAGCTACCTAGACCTGTGGCAATGTCAGGTAATACCCCCCTCACACCAACACTTTCAAGTCAGATCCTGAAAAAGAAACACAAATCCTTGTGCTCCATTGTCCAATAGCCTGGGAGTAAATATTTCATTTCTTTTTGTGTTTGTATTTAGAAAATGGGTCTTAAACCCAAGTTTTCTCCACCTCAGAAGAGACAGAGTGATCTCAGAGACAATGAATTTAGTAGTATATGGAAGAGTTAGATCCCCATCATTTTTGTGATCCCTCCGCTCAGACTACCTCTATATTTTAAGGCATGATACCCCAGACTCAACACGAGATTGCTGATGATTCTTTAATAGTCACCAACCTCACTTTCTTGTCTGACATGAGTCTCTTGCTAAAATCCTAAAAAATGACATTTGGTATTCTCATTACCGTCTCACGTTCTTCAATGAGTGGCGCAATGTGATGCCTTTTCTGTGGCAGGGGAGCCAATCACACTTAGATTATCCCATATATCCCTCCCTGCCCTGCCACACAGCTTGCTCTCCCTACAAGTGTGTTGAAACTGTTTGCGAGGCTCAGTAAGCTATCTCACAGAAACCGGGATTACAAACTGTTTTCCAAAATAATGTCTGTTTTCTGTTTTGTTTTAATCCAAAAAACCATCAAACCCTGGATTACAGCACAGCTGCAGAACCTGAGCTGGCTTTAATGACACTCTATCCCCTGATGACAATTCCTTCCCTGCACTACTGGTCTCAACTGGTCACTTCCCATTCTGTAGTGGTATGTTTAGTGGTTTGACAGGGAGCAGTGTTGCTCTCCAGCACTCTGTGCCCAACCTAAATCCTCCCATCTTTAAACCCTACTCATTTTTATTGATTTTTCTTATTATTTAACTAGGTGTGCTGGCTTTCCTGAATATTATGCCCAGTTAGAACAACCACCTTACTGAATGGTACTGCATCTGCACTTCTCCTGGCTGCTGTCACTTACATGTTCTCTACTTTATGATGATATAATAGACTCTAATTCATTATCCGTGTTGCTAACATCCAGGCACATAAGCATATGCATGCACAGAAATGGGTAGTGCAAATCAGCTCTTGTATGACGGTCCCATGTGGTCCAGACAAGCCTCTAAGAAAGCAGCTGGGTCGTACTCAGCACCAGGAGAGGAGACTCAGTGCTGGAAACATTAACTTATGCAGACTTAACCACAAAACCATTGCAGATTTCTGTTGAGTTTGGTATGAATACAACAGAAAGCATTTCGTTGAGAGCACCACTTCCTGGAGGATTAATGACAGCTGGGAGCTGATTAATCCCAGCCATTCATACTTCTCCACAAGTACCCCTCAGAAGTGTTATTTTTATCAAGCGGAAAAAAAAAGGGCCCAGCGTGGAACCTCAACTCTGAAATGCCATTATCCAAAGTCGAGTCAGCCAGGACTGAACCAGATAGTCCTGGTTCAAGTGCATACTGAGGTCTCATCCTGACATCAGCCTCCTATAGTCCAAAAAAACTTTCCTTAATTCAGACCACGAAAGGTCTGCAAGCTCCACCAACTTTGTGATATTTCTCCATTCCCACAACAGCTCTCAGAAAACAAAAGTTTGAAAGAGGCTGTTGATGCAAGGGATTCCAGTTAAACACTGCAATTGCTGCACTTCTCCTACCCAAACCCGAGCATCTCTTGCTTGCTTCCCCCTCACAATAAACCCAACCTGTTTACTGTTCACAGGAAGCACACTGGACTGAGTGCAGGACTGGAAAGAATCAATCTGATTAATTTACCAGCTGCAAAGCCATTAAGACCGTTGGTATTTCTTTCAAACTTGTTTTATACCAGTAGCTAGTCTCCCACTCCTTCCTCCTGGGCGTTGAAAGGCCTCTTCCTGTGCTCCTCCTCCTTCTTGGCTCTCACTGGACTGGCTCAGGTTTTTCCCTCTTCATCTCCTCTCCAATTGCCAGACTTTGTTCTTCCCTTTTACTGTGTCTCTGATCACTTGACTGTCCCCATCACCTCTAAATCCTCACTGCTTGGGTATATCTCATTTTTCACAAAAATTTACTCCATCAAAACAAGACATCCATAAACACCTCTGGTGACAGAGAAAAACATTTATCCATTGCTAAAAAGGGAGCTACTTTGCCTACACGTCCACCTTCTTTACCTCTGGATTTTGAGCTTCTTCGGGCTACTATTTGCTACATTTTGACCACAAAAGATCATGTATAAGTGCTACATAGAATCAACATTTGAGATCAACTTCTGTGTGTGAATCTGTGGAAAGACCAAGTCAGAAACAGTCAATTTCATTTTAAATCACATCTGTGACCAAGTTTCATGTGAAGCAATACTTACAAAAATTGCTTGTCCTTCAAGTTGACCCTGGGAAAAAGCATATAGGACTTGTTAAGAACAAACATACTGAGAAGTGATGGCAAAACCACATGAATAATGGGTCAAGGAATTAAAACAAGACCAATGTTGCAGCATATAGTACTCTATGTGACTGTTAATCATCAGCATGATTACTGGGATACAGACTCTCCTCTCCCAGTGATTAAGAAGTATTGCTGTTAGGATTAAGATAAAAAAACCAGTGTGCTGTTTGATCTTTCCTGGCACTACTATCAAGAATGTTTTTTAGGAAAAAAAAGGCAAGAGAGAAATACAGAAATAAAGAAGGGAGAAAATAATGCATAAATAAAGAAATTATATATAACAACGGCAATATTGTTTCATTCACTGTGACCCCGGGATCCTGCAGAAGTCTGAAATGACAACCAGAGTGATGGAAAACTGCAGGAAATCTAACCATCCTCTTCACTCATGCTTCTAGTGAGGAGGAAGTGGGGCAGAAAAAGGGAAGGAAGAAAGAGCAGGGGCAAATGAAAAAAAAAAACCCCGAAGCAAGAACGCAAAGGAGATATAAAAGAAAAAACATAACTCAAAAAAAAGTGGAGAGCAATGGGAAAAAGAAGTGCTTTCAAGAACAAAATATACCCCAGCAGCTGAGGGAGTCTTCTAGGATATGAACTTGCAGGAGTGCAACCAAAGCAGACATATGTCAGGAGGCCAGTCTCACAGAGAGACAAAAATACACTGAAAACTCTGGGTGTTAACTCACACAGCTGTGTCAGACACTGCAATACACATACACTGATAGTGCAACTCTCTCTAACTGTGCACAGACTTGTGCAAGTCCACCCCTTCCACGTGTGAAAATGCATAGAAAATGCATATTCAAGATTAAAAGTTCTATTTGAGTAGATGTCAAAGGTCTGAAGGCATGAACAAGTCCTGGTAGTTTGATATGATAAAAGAGTCAGACAACAAGGAGCAAAAGTGCACCACACAAACAGGAAAACATTGTGATTCCCTTTTGCTCAATACCCAGAGCAGAGCTGGGGCTTGGATCCTCACCATATTTCACAAACCGGCAACAAGGAGACAGTTGCAAGTTTCCACTTGCATGTTCTGCTCCAGTGCTCTGACTGTTGATGAAAAGAAATACTCACCATGCTAATCATATCCAAACTCAGGGGAACATCATGTGAGAGCTGTTTAACGGCTTTGTCACCTTCAACTTCTGAGTAAAAGACCTTGGGAAGAAGATATAGTCAAACCAGTTAAAGCAATAACTCAATGCTTCAGAGTGACTTACAAAGAAGTGCAGCGTTATCACATTGAGGACAGCATTTGAGGACACCACAATCCCCTGCCTTTCCAAATACATGAAAAGCTAAAGTCCTTTACCATTGCCTACATATTTGCTGGAAGTTATCAATGTCACCACAGGAGACCATCATACTTATCTAATGTGAAACACAGCCTAGATTGTAGTGCGGACTTGAACTGACAATTCTAATTGGCATCATTTACCTGTGGTCAGCACAGACAGCTAAAGAGTTGTGGGACCAGTCTGCATCAGTTAGACACCTTACTTCATATAAGGAAGATGTTGACTCTTCACGATTATGACATTATAAAAAATTGTTCTATTGTAAAATGTCCATGTCTGTTGCCATGTACTGGAGATTAACGAGACAGAGAATCTGCCTTCCTGTACACAGAGACCCTGAGATGCCAGAGTGTCAGGACACCACAGTGAAGATGGTTTGGGTACAGCACTATTGATGCTGCTTGTCATTGGTTTTATTATCACGCCACACACCAGCTCAAGGCTTAAAACAAAAAGTGGAGCTCAGATGCTTGGTCTATTGTATGAAAGTGAAAACTGTTTATGACTTAAGCCACTTACTCACTGAATCTCTGTTTTCGCACAGAAGTATGGACCCAACTACAAACAGAGCTCAGCCAAGGGAGGTCCTGGCCACAGCAACTGCTTATTAATGTTCTAGACTGCTATGTTCTAGTTCATAGCATTTTTCTAACAATAAAATCAATCCTGCAGCAGGGCTGTGCTGGTGCCATTCTCAAGACCATGGGATAAAGGAGCATGTGTACCAGAATTACCCATTGCAGGGAATTTTCTCACTCTTTTAGTGTACATTATTAATAAAGGTAGTCAGTAGTATTCTGCTTCCCACCTTTTTACATAAAATTGAATTTGGGGTATTTTTTTCCTGGAAATTTCAAATCCCTCCACAGAAAATGCTAATAAAAATGACTGCTATTTGTTTCTTCGTTGAAGGGGAAAGCAACACATTCTAGTCAGCATCCCACGTCTTTGGTGCTAACTTCCCACTACTAACTTCCATTTTGGGACTGAGTTTCATTGCCATGGAATGAAACAACCTGTTAAAGCAATATCTAGCAAAAATTAATGAATGGCATGTTAGTGCCATTGTTTTGCTGCTTGCACACCAAAACACAGTAACCACTTTAGCTTAGCCATTCTATTTTGTCCTGTCGGCAGAAGGTAGCACGGCAGAGGCTCAGTGGGGGTCAGAGACTGCCATGGAAAATTGCTGGGTAAAACAGGAAAATCACTCAGCTTCTTTAACAGAAAGACCACCGAGGTAGGGGGGAATAAAACAAAATCCTATTTGATGTTTAAGGCTGTAGGTGGGTTCCCAGGGATCCTATGCAGTACAGTACATATCAGGGGGAGAGGCAACGCAAAACACTCCTTCCCTTGTACCTGCCGCCAGTCTGGAAAGTTTTAGAGGCTTAGTCTGAAAACATATTCCTGGTAAAGCAATACTCAGGCTAAAAGTACAAGTCAAAGGATCTGCATGCCCCTTTACTTGCACAGTGTAGTATCGACCTGTTCTGCTCTACTTTACTGTTTTATCAGCTGCAGAGAGCACTGAGAGCCTTGCAGGAAAACCACAACAGAAAAGCAATCTATATCCACTGCAGGCCCTTGGCATCCAACCCAAATTCCCTTCATAGCTTGTTTCTAAAACACAAACTGCTTGTTTTTTAAGGTTACAGCTCAATCCATTCAAGCCCACTGTGCCCTGGCCACTTCCAGGGCAGTGGCACTGTTTGTTAGAGCAGGGGCTGTCTGGCTGGTGTCAGTGTGTGCAGCCTGAGGCCACGCAGCAGCACGGAGGGTCACTTACCGTGTACCCCGTGATGGTGCTCGCATGCTGCTTTGGCATCTTCCATTGCACGCTGAACGCCGTGCAGTTCAGTGAATCCAGCTGGATATCCATAGGAGGCCCCAGCCTATCTGCTAAAAACAGAACAGCATTGTATAAGGAGCCATAGGACAAAAACCCTCTTCTTTAGCTACCCGGCAGGTACGGCTTTGGAGAATAGGGTTGTGCTACCCTCACTCCAAACTATCATAGACCACTACTCAGATTTGACTTGGGTGCTTTTTTTCCCCTCTCCAATTTTAACTTCCAAGTTAGCAGTGGAATACCAGGATAGGGGGAGCAAACAGGGCCATCTCCTCTTCCCAGTGTTGATGAGCTCAGGAGCACCCAGTGCTTCAAGCAATGCGATTGAGCAACCTAAATGTGTTCCTGAAATGCTGGATACTACCCAGACCCAAAGACAGGGACACTCACACATTCATACTGCTTGTACAGTCTATGGCACAGATTCAGACTACTGGAAAGTCTCCCAGGAATGGTCTGGAGGACAGCACAGCCCACAAACTACATCTGTAAGTCAGTATGGACATCTTCGGGAAAGGAAAGGAGTTCAACCATGTAGAAGAGAGCCAAAACTATGTAAAAGAGAGCCAATGCTATGTTCCCTGGGCCCTCACCCATCTTCTTCATGAGCACAGACTTAGTCCCATGGATTCCTGCTTTGTCCAGGGGCTCTGAACCAGCTCTTGTGCTCACCTCCTGCCCTGCACTCAGCAGCAGCTGGAACCATACACCACCTGCTACCTAAAGGAGTGGCACGGACGAACAGCCAGGGCTGGGATATCAGTGTCCACTTAAGAAGCATTTCACATTCAGAAAAACCTTTCCAATCTTCACAACACCCAGTGAGGCAGATTAGCATTACAGCTGCATTAGTAATAATGAAGAAAGAATACCCCCTAAACATTAACTCTTAACATATTCATAGCATCCTTGTGTTACTTTCTGGGGAAGCTCTATGAGACAAGTTTGCTGGAAGGCATAGTTGCTGAAATAACCGATTTTAACCAGCAATGACAAGTAGTCATGTAAGGCAGGCTTCAAATTCATATTCTGAATGCACTATAGGCCAATAACATTATTTACTGAAAGTATTTGGTGAATAATTCAGAACAACAAATAAATTTGAACAAAATGCAATGCATTTGCAGACTATCTGCAAACAGAGAGGCAACATCTGTTTAATAAGGAGCCACATAATGAATTATTCACTCAGCCTTAGAAAACACTACTATCTCCACGTTGCAGATGATGAAAGAGACACAGAGAGCCAAATACTGACCTCAGTTACACTGGCCTATAAATTGTCACTGGTGGAGTAAGTACAAAGCCCTGGCCTAAGCCAGGGAAAACAAGAGTAAGGAGCCAGAGAGGCTATTTCTATTCTCCTTGTTTAATTCTCCCTAGAAGTTAGGGAATTCCTCTGACACAACAGTGACATGGCAAGATACATGCTTGGGAACCATGAGCCCTAGCACTGTCTTTGCAAGCAGCCTCAGGTGATGGCCAGCGCTCCCCACACGGCTGCATCCTGCCCTCTCTGTGACAAAGCCGTGCAACAACCAGGCACACGGCACTCACCCTGACAGGGACCTGCTGCCTCCTGCCCAAACCTGGAGCCAAGAGGAAAAAGAAAGCCAGTGGCAGCTCTGACCCATGCACAGAGTAATTTCCTGGGGAGGACAGAGGGCAAGGCAGAGAGGAGCATCTCCTGCAGCGTGGCAGTCCCACAGTCCTCTGCTGTCACCGCTCCTGGCCTGACAGCTCAGTGATGTGCACCTGGGGATTCAGAGCCACTTCTGGTTGTCAGGGTCTGAATTTCACACAACCCAGCAGAAAGTAAAAAATGTCCATTTCTGGACTGAACTTTCCCTTCACAACCATGGCAAAGCCACGGCAGGATCTGACACCGGCAATGTTTATGGCACTGCGCTGCAGGAGATGTCATGGCTCTGGAACAACCGTATCAAAGTGGTTTGTCAGCTGATCACAACTGCTGCAACACATGTCACTGCTCTGCTGACAAACTGTTCTGAGCTCTAAATGTGAGCTTGACGTATTCGGCATGATTTTACAGAGTGTCATGTATGAGGCACACTAAAACAGATATTGAAGCTGGTCTAAACATTTATGTCTTTATGTCAAATGTCATGTTTAGACTATTAAATATGAAGACTTTCCAAGGGTAAAACTTTTTGGGTATTTGTAGTTTCTCCTACAACTCAGATCAGAAATACCTCTTCTCAAAACTCAGCATGAAATCTCTGTTAATCTGGTAGCACCACGCACAGTGCAAAACCACAGCAGAGCCTACTCCTCTCTGCAGCCTGTGGATTGGGAATCTGCAGACAAGGGAGGTGAGACAAATCCACTACTTCTTCATGCTCTGAAGATCTGCCTCAGTGATGACCCCCCTGCCAATGCCCTCTGCAGCTAGTTCCAGTGAATACCTAAGAAGGTATGGAGATTTGCTCTGATCATAAAGAACAAGGAACCAATTTATACAAACAATAAAATTAAACTCACTTTGCATGAAGACACTCGTTCTCCTTTCTGGCCCATCAGACACAGAAAGTTCGATATTGTCCAAAATGCTTTTATGGCAATGGAAGAAATTACTCCAGTCCCATGCAACGAAGCCATTAATCAAGTGGGAGGAGCATTCTCACACATATTATGTATGTTGAGAAAGTATATCAAGCATAAGAACTTAATGAGGATTTAGCTGTAGATAAACAATGTTGAGCTGACAATGTCGTGTTTACTTTTCTGCTTACGGCTATTTTCCTTCTCGTTTATACATGTCTTTGGCTCTGTACTTCTAAAATATGCAAAAACCACTAAACCAGTAAAGAAGTCACCAAACAAGCTCTCCAAGTGAGCTGAAGAATACATAAGCACTCTCCCTGAGATGGAGTAAATGTTGACCGAGATGGAGTAAAATTTGCCATTTCAAAATAATGATCATTATTTAAATTTTTGCCTCACAAAAAGCAACTCAAAAATGGTAAAAAAGCTTATCCCACAGATACAAGCGTCACTTTCCATTGTGGCTCTCACTGCTACACACAACAGCCTCTGCCCATACATTAAACACCCATGGGTGGCCACATGCTGAGTGTGTGCCTCCTGGGAATTGGCCCCATGGTCCCCAGCCTAGGCCAGTCAATGGTGTTATCCTTTACTGTAATGAAGTGATGGAATTCTTTACTGTGAGGGTGGTGAGGCACTGTCACAGGTTGCCCAGGGAGGTTGCAGATGCCCCCAACCCTGGCAACGTTCAAGGTCAGATTGGATAAGGCCTTGAGCAACATGGTCTAGTGGGAGGTGTCCCTGCTCATGGCAGAAGAATTTGGATTACAAGGTCTTTAAAGACACACTCACCTTCTTAGTATTCTACCATTCTATGATACTATGTACCAGTGCCTCAGGATGCTCCTTGCCATCACTGAATACACCAGCAGAAATGTCACTTTCATGCCTGCCCTTGTGATTTTGTGCAGAGTTACCTTGAGCACACAACAGAAACACTCCAAATGAACCCACCCACTGCTCCCAGGCCAACCACGCCTGCCTTGTGCAGGGCTCAGGAGCAGCTACTTCAGCCTGATCCTTTCCTTGAACTACTGCAAGAAAACTGCTTATGCAGACACAGTTCTTCCTTCCTTCTTTCCTTCGAGTCATGAACTGAGACCAAAATCTTACTACAGTGATGAACAGTTATGAGAAAAAAACCCAACTTCAAAACAAATACATTTATAATGTTCACAAGCTTCACATTTGAAGCACCTTAGATGAACTGGATAAAGCTCATCACCACTAGTATATACTACTTGTAGTATTATTTTAGACCAAATTTTAAAACTGATTCAAATTTCAAATTAGATTAAAATAATAGTGATTGAAAAGAGTTTTTATCCAAAATACTGACGAATGGAATATCTGAAAGGATTTGTGTTACAAATTTTTCTTTTAGAATTTTAATTACATTCTGAATTTAATCTTATCTCTTCTTTTTAGATGTTTCTGCTGTTTCAAGGTATGCAGGTAGTCACAGGTACCTACGGACCCTGAAATAATATTCAAATAATTCACTGATACAATCCACATGCAATAATACTGTAATACATTTAAGGGAAAACAGATGGTTCACTTCATCTTTACTAATTTGTAGTTTGAAAAATCAAAATCTTTATTCTAGCAGTTTTCTGTACTACTATTAATGAGAGGGCACAGGCTAATGAAAGGAGATAAGCATTTCACCATTTTACTTTTAAATCTCTGTGGGTAACAGCTGCTGACTGAAGGGCTCCTTATTTTCCAGGCTGATGTGTCTCCTATTTGTGTCCCATGAAACAAGTGAAACTTGTTGATGAAATCCTGGCTGTCACTACTAACATGTCACAATGTAAGGAAATAGGAATAAAAAAGCTCATGAAAAAAACTCGAACTAATTCTAAATTGAAGTTTTCAGAACAAAACACCTTCCAGAAATACCTCTGAATTTCTTCTGTTTGAAACATTACTTAATTGTGTCCACCAGTTCATTAAAAAAACCTTGGGTTTTATTAAAATAGCATTTTATCATTGTAATAGCTGTTTTCGCGGAAAAAAATGCTTGTCCACTCCTCGAGGTGAAACAAAGTGTGTTATGATTCATTCACTCTCTCACTGAAATATTGGTGAAACTCTTATTTATAAAACAAGAAACAGTGATAAGGTCTTTTGCTTCCCTTATTTTACAGATCAAAAGTTATGCAAACACCACAGTGGAAGCAAGACAGCATGACAAACTGAAAAGGTCAGGAAATTCTAAATGAAAAAAATGTGCCATCTTTAAATTCCTTTGAAGCCTCTTCCAGCTCCCACTGCCCAGCAGCAGTACGTAAGAGAGCAAGAATCTCGCAGCCACAACAACTACAAAGGATAAGGACTTGAAACTGGAAAATCTCAGACAGCCTGTCCTGGTTTTGCACCCAGAGTAGCAACATCAGTACAAAAAAAAAAAAAAAAAAGGAAAAAACTTGATAGTCGTTACTCTGAATGAATTTCCTACCACCACATCAGATCCTGACAAAAGGAAATCCGCTGGATCTCCTGCACGCTGCCACACTGAGTACCGGAGCAGAGATGGCAGGTAACATGGCCCTATAGAGGCAGCACAGATTTTGATCCAAACCACAGTGCACAAATCTTTGGAGAGACTAACCTGACCTTCATTAGTCCTTCAAAAATACCGCAAAAAAAACCCACAATGAAAAAAATCCTTCAACATTATAATAAATAACAGGCTTGGACTCATGTGATGTTTTCCTGATGCGTAGATAGCATTTGTTATCTGCCCCAGGGACATCTGAGGTGAGGTCACTGGGGTTTTTATAGCCCAAGGAAGGGGAATGAAGGAGACAAAGCTCAGGACTTAAGCTACAGTGCAACACCGTGAATCCCATTAACAACGAAGAGGGACAATGTCACTGGTGAGTTTGTCATGGCTTTTCCTGCTTTCCTTAGCCCTGCAGACCACTGAACAGAAAGGCAGCAATGGGAAGCCCCACTTCTCTCCTTACACTCCATCTTGGAGCAGGGCTCTGCTCCCGGGAAGGCTTCAACTGCAGGAAAAGGAAGGAGAGAGTAGAGGAGTTCTGCACAGTGCACAGTGACTTCCAGGAGTGAAAAGAAAAAGCAGTAACTGCTTTTTTAAAAACAATTTTTTGAGAGGCAGATATATAAAAAAACTTCTAGCCGTGGATGGTTTATGCACCGGACTCACTTTTGGAGAATTTCTGGTGCTGAAGGTTATAAAAAGCAGGGGACATCATATCCCTGAGCAAAGATCTGGTTTGTATCTGTCTTACCCTAGTCAAGAGGAGCACATGGCGCAATCTCTGGGCAACTCTTACAGGCTTGTGCTTTTAATACTTACTGATCAGAGGCCAGTTTGATTAACACAAGTGCATACCTGCACCTGGATAACTTGGTGAAATATTTCACCTAATGGAAGCGTTTTCCACTTCCAGAGTAAAGGAAACATAGGTGCCTGTAAAAACCCCCACCAAGACACTCCGCCTGCATAACCTCAGGTGCATTTCTGGAAGTCTGAGTCCAAGTCTAGCGGTTGCTCCCCTAGATCCAAGCTTCTGCCTTGGACATTGAAGTCCCAGTGCTGGAGCATGGCTGTCCTAATTCCTGACATCTCTGCAGCACGTTGGCCTGGCAGAGGAAAATGGTAGCCAGGTTCCTGTTCCTGAAGAAGGGACAGCACTGGGGCTCACCTCTCCCTACTCCTCCAGCCTACAAGCTGCTTGAATGCAAAGCTCAACATTTTTCCTGGCTTGGGATTTCCTGTCTGGGCTCTGACCTGCCTTGTCCCTGTGGATGTGTCCAGTGACTGGCAGGCTGCAGCTAGCCCTGCCTGCTGCCAGCACTCTGCCAGCCCCTGCCATGGCCTGTCTTCTCATCAGCTGCTTCACCAGTTTTCAAACAACTTTGAAAATAAGTGTCTCAGAGGTTTAACTTAAGTGCCAGAAGCACTTAAACCAAGCAACAGTATGTCAACGTGTCTGTGTAATAGAGTCTAACAACCAGTAGGACGGGCTGCTTGAGAACCAGCATGCCAGTAGTATATCCTGGCATCCCCTCCAAACTCGTCTCCCTTCGTGGTCTCCTGTATTGGGGCTACACTGTGAACATCCATCACGTAGAAAGCCACTCAGCTGATGGGCAGCATCAAGCAGCAGCTTTCCAGCCCAGCAGCCCAGTGGGTTGGCACAGGCTGCCAGGCTGAGGCACACACAGAGGAGAAACTCTGCACATGAAGCAAACTGTGCCATCCAGAGGTGCAGTTTCATCCTACCACGGAGCAAAAGCAGCTGCTCACTGCCAGTGGCAAGCGAGAGGTCTCATGCCTTCCACTCTGCCACCTCTCCACTCTTCCATTCCTCTTTCTCCAGGCATTTCTCTCCACTTTCCCAGGGCTTCTCCCTTCCCTTTTGCAGATTTGAGTCATCTAATAAAACTCAACCCATTTCCACCAGAAAAAAAAAAGGCTGTTCTCTATTCTCACCTGGGTTATGCATCTGAGGCACTAGGAAGCGCAAATACGAGAGGAGCTTCACAAAGCACGGCACTACAAAAACAGCTGGAAGCAGAAACAGGAAAACACTAACAAAGTTGATAACATAGTGCTTAAAGCTCATGACTGAGTCTTAGGCATTGTCGAGGAAAATAAACTCCACTAAGCAGGCTACTACTGTTCCGAAACAAAATGATAAAAATGGATGAAAATCACCCTGCTGCATTTTCTGAGCTTTTATAACATGGGTACAATACATAAGAGAACCACATATGAAAGACTTCTTATTTATTATCAAAAAATACAGTTTCATTATATAGAAATATATATATATCTATAACTAAAAAGACCTGTTAAACTGTAAAAATGCCAAATAAATAACTTGAAAAATTTCTTTTCCCATCAATCAATATCACTTATTTTCCGGGTGTTTGCTACCCAAATCTTATTATCTCAATGGGACACATGGCAAAATTGTTCACAATACTTGAAAAATGTTCTTCTTGATGTCCCTTAATCTGTTTGCTTTATCTGCTACACATTTCTCTCTTGCTGAAACTCACAGCAAAACAGCTCTTGAAGAAACATCTTACTTGGTACAAGAAAAAAAATTCACTGGGAGCTTCCTGAAAAGTGGTTGGATAGAAAAAAATGACAATCACACATGCATTACGTACACATGTGCAAAAAGATTAAACAGGACAAAGCTGACCATGTGACAGGCAACAAATGTTCAGGGTGAGGACAGGACATGCAGCCCTGGACTTCCCATAATCCCACCAAGTCCTGAGTGATTGTTTTGAAGCTCATTATTCACGGACACAAACAATCTGGTCATGCCCCAGAAAGTATCACAAAAATCAACATGTGGGTTGGTTATCCCTGAGGTTCTGGCACATGCCTCATACAGCTACAGAACACTAAGGGTAGCAACTTCCCACCAAACACCTTTGTACTGATCACAACTCCAGCAAACACTCATTTTCCAGTAGAAAGCAGAGCAGCTGGTCCAGTTGGTGTCTTCAGTCCACGACAGGGTGGAGAACAGCCCAAAGTAAGCTAAACCCAAGAGCTGAAACAGACATTTTCAAGAGATCCTTGTGACACTCTGCAAAATCACAGAGGGAGTGAGCCTGGAAGGCACCTCTGGAGATCACTGAGTCCAAACCTCTGCTCAGAGCAGGCTCAGGTTGCCCAAGACTTTGCCTAAAGGGGTTTGAATATCTCCAAGGACAGACACTCCAAGATGTCTAAGGCTAAATGCTCAGTCACCCGCAGAGCAAAAAACTCCTTTCTTATGTTAAATGGAATTTCCTGCTTTCATTTTGTGCCCATTGCCTCCAGCCCTGTCACAGGCACCACTGAGAAAAGCCTGACTCCATCTTCATTCATATACATTTGTAAGATTCCCACAAGTATTTTATTTCCAAAGCTTAATGGTTTCTCTTAGCCTCTTCCATTTATTCCTCTTTGTGACTCTTTGATGGACTCATTCCAGTATGTCTGTATTTCCTCTCTTACTGGGCTGCCCAAGACTGGACCCAGTGCTGCAGGTGTGTCCCACCAGTGTTCTGTAGCGAGAAAGGATAACCTCCCTCGACCTCCAGGAAACACTCCTCCTAATGGGGTCTGGGATGTTGAAAGAGCACATCCACCAGGGCTGCCACTGCACAGTGACCCTAACTTGACTGAAGAAACCTGCTCAATTGCAATCGTGATTTTATTAGAGGCTGCTGAAGGCCAGGTCAGGGAGGAAATCCGGCATGTTCTCAAGGAGCAGGAAATTCTTCCCCAACTCAGTTCCTCCATAAGAAACGGGATAATTTCAATACCTTTTGCAGTCAGCAAGTCTCTCCATTCACCAGCACTATCAGTAAAACCAGAGGAAATTCTTTGTCTCCACTAAGTGACTGAAATAGCTGTGGTTTTTAAACCTGAATCCCTGCACTGATTTAGTGTGGGACATGGCCTGTGTATTCAAAGAACCAGTAACAAGCAGCAGGATGTGAGAGCTGACAGGGAAGGACAAAACCCCCTTTGGTGCAAGAGACAATGAGACATGGAAATGTATCACAGCATAAAGAACAAATACATAAGGGAAAAAATAGCACATGACCCAGGCATAGCTACGATGTCCACACAGCTAGTATCTAATGCTCCCTAATCCTCTCAAACATTCCCTGCTCCACCGGCACATTGTCTTCTGCAGCCTGTAGGGTCCAACCCTTCGTCCCAAACCTCTACCAGGGTTAGCTCACGCAAGCCATGCCCTTCTCTTGGCATCAGCTGGTTCAAGCAGCCCACTTTTTTTCTACTTTAAACCTATTTTAGGTGCTGTCTAGTTCTTTGTCCAGAAGTGCCTGAAAGAATTGCTTATATTCTGCAGGTTTCTTCTTCCATCCTATGATCTTCTGGCTGCACAGGGGTAAATGGCTGGAAGGCCCCATCTCACCCTACTGAGTGAGTACTTTAGCACATAGATGGACAGAGAAATAGTTCTTGGCTGCACAGTTCAACTCTGCCATTGTGACTGATTAATTAAGATGGGAACAGTAGCAACCTGCACACAACAGGTTCACATGGGAGCAAGAACGTCATGAAATGGGAACGGGAACTAAAAATGCCAGCAGGACACCAGTCTCCATGCATGGCTGGAGTATCAGCTGCAGTGCCAACATCTCTGTAAACAGTCATCTTCATAAAATGGCTGCTTATTTTTAGAAACATGTTACCTTCTGTAATTGCCTAAAAAGCAGAATATGAAAGAGAATTCACATTTCAGTTCCAAGGAACAGATTCTGGCTTCTGCTATCTCTAATTAAACCACAAAAATTTTGGTCCTAGACATGTACTTTCCATCATTTAGTCTGACAAGTTTTGTTCATGGTTTGGCTTCTTTTTTCCTAAAATGATGTTCTAGTTGGAATTTTTCATGCATAAAGACAACTAAACTTGAGTGAAATACTGTATAATTTTTGCCCTTAGGATTTTTTATCAGAAGATTTTTGAGCCCAGCAACACAAAGCCAGTCTTGAGTTAAAACTTTGTATGTGCAATAATACCTCTGGCACAGCAGAAGGATCAGAATGATTTCTGTATTTGAATGCAGCATGATCAACATTCACAAGAGGCTCATTTCTCCTTATTTTAGAAAGACAGTTCGAATTGCAAGTTCCAAATGTACATAGGTATTGATATTTGACTATACCATCATTTTGATAGGAGCCAGCAATTTTAAACTATTTTCAAAATTGAGAGAGGTGCGAAGAATAATCTGGCTTGGGATTCTTCCAGCTTCAGAGATCTTTCTGTGTGAGTTACGCTGGACTGACTATCCTCTGAGGACATGCAGAAACTCAGAACTGCTCAGTGTCCGCTTCTCAAAAGAACTGCTCTTGGCACGACTGCTGTCTGCACTGTTGTATAAGAAGGGTTTCCTAACTGTCAGGTTAACATATGTAACGGGAAAGACACCCTATCACAACTTGGGGATACACTCAGAAAGCCAGGTTCAGAATACATTAGCATCTGCATATGGTTTATATCTTCTATCTGTAAAAACTATCCCGGATAACTTTGGCAACGCTTGAGTGAGAGATCTTTTAAGAAAACAAAGCCAGCGCGTTTTGACTATCCAACTACAGGGCCAGCCAGTCAACAGAAGAAAGGGTTTCTCCCACAGCCCATAGCTGTCCTCTTCCTTTTGAACAAAAGTCTCCCTTTGTCAATATTGTGTGGGTTCCTTTTTCATTAGAGGCCAATATCCTGAGGCACTTTCCTCAACAGTAGTCTTTACTTGTGGGTGTAACTACCCTACACTCAGTGGAAGAACTGGCATGAACTTGGTGTATTTCATACTACACACCTCCCACTCACAGAGTTTCATGGATCATCACACAGTGCATCATTATCTAGGTTTGAGTTAGGTACCTGGTTGTGCTGAAGCTTTGCCCCTAAGCCTCCAATTTTCTGTGGCTTATGCCCTCCTGAAGCAGTTACTTTCAAAGATGAATTTGGCTGTGCTTGTTCTCAGCTCAGTGATTCTGAAAAGTCTGAAAAAATAATGTTCATCTTTTGCTGTGGTTTGGATGGTCACGTTATAGGAAATAACTAATTTGGTTTTCATGTCTAAGGATCTTCACTAAAAGTGAAAAATAAGAGGAAATCAAATCTTGCCTAGCCTTACCCAAAAGTATTTCCTTTCAGTCGGAATTAGTTATGAAGGACAGGTTTGGGGATTTGTTTGGTTTGTGGGGTTTTTTTTAGATAGATCATTTGTTTGCACAGAAAACAATTAGGAAATTTTATTCAAGATCACACAGCTAACATAATATCCTATGTGCCTGTGATTTAGAAAGTCTTTTGTTATGTGACCACAGATCACTGTTGCACACTCACTGATAAATATGGCACCCAACTGTACACTCAATAATGAAATAATAAACTCTGAAAAGACCTATTCATGGCTGTTTGCTTAGATTACAGGTATCTTTAATATACTTTAATGACTTTTTAATATGAAAAACTTTCTATAAGCATTTTAGAGTTTCATTTCCTTGTGATGGAAAAGTTGTGAAAAGGTCCTATCAGTCCTGTTTTGAGGACATGAAGCAATGTTAGTCACCTTTTTTTAATTAATTTTATTTCCAAAAAGATCATATTAAAGGATAATAAACAGGAACATGCAAAAATTTGAGCCCAAATATAAGCACGATCTGAGGAGCAAGAAACTTCCAAGTGTACTTTCAGCTAACCAATGAGTTTGAGGGGCACTGAAGAGAACTCATGCACTGAAATTTTCTGGTTTAAGACAACAAGGTACTACTCTGCTCCTCAGGATGTCTTTTGGGTGACTGACACTCAGAACCCCCGCCATTAAGTTCAAGAAGGCGAGTCTGATTGTTGGATGTGTTCCCGCCTCATGAGCTGTACACAGTACACAGTGCTGTGCCCTGTCTAGTCCAGTGTGGCTGAGAGAAAAAAGGGGTTTTTTCCTGCAAGGCACACTAGAAGACACCGAGGCATTCACCTACATATTATCACTCAGTTAAAGCCTAAAACTGGGGTACAGCTGTGGCGAGCACCCTACAGGAGTCTTATTGCTGTCTAAAGTGGCATGGTTGGAAAAGGATAAAAGCATAAAACCACTCTAATCCCAGTGTTTTAAATTAAAATCTGGCCTGTGATGGACTGGCAAACCCTCAAACACAGTCTGTGACAGCCTCAGGGAAGAAAGATTTCCCAAGGATTGCTCTAGTGCCCTAACTCCAAAACAAGCCCTCCTCTCCGAAGCATCACTGTGAACCCTGGTATCTGGTATAGATATAATTCCACCAATATTTAAAATGTCTTGGCTAATTTTACCTTTCTGAACACTGGGTGGAAGTCTGAATAGTCATTTCAGACATTGGCATTGGCAAAATGGTGAAACATTCACTCAAAGTTTCCTTGTACAGAGGAAGACGGCAATTTCGTGGTGGAAAGGGCACAAGACATTTTGCTGCAAGTGAGAACTAACTAAAATCAGAAAACATACTTCAAAACGAGTAACAGTGACTAAAAAGTACCATGCCCAAGTGGACTAATTCACCACATTCCCATTGCTGCCCTGGAGAGTATTATGGGAATGCTCATTTCTGCGTGAGGTGGTGATGTGATCGATCAGCTAGAAGGATTTACCAGACTATGGACCCCAGAGGTACGAGAGCAAGTCCAACCAAAATGAGAAAGCCACATAATGTTGTGATGCAACTTACACCCGAATGTGACAAACAACAAATACATATATAATTAATGCTTGATTTTATTGGTGTTGAAGGCACCAGACATTTTTGAAACTATAAGAGAATTATATTAATCTTCCCCGAAATAAATTATTCACATCTTCTTTATTAGTTCTAGCTCACAGATATGCACTGTCTGTGACAGCTCTACATCCCTCACATTAGGAATCATTCAGCTTTAGAGTCATTCCTCTTCTCAGACACTTCGCATTCAGCAGCAAATCAACCCTACCCTTGCATGCTTTACATGTGGGATTTATTATGACAGTGAATTACAATTCATCCTATTGTTGTTCCAAAAAATTGTAATATTTAAAAACCCAAATAAGCACCTTCTTTCCCAAAGACTGCTACATTTTTCATATCCGTAGACCTGATTTCAAGGCAGTTTGACCTGTTTTGATACATAAATACAGCTACACTTTCAAAAGTGTTCCATATCCAGCAGCTCTTATTACAGTCAGATTTTCTAAAGAATTCAAGTATCCCAGTGCCAAATCCTTCACACAAAAAAAAGGCATTTACTGTAGTGCTGACCAAGGATCTGTGCTCTTTTCAAAATCTGGCCCTGATATTGAGTGCCACTCTCTTGTAAAGTCTTCAGACTAACTGGTCTGATTCCTCCAGCATTTACACAGAAAGCCAGTGATGTCTACTGCTGTGGACATCTGGGAAAGAGATACAAGCCAAATTCTTTATTTATATTAGCTGGCAAGCATAATATATTTATAAAAGGAGAAGCATTCCTAAGCATCAGATATGATTATTTTTATTCTCCATGCAGACCAACTTACCCGTTTTATTATTCTACAGGGCGTTGGAATTTTACACTCTGTTACTAAAGAAGCATCAATGCACTACAGTGCAACAACTTTATGCCATGAACATCCACAAGACTGGTCAGCTCTTTCACCTAAAATTCTCTAAAATCATAGAACCATTAAATTTCAATATTGTGTTTATATTAGTAGCAGTGTAACACACTGGGAGCTAGTTTTAGGCTCTCTAATCTTTAACGAGGTGAAACTCGAAGCAGAAATGGTGAAAACCTATGTCTTTGCAGAAGGCAAAAGCAAGAAAACAATGTGAAAGCAGCAGTATGAGTGCCAGCTTCTGGGAGTACAAGATATAGAGAATCCCAGGCTAATCTGTTCCCAGCTACGCTATTCACCACACGGTGTCTAAGGATTTGTTTTAAGCCCTTCCCGAAGTCTGTCATCCCATTTCCTTGTCTCCAGAAAATGTATTATGTAACTTGTAAATAAATGTTCAAATGAGTTTAGTAGTCACCAGGATGTTTCGTATTTGAGCACAACAGCCTTTTTCCCTGAAGATTAATTTAAGAAGTTGCGTTTGTGGCCATTTTACTATATATTTTTAACTTCACAGATTTCTCACTTTGCTGCTTTCTTGGGATTACAGAACTGATCTTTTCTAAGCCCTGAACTAAAACTTGGGAAAAATAGCGACGCGTTTTACTATCTTTTTTCTTTTGACCCACAGGACCTCCCAGTCAGCTTCTGTTATTGAAGATGAACTGGTTTTATGACTTTTCTCTTGATGTAACCTTTTGCTTTCACCTCAGTTACAATTTCTGTACAAGTCTCATTTCTATTGCTATTAAAAGGGCAAAGCGAAAGAAAAAACATCCTTAAGAACTTTTTACTATCTTATCTCTTCTTCGCCCACTGAATGTGTAATTTTGAATGAGTAAATGATAGTTCCTTTCCACTCTTAACCACCCAGCATGTGATGTGCCGCAGAACAAGGCAGAGATGTTCCAGCTACCTGGAACTATACCTGTTCTCAGTGTTTTGAAAGCAACATTTCACAGACCCAGTCATGGGATTCTCAGAAGCCCTCAATTCCAACAGCCCCTGGCAAAATGCAGATGGGATTTAAATCATATATATACTGCTGCACACAAACTGTCTGGGAAATTTCCCTCTTCAAATCTTGCTACAAGTGGATTTTAAAATGTTTGCACAGATTTTGAAAAAATTGTGCCCAGTGAAACTCATTACTTCTTACACAGCAAAAGAAGCAAAAAAGGAATGATTGAATCAGTCAGTGAAACAGAAGCATGTTATAAAAATTAACATAAAATGTGTGTTAACAAAAGTAAGGTAAACACAATGTTAACATATTAATTAATTTCCTTCACAACACTACAATTAGTTTCCAAGCTTTAAACTGTTTTAATTTAATGCACAGAAACACATTTTCCCCAGGTCTGCCATTCTGCTGTGACTAGGAGAAACAAGTACACCAGTATGTTACAGCCAAGGGATATTTAAAAATATTTACACATTTCCATCCCCAACTTCACATATCCAGTATTTTTAACACAAGTTAACTAATCACCTCATTCACAACGACTGTCTGCCTAATTTCCTCAAGTACTTAACGGCAGCTATTATGACAACCAAGGATCATGGGACTAGATCCCTAAGAGACAAGGTCAGACCAGTAAAATTAGCCATCTGTCCAGTAAGGGTTTTAAGCTCAGGCTGCATTTAAGTATTAAGTTTCCAACTGTACGGGCATTTGTTTTTTTCTCACATGAGCAAGAGAATGCACAATAGTGACTCTAAAAACCAGCAATAAAAAAATCTTTAAATACCGCGGGATAGATACAAAAAGGATCTGAAGCCAGAAACACTTTGTGAGATGACCCAGAACTTAACTAAACTTGCTGTATTTTCAGTTGAACTGATCTCGGTGAACTCAGTGAGGAAAGTCGGTGTTGGCCACAAAGACTCCAGGATAGTCCCAGTGTTTGAGACAGTCTCGGGCACAGTTATCTTCTCTTAGCACCACAATTTGTAAAGTATACAGAATGTCAAACTTCACCATGCACTGTGTTCCATCCCACTGTTTACATTTTACCTTACTGTTTCATACATTGCAGACTGTAAAAGGGTTGTAAAAGCTGCTCAGACTCCGCGTTTTAACTTTCAACCTCTAAGGACCGTGCGCGACCTCCTTGATCAAGGCGAGAACCTCCCGCCGACAGCCGTGGGAACTCTCCCACAGGACACGGGCAGCGCTCAGACAGAAGCAGGACCAGGAAGCACTCCACATCATGCTTGGTACGCAACAGCTACATGTTTTGGACAAAATCATTGCTTCCCCAGTAATTTTTCTTACATATTTACTACTCTGCATCTTACGTTATTCGCTGCCACACACACAAATGTCACAGCCACGGCGCTGCCTTGCCGACAGGTCACCTCTGACTGGCTCAGAGGTTCACCTGGCTTCTAACTCTGCTCACGCAGCACCGCAGATAACGGGATCCAGGGAAAACCGGATAAAATCTTTGCCAGTTCCTTCCGCAGTAGCTGCAGCCTGGTCCTGGTCTGTAACTCGAGTGCGCCCACCGGCACCGGCTGTAAGATGTCGGAGAAAACGCATCGTACACCGATTCCGCAACTTCCCAGCTCCCAGTGGCACGCGGCTGGGCATCCTGTCCTCCCCGCGAGAGGGCATGGCAGCGGCTGGCAGGGGAGGGCGCGGAGCGGCGGACACCTTGCCGGGCACCCGAACTCAGGGACGCGCTCACTGATCGGGGACGCGGCACCTCGACTCCAGGCACTGCCCCGCTGCCCACCCGGGGGCTCCCGCCCGGCCCCGCCGCCGCCCGTCCCCGGCCCGAGGCAGCCCCAGTGCTAAAGGGACGCGGAACTTCGCCGGCGCAAGCGTGGCGCGGGGCGGGCACCCTCGCCCGGCGCTGCCGCCCGTCCTACCTTGCCGGCGGGGGATGTTCCTGCGCGGCGTGGCCGCGCAGCCGATGCACGAAACCAGGAGCAGCAGCAAGGCGAGGCAGCGGCGGTGACAGCCGCCCGGCACCTCCATGTGCGCCGCGTCCCCCCGCCCGAGCGGGGAGCTGGGGCCGGTGGCCGCGGGCGAGGGGCGCGGGGGCCGCCGCGCGTCCCCTCCGGGCGGCAGCCGGGCGCGGAGCGGAGCCTGAGCCGGCGCGGAGCGGAGCGGACAGCGGCGCTGGGACCGCGCCGGGCAGCGACGGGGAGGGACGGAGGGAAGGGGGGAGGAGGCTGGGTCCGGCCCTTTGATGGGATTACGGCCGCCCGGCGCGGGGCACGGCTCGGCACCTCCCCCGCGGGGCGCCGCCGCCCCGGCTGGCCCGGCCCAGCCCCGATGGAGGGGTCGGGGCGTCCCCTGCCGGGAGACCCCCGTGCCGGCGGGGTCCGTCGGCAGCCTGGCCCTGCCCTCGGGGAGGGCGCTCGGGACCCGCCCCCGGGTACCGAGGGACGTTTTGTCACCCCTTCGTCAGCGGGGACCCCTGCCCGTCCCTGCTCTGCCCCTGCCCGGGGGATGTCCTCAGCCCCGTTCCGCCCTGCGGGACCCCAGCTCGGCTGCTCCCCTACCCAGGGAGTGTCGGCATTTGACACGGGTTTCTTGCTTTTTTTTCCCCGAAGGTACGGGGCTGAAATGCTGGCCAAGTGCTGGGGCGAAGGCGACGCTAGGAAGAGGATTTGGTGAGGAAATTGTTGCTGAATTAAGAGGATAAATGAAGTTTAATCCACCCCAGATGGAGGCTGAGACCTATCCAGCCACTCAGACTAATATAGAAACCCCTGTGGAGCTTAGAGGGGATGGGGAGGGCTGGGGAGGAAAGCAAAGGGAAGTGCTGGAGTTTGATGATTCCACAAAAAAACTGAGATAAACAAGAATCCAAAGCATCTCTTCAGAGCAACACAACATTGGTGGGATAAAAGGCCAAATCCACTTCGTTCAGTATCCCATCTTTGAAATTTAAGAGACAGAGGGAAGTGCAAAAACTTCATATTAGCAGACATGAGATTATCTGCCTTCTGCTTCAGGTCTCATCCTAAGCTTGGTTAGTTAGAGATCAGTGTAAACCCTGAAGCACCAGAGTTGTTATGTCTTGAGGGTTTGTGTGGGCTTTGGTTTGGAAATCAGCTTCATTTGTTTATTTTGCTGTTTACTTTAATAACTTTCAGTGGGTTTGATGTCCATATAAATGATGTATATTTATACAGTCCCTTTGTGAATCTGTAAAACTGATACTCTGTTCAATGAGTTCCATGCTGTAATTTTATGATGTGGAGAAAAACCAGGAAGAGATCATAAGAAAAACTGTCTCTTTGTGGGAACAGTGCTGATATAGGGGAATAGGGAAATCTGTACCCTTTTAGGGTATGAAAGGAAACAAGGAAATGGTGATGAAGTCCTTTTGGACAGAAGATCAGAGGAAGGGAGTTTGAGCCCCTATCCTGTAAAAGCACTGCAAGTACCTTACAAAGAAGTTGGAGGCAGGAATCAAAGCCCTCACAGGAGACAGTGGAGAGGACAGCCCTTGGTTACCCAGGGAATAAGGAAAGGAGAAAGAAACCCAGTCCCCTTAGAAAGGGCAGCATGTAAGTTTCAGAGCAATTGCTGCCAGGAGAGCATGCTCGAGGCTGCAGGAACTAAAGATGAGGAGTAGTTTTGTTAGCATAATTGGGATGCCAGTGGTGTGTCTGTCTCACACTCTTGTCAGCCTGCCTTTGCAGGGACAGAGGAATTGTAGTACGTGTGGGAGAAGTGCAGGGCTCATGGCAAGGATTCCTGGTGGGGTCAGTAACTGTGGTGCGCTGTGAAGCTGTGGTTCACAGGGCAGAGAATGAACTCTGGGCTCCATATTTGCCCGAAAGACACATGGACTGCTCACTCGTTGGTAAAAATGGCAGGCAGATCACAGCCAAGGGTGGAGAAAAGCGAAGCCTGTCTTTTATATACACTCCAAGTAACTGTTGTTTGTACAGTGTGCTGTCATCAAATAAATTACTAATTCTGCTTTTCTTCTTTGATCTCCTTCCTCTGTTCTTTCACTCCCCCATTTCTTCCCTCTGACTTTCTTTTCTGGCAGTGCTCGTATTAGCCACTGTAGTTTGTCTTCTCTCATATGCCTATCTACCAAAAGTATTCTGTGATTAAGTTGTAGTTGGACATATTGAGGCCAAACTGATTGGAACACCAAAGTTGATACTGCTGAGTTTCAGGCAGTTATAAGATTCAGACAGATTTTGTAATTTTAATTACACTTTTGGGAGATTATCTCTGCAGCCATGAAGTTGGCAACTTGCCTTCTGCTGTGATGGAGTAGGATATTCAGTTCTGGATGTATGGAGAGGTGCTCTTCTTGAAAATCCTGCCAAAAAAGGTAATCCACCACAAGCCCAGTGAATTCCCTCTAAATAACAGCGTGACTCCCAGTGGCTTTCTCGCTGCTAAGATTTTTACACTCTCCTCATTGGCATAGTCCCTGTTGTCTTCCAGTAGGATTCTGATTTAAATTAATAAAACTTGGCACACATTTGTTAATGCAACCTCTCTCCAGAGGGACAAGCATTTTAGTGGAGCATCTAGAATTAGAGCTTAGAATTATGTTTAAAAAATAAATGTATGCCTTGCTCTTCATTGATCTGGGAGATGGCAGGATGAGTGAAGTATACCATGAGCTTTTGACAGTGCTGAATTTTGGGAGGTTAGACAGTTGCTGAGTTTTTTGCCAGTCTCAGACCGACTTGTAAGATACATCATCATCTTAGAGATGAAAAAAATTACCTTTGTCGTGGAGGACTCTGAGGTTCCAGAGGAGCACAATTACTAATGACACATCATATATTCATATTCATCCAGTTGCTTCTCCTTGTCCTCACCTGAAACTTACTCTGTCTGGATTTGGTTTTAATCAGTGGTCTGTGATTGGATTCAGCCTCAGAGCCATCGCTGTGCCGGTGATGAGATTTGATTTTGTCAGTGAGAATATGTAGATATGTAAACTATCCGTTGTGAGCATGGTTCACCACTGGCTGTAAATAGTTGCTGATAAGGACTGAGATACAATCTTTCAAATGTCCATAAACCCAGGAGTGGTGGAGGAGGTGACAGAGGCAGTTTTCCATTATTGTCTACTGAAAGTGTTCCACCAGGGAAAATGCTAAGCCAGCACATGAATTTGGATATACTAGCCCTGTGTTCAGGTGAAATATTCCATCCTTTCTCTTACCCTGTAGCACTGGGAGAGAATCAGACCCCAGTCCACACAGCTTCTTCCTCTGGGAAGCAAAGGGATACAACACAGAACACAGAATTTTCCCCTCATCTCTCTTCCTTAAGAGGCAATGCATGTACATACAGCAATAGGGACGCAAGGAATGATGTTCTGGGAAGGCAGGAGAAACACTGTCTTGTACTTCTGTGTACCCAGATCCCTCTAAAAGCTCTACATCCGGAAAGATTGACTTGATTCAGCTGGCAAATATGTTAGCGTCTTATATCACATGTGATTTGCAAGTGCTGAAATCAAGAGCCACCCCTTTTCTTTGAAAAGATAAACATAGATATAAATGCAATGCACCAAATTTTCAAGCATGGCCACAACCTTCCTTTTGGGCTTTGGAGGTCCCGTGTAACAGGGCTTCATTTTTTTGGTAAATTTCAAAGTTGGCATACCAGGACTCTCAAAGAAACAAAGTGTATTTAGTAGATATCTAGACCATTACTCATTCATAGTTAAAAATAGATCCCTACACTTATTTTCAACACCTGATTTTACAGTAAATCACTGAGGAAGCAGTGTGTTGTGGAAGGACTTAAAACAGGATGTTTACCCCAAAACTATTTGCTAAAAGCAAGGAAACCTTTCTTTGTGGGCAGATGGAGAGACTGGTTAGCGTAAGAATCTGGCCAGTGAGGTTAGCAGGGTTTTCCACTGTGATTCATGGGGGTAAAAAAGCCATGTCTTTGCCTTGGAGTTTGTCTTCACTTGAAAGAGGAGTTTAAATTTATAACATTTTCCAAAGTTTCTCCACATGTGGACACATTTAGTCCAGAATAGGATTGAAACAAAACCAGTGTAGAAGTCTTTTGAGGTAGAAGTATAAAAATGGAGGTATCTACTTTGAAGTGGGATATTTTACACCTTTATAATTCTTTTTATGATGGCACTATAGGGGGTAGATTAAGGCATTAGGAATCTGTACATTTTCATAATTACGAAGAATGGATGTTTTTCTCATTAACTAAAGCCTTAAAAATTTTGTTGTTCTCCCTCATTTTTTTTTTTCCTTAATACTCAGCAATTTTTAAAAGACAAATTCTGAATATGTAGCATTCTGTCAATTTGTTCATGATCCATTACAGATTTTTGTCAGGAATATTTCATAGGTTCCTCTCAAAGGAAGAGTATAAACTTTTGACGTATTAAGGTCCTTTTAGTATGCCAAGATCATTCTACCTATTTTACCATCCTAGTATTATTTCCAATGAGATACTGACTAAGAATTATACCAATATATATGTGTGTTTAATAGAATTATATAGAAGCGCAGTTCTTTTTATTGAATTTAGTAACTTCATAGATTTATGGAAAATAGAAAGAGTATATCTTACTAGCTTTCCAAATCAAATCTCACAAATGTAATATCACTTAAAACCAGCAAACTTCAATTTAGCAGGTCATGTTTAGTTTTATAGCAATAACAAACAAATCACAGTAATTTGTATCTTATTATCATTCAATTAGAAAACAGTGATGTTTCATAAGTGAATATATTTTTTGCTTCTACTGATCTTTATAATAAATAATTGTCTAGATGGTAAAAAAACCAACAAACCAAGTAATTAATTACCTTACAATACAATGGCTGTTTACATTTAGTATTTCACCTATCAGTTACAAAATGCCACAGATGTGCGTAGAGTGCATATGACAATATTTCACCTAAAGCCGTAACTCTTCTGCATACATTGTTGTTTTGTGAGTTAACTGAGTGGAGTGTCTTGGGTAGACCTGTTTCTGATGCTCTACAGCCAGTGTCCACCTAACCAGGTTAGGAAGGAAGTTCAGGCTGCCCAACAAACTCAAGGAGCAAGGGTCATGGAAACTCTAGTTTTCCTGCAGAGTTGGTAGGTTTTCTTCCTTAGGATATTATGAGGAAACACATAAAGGTTAATGTAAACTTAAACTACCTTGAAACAGTGAAGGGATGAGTTTATCCTATTAGGTTCTTAACTTCTGGCACCATCTACTTATTTTAAATCTGGGTCTGAACTGAGCCTTCAAGGCTCTTTCCATCTCTCTGTTTTCCATAAGGTAGTCTATGGAGCCTTGATTTAATTCATTAAGGGGAAGGAACCCAAAAAATCTCTGCCTGCCATTTACTCATACGTTGAGACAGGAACAACTATACATCAGAGACATACTACACATCAACATGTCTTAAATGCTGAAAAAACAAAACCAAACAAACCCCATCAGTTTTCTCTTGTCACATCAATAAGTATTTGACATATATTTATTACCCAAACTGACAGTTTGAAGTCCATCAGCCTTTGCAAGGTCTCAGATTCCTTCTGTCCTCCATTGTCTCTCACATGGACTGGCTGTAGCATAGCCATAAAGGCTGCACACATGAGCATCTGCAAGCAATGACTGTGCTACAGAGATGAGAGTCTCTACAACCTTCATTCCTGTGCTGTCAGCTCTTTCTCCTAACCTCCCTGCTTGCTGCTGTATTCCGGTCCCTCCATCTCTTTGCTTCCTATGACATTTCAGGGTAGTTTAATTAAATACGTTTCACTGGTTACTTGTACTCCGTCAGGACTTACAAACCCCAGCCAAGAGCAGTAGTTCTACGCACAAAGACATAACATAGAAATCCTTGTTGTGCCCCAAACTTTTGAGCATGCAACAAGTAAATGCTAAGAACAGAAGTGGGGAATGGGAGGATGATGAGGAATCAGAAAAATAGTGGTCACCTGGCCACTGTAAACCATTACATTCTTCATTGTTGTCCCATTCTTTTGCCCTTACTCATTTTCACCTTTTTTTTATGCCACATTAGTACTTATCATGTTATAAAGTGTTATTTTCTAACACACTGTACATTTTTATTAGTCACAGAATGACAGGTTGCAGTATATTTATAATTAAGAGCTAGTATGCATTACACTGTTAAAACAATAGGATTATACAGGATAAACATTTGATGTTCTGTTTGTGAGCCAACTTTATTACTTTGTTTGAAATTTAAAATAAATGTGATTAGGAGTGAGCATAATCATTCATTTGTGCCAGCACTCCAAAATGGATGTTGTAGTCTATGTGTTCAAATCCTAAAATTTAAACCTGCACATTTCTTTCTGTAAATATTACTTTTTCTGACTTCTGTAGCAAAGAATTTGACGGCTCTTTGGTGATAGATTAGGGTGTCAGTATGCTACAAATGTCCAAGGTAAACTCCATAGACCACTCCATCTCTGTAAGTTTAACTTCAAGATGGGAAGATTCAGAAGCAAAGGAGTCACTTGGAAATAGGGCTAGCAACGTGTGGTAGCTTGTAAGAGCCAAACCTGACACTTGTTATTTATGAGAAAGTTACTGAGTTATTCTTGCATTAAAGTTGTTTGTGGATTTGTAGGCTCCTGTTTTAATAACCTTGTTTTCCTTCTCCTTTTGTCTTCTTTGGCTGTGTTTCGGTAAGGTGGAGAAAGCATTGTTTTGAACTCAGAATATTCTTTAGAGTGTACTTTATTGAGCTCACAAAGAAACAGCAGAAGCACAAAGACCAAAATTCAAAAACATTCTCACCTAAGAATCTAAGTATATTGTCATACATCTCTCTCAACCTTTCATCTCAGATAAGTCAATAATTCCCAGTTTTATTCCTGGTGATTTAGTAGAGCAAGTTCTTCTCTTGCCAAGTCACTTTTTGACAGATTTTGGACCTATGGTAAATGTAATTAAAAGCAGCAGAAGGAAGAAATGTGTTCTTTTACAAACCTAGATGTTGCTTTAGACACTTATAAAGTTTACATGCAGCAAATATGACATAATTATTACTTGTGTGGGAGGTGTTGGTAAAAGGATGGAAAAAGCTTTCTTCTGTTTTTTCTGTTTATAATGAAGATATAAAGAAAAATGAATGATCCACAATGCTTTGAGGAGTTCAGGGAACCATTTTTTATTTGTTTTCCCATTTCAGTCTGACTGCTGCTCTCAAAAAAATGTGACTTCAAAGATTGTCTTTCTTTCATTGTTTTTCTATGTTACATAATATGTATCATCTCCCCACCCTCCGATCTGTTAATTTTGCAGACTGGTGCATAACTCCTGCTTAGGGTATAATTTCCTGGGCTATATGCCCCACATTTGTGATCAGGATTTCAGAATCACAGGATCACAGAATGGGTCAGGTTGGAAGGACCCACAGAGCCTGCTCAAGCAGGGGCATCCCAGAGCATGTGGCACAAGATTGTATCCAGATGGTGCTTGGATATCTCCAGTGAGGGAGACTCCACAACCTCTCTGGACAATCTGTTCCAATGCCCCATCACCTGCATAGTAAATAAGTTCTTCCTCATGTTCAAGTGGAACTTTCTGTGCCTCAGTTTCTGCCCACTGTCTCTTGTCCTGCTGCTCAGCAGCACCGAGCAGAGCCTGGTCCATCCTCTGACCCCTCCCTGCAGGCACTGACAGACATTGATGAGATCCCCTCTCAGTCTTCTCTTCTGCAGGCTGAACAGGCACAGCTCCCTCGGCCTTTCTTCATAATAGAGATGCTTCAGTCCCTCGATCAAGTTTGTAGTTCTCTGCTAGACCCACTTCAGGACCTCCACATCTCTCTTGTGCTGAGGAGCCCAGAACTGAGCACAGGCTCCAGGTGAGACCTTACCATGGCTGAGTAGTGGGGCAGGATCACCTCCCTCGACCTGCTGGCAATGCCCTTCCTGATGCATCCTAGGATGCCACTGGCCTTCCTGTCCACAAGGACACACTGCTGGTTCACGGGCAGTTTGTTGTCCACCAGGACCCCCAGGTCCTTCTCTGCAGAGCTGCTTTCCAGCAGGTCAGTCCCCAGCCTGGGCTGGTGTGTGGGGTTATTCTTCCCCAGGGGCACAACCCTGCATTTGCTCTTGTTGAATTTCAGAGAGTTCTTCTCTGCCCGTCTCTTCAACCTGTCGAAGGGCTGCACAACACTCTGAGGTATCGGCTACTCTTCCTTTCTTACTTGCAGGAAAGAGCAAGCAAGAGTAAAAGATGAATTTGCAGAAGGAATGACATTTCTGGGAAGGCCATTGAAGATGTGGAAGACTACAACATCTGCTAGTTCACTTTTATTCAGTCAGTCTCTTCTCCTCCTTCCATAGGGACATATAAGCACTGGAGGAAAAAGCAAAAGTTTTAAGAAGTTGAATTTTTCTTTCCAAGTCAAGAAGAAAACTGCTGAAGGAGCACCACGTACTTTGTAGGAGC
Organism: Amblyornis subalaris; assembly: GCA_018881555.1. Classification (NCBI taxonomy): domain Eukaryota; kingdom Metazoa; phylum Chordata; class Aves; order Passeriformes; family Ptilonorhynchidae; genus Amblyornis; species Amblyornis subalaris. Next base: position 491,605 of record JACAXG010000176.1, on the reverse strand, counting down.
CCGGTCACATTCTTGAAGTTTGGGTGTTCTAGCACATTGCCATGAATACATCATATACCAGTTTACCTCTGGAACTTGACATTAAAAACCTGCTTGTAGGTATCACACGATCTTCCGATTTACATGAATGAAAAAGATAAGAGGTCTCCAACTAATTTTGTGCATTGATTCATCTAAGATGTTCCTCCTCTGTCTCTTTCCAAAGATCACTGAAAACTTCCCCTGCCACAGATTAATTCAGTCTTGAAAGACACAAAATACTGTAGCGATAACTCCAGTTGTCATGTGGCTTGAAAAGCCTCTAAGCTTTTGAAAATCATAAATTTTTGAAAAGATCTTTAAAAGCAGTTTTAAATATTTGCCCTAACAGAGTAGTAATATTTATATAAAAATAGCTGGTAGCAAGGTCCAACCAATAAAAAGTAAAGGCACTGATAGCATCAACATAGGATTACATGCTAAGTTGTGAAACCTTTTAACTTTTTCAATTTTTGACTAAGAAAACACAAGAAAGTTGTGTTGTTTATCTCACAATCTTAACTTGACATGATCTTACATCTTTCTTGTCATTAGAAAAGCTCCTGCTTGTGTAACGATGAAAAGAGTGGGTTAGTGAGGTACTCATTTTATTATAAAACCATTATTCTTATTTTTGGGCTGAAAGATGTTTTAAACAAGATAGCAATTTCCTTTTGCTTCAGCTTCATAGGGTAATATCTGGGTTCCACAAAATTCCAGAGGGACAAATTAGCCGTGGCTACTAAGGGCGACTACTTGGCGGCAGTCACTGTCACATGAGCGGCCGGGAGTATTAACATAAGAGATGTGGGGGATTCTTTGTTTCCTCAAGAGCACGTGACCAAATGAACTCTTGAGTAGCCATAGAGCAGCAGATTTTATGGAGTAGGAAATGTCATCATCCAGATTATTTATGTTCATAATGACTATGTTGTGGATCCATATTCCAGGTCCCACATGTCTTGGCAGGCTGCAAAACAGTACAAGGAAAATGGTGCTGATCTGTAAGGCAGTTTCAGAAGATGAGGGTACCATTCCATCAATGGAACCATAACTCTGAAGGTGCGCAATGGTTTCTGTGCTGGGCAGCTTTGAACTCACATCAAGTGTGATACCCATGCCAGTGTAGATAAAGCTGTCTCAAGTTTTGGTCAGCTGTGCTTCCCTCTGGCCTGTTTGTGCATCTCAATTTCCTTTGACTTTGAAATTCAAGGCCAGATGTTTTCCAGCAGAGTTTTCTAATGCCAAGGCAGTTTTGACATGCATTTCCACTCAACGGTCCTTTTATATTGTATAGGTGCAGTGTAGGATACTGTGTTCCTGTCCCAATGTCCATCTTGAGCTTGTTTTCCTAAAATTACCACCCTAGTTTCAATGCCGACCACCTTGCCCTTTCCTTCTCTGTTACCCACTGCTGAGATGGATGGCATCCCACGTGCAGCAGTGAAGTCACTGTGAGGCAGTGTTTTTGGACTTGAAGTCATGGATGAACTTGGCCATCTGCCCCCTTGCCTTGGATGTACCAATTTATTCTCTCTCAGGGACTGTGAACACAAAGGTATATTCAGCTTGTAATTTGAATATGAGTTCTCCATCTGATTTAGCTTTTTTTACTATTGATTTAATACAAATAAGACACTTGGTTTGTAACTTAGACCACGTGGTTCTGCAAAACTTATTAATTCAATTGCCTTACTGGACTGGAACCAAAGCTGGTAAAGTTGACTGAAAGCCTTTTAACTACTTTAGTGGATTTTGCACTTGTCGGATGAATGTTGAAGTGTTCAGGCATAATTTTTAATACCTCTGTCCATGGGGATACATGAAACTGCAACCACTCTGCTCCTGCTCAGGGCAGAAAGGGCAGCAGCTGGGAAACTCCGCTTCATATTCTGATCTATGCGCATATGCAGGACTTTGTATCCAGCTTCCAAACAGTGTGAAGGTCTCTGAGCTACACTGCTCTGAACACAGCAACTGGCACAACTCTTGTGTAGTCTTAGTGAGTCCAGAAATCTCATTTGGACGCTGTAAGAACCCATCAAATTTACTTTTTAATAAAAAGTTAAGAAGCAACAAATTATGCTTTGGCTTACAAGACGAGAGAGGAAGGCATTGACCCAGGTCCCTAGAGACTGCCCTAGTTCTCCTGGTGTGCATGCTACAGATTAGTAGGATTTCCTATACAGTCTTAACATCTGCACATATATGATGTTACAAGGATGGTAAAGCTAAGGCTGAACTAAATCAGCTGTAATGCTGAAAATAAAGAGCTAAAGGTAAAAATAAGATAATAAGTTTTTTCCAAAAAAATTCTTCTATGGGAATTGAGAACCTCATGCTTTTGAGACACTTCCTTACTATGTGCCACATCTTTTTTAAATTGTTTTGGATTACAGTACTCTGTAATATTATAATTTCATTAGTGCTACTGTGGTTTTGTCCAGGTTTTCCTTTCAGAAACACATCTCTGTGTGCCCGGTATAGAGCCTGCTCTGCTGGTATAAAGAGAATGTGTACTAAGTGGGATATGGATACTTAATGAGTGTCATACAATCTGCTGCTGCTTCATTAGGTCTGATACCCAGGGATCCTAAAAAACGTGCAAAAGTTCTTAAATTCTGTCCAGATAAAATTTCCAGAAAGAAAAAGAAAATCCGGAAAAATGGTTGCTCTAACTACATTGAATGGCTGCCTATTTCATGTTTATATTCTAGAAAGCAATGAGTTCTATTAAAAATTAGATAAACTACCTTCTTTGTAGAAGGAAGTAAATACTGACCTTTACATAGTTTGAAAGTGAAAATACAACAGCTTATACTCTGAGTAATCTATCCATCTCTACCCATACCTGTGGAGCTATTCTGGATTTACAGTACCTTTTTTCAGTTCAGGATCAGGCTCAAAACAGAGTATATAAAGTGCATATACATAACTGTAGATTAAGTGGAATGAGCTGGGTTATTTTTCTGTATTCTGGTTACTAAAGGGCCTTCCATATAAAAGAGTCAAATCTCCTAGCCACTGGGTGCAGGAAATCCAAGGATGTTATTAAGAGGAGATACTGAGTAATTTTTTGCTGTGTAACTCTAAGTTCACGGTTTCATCTGGAACTGCCATAGCAACAAATGCCACCAACATCTTTGCTTTGCAGCCACGTTTCCAGAGGTCAGCTTTGCTGCTGCCAAACAGAGAGATGTCCAATAAGGATATAAATGTATGTCCTTTTTACATCAAGCATGTTACCTTTTGTAATATATTAGGTCAGATCCTTTCTAGGTGTAAATCAGGATAGCTCCTAGGAGAGTTCATCAGCTTCAGGAAAACACTGCCTCCTACAGTGATCAAGGGTCTGGCCCCAGCACATTGCCTTATACCGTATGGGGAGTAGGGACAGTCTGCTAATAAAATAAGACTCCAGTGTTTATGTATCTTGTGTTCTCCAAACCCTTCTTCAGAGGCTTTCTTTTTCTCGCTCGTCCAGGAGGAAGATGATGATTGAGTCTTCCTATTAGTTAAAAGCATTCTGACATTATACTTAAGATTACAAACTAGTTTTACTTTTTATTTTACGTGATGAAGGAATATGTATGTTTATCCCCCCTTTACCTACCTTCAGGAAAAAAAATTTTCAAAAGAAAGAAATAAACAAATTATGCCCATAAAAACTTCTCAGATATTCAGGGCCCTCCACATGCACTTTGTTAATAGAAATGATAAAAGCTTGAGTCCGTTGTATCGTATCTGTGAGTCATCACACTGCTCCTTGGATTAAGCCGATTTAAAATGTCTTGAATGCTGCTTTGTTAGTGTCACATTTAGATATCTTTCCTCAAGAATACCATTCTGTATCTTCCTGGAGTAATTTTTCTTTGATTTATTTCTACTCCTCTACCAATCCCAGAGGTGAGCCATGCTATTTTCTGTTAAGAGAGCGCCACTTGGATCCACTTAATGTTGTTTCCTTTACATGCAGTAAAATGGCAGATATTCCAGGCTCACTCTTTTAACCTCCCTGACCAATAAACTCTATATATTTCCATCTTCTGTAGCCCATCAATTCATCAAGATCTCAATTAACCAAATCTATTGTGTAATGCCCATGTGGCATGTAATTAAGAACCTAAAATGGTTTCATCTTCATTTTGAAAGGTATTATGTTAATACGTACTGCTGAAAACCAATACTGTAACCTTACTCTCCCTAGTAATCTGATGCTGACTTTATGCAGACTTTAATTCTTAAATAGCTACTATTTTTTCTGTCCAGCACAGCCAAAAAGGCACAGCAGGAAGATGGTGTCTGCAGTGCTCTGCCTCTGATCTCCTCAGAATGCTCTGGGTCTCAGGCTGTGGCTCACAGCTGCACTGCAACACCATTCACTACCAGAGTCCAGAACCCACACCAAAACATAGCAAATTGTTCTGCAATTGGCCCCTAACTCTGAAGCCCCTAACTTTGACAGCACAGATATCTGAACCCCACTGACATATCTGCCACCTTTGAGTGCAATAGACTTGGTGTCACTACGATTGTCACAAACCATCCAGACATGCTTAGCTGCTGGTTATAATCACATGCTGTAACCACTGCTCTTGCTATTTGCAAACCCATTGTTCATGAACTCTAGAAAAACAAAAAGAAAAATTGGTTTAGGTGGTAAAAAAGTTGTCTAGTTTTCTTCATATGAACAAGAAGGATTTAAAATACAAATGGTACTTAGAAATGCAACCATGCACTGGGAGCTTGGGCCCAGGGACTCTTTAAACACTTATGAATACCTAGACATGTTATAAACACTTAAATTCCCCACCCATGTTGTATGTACACAAGATAGTTTGAATGTTATACAGAGCTCTTAGAAACAAAATGTAAACAGACCTTTTCAATTAGCTGCTGTGGGAGTCTCAGAAATCAAATGCCAAAGTGTAGGCCTGTGAAAGCTGTAGGAGATCATTGGGGTTTACTTATTTGCTGGTATGACCTGCTGTCTGAGAACTAAATTGACACTGCTCCAACTTAGTGGGTGAAGGGAATAAAAAGACCTTCATTCTCCCCACACTACAAGAAGCAAAGTGGTGAGTTAGGTAAAGGACATCAGTAGAACGGAGAAGAATGAGTGCCTCCCATTCCTGTGGAAGCCAGCCACTGTTGGGGGCTGATGGTAAAAGGGCAGGGGAGGGTGTGGTGAAGTTCTGCAGGCTAGAGATATGAGCTTTTCCAAAGCAAGACGTAAGGCTAAAGTCTACACTTTGATCCCCATACAAGGTGATGCTGCTCCTCCCATCCATCTCAGCTTAGATTGGAAATACACAATCCAGCCTTAAGGGACTGCTCTCTTGTCTCAGATTTGATGGGTCAATTGGGATCTGGACAGGCTGTGTCAATGGCCCAAGGCCAATTGTTTAAGGTTCAGTAAGGCCAAGCGCCAGATCCTGCCTTTGGGTCACAACAAACCCAGGCAGTGCTGCAGGCTGGGGTAAGAGTGACTGGAAAGCTGCTGGGTGGAAAAGGACCTAAGGGTGCTGGTCAACAGCAGCTTAACATGAGCCAGTGTGTGCCCAGATGGCCAGGAAGGCCAAGGACATCCTGGCATGTATCAGCCATACTGTGGCCAGCAGGACCAGGGCAGTGACTGTTCCCCTGTACTCAACATGGATGAGGCCACAGCTCGAGTTCTCTGTTCAGTTCTGGGCCCCTCCCTACAAGAGAGACATTGAGGTGCTGGAGTATATCCAGAGAAGGGAACAGAGCTGGTGAAGGGACTGGAGCACAGGTCCTGTGAGAGGCAACTGAAGGAGCTGGGGGTATTTAGCCTGGAGGAGAGGAGGCTCCGGGGAGACTTTCTCTCTCTCTACAACTCCCTGAAAGGGGATTGCAACCAGGTGGGGATCAGCCTCTCCTTTCAGGCAACCAGTGACAGGAGAGGAGGATATGGCCTAAAGCTGTGCCAGGGGACATTCAGGTTGGACATTAGGAAGAAATGCATCGCTGAAAGGGTGATTAAAGCATTGGAATGGACTGCTCAGGGAGGAGGTGGAGTCACCATCCTTGGAAGTCTTCAAGAAACGTGGATATGCTCTTGAGAGCAGGGTTAATAGCAAACATGGTCGTGGTGCTAGGTTGGACTGGATGATCTTAAAGATCTTTTTCAACTTTAACAATTCTATGAGTGAGGCTCTACCTTGGAAAATGTTATAGAGGATAAAAAGGCTGAAAATCTCTAATGAAATAAGCTCCAGAAAATTACTTGCACTAAAAGGGAGAATGGATGGATAATTAGCAAAATTGACGGACAGCTGCAGGCAACAGGGACATTTCCAGAGCAGTTCTTGGAAACAAAGAGACTGAAACCCTCTACTTACTCCTGTCTGTGTAAATAAATCAAAGAGGAGGTTACAGTTGTCCCAGCCTGGCACTATCTGCTAGGTACAGCTGATGCTCTCCTTCCTGACCTCCGCACTGCAGTGCAGCAGCCCAGTCTAAGGTATAAAACTACTTTTGTGATAGTTGCTGTTCCTGCCATGCAACTGGATGGAGAAAGGATGGTCAGAGATGGGATGGTACAGCTTTGAAATGAATGAAATGCTAAGGAGAAAGGGCTCTATACCAGCAGTGGCTATGTTGTTCCTCTCCTTCTCCATGGAACAAAGGAGAAGGATAACTGACTAGACAGAGACTCTTGCAAATTTTTCCTTGCTAATAGGTTCTTAGGTCTATAAGATGTCCTTGACCTCACCAATATGATCCAGCTCTTCATTTCTTCCCTTGGAAGTCTGTGTAGCTCAATAGGTACTCTTTGGTAAAATGCATGTATTTCCAGTTGCTGGAGAAGTGAAATGCCTGACTTCCAGTGAGTTCTGACAGGATCCTCAGTGTGATGAGTTACTCTTTTAAAGAGCAAGAGCCATCATTTCAAAGCAAGAGTAATATTGTGCAGTTGCCTAAATGCAGTCAGTGGATAATCAAGGTAATGGCATACCCAACATAAATCACTAGGAGGAAAGAACAACAATGAAGAAATATTAGTGATGGTTGCATGCAAGAAAGTGGTACTAGCAGTTACAACATCATAATATGGCTGTATCATCCAGAGATTCAAAAAATGCTTTGTCAGAGACAAGTGCAAGACTGTTTAGCACAGCCTTGACTATAAACAGATAAACTGTACAAATACAGAGGATAAAAGCAAACAGAAAGGCAACCAAAAGAGAAGGTAAAATCCACTTTGTTTGCAAGGCAAAGATGAAAGTACAGGGATACAGTCCTGAAATGGGTTTAGCATAATGACAAACAGGGAGATTTGAGATGCACACTCAAAAAGAGGATGTGTCTTGTTAGACAAAGAAAGTGAGTGCCAGAGAGCAGAACCAGTGAAGAGGAAACTCCAGGGGAAAAAACTAGAGCCACCTATAGAAGCATGCAGGATATGTAAGATCAGAGACATGAAATAAGTCTAGGGAGAGTGCTAAAGATAGCAAGTCAGAGATGAAGATAAAGGAACCAGCTCAGAACTGCAGTTCTGTTGAAAAGCTCTAGGACCTCTGAATCCCTCAAATTTTTGAGGAAACCATTGGGGTGACAACTTGTGCATTGTAAAACTTCAGCTCCTGGAGTTACACGATCATATGGAGAATTAAGGATTTGATATTAAAACACAGTTGCTGTAGTTTAAATTGGAGGAAAAAAAGACATATTCTGCACAAATCCTAAAAAAATCCAACAGCAAAAGGCAATCATTGGGAAAAAAATTTATTCATCTGGGAATTTTTACATTATTTTAAGTCAAATAATATTCTTTCTGAACATTCAAAGTCCTCCCTCCTTCTCAGCCCCGCTTTGAGGACAGAAGTTCAGGGGAGTCAGGAGAAACCTTTCCAGTCCTGTTTATATCCCCTCACAGCCCAGTGATGACTACAGCAGTCTTGCCTGACATAAGTGTTATGGTGTTTTACATTGGAAACAGAAAATACACATTMGAAAAGAATGATCCTGATAAAAATCACAGAATCACTGACTGGTTTGGGTTGGGAGGGACCTTTAAAAGTTGTCTAGTCCAACCTCCCTCCATAAGCAAGGACATTTTCAACTAGACCATTTTGGTCAGAGCCCCATCCAACCCGACCTTGACTGTTTCCAGGGATGAGGCATCCACAGCTTCTCTGGGCAACCTGTTCCGGTGTTTCACCACCTCCAGCAGAAAAAATTTCCTCCTTATATCTAGTCTGAATTAACCCTCTTTCAGTTTAAGACATTAGCCCTTTTCCTATCTCTACTGGCAGTCCCTACTTGAAAAAAACCCTTTTTGAATGAGACATCCATGCAAACTTATATTCCTGAGGTTATCCCAGGAATACCTTTTCGAGTCTGAGGGGAGGGGGATGCTGTAACAGAATGCACACAACCGACTCCCTCACATGCCTTTGAAGTAGGGAAATGTGAAGTGAAGGGTTGTGCAAGTGTTGGGATCTCCCTTATCCAGTGCACCTTAGTGCTTAACAGCAAGAGTCCTTGTCTTCACAAGGAGGTGTTTGTGTAACACCTCCAGTAATAAATAATAAACCACCAAAAGAGAATGAGTTATGAAGACACAGGATGCCTAGTGCTGTACTGAGCTTGTCCAAGGAGGCCCTGTGAGCTGGAATGCTCTGTCTGGCACCTGTGCAGACAGATGTTGCTGCACTGACTCTGCTTTTGCTCACAGGGCCAGATGACAGCAAAGTCCTGAAAAATGAAACTTCTCCCATTCTGTGAGAAAATGAGAAGCTAACTTGGGGTATCTGCAGCAGCTGACAAATCTATTTGCTTTTCACTGTATCGCAGGATATCTGTCTTACTTTCTACTTGGCTACCAGCATCAACCAGCTACTAATAAAAAAATCAAAATAAGGTCCAGACTTGTGATTTCATGCTGTGACAGTGCAAAGCTTGCAAGATAATACCTGAAGGTAAGTGGCATGTTGTCGCAGGGGAAATATGGATTCTCCTGTACACCAGAGAATCAGTAGTGGCTTTTGGCTGTAGTGGACTGTAAAGCACAGCTGGGTGGAACATATGGAGAAAAACTGTAATTTCCTATCAGTAAGTTCATCAGGGTGCTGAAGAGTGTGGAGGGCTGTGAGCCCTCAAGGGTAGAGTTTTCAGCACTCCCCTGGAGGTAGTCAGAGATACCAACTTTCCTCAGGGTCATGGCGAGTTCCCAATACGCCTTGTTTCTTCATCTTTATCACCATTGTTAGCCTGTACCCTGTTGGCTAATTGGTTTCCACCCCACCCCGTTTTCCCATATAAACCCACGCCTCTACCCCTGACATGAGGGAGCTCTCGTCCCTGGCCTCCCCTTCACAGGGTGGTTTGGACAATAAAGGCTACCTCTGCGGAACTGCCATACGGGACTCCTGTCTCTCTTTCCCCGAGTCTGCCTCGGGTGATTTCACAAAGAGCTGAATCACTTGTAGCTGAGATATTGCTGCACTTGCTGAAATCACCTCTCACCTAGGAAGGCTTGCCAGTGCCCCTGGAAGAGTTGTTCTCTGTGGGATGCTCTCTAGGAAGGTCGGAGGCATACCGGAACTGGATATCATCACCAGGCCCTTCTTGCGACAGAAGAGCATAGGAGTGAGCAAGAGCACATGTTGTTTGTGCTGTGGGCTAAGCCTGGTGCAGATCCTGGCACAACATGGTGGGGAGGACACTGGAGCAGGCTGGAAAGACAAGTTTGATGGCTACCTGCACCTCTTTGGTAGGGCAAAACTGGGAAGAGAGGAGACACAGAACTGTGTCGTTTGCGAAGGACTGACTCAGGCAGTAATTTCTTTGTCTTATATATATCTAAAAAATTAGCTCTTGTGCAGTACTCACTACACTGTTAATCCTAGTGTCTGTCTGCCAACACCGAGGCTGGGGCAGTGAGTTTAAGCACAGCACATCTCTGGCTGACAGTTATCACCAGCCTTGGCTGGCTGCTTTTGGTCATCTCAGGCATGTCCTTAGTGTACCCAGCTGAACCAAGTGGCTCCTCCGGATGAAAACCATCATGTAAGGTTAAATTCCAAATCTTTAGCTATGAAACTGGAACAGGATGAGGCCGACTTACCGTATTGGACATTAGAGCTGAGCTTCTAAGCTCAGCAAGATTAGTATCAGCTCTGTATTCAGCACAAGGGGACTGAGTTTGTCTGGAGCACGAGTTCTTTTCACCTCAAGAAAATCTGCAGAAAATCAGACTCAGTGTAGGGAACTGGTGGTCTTGAAGCAGGAAAGAGCTGAGATGTGTTAGACATCGGAGATCTGAAACATGTGAGTGATGCAGCTACAACTGCGGCAGCCTGGAACATGCTGTAGAGCAGCAGAGGCTCCCAGTACTCTCTTGAGAAGCATTTGCAAAAAAATTGTAGAGTGAGTGTTTTAATCTACCTACCCTGGATGTGTGAAAGCCCTATGCATTGGCTTATTAAACATTGCAGTGGACTGGACAAACCGATTTTGCTTCTCTTTTGCACTGCGGCAAAAATCACGATATCTTTATGTTAAACACTGCACAGATGTATAGTCTGCTTCTGTTCCTGCTTTTCAAAATGCAGAAAATATATGACATGAAATAATATTGTGCAGATGGAGAGATGCACTGGAGTTTATTCTTCTGTATAGACACTCAGTTTTCTTTCAAAGAGCTGCCTCAGCTTCATTCTCAAATTCCAAAGTCAAGTAGATGAATTAGTGGAGGGGAAAAGTTTCCTGCATTTCCTAATTTAAAGAGTCCCATTCACCCCCGGGAAAATACCAGTTTTGAGAAAATATTTTCATTTTTCAAAACAACATTTTAAAACTAACCAAAGTGCTTATTTCAAAATGTCAATGCTTAGTTTTGACTTTCTGTTTTAACTCAGACTTAACTTTCTCTAATGCAACAAGGAAATTCCTAGAGAGAAAATGTAAATTTTTTCTTGGTCTTTGATTTTAGAGAAATCTGCAAAAGAGTGAACTCCAAGGATAACTTACAGTTCAAGAACATAACCTTTTGTTTAAGGAATATATAATGATTAGTCTTCATGTTAAAATTTGTGTCTTTGTTATTTCTTTTTGCCTTTTTAACATTTTTTGACATAGCTTCAAGTTAATAATAATTTATCCAACCTCATGGACAAACACATATTTAGATTAAAGCCAGGGGGAGGTTTGCCATCAGCACTAGTTAGGACAAGGTGCAGGCTCGGGTTCATTACCTCCATAATTTTACCTTACCAGTGGGTTTCAGCTGACTGCACATCACCTGATTCACAAGCTGATAATGCTGGATATTCAGATTCCACCATTCTCCTAAATTCGGGCCGTCAGGCTACAAATTCATCAGTGAAAAACCACTCATGTTGTGACTGGAATTAAATTAGCAGAAGAACTTCTGTATTTTACTAAGAATTAATCAGAAGAGCAAGCCTAGGAATTTAATCCATTTCTGTGTTTTGCTAGAGTCTTTAGATTATTGTTCTCTGTTTCTGTGTTTTCTCTCTGCAGAAATAAACTCTTTTCTTTTTATCTTAGAGGTATTCATGTCATAAAAATCTAATTTTTTCATACCATCAGTTGTCATTTCTTTTGTTATTGCACTATATCTTATGTGCTAGATTCTCCAATTCATATAGTAGGTAAGACAAAGACAAAAGAGGGAATCCTATCCAGAGATAAACTTTTTCATAGAGTGCAAAGGACCATGAAGCTATGGGTGGTGTAATTGTATAAATAATTTAAAAGGCAAAGAAAATAGATGTGGAATGCAGTTGCTGAACCTACACTTTCTGTCAGATGTTTAATAGTTTAATATTTTTTGTCAAGGGAATGAAGTTAGTTTTATTCTACACCCAAGTGCTAAAAATATACACACACACACACAAACACACACCACAGCATATGATAGCAATAAAAGATGAAAGTACTTTCCTGCATTAGCTGTACTGGCTCCAGCTGACTGACCCTGTCTTTGGTCGGTATCTGTGTCAGTGCATCAATGTTATGTTCTCTAAATTTCTAGTAATTTAAATATACTAAGCTAACAGGTACTGTTACTGGCAGAAAATGCATGTGAAAAGCAGCTTCAGTACTTTGGGGAAAAATCTCCTTTCTCTTCTCTACCTGCTGCTCTCCTAAAGACACCGGACGTGGGCCTGGGGCTGCATCCCTGTGCTGCAGCAGAAGGTTCCTGCCCTCCTGTACACAGATGCTGGGAGGATGAATGTGCTGCTGTGTGCAGCTGTTCCTGTGCTGTAATGATGAGCAACAAAGAAAAATCTGAATGTAAACCCCCGCATATGGAAATACAAGTATCTTTCACAGATCAGGAGTGCAGGTGGGCTTTTGGACACACAGAAAACGTGGTTCTTTTCTGTTTGCCTAGAGGAGCCCAGCTGGTACACCTGGACAAAGATACTGCATGGTCACACTGTGCCAGAACTCCAAAGAGGTCCTGCTGCCCAGACTTATCCACTCACAGATCCTCTTCAGCCAAACTTGTGGAAGTTTCTCTGTGGACAATTGTATTTCAGCCAAAGATAGGTTTGTTTAACATAAGCAGTTAAAGCAGTCCCTGCTGCAGAAGGATCAAAAGCTGTGCTGTATCCAATTTACCATGTGGCAGATAGGACAGACACATATTCTGTGTCAGAACACTCACAGTCATATATTTTTGGGAGGACTGCTTGTACTGAACAGGCCCTTGCATGACAAGCTTAGCTGTTAGGAGATTTGGTCCCTGTGTCCAAGAACTAAGTTTTGTTCTCAGTCTGACTTTCCATGCCCTGGTCCGCTTTCCGCTGTCGCCTATGGCTGGTAAAGTGCATGGTGTTGTTCTGCTAAACAGCTCCTGCACACAGCCTGACTTTGTATTCTGCATATCCATAGGCATCGCCTGATGAGAGGGGGCTTTGTGCTGCCAAGAGCTGCTGGTTGGAAAACTACTTCTGATCATGTATAGTGCTATTGTTGTTCGATACCACTGCTTGACCAGCAAGGCTGTCTCATAACTTCTGCTACGATATTCAAGGAAAACATGTATGTCAGCAAGGGATCCCGGGAAATGAAGCCTCAATGGCTTAAGAGCTGGTGAGCAACAGAATCCCATACAGGATGCAAAATTCACCCCCTTTGAAGGAGAAGACATATGGAAATATTTAGAAGAACTGGGAGTTTTAATTTCCTTTTCTATGAACATCATGTCAGGTGCTGAGGAGGCAGTCACCTAATGCACTTCAGTGCTAATTGAGCCTGTCAAAGTCAGTCTTCTGTGGAAGATGAGAAAAAGACAGCAGCTGAAAACAACAATGGGCTGGAAAAGACATTGAGAGGCCAAAAGAGGAGCAGAGCACAAAGACAGAGAAGCTGTGAAGCAAGATCTGAGCTTTGAGCTTATTTCAAAGGGGAGGTTAGATATTTAAAATTGAAAATAGTGATGAACAAGAAGGAACTGTTGGAAGTGTGGTTAAACTTAGCAGTGAATGATCATAGGTGGAGGACCCATACCAGTAAAACTGGAACTCACTGAGATTTCTTGCCCCCAGATTAACTAACAATTAATCTGATCTTCATTTGTTCTTCAAGAGTACCTGGTTCAACCCATATTGTAAATATTATAGTCCCACACTGAGAGCCCTATGCTCCAGAGCCATGAGATCAACTCAGCAGTACAGTTTTCATTGAAAATAAGTAAAGTCCTGACCTCTGCAGTTAGAAGGAAAGCTTATAAACCTGAGGGTAACTGATACAAGTAGCTCAAAATGTAGTAATGAAGTTTAAGTGTTACTCTTGTATTTCAGTGACAGTCCATACTTAAGCTCACTGCATGTTCAGGAAAAACACTCATGGTGTTTTAGGGCAAAAAAAGTGTTCAAAAGCAGGACTGGCTCATAGGACTGAGAGGGGCCTTCTGTATCATTCTTCTGGGTATCAAAGGAAATCACAGAAAAAACTTCATTGTGATGACATCAGCGTTCTTTGGATACTAAGAAGAACTGGCTACCACGAGTCTACCTCTGCATATCAGCATCAGAGATGATAGACATAAGGTCAATCCATCGAAAGAAAGGGAATTTTTATACACGTGATACTGTGTTTAGAAGAACCTTTCCACTTGCTCGCATTTGGCTGTAGAAGAAAACTCCCTCAGATCAGTTTCGTGAATCTGTTGGTGAGGGTCTTTGACCATCTTCACAGGGCTGGTTTATGTTCAGTGCCTACCTGCATTGTCACTGGACACACTCTCATGTTGCTTTACAGTCCTGACAATCCCCAGCTCTTAGACCACCATCAGTGAGGCTGGAAGTGTTTTACTAGGAAAGGGTTACACCCACACAGCTGGTCAGAAAACTGAACTGTAGAGAAGTGACCTTCTGAAGGCCAGTCAGCCATGCAGGGTCAGAACTACTCAGTAGAGTCCAGATCTGTGGGATTTTCTAGGACTGGGTGGTGCCTCAGTGCCATCTGAGTGGTTCAAGGCATCCCAAAGGCCACCTCTGAATGTTTCTTGTGTTACAGCGAGTTCCTCATCCTTAGCATTGGTAATCTAAAGGTAAAACTGGCACTGGAAAGTGTGACTATAAGCTTTTCAGTTAATATAAGCATTTTTCTGTAGCTTAGTGAAAGGGTTTTAGTACCTGAAAAACTGCCACAAAAGTGCTTCAGTTAATTTTCCTGATCCTACGCTTGTTCCTTTTCCTGCCTTCTTATTCCTTTAGAACTGACTGTGCAGCTATTTTGATAGTAACCCCCCAAATCTGATTTTCAGAAAAGGCTGGATAAGACTGTATCTATTGAAACAAAACAAACCAAAACAAAAATAGCTCAGATTAACCCTGGGTCATTTTGCTAGCAAGAATGGAGGAAATGAGCCATGGAAGAGAAGGATGGATGGGAAAGGGAGGGTACTGGAGAATGATACCTCGTCTTACTAACATCGAGATACCATCTGAGTGTTGGCAAGACACTTGAATTCCTCAGGCTCCTATGTGGTAGATATGTCTAATGTCTGTGCTAGGAATAATCAAGACACTGCGTCATCTGCAAAGCAGTCACATTGTCAGAACTAGTTAAGCTGGATACCTAAGCTAACAGCACAACCATTTCCTTAGATGCCTACATACGATTTGCTTTCACCCACCTTCACATAAAACATAAATTTAAAAGTCATTGTTCCTGTCCATAGTGGGATCTCTGGGTAAAAACTGAAATCAAAAACAAAAGGAAAGGCCTTATTCAACAGGAGAACAGTTCCCCACTTTTGCTTTTGTTTTTAAATGCAGCAATACAAATATTTATTTTGTGATAGATTATGGATGTACAACTGCTAGCTACACAGTGGAATGAAAATTAAATTTTCACCCAATAGGCTTAGATGGAACTTGCAGAAAGCAACATAAATAAAAAATGTATTATTCATTACTTCATTGCTTATTTGCTGTGAGGGATATAAGATTTTGCTGTTCAAGTGGCTTATGATTTCATAGTGCAACACAAATGAAATCAATGACCAATATGCCCAACATTTAAAAGCAATTCTTTATGAAATAAAACCTTATTTCCTATGGTGCCTTTAATACCAACTGTATTCCAACAGGTTATGCATTCTGAAAGAATCCAATTACAGAGATAATAAATAGGAAAGGGGAGTGGTATTAAAGAGATACTGAGAGACAAGGGGAGAAACATAAATAATACGCTACAGAACAAATGTTTCTCTCATTTAGCTTTGTGCATAATGATTAACTTGGTGGGATCCTGCTGGAAGTGGTAAAAACCCCAGCATAGTCCATTTTCAAAGGCCACAATCAGCAACGATTTATCAGCTGCTGTACTGAAGGATATGCTAATGTTTAAAGGGCATCAAATCAGGCCCATAAAAGCTAATGGAAGGCTTTTGCTCTCTCTGTGTACTGGATCAGGCTTGAGTGTACATATTAAACCAATAATACAAGTCTCCTTTTTTTTTTTTAATCTAAATCTCTACATCAAAAGACCCAAACTCCAAAAGAACTTTTTCAAGAATGGCAACAAATCACCAAAGGAAGATAAAAACTCTTTTAACTCTGCAAACTTGATGTCTTTCTGGCACTTTTTACTGGGGTGTCATTTCTCAAGATACTTGGAAGAAAATGTGTTTTCAAACCGTAAAATAAACTTAGTGGGGCAAAAAAAGGGAAACTGTTATGTTCTTCTGAAATGCAAAATGCACTACCTCAGGTAGCTGACTAATTAAAATATTGCTTCAATCGGGCAAATATTTTATAATATGAAAGTTTAAATCCGCAATCCATTATAGTGGAAAACAACAAAGAAAATATTTGCAAAGATAGAGACCTGAGTAGAATGCAAAATAAAAACAAGTGTTAAAAACACTGTCCTTAAACTAACATATTTCAGCTTCAAAAACTACTTTACAAAGGCTTGGGACAGACAGTTTTCTCTCTCGCAGAATGAGTATGTTTACAGGTACTTTAAAAAATTACAATAATATAGTCTCATTTCTTTTTAAGTATGCTATGCTGATTTCACAGATAAACAAGAGGCATTTTTTATACAAAAAAGAGAGACATTCTATGCTACTGGTTTGGATTAAGTACTCCAAGAAAATCATGGCCGAGACAAATATTTCCATGATTATATTCTAATGGTAAAAATGAAAGAAAGTAAAAGGATATTTAAAATAAAGGGCAGCACTGATGTAAGGAACAGGGATAAGGAGCTAAGGCAAAAAAGAAAAGTGTATGCCCAGTGAAAACAAGGTTAGGTAGTGTGGGAGAAATACGCCACTGTAGGGAGAAAATTCATTGAGCCAAAAGTCAGTTGGAGTAGAAGCTGGCCAGAAATGTGGGGGGAAATATAAAGAGTTTCAAATACATTATCGGCGAAAGTCAGAGCAGAAATAACATGCCTGTTACAGGAAGGGGATGGTCACTTCACAAACAGGGACAGAGAAAAGAAAAAGATGTTTAATGCTTTCTGTGCGTCTGTCTTCAGCATGGATGGTGGACTGAGGGGATCCCAGTGCCCTGAGCTGGAGGAACATTGCTGTGAGAATGACCCGTTCTCGGCTGAAGTTGCTGCTCCAGAGGGATCCTTATAAGTCTATGGGGCCTGATAGGATTCATGTGAAAACACTCAAAAAGCTGGCTGATGTCATCACAAGGCCTCACTTGATGATTTTTGAGCAGTCTTGGGAATCTGGAGAGGTCCCAGTTGACTGGAAGTTGGCTGGTATCATCTCAGTTTTCAAGAAGGACAAAAAGGATATCCAAACTACAGACCTGAGAGTCTCACTTCAGTGCCTGGTAAGGCTATGGAGATTATTCCGGGAGATACTGAAAAACACCTGAAGAACTAAAAAGTCATCGGTCACAGCTAGCACAGCCTCATGAGGGGAAAATTCTGCATGTCAAACCTGATTTCCTTTCATGGCAAGGTAATCAACCCAGTTGATAAAGAGAAGCCAATTGATGGAATCTTTTTACATTTCAGTAAATCTTTTGATACTGTCTCTCCCGGTGTCCTTGTGGACAAAATGTTCAGCTCACAGCTGGATAAACACATCATGCCATGGAGGAGCAACTGGCTCACGGGTCAGGCACAGAGAGTTACAATGAATGGGCTGACATCAGACTGGGGACCTGTCACTAGTGGGGTTCCATAGGGCTCCATCCTTGGCCCTGTTCTCTCTTCAACATCTTCATAAGTGACTTGGACACAGGACTGGAAGGGATGCTGTTATGGGTTAGAAAAAAGAAACGAAAATTTTTTTCCTTTCCCCTGGGGTACCAGGGAGGCTGTGTAGTTGGGGAGGGGCTGACCGGGAATTGATGGGCGATACTTAAGAACAAAAGRGAGTTATCTGTTCAGCTGCATTCCACGTTAATGACACAGAGTGGACAATACTTAAGGACAAAAGGGACCACTTGCCCAGCCCAGAAGCCAGGACAATTCCCTCAATTAAAGAAAACCAAAGACTTGGAAATACTGACAAGGGGGTTGTTTCCCCAGAGGCTGGAGCATCTCGAGAGAACTGCCAGAGACTTAGGCAAGAGGTGGGTGGAGACCGGGGCTTGCCTCACTCCCCACTCTGCGTTCGGTGAGCGCGGTCGTGTCTGCAGCGAGTGCCGGTTTCGCTCCGGGAACTCCGCCGGCTGGCTCCAGAGCACGGATACACTGTGACATCTCTGAGGGTCCCGCAGCGGCACAGGGTTCAGAGTTACGCTGTAACCAACCTCTAGCCGGAGCTGCTCGTCTCTGCTGTTTCCTGCCTTCTGCTGGTCTGTCGGTGAGTGATACCGAGATCCATCGCTCCGCAGTCAACCCTGCCTGCCTGCGCTGCTCGCTGCCCGCTGCCGAGGTTGGTGGAGCCGGGCGGCTGCTCCGTGGGTTCGCACCGGGGGCGACCTCCCCCCCTTTCCCGTTCGCCGGAGCCGCCATTGCCGCGTGAGGGTCGTCGCGCTCACGCCACAGCGCCCCCTGCAGCCGCGGGGGAGTCACCGCAGCCTCTCTGCCCCAGCAGCGGCTTTCTCCCAACAACACACAAGGAACTGATAAGGGGTTTGTCTGTTCTCTTATGGTTGCTGTTTAACCGTCTTGTTTTATATGTGTCTATATATATATATATATATATATATGTATATATATATATAGTTATATAACCCTAGTAAAGAACTGTTATTCTTTTTTTACCACATCTTTGCCTGAGAGCCCCGTAATTTCAAAGGTACAGTAATTTGGAGAAGGGAGGGAGGTCATCCTTTACTCAAGGGAGGTTTCCCACCTTCCTTGACAGACACCTGTCCTTCAAATCAGGAGAGATACTAAGTAAGTTTGCTGACGACACTAAATTGGGAGGAGCTGTCGACTCCCGCAAGAGCAGAGAGGCCCTGCAGCAAGATCTTGACAAGTTAGAGATGGGCAATCGCCAAACATTTAAGAAGGACAAGTGTGGGATTTTGCATCTGGGATGAGAAAACTCTGGGTGCGTGGACAGACTGGGGAAGGAGATGCTGGAAAGCAGCTCTGCAGAAAGGGACCTGAGGGTCCTGGTGGATGTCAAGTTGAACATGAGTCAGCAGTGCCCTGGAAGCCAGGAGGGCCAATGCTGTCCTGGGGGGCATCAGGCCCAGCATTGCCAGCCAGGCAAGGGAGGGGATTGTCCCACTTTGCTCTGTGCTGGGGCGGCCTCACCACGAGTCCTGGGGGCAGTTTTGGGTGCCACAATATAAAAAAGACATTAAACTGTTAGAGAGTGTCCAAAGGAGGGCCACAAGGATGGTGAAGGGCCTTAAGGGGAAGCCATGGGAGGAGCAGCTGAGGTCACTTGGTCTTTTCAGTCTGGAGGAGACTGAGGGGAGACCTCATTGCAGTCACAACTTCCTTGTGAGGGGAAACAGATGGGCAGGCACTGATCTCTTCTCTGTGACAGGACCCAAGGGAGTGGCCTGAAGCTGTGTCAGGACAGGTTCAGGTTGGATATTAGAAATACATGAGAGGGTGGCTGTGCACTGGAACAGGCTCCCCAGGGAAGTCTGCACAGCATCAAGCCTGACAGAGTTCAATAGGTGTATAGACAACACTCTCAGGAACATGATGTGATCCTTAGGGCTGTCCTGTGAAGGGGCAGGAGTTGGATTTTGATGAGCCTTGTGGGTCCTTTCCAACTCAGGATATTCTATGGTTCTATGACATAAAAAGTGGTTGCAAACAGTGTAAGAGCACATTTAATCTGAAAATCAGGACATTAGTAAGTCCTAAGTAAGGAATAAGTCCTCCAACAGGACTAATTGTGAAGCAAGAATAAAGGTCTTTCCACATGTAGCTGGACTGGTTCTAGGTGAGGTGGTGACCCACAGAAATCCAGACCTACTGCCCATGAGCATCTCTTCCCACCATGGTTTCACCTTCCCAAAATAGTGGTGAACCTAGCTTTTGAACAGCTTGGGTCTGTTCAAGACCTTCCCAACTTCTAGAGCATCTTCTTTTCATTCCTGTCTCAACCATCTTTCATAAGCTCTTTGTTTCCTTTGTATTCCTGCATTTCCTTCTGCTGTCCTAGATTTTGCTCCCTTCTGACTTGAAGGTCGGTATCTAAACCATTTCCTCAACTGCTCTGTTATCACTACACAGCAAATTTCCCCTCAGTACACATTGTGGAGCCAGAGTCTCCAGTGGCTCTTTCACTCCAGGCCTCCTAGAAAGTCTCCCCTGAGATATGTCATAAGTAGAAATATGAAGTCAAGGAACTCCAGATTTTGGCAGCGACTGCTGAGAACATGATGAAAATATGAAAATATTTTCATTCTCCAAAGGGAAGACAACTTTGTGATAAGCTTGAGAAAAAAAAAAGGAAGCACTACAAATCTCTTTACCAACAAAGACAAGCTTTGTTAGTCTATTTTATTTTAACACTGCAGTAGCCATAAAAGTCCTGGGCAGTTATTTCGCACTATCTTAATTTATCTGGTGATCTGGCTTTACATAGACACCCTCCTCCCAAAAAGACTCTGTGATTACTAAGAAACATTAACTAGAGAGGACAGCCCTCCATCTTCGTTTGAACTTTACCAAAGGCTCTGCCAGATAGGGCTGTGGAAATACAAAAGCTTTCCTTCCCACTAAAACACACCACACTAAATAGTTTTCATATTATTTTCTCAAGCTCTAACTGAGCAGATACTTGAAGGAAGAACCATAGCGAATCATGTAATGCTCGAGACTTTTGAACTTAAGTTTCCCCCTAGTAATCTAAATCTAGTTTCTGTGGACGCTTCTCTATATCTCTTTGTAAACTTGTACCATGTAGATGACGTGGTGGGTCTCAAAATGTATCACCAGGTAGAACAAATAGAGTCACCTTGTTCCCAGACCTTGATAGCAGCTCTGGTGGTTTTTAGCCTGATGCAAAAGGGCATAATCAGCACCAAGGCCTAAGTAAAAGTGGGCAAATTCCATGTGGAGAAACCTATGCATTGTAAATAATGAGAGCAATTAGGTAGCAGAACAATCTAGGATCCACCTAGGATCACCGTGGATTTTTCAGTCTTTCTTGCAGGTTAGGTATCTTTCTAGAAGCTGGGCAAACAAACACTCCAGCTGTTGAAACACGAGCATTAGCAACTGCATGCCGTGTATCTCTGGTCTGTACTGTTATGGATGTCAGAAAAAATGTTCTTATTCTTCTTTGCATTAATAAAATAAATTAAAAAATACCCAAACCCATCTTATTAAGCCATTTTTTCAGTGGTATTCCTACTATAAAATGAACAAAGTGTATATTTTTCACTATAAATGTAGCTTAGCAATATTTAGAACAGAATCTCCCAAATTCAGCTGGCTAGATAGCAGAGAAAAGAAATACCTGTACTAGCTGTAGAGTCAATAATTGCAATGACTTTTAGCTTTTAGCTTATGAATCTGGTGTCCTCCCTGTCAAAAGCAGGAGCAGCAGCTCTTGGCTATTGTTCAAACAACAAAAAGATACAGATACTCAGGCAACTAAATCTCCATATCCTCACTGGAAGAGTTAACATGTGGATCTTTGTATGCTAAGCAGAGTAACTTGTATATCTGTGGGGGTTTTACATATCTTTAGAGACAGAAGAGTTGAAATTTTGAAAGAAAAATCCTTATTTAGAAAGGCAGTACCCCAAAAGAGATAAAAAGCCCCAGACACTATTAATAACAAGATCTGACCAGCTTTGTAAAGAACCCTGGTGTGGGAGCTGTGAATAGCATTACAGCCTGAGAAGCACGAGGTCCTAAACTCGTTTGCTCGTTCTTGTCCCCTGTGGTCCAATTAGACTTTCTGAAGTTGCTCAACTTGAATCCTTGAAGGAAGTCCAGCTTTTAACAATAAATTCCCACTGAAATCTAGTTTAATCAGTGTGTTTTGGAATATTAAGCTTCCTCTCCAGTACTGTCTCAAGCATGAGCATACAGATGAACAAAGAATTTATCTCTGGTAAAACCTTTTATTTTAAAGATGATAAACTGTCGTGGCTGAAAGAAATGCCAGTTGAGCAGAATGACTGCAATCACTGGCTTTGTGGGACATCTAGTGGGAAAAAAAGGCTACTGTCATGGGTATGCAGCTTCTCAGACACACTAATACAAGGAGAAAGATAATCCTGCAAGCACAACAACATTAAGCAGAATTGTTGTGAGAAATATAAGGATACTTGCACTTGAGCGCCTGGGAGAAAAGTCATCTACTAGTTTGAGTGTGTTGCCATAGCATAAGCGCTTTCTTCTCTTCCACCATGGCCTTGCAGTACACACGCACTAACAGAGGCATGCCCCCTTCCAGCTGTCATCTTGCAGGTGGTAAAAACGGTGGTGAAGGTAGAGCAGCCCAGATATCAGCATGGGCTGACAACTTCAGCATGTTACGAGAATCTTGAGCAGCCTGTGCATTCGCATTGCTATTTATCCCAGCCATAAGCAAATAAGCTGTAGTGGGTCACATTATAAATTTACCCAATTCAGCATTCACCTCCTGAGAGAGCCCCTGAAGAGCTACAGGCCTTCTCAGTGTACCTTTCCAGCCTTCAGACATTCCTGGCACGGAAGCTCATTTGGGCTTCCTCTTTGTGTCAAGCAGAACTTTTTTCCATTCAAGTAATGAATCCTATATTTTAATCCACGCTACCATCTGGCATTCACAGACCTCTGCCAATGTTTTCCACACTTCAGAGCCTATTATGAAATACCTCATTTTGATGTCAAGTCTGGCACTACCTTGTTTCATTTAACATCTCTCAGTTCTGTGTTATTAAGAAAAAGAATCATAGAATCATTCAATAGTTTGAGTTGGAGGGGACATTTAAAGGCCATCTTGTCCGGCCCTCCTGCAATCAGCGGGGACGTCCTCCACTAGGCTGGGTTGCTCGGAGTCCCATCCGACTTGACCTTGAATGTTTCCAAAGACAGAAAATCCATCACATTCTTTGGCAACCTGTTCCAGTGCCTCAACACCTTCCTCGTAAAAAAACTTTCTTCCATACATCTAATCTAAATAGACCATCTTTAGTTAAAACCCACTACCTCTTGTCCTATTGGAACTGGCCCTGCTGAAAGGTTTATCCCCAAAGATTGGGCTCTCTTTCCACATGCCTTCTCTGTGTTGCTCTGTGTAGCCATCTCTTCTTTTCCACTCTCTAACACACCTTTTTCAGCAGGTAGCAGAATCTTTGCCTGTTCAATTGATCTTTGAACTGATGCTGCTGCTAATCTTGGTCCATCTTTGCCACCCTTTGGAACTTTTTCTCTTTTTTTTGAGTTCTGCTATGTCATCTCAGTGACAGCTGTTCTGAGCTGAGAACAGTGGTCAGGATACACTCACACCATGAATTTCTTTAGTGGCATAATGGTATCTCCCTTTTGCTTTCTTTTTCTTTCCTAGGAACTTTTACTATTCTATGCTTAACTGTCACTGCAAAGTGAGCTGATATTTTCACAGAAATATGTCTCCTTCCTCGGAGACAGTAATTAGTGCTGAATCTGTCACTGTACCTGTTTTTTTCCTTCAAATGCATTTTTGCATGTTTGGCAGCACTGTATTTCACTAGGTATTGTATCTTTTAGCCTACCAACAGCATGAAATCTTTCTGCAGGGCATGGAATCCTGCATAGCTGTTTCTTGGCTTTATTTCCCGGAGTAGTTTATTATCACGTGCAAAATTTGTCATCCTCTTCTCACTCCCTTCTCCTACATCATTTATGAGTATATCAGATAGCACAGGTCCTAAGATTCCCAGAGGACTGAGAAAACAGACTTTTATTCCTACTCCGTATTTCTACCTGTAACCAGTCATCAATCTGTGAGAAAACTTTAATCTCATTCTTTTACAGATTCGAGAGATTTTTTGACACTGAGAAATATTGTTGAAAGTCTCCTGGAGATAACTACGTGCTCACATAACCAAGAGCTTCTTCAAAGAGTTCCAACACATTCCTGAGGTGCTACTTTCTTCCCGTAAAGTCACTCTGAATCCTTTTCCCCTATGGCATGTCAATTCATATCTCTACTAAATGTAATTAGCAGGTGTGCCATGAAGCCTGAATGGAGTTTGCGAGGGCTATCTGTTCCGTCACGCTCTTTTGTATCATCCCTCATAGCCAGTGACTGCCCCAGGCAAGAGCAAACCCATCCTGGAGGTATCACAACGCAGGAATAGAGGCTCAATTGCAATATACAGCCCTGAGACTAGGATATATTAATGCTGGGTATTCATGTCTGAACGCATATTTGGTGTCCCTGGTTCTTTTAAGATCCCCATCCTTTGCCTCTTAAAAATAACTTACCATTACATCAATGACCACGGGCATCAATCCCAGCTCAGGACATGACACTTTTCCCTGATCTCAGTGAACTCATAAAACATAAACTTTACCTGTTAAACGCAGGTAAACAAGAGCAAGGTAAAATGAGTGAGAGCCATTCCTATTCTTGAACTTGAACAATTCTCCTTTCAGTCTTGTATATCCCAGTTCTTCTCTCCCGGTTCTCCTGCCCCCAAATCTCTCTTCAAACATAGTTCTTTTAGAACCAGCTCAAGGTTCACATCCGCAGAATTTCTCAAGTTCCCCAGGGTAACATATGTGTTGGGATGCTTGCCTGTCTTCATGAAACAGCTAATATCAGAGTTAGAGCCCTTAATTTTTTGTATATTGTAAAGTCAAGTAAATGCAGGTGTGCAATTTCTTTCATATTTGAACAATATATCCTGCAAAGACCTTCCTTTCCTCTTAAAAGTATAGTTCATGAAACAGGAGAGTTTACCTCATTTTTAACAATCACTGCACTACTGAGGTTCACTAATGAATATTGATTGTTAAGTAAGAACATTGCCTGAAAGACCAGCTTTGTATCATGCTTTGAAGGTGACAACATCTGGCTTTGATGCACTGCCACAGAAATTCTGGAATGATTAAGAGGGGCTGCCCTGACTCCAGTTGTGAAAAACACTCATTTACAGGCAGCTAGCAAAAGAAGAGGAGAATAAAGCATGTCATATCTGCCTTTTTGCCACGAGTCACAACAAAAATTGGCTGAGAGATATATTCAAGTAGTTAATTGAGCATTGCTTGTAATAAGAGACATAAGAGGGGTTTTTAATGCTAGAAGTTAGCCATGCTACTGCTAGCAAAGGGGAATTCAGAACATGCCCTCATACATCAAATCTCTGCTATGTTGTTTATGAGCAGCAATTTGAGATCAGGATTGGATTTGCAGAGGTATGTCAATTGTAAACAGTTTGCAGAAATGGCAACCAAGATTCCAGCATGCTTACTGTAGGCCTGGAGAGGTTTGTGAGGCCTTATTGTTCTTTAAACTTAATTACCAGGTACAGTTAAATCCTAGGCCAGATTTTTATCTTACATCATGCAAGGAAGGCTGAATTTGATCTTTTGAAGGCATGTCAGTCAGTTGCTGGGAATATCATATGCATAGTCAGCATCAGATATGCTCACTTATGCCATTTCAACACTGCTAAAGGAATCTCTCCTAGTATTTTGTGTTCAACCCTGAGACGAATTCAAATAACTATCATGAGTTTCTTGTTTAAAGTCCTGTGCAAAGGACTCTTCTCACTAATAAACCTTAATCAAGAATGGAAAGTAAGCTCTTTTATAATGCTTTGTGAGAAACTGAAACCATTTTATGCAGTACTACCGTATCAAAACTTATGAACTCACAAAATATATGATCTAGGGAAGAAACAAGATAGTACAATCATTTCAATCACAGCAAACTTTCAGTTCATTGAAAGACCGCTAAGGAAAGCAAGCTTGCTTCTAGTGGGTTTAAGTTGCAAGTGAGATGTTCTACTCATGAGAAAAAGATGAAACCCCCCACGTTAACATATTACCAGACAAAGCATCCCAGGAGCAAAAATGCAGGACAAGGTCGATGTTTCTAGTGTTCAGTATCCCAAGTTTTACACAAACTTGCAGTAAGTTCCAAAGACATGAGCTGCCGTTTGAAGAAATTCATGACAGTATTCAGAATCTGGGTTGCACAGTGTACAACTCTGGCCAGGGATTCTCTTTAGAGAGTGCTTTCTCTCTCTTTAAAAATCTACTCAAGTGTGCTATGGCAAGAATATTCAGTCAATAAATGGGGATTTGTAAGTTTAAAATAGCACCAGCTGAAATAGTAGGCTAGCATCATGTAAGCGTTTTTGCACTTCAAATTCTGATGTCAAGTTTTTGGCAGCTGACACAGCCAACATTTTTTCAAGCCACTTATATAATGCAGGATAAGTACCGGACTTAACAAAGAAACAGAGAATGGGTTTGACAGCTGAAAATTCCTACGCTGAAGAAGTGAAATGAGACACGCAAGCAGGTTTAAAACGCCGAGTGCCCAGCGGCAGGGCGAGGTCCGCAGTGTCCGGCTCTGCCTGCAGCAGCGAAGCGCGGCTGCTGCCGCGGGCGAGCGGGCACCTGCGGGGCGACGGAGGCGACGGGGTGGTGGCCGCCAGAGGGACCCCTGACCCCGCCGGACCTCGCTCGGTCCTTCTCCCGCCTCATCTCAGTGTTCCCTCTCCCGGCACAAGTCCCTTTCCTGCGCCCTTTTACCTGGCAAGGGAGGGTCTGTTTGGGCTGGTTTCAAACGCCAGGGATGTTCCTTCGGAAGGCGGATGGTTACGTGAGGTGGGAGAAGCCATGTTAAAAAATAAAACAAAACACAAAAACCCCACCAAAACCAACAACAGCAACAAAACAATGCAATAGGAGAGAAGTAGAAAGGTGGACCCACGAAAAAAAACAGTCAAAAAGAACAGGTCTGAGGGCACACACGGCATGGGAGTGGGGAGGAGAGGGAGGAGGTGAACAAGCACAACAGTAGCTGGCATAGAGTGCTGTTTTCTGCACTTTTATTAGAAACAGAGACACAACTAGGTGAAAATCTGAGCAGGAGTATTACAGAACTTTTGTGGATGTGACAAGCAGGTCAAAAGAGGTGATTCTGCCCCGCTGCTCTGCTCTCATGAGACCCCGCCTGGAGGGTCTCTAATACTAAAATGACACAAACCTGTTGGAGAGGGTCTGGAGGAGGCCACGCAGCTGATCAGGGTGCTGGAACACCTCTGCTATGAGGACAGGCTGAGAGCATTGGGGATATTCAGCCGGAGGCAGAGAAGGCTCCAGAGAGACCTTATTGCAGCCTTTCTGTATTTAAAGGGGGTTATACGAAAATACGGAGGTCGATTTTTTACATAAGCAGATAGTGATAGGAAAAGGAGCAATGGTCTTAAACTAAAAAAGGAGAGATTTAGATTAGATTTTAGGAGGAAACTCATTCTCAGGGGGTGGTGAGGCACGGAAACAGAGGATGTGGCTGCCCCCAACCCTGGTGAGGCACAGAAACAGAGGATTTGGATGCCCCAACCTTGGAAGTGTTCAAGGCCAGACTGGATTGGGCTTTCAGCAACCTGGATTAGTGAGTGGCACTCCTGCCCATGGAAAGGAACTAGGCTGAAACTAGAGGATCTTGAATGTTCCTTCCAACCCAAGCCATTCTTTGATGCTAAGTTAAGTTTTAAGATGCATATTTTCAGTTACTTGTAAAAAGTTTACCCTTTGTTCTCATTTTTCTTACATTCATCAGGGAGAGGTTTTTCCTAAGAATCTGATGAATTTCTGCTACTAGATGGGAGCACTTTCCAGATATTTTATATGAGTCTGAATAATTTCAAGATGGTTTGGGGTTTGACTTCCCATGGTTGAGATTCTCATATTACTGACACGGACCTTATTTTCATTATAACTTCTTGGAAATAAATGGAACTGTTCCAAATTAAAATTAGTTTGTTCAGAAACTTTGTCTTTAGACTGGAAAAATAGAGTTAAGAGTTATAAGCATGATTCTGAATATTCTGTTCTGTTGTTCTACTTATGGAGCAGCCTGTTTGGCTCACGTAATTATGCTTTTTATGGTCTAATTTTTTTAGTGTTATGTTAATATATAACCCTTGCAATTCTCAGGAAAAGATACTGAGGATCAGAGCAGAGCAATGCTGTTATGTCTTCAGAATTTCTCAAGGGATTTTCCCCACAAATGAACTTTAAATCTGGTTTTCAAATGTGTTAATTGCCCTATTTACTTCAGCAGGTTGAGTCTGAAATCTGCTGTCAACACTCGACTTCATGAACTTACTTTGATGCTGCTGCTCTTACACGGCCTGAAGTGTCAGAAGCGCTACCTGCCAAAGCTTCTCCAGCTTCACCACTTCTATTTAACGTTCTAATTTCAGCCTACTAACACAAAAAGACCTGGGCTTACTGCTACAGTCACACCAATCTAGTGAAACTTTGTGAAGGACCTACTTTTAATACAGTGTTTCTATCAGGGATAGGGCTGAGCAAAGTATGAAGGATTTTGCTTCACTTGAAAGCCTGCATGTAATCTCACAGTAGCCGAGGTGCTTCCTAAGCATGTTTCTCAGTTAACAACTCTGGACTTCTTATATTTTTGCAGAGATTGATGTCGTAATAAAGACTGAAAAAGGTGTAAAACAACAGTCTTAAATACAGCAGTAATGCCAGTAATTCAGTATGTAATTCCTTCAGTTAATGTTGGCTTTTGCAATTATTTGTGGTGCCCATGCAGCTGAAGTCTTTTTGAACAGAGAACATAAGAAACACCGGATACAGGCTTTGCATGCATTGTCTTCCTCAGTAATACTGCCCACTCCAGTCAGTCTCAATTTTTTCAAATGCCAGTTAACAGGTGTGAGAAATGCTACTTCTTACCCAGGGACCGATGTCTGCATAACAGTGATACTATCTTGGCAATCCAGTCTGCAGCATAAATATCATGGTGTTTGAGCCCTTGGGGCCTGTGGAGTTTACAACTATGCTGTCAAGATCTCTTCGTTGGGATAGTCCTTGAAGTCCTGCCAAGACGTAGGGGACTCTGCTGCTTTTATGTGCTCCCAAGCACAGCTCTGGCTCCAGGAGTCAACACTCTTGTCAGGCTGAGTGATGGTGTGAATCTCAACTCGCGAGCTGAGATTCCAGCGGGGAGTGTGACAGTGCATGCTTGCATGATGATGCCAGAGAAGCAGGTGACACTGGCAGATAGCTGCAAGGAATAGTAACTGGGTGGCTTCTTGTTACATATCCTCAGAACTTCACAGGATGGAATTCGAGAGAGAGGAACAGTTATAAAATGAGGTTACAAAATCCGGATGTCCTGATCAATTCGAGACAGTTGTAAGGTACCTAACACTGCATGCACAGGCAAGAACAGCATTCAGCACTGGGTCAGGATCTGTTTGCATCATATTTTGACTAATCCAAGGATTAATCACATTGCAAGTCAATGAGCTGTTACACTCTTCCAGGCTCTGCAGAGACTGCCTGGAGAGAAAAAGAACGGGTCGGTATGTCAAAATAGTGACACGAGGAGGCGCAGAGCAAGTATGTTTTCCTTGTAATAAAAAACTACACAGGCCCAAAGTATTTAAACACAGCTTGTAAAGAAAAACAAGAGTTAAAAGGGCAAAGTTTATCTCGGCCACATCCCAAAAAAATCAGAAAATTTGGATCAGTTCTGAATTTGGCCTTCTGCATAAAAAATAAATGGAGAAGAAGAGCAGAAGTTTGTAGTCTGAAGCACTTCACATTTGGTAGTTCTCAGGAATCCTCAAAGCCCTCAAAACAGAAAAAAACTCTTGCAATACACAGCATTGCTAACAGGTTTCTGTGCATTAGTTGCATTTCTGCTGCTGTTAAACCATGAATATTCAGATAGCAGCATGCCTGCTTTTAACGTGGGCCAGAATTCAAAGTCCAAACACAGCATTTAAATGGCCATGCTCATTCTGCTGACTGCTGGGGCTGATTTTGCAGTTATCCTCAAGCTCTATTACCTGCCACAAATAAATGAACTAAATCTTTTAGCTTAACCATAGAAGCTCTGCTGAATGTCAAGTGGTTGTTCCACTGTCTTGGTTTTCTGACTATTTATCTGAGGTTATAACCCTGTGAGGGTCTTTGCATATGCCTGTATTAGCACCAGCAACTACCCATGCAGTTCTAGAATGGTGAGGAAGGCTGCTAGACCACTCACTGCTTTTGAAAAGCTTTTCTGTTGTAGTTCACCCCAAGTACAAGGCAAAGTATCCAGATGAGACAAAAATCAACAGAAACTATATGTGAGACATAACATTAATAAATGTGTTGTACCTTTACCTGTGCTGACCTTCAGGGACAAATGCATTTAGATAAGTGTTTGTTTGAAATGGTTTTTGCAGTAAACAAGGCTGTTAAGTTTCATCCATCTCTTTTAAGACTCCATGAAATAAATCTATGTTCAGGATCAGTTCTGTGATTTACTCAGTGTCCTTTACCTCTCGAGAGGTTCCAGAGAAAGGCTGTTCTAATGAAACACTTCTGACAGGGTTGTTCCAGCTTCAATACTGGAAGGTTCTGAGTATCTTCTGTTCCCTGAAAGTAGCAAAAATTCACACAAATTACAGATTCAGAACAAATACATTGTTTTCCTTGATAAGATTAATTTTGAGCTCACTTCTGCAAGGTATTGTCTATTTACTGTAAACCTATGGTTAACAGAGCAGATTGTATTCAGTAGCCCTTTGTAAAATTGAGCTCCTATAAAAAGCACATTAAGTGTTGATTTCTGAATAAATACGAAATAAAGCAAAACTGAGTTCACAGGTCAAAGCTGTTTCTCCATAAAGCATCAAGGAAAATTACTCAGTTAAGTTAAGCCTGTGAATTGAAATCACTGTTGTACTACACAAGGATAAGGAAAGTTATACCAGGCTTGTGTGTGGACACCTTTAAATTCCATTTAAAAATTTAAGAGAATGGGTTTGTGCCTTTTCACATGGCTCCTAATGAAGCAGTCACATACTGTCAGACGAGGATGAGATGGAGGTAACCTGCAGAGGAGAAGCAGGTTGGTACCACAACATTCTGCACTTGTTGATATTCCCAGTAAACACATGTAGGCTGATTGCTAAACATTGGCTTTTCCCAGAGATAATTTGATGGGTTACAGTTGCAGGATTCAAACTGAAAAAGTATTCCCAGCACTCTGAGAGATGGAAGAATGAGTTTACAAGTTGACAGATTTAGCTAAACCAAGATCTTCTTTGAGCTTGTGTGAACAGAAGATTTGGCCTCACAAAAATTCCTGGTCATGTGGTCCTGGAGTAACAGTGGTGATGCCCACACCAAGGACCTGCAGCTGCTTCTTTCTGCTGTCACTTGTCCTTGAACTATCTCTATTTCTGTCCAGCACAGCTCGAGAGCTTGGGTACAGCTGAGCCACCAGATTTGCTTTTACTTCTGCAGCCAATAGGAATTTGCACTGTGCTGAAATACTGGGAATAGGGCTCCTTCCTGTGAGAAAGATGAGCTTTATTTTTTCTCTTCCATCTTTAATGAATTTTATATGGAATATGTTGTTCGGTTTGGTTTCTTCAAAGATTTTTGCAGAGAAATCTGTGCTGGTCCTGAAATTCCTTTTATTTCCTCTTCAGGATCTATATATCTATTAGCATGTTAAAAGCATTCTCTTGAGTTTCTTCATCACTACCTGTTTGTTTTCTGCTGCATTGTGCTAAATGAAGCATACCAAATACAAATATAGAGAGAAGGCAAAACTAGCAGTCCATTTCCATGCACTCACACTATGGTCTCAGGTGGCTGCAACCAGCAATCTGCTCTAATCCCATGCCTGTGTGGTTCATAATCTTGAACAGACAACTGCTGCTGACACTGTTCAGTGTGTGGTGTGGTGACTCCATCCTGATGGCAGTGGGTAAATGATACTGCCACCCACAAACACCTGTTCTGCCCACGTGGCAGCCTGCTGCTGAAGCAGCCTGTAGAGGCATGGCAGCCACCTCCAGACACAGGACAACACGCCCAATGTGCCCTCTGCAACGGCGGCACGCCTGCCTGTTGTTCTGCACACATACTACTCTGGATCTCGGCTCAAACATCCAGTCTATAACGTGACCCAGACCATTAGAACCTTGTGCATCACAAGCTTGGAAATGCAGATGAACAAAGTCTCTGCAGCAATGCCTTCAAGGCTGAAGAAGCCATGGCTAATCTTCATGCAGGGTCCTACTTAGGTTTTATAAACCCTGATTCTCTTCTCAAGCTGCTCCCAGGACTCCAGAGGCTGCTTTATAAAACATTGCTTAGAATTGCTATGCTCTTGCCTGCCAGGGCAGAGCAAAGCTGTGGTGAGGAGACACAACTTAGCAAGCTGAACCTGCACCTCCGTGCCTTAAG
Organism: Amblyornis subalaris; assembly: GCA_018881555.1. NCBI lineage: Eukaryota > Metazoa > Chordata > Aves > Passeriformes > Ptilonorhynchidae > Amblyornis > Amblyornis subalaris. The sequence continues at coordinate 459,292 of JACAXG010000176.1, read as the reverse complement.
ATTTCTCAGCTATTCCTTCAGTGAACTGAAAAAGCTGTTTCCTTAGGCATATGGGAGTACTGTGACAGTCTCACCACATCATTCCAGGTGTTCCCAAATGTAGGGCAAAGTTGTTCTCAACATTAGGGCATGACCCAGAAATAGGTTAGTCAGCTTTGTGCCTGCTACCATTGAATACACTGCTGCATCTAAGTGGAAATTTTATATTATTAAAATGTATTCCTATAAAAGAAGTTTACAGAATTTTCTTTATTTAGGACTTATATTTCAGAAAAATTAATATTGGAAGATAGTGATTAAATTATTAGTCCAACTTCATTTCACTCTCTATGATACCTTGCATCACCCTATTTAAAGGTAAAGGAGCTATATGAGTTTCCAAAATGAGTGGGTTTTACCTTCCTATACTTCAGGCTGTGGTTCCACATTCCCAGAGACAAGCATGCTGCTTTTCTATGACAGTAGGTGAGATGTGGGTAAGCATAGCGATAGGAAAGCTGAAGGTAAATGATAATGCAGAGAGGAGCTGAGGACATCAGGAAATTACTGAAACTGTGCTATACACACAGAAAGGAAGCAAAGTACTTTGGGGTGTCTTTGATTCAGTAACTGTTCCTAAAATTTCATATGCTATGCTTCACCAAAAACTCTTTTTATTCAGCTGCGTCTGTAGAATGATACTAACCAGGGAGGATCATGTTGCTGGAATTACAGTGGCTGACGTTACATCCTCAGTGCAGGTGTGCAAGATGCTCCTTTGAACCTCTCCAACCCACCTTGGGCTAAGCCTCAGCTCTCTGGAACACTGCTTTCCCTTAAGAGCCAGAGCAAATCCAAAATTTAAGCTCTCCTATGAGTGAGATAGGACTAGGAGATTTTCTGGACTAGAAATTTAATTCTGAAAACAACCAAGCAACCATAGAGTCTGTTGGGCCATACCAGTTGTTATAGGACACCACAAAGGAATGGTCAGTTGATGCATGATCAAGAGTTGGCTCTAGGCTACCACATCAGGGAACAGTTACTTTTCTTTACCAAGAAAAAAATCTGCCCTAGTCCAACCGTACAGTTGCCAACACAAGGAAATTCCTTTGCTTTCAAAGCCGGGTGATGTTTGGCGCTATCAGAGTGGAGTTGCTCTCCACGTCATTTGCTCATTGAGCACATTTTCATGAACAGCTAATGCAGAACAGGAATGCAATATAAATCACACACTACCTCAATATGCAGTATCTTCCCTGCCTAGACTGGCCCTCTGCTGAAATGGATGCCTTGCTGCAGTCAGCCTCAGCAGGTAGCTTATGTTAGCAAGGGAGATCAGGTCAGGATCTGGTACCAGACTGGCTGACAACAGACCTGGCGAGAGCAGCCTAGTCCTCACCTACAGACAAGTCTAGACAGGGATGTATGCTAAAAATGCAAGTTTAAACCTCATTCAATAGAGAAAAAAGAAAAATATATATGTATATATACACAACACTAGATTGGATTTATTGAGGGAAAAACAGGTACTATATAGAGAGTATAAAAAACCCCAACCAACACAAAATCAAAAAACCAGAACTTCATTCGTTTCAATGAGAAGATGAGACTCTGACTTATCCTGTGCATCCAAAAATAAATACAAATCAAGGCTTTTACTTACCTAGTTTGGAATTTTTACTATGTGTGGTCTACTGTGTGTAGTTGTACTGTGGTGGGACATTAAACTCTCTTTCTCATAAAATGAAAAAAACCCTTCCTAATCCAATTTTCCTCCTAATTCAATTCATAAATTTGCATTCAGTTCCCAGAAGTGTTCTATCTTTGAGCTTTAGGAAATGAAGAAAGTATTTGAACTTTAGAAATTCCTTGCATCATTAGTTTTAGCAGATGCACAATACAGTAATCATCACGAGTGCTGTAACACTCATGTAGATGACATTTTATTAAAAAATGGAAATATACAGATGTGCTAATCCCTGCAAAGTGCACATGCATCACCACAGATGACTTTTTATTCTTAGGCCATGGTGACCAAGTGAACAAATGTGTGGGCATTAATGATTTCCCCTGCAGTGTGCTCCACTAGGTCATCACCAGAGCACAGTGTTTATTCTGGTTGAATAAAATGCTCTGGGCAAGTAACATCAAAGAATCTACAAGGTTTGTATTTAGGGCTATTTTGTGTTCTAAAATGCACCCAAAGGACCGTTACTATCTGTACACATGCTTGTATGAGATAGCCCCTGCCTGGAACAAGCACAGACTGATCTCTTATAGAACTGCTGCTGCAATGCTCAGACATGTCTCCTGACTCTTATAAGATATATAGCAGGTATTAGTTATACTTAAGGATATCTGGTCTGTGAAAAGTAGAAACATAAGTTAAACAGAGGTGCTGACTTTTTGTCTGACATTGTGGATGACACAAGCAGCCAGATCACTAAGTGAATAAACAGAGCTTTTTATTTTCCTTGCGGCTATGTGAGCTCTGGTTATTTCTGACACACCTGCAAAGCCTCTATGGAGCTTAAAATAAGTGTCTCACAGAGAAAGTTTGACTCAAACACATGTTTTGTGGGGGGATCTGATTTTGGAAGACATGGGCCAACAGTACTATTAGAGAGACATACCAAAGAACTTGTATATGTACCAGTTAACATCAAATCCCTTGTTCATGAGGGAAAGGTTATTTGTGCACTCCTCATAAAAAAGGTAGAGCTGCATATTAAGGCAGATAAAACCCGCATATGGCTTCATATACTCTCTATTTCTTAGAACATTTGGATTAAGAGAGAGAATCTCTGTTTTGCCCCATTGCCTATTCCACAAATAAAATCACCACCACTTGCATGAGGACAAGTTATAAAGCAGCAGTTTCATTGCTTACAAAGAGCCTTTTTGAAAATATTGGCACCATAACATATGGATAAGATGCTGCTTCTGCCTGCATCCATGAGCCCATGTGGTGCACTACAATTTCCAGCACAATTCCTGGTCCAAGCAAGTACAATGTGTTGACCCCAGATGGGAAACAGTTGTTTCTTCTTCTTTACTAGAGGCTGAAGGTTTATTCCTTCACTGAAGGAATAAACAGAGCCAAACCAGCTGAGCTATTCATGCTGCCTCTTTCTGAGAATGCCAGAGACTGTACCTGAAGAGCCTTCTTTCCCAGGAAAGATTAACACTCCAATGTATCAAAAAAGATTTTGTCAGACAATTTTTTCACCTCCCCAGTCATAAGGGAAAAAAAATTTCCTTTAGATTTAATTATGACAAAGGGACCAATTATTTTTACTTGTAGTAGAAAGTGTAAGCACCTTCATGCCCATATTACTCAGTTCCAGTTCCTTCACTACCCAGAGGGAAGCAGGCTGTTTAACGAGGTGACAGTTAACTAAACTTTGTTTACCCAAAGCCTGTGGGAAGCAGTTTGAGAAGCAGAGGTGCAAATGCTACTGATGCTAACCCTCTCCTCATCAGATAAAGACATCAGCCAGAAATTTCAGATGGGCAGCTTTTCCATTTTCTAATTTTTCGCCTTGGGAATAGGTTATGGGTATGGACAGACTCTGGAGCAACATGGAGGGCTGCAAGCCTAGAAATGGTGTAATTTGCTAATCACAGCCCTGCAAATCACAAGCATCCTGCTATTTGGTTTCCTGTTCACCCTTAAGACTCTAACCTGGTTTGCAATAAATGTCAGGACCCCAAGAGTTTCACCTAGTGACAGTGAAGCCAATGAGAGCCCTGCTATCATCACAGATGTTGTAAGAGTACTCAGTGTCATTTTATTAAAAAAAAAAAAAAAAAAAAAAAAAACAACAAAAAAACCAAAACCGAATACGATCTGTCTCTTATCTTTCCTTTGAATACAACCTGACAATGACCTGTCTCCATGGGAGGCAGGCAGCAGTGTGTGCCAGTCCAGGTTGTGACTGAAGATGAACAAGAAAAGGGGGGATTGAGCCAATGGCAATATTCATTCCCCAGCACTTCTACTGCTCTTCCAATGTGCCTGATATTAAGAACATGGTATTTTCATAACACTTAGATAATGGCAAGTGGGTGTTTCTGTGGTGACATATTGAGAACTCAAAGATTAATGTGTCATTTTACTATTTCCATTCTGATATCTCTATGCTGATAAAGCTTGGCAATCTCACCATCCCATTAGTAATATTAAATACTGTGAACTTAGGGTTTATAAACCATTTTAAAATTGAATGTGACCAATAAAATGCTCTCTGGGCAGTTTTCCAACACAAGCACTTGCCAGGCTCACTATCAAAACATGGCATAGAAAAGAGCTACTAGACATTTCTTTTGTAACTGAGAGGAACAGTTGTGAGTTTTTGGGGTAGTCCTTTATAAACAAGCATGGAGATGAACATGAAGATATTTCTGGTTTCAAATAATATTACCACAAGCAGTAACATTTGGAGGAGCTTCATTTAGATTTTCCCATCGGTGTTGGATTGAATCTTTCGCAAATGGAAGCCTCTGTTATATCACTCTGTTCTGACAAACTCCACTCCTGTCATCCATAAAAGAGGGCATTATTTTTGTCAAAGAAAACTCAGAGTAAAGCCCAACAAGCATGAAAAGAGCTGAATTAAGGTCTTGGTGGGGTTTTTTCTTTCACACAGAAACCTTTCTTTTACTAGTACAAGGCTGAGATGACTTAATCACCAGCTTGATGAAGTCAACCCCTGTTCCAGTACACTTTCTCCAAGGTCATCCAATGATTCAATGTGCAAACTGAGCTGAGAACATAGGAATTGTGTCCTACAAGGGCAATAGTTCTACTATATTTATCCAGGCTCTTGTGATTCCTAAAGCCTTTTTTTTTTTTTTTTTTATGGTGAGCATCAGCAGGCAGCTCAAACCAGGCATTATTTGAGAGCTCATACAGAATAAAGTATGCAGCAAGTCACCATCAACAGACAGGTGTGAGTGCTTTGGAGGCCTTTGAGAAGAGTACAGAAATTCATCCAAGGCTCCATAATGAACTTTAACATTTAAACATTTCCTCAAGGGAGAAAGGAAAAAAAAGAATTCAATCACCAAATGAATGGGACTAGAACATGACCCCAGGAAAGGTCATTAAAGCACAGAGGCACTTTTCCACTCTGGTTTAGACACTAGAATGCAATCACGATGCCTGGCAGCTCTCTGCTCTTACAAGCACCTTAGTAGCATTACATTTAGATGTGTATATCCTGCTGCCTCATGTCTCAGCCATAACAGGATCTTTTCTCTACCCTGAATAAACAAAGTCTGATCTTTTCCCATATCGCTTCTATTTCAGTAGAAGTAAAAAGGTCTGGTTATTGGACTTGACTCCAGTAGGCTGCTTTCCTCTATATATGGGCTGAGGCACACAAAATGCTGAGCTCCTTCTGGACACAATTTGAACCCGGCCTCAAGACAACACAAGCAGAAGCAGATTTGCTCAGACTCACTTTGTTGGGGGACTTCCAAGAAAGCATCAAATAGAAGAGCAAGTGTTTTGAAACAACTCAGAGGGAACCTTGTGAAGAACTGAGCACCACCAGTACCTGTAAGGTCTGATAGGAAGGGTGAATGTGTTGGACATGGGAGTGAACTGGAGATGGCTTAGCAGATTGGCTGTGCTTAAATTTAGATAGCCAATACTAAGTTTTCTTCTCCCACCTACCTTCCCTTATAGTCATGCAGGGTCTTTCTTTGAGTTTACATTAGAGTTTGTTGCACCAAGCCCCCGACAAATTTAACAAACACGACTGACGAGAATCAGAAAACAAGAAATCTTTCATGCAGACTCTAAGGCCACATAAATAAAACAGTCATTTGTAGATTGTCACGGGGTATTAAAAGAAGGAAAAGGATCACAAGAATGTCAGCTTTAACAAAGATAAACACAACTTCAATCCAAAAGTATCTTCAGAACAGCTGCCAGTCTGGAAAACCATTACAATAAAACAAGAGGCTGTGTGGACTTTAGCACATGGACCCTGACTCACCTCTGTCCCCAGATGACTGCCTAAATGTGAAGCTTCTGAATAGTTAGATATAGTTAAATATTAGCAAGTATTAGCAAGTATGGCTGATTCCTCAAACCCTTAAAATTCTTCTAGGTGATCAGACATCCTCATGTCCAAATGTCACTCCTTAGGAAGGTCTCTTCACAGAGGTCTATGGGAAAGGATGTGAGATGAGAAGCAGAGCTGCTTACCCTTCTCATCCACATATCCTTTCTCTAGGACACTCTAACACCCTCTGATGGTATACACTGGGTTTCACCTATTCAGATAGCAGAGTAACCTGACTTGGCATCTGCTGTTGCCATTCAGTAACAGTTTCCTCTCCCGTGTCCATAAGTCATTGTTAAATGAGGACGGGAACAAGGCAGCTTCCTATTTCTGTCCTCCTTGATGACCCATAAACATGAAGTGCTTTGAAGGCTGATTCAGCCCTTTTCCAGAAATAGGTGTCCCTAGCACTGGCTCTTCCCAAACTCTTCCTGCCTTCTTTTAGGGCAGGCCTGTGGAGGCCATGCAAGTGCTGACCCTACACAGAGAAGAGACTGTGGGTGGTGAGAGATCTCACTGCACACAGGAAGAGGACACACAGGGACGCTTCTTACCTTACTCTTCCCTCCTGAGGACAAGAGTGCCCAGGAGTCAGGTAAGCTCAGTCACAGGTTAGGCTCTACTTGCTCTGCAAAACCATCTCATGCCAGAACATATTTGATTAAAAACTGCACAGCACACACACACACTCAGCTGCCTGCAAGTTGGCTGGGGCTCAGGAAGTCCCAAAGATGAGTTTAAAAATCTGTTCTCACAGCTTGAAAGTAATGCTCCTAAACCTAGGGACGGTGTCACACAGGGACTGATTAATAGAAGTTTGCCACGGATTTTGGAATGTAATTACCTCGTATCAGTGAAGGTTAATTTCAGTTAAATAGATCACAGCAATATCCTTTGAGTCTGGGTAAGCTGATCTAAGCTGAAGCTGCCAGTTCAGTGATTTAAAATTAGAGCAATGCTCTCCCTCCTTCAGGCCCCCCAGCATCATTCTTGTTACCACATGCTAACCCCGCTGCAACCTGATGCTGTACCCGATCAAGAATTGCTATGCTCAAGTGGGAGGCAATGAGAACACAAACACTGCTGCTACAAAAGTCAAATAGAATTTGCTTTATTACAAAAAAAGATGAAGAAATATGTGTGTCTGTTTCTGTGGCATTGTGACAGCCCTGTTTGCAACTCCTATGTACAACCATTTCTTTGTAGGACGGGGATGAGCCCTCTCTTGAGGAACTCCCCGAAGAGAGCATAATGCTACAGTTGTAAGGGTTCCTTGCTATTTGGAAAAGAGGAATAGGCAGAGAGGCACCAAAGGGATAACGGAGAATAAATACCCTTTCAGTAAAACCAGATAGCTAAAGAAAGGGAGGAGAAACTCAAACATCACACTCACCTATTGACCGATTATTAATAAGCCATCAGATAGAAAAGCAATTCTTGCTCAGATTTGTGGCAGTCTAATTCTCAAGGAAGGACAGTCTGGTGCCCTTCTCCAACACATCAAAGCCCACATCCTCTGTCCCTCAGGATTTGCACATCACTGCCTGGCCATGCAAAGTCTGCCCACACACAGGCGAAATAGCAATGTCATGGCTGCTGATCTGGCCCTTAGAACACAAAAACTGAGTTTCAGCCAGAAGAGAACAGGCGATTCCCGCTCTTAGGCCATTTGGGTGGTGCCTCATTGGACAAAAATTCTTTTCTTTTAAACATCACAGTTCAGGATCCCCTACTTACGTATGTGGACACAGTACAGCAGAGCTGTATCCAAATGTTTCCTAGGTATATTAGACCAATATAACAAAGATTCCACTGTCTTTTATGGTCTCTTTCCATTTTTTGCTGTCTTGTTACATGACAGGTCTTAAACCTTCTGTTAGCTTTAAGTCAGAACAAACAGCTCCAGTGCATGAAAGGTGAAAAAGCAGAGACAGACCATGTCACACACACAGCTAGGACTGGAATCACCAAAATGTCACTCACATACCACTCATATGGAGTCAATTTCTGGCATAATACACATATTCAAAAAGTCCATTCAGCTTTTGAAATGATCGATAATAAACCTATTTAATGGCCACATCTAGTAACCCACTAACAATCCTAGATAAATAACTTCCCTTCTCCCCTTTCACTACCTAGAACCTGTAAACCAAAAGCACTTGCTTCTACTCTCTGCATAATTTTTAAGGATGCAATTTTACAGTTCTCTGTACTGACTGAATTCTATATCCTCAAAACAACCATTAATTTTTCTCTTCCCTAATGTTTTCCTCTTTGCCTAAACTTTTTCCCTAATTCCCTTTAAAATACTCATTTTAATCCTGTCACCTGGTATCACTCAAAACTTTACTATGTTCATCTTCAACCCTGTTGACTCAGTCCTACTCTCCTGGAGATCTGAGCAGGATGATATATGCATTGCAGTCAGTAGAACAATATAAAACTGTTTTGAGAGAAGAGCCAGATGGAGAGAGACATATGAATCCTGGGCATATGAGGACACTTACAGGATTGACCCTGAGGGGTTTCAAAAGAGTTAATGCTGTCACTGGATTGAAAACTCTGTTTTATGCTAGTAGCACATAAAGCTTTTCACTCTTGTCTGTGGTCGCCTGCAACTTATCAATAAGTATTTACCATATATTTTTCACATAAATGACCTTCATAGTCTCAGTTCAGCATGCACATTAATGCTTTGTGCTGCAAGATAAATCTGTTGTTTAATAAAACTGTTGTTAGCAGCAACCTGAGAAATGTGTGATCACGTCTTTTCCATGAGGATAGTGTCCTTTTCTTGCTTTGTGCAGTAGAGGCTGAAGGGGATACAGCTAGGATCACTGGTAAAGTTTTCCACAACTTACATCAGAAAACTTTAATCTGTGATCTAAATTTGACCTTATAATACTTTGGTTTTACAATCCTCTTCACCTACAAATCAAAATCCCTGCTCCTACCAGGAGGAAATCTGGCCCTGTCTTCCCTATATCATTCTAATGCCAAAGGGAAGAGTTTCACAAGAGGAAGCAGCCAGAGCTCTGTACATCCTATCTAAAATGACATAACTCTTAGTAGAGCTTGACATTTCTCCTGTGCCCTCAAAGCAGTCAGGAGGAAAAGTTTTTGCTTTCACCAAACACTATCTGCTGAAAAGCAGATGCTGCTGAATGCATCTTTGATGAGAAAATACTTTCATACTGAAAATGAAAGACAGGCTGGCCACCAGTATGGGCCATCAGCAGCACTGGAACTATCAGCTAGACATAGCAGAGCCTTGGGGTGTAAATCCACTTTGTTTGGACAGCTTCCCCTATGACTAGTCCTCAGAAAAGCCATTTAGCATTTGCAGAGCAGCCCAGCAAGGCACCATGGGGCAGAAACAAGTGCCTGCTGATCCTCCTGAGAAAAACGTGCAGTGAGACACTCCTGCCTTGCACAGCCTGGGACAGCTCCTCTTCCTGATGCCAAGGACACATTTGCCTAGGTGAACCCCAGTCAAATTGTGAAGCTGTGTCAGCCACCAAAGAATGAAGACATCAGGAGGGCAAGAGAGATTGCCCAGCCTTTAACCTAGCAGTCCTCTGGGAGACAGAAGGGGACACACCTCTCAGCTCTCTTCTCCTTGTCCTGTTTCTGGACGCTGGAGAGCACTGGCCACAGGTGATGTAATGAGGGTGTTTGAACTCAAAGCATGAATATTTCAGATCCTATCTTCCCCTGATAATATCTGTGACAGCTCTTACCAAGTGTTGCACATCAGTGCACAACTAAACATGCTAAAATCCATGAGGCAACAGATCACACGTTTATGAGATGTTCAAAGGGAAAATGTGATGTCAACTCACCAAAGGCAGGCCAAGCACATGCACAGGAGAAGGGATAAGGACATCAAAGAGTTAATATAGCACCAGTCAGGACACTATTTTTGGACTGCCCTCTGTGAGGAGACAGCAGATTTTCCCAGCATGTCAGTGACCTCCTCCTGCCTACACGTATCTATGGCTGCATATAAGACTCTGCTCAGGAGAGTTATCACTGGAGCCTTTAAAAGCCCACAAACCCAAACACTGCATGGGAGATTGGACAGTAAAAGGACAGGGTGAAGGATTTTCTTAACTGATTCATCACTAAGACCGTTTTGGTATGTCCTAGTGACATGCAATAATAAAATTTGCAAAGTGCTGTTTTATATCAGGGAATTTACTGTTTGGGAAACCTGCTGTGAGAACAGCTCTGAAGAGACCTGCTCCTGAGAGCAGTGGCCACAGAAGTGGTGGCGTGCCCAGGCTCACTGTGGGCAGGGTGACGGCTGCCTCCTGCCTCTGTTGGGTGCAGGCAGCATCCAGCCAGTCACAAAGCAGGTGCTGCTTTTGGGAAACTGTCTGGGAACAACTGATGGGGTGAAAATTAAGTAACTAAAAATAATCATCCAAGTACTATCAGACTTGAATGATTTTAAGACATTACCCAAATATGACAGTTCAAGCTGGAAAGTCCTGGGTCCTATCACAACAATGAACAGTGATATAGATCAGCTCTCCATGGAGGAAGGACAACAGATGGGAGTTTAACACAGGATGACATTTTCTAATGTGCCTATGCTATTTCAGAGACTAATGTAAGAAAAATCTGGCCTCAGTTACTCTGTGTTTCCAGAGTTCATAATTCAAGCTCAGTTTAGCAGGTTTCAAATTCTGTTTCTACAGGATTTAAGCAGTATTATTCAGGAGCTGCTCTGAATGGAAATAGCCCTTTAAATATTTGAAGATTTGCTTGTTTATAGGAAAACAATTCTCCCATTGCAAAATTCTACATATTGAGTAAATCACATCTTTTGGTGATTCATTTTGCAATTTGTCTGCATAACGGATACAAAAGACTTCCAGCTGACCACACACCTGGAGCTTCTCCTCTGAATCCCACGGTGGGTGGCAGCAGAGGCCTGGCAGACAGGGCAGAAGCAGCCTGAGTCACCAAGATGTTTATCTAGACAAGCAGAGGTTGCAAAGGGTGACTTCTCATGTTGTTTTGTCCCATTTAAAAAGAGGAGGGAAAAAAGTTTTCTGGTAACTTAAACAAGAGAGACAAAAATGTTTGAGAAATAAATTCGTGTTAAGCATCCTGTCCAAAAGTGTCTGTGTACTTGCAGCAATATGCATAACAGACTCTGATTTGTTTGATGCTAAGCATGAGCAGAGCTTGTAGAGGCTTGAAAGACACTCTGCCTTCTAAGTAATGGCAAATATTTGCCTTTAAGGTGCTTGCTGTTTGATGCAGCCTGCAAACTACTCAGTCTTGAGAAGAAATGTTAGAGATGTCTATGATAGGAGTTGTCTCAATGGGGACAAATGATAGATGTAGCCAGGGATCAGGTGGCTGCTACCAGATGTTACAAAATTAACAGGTTTCTACAGCATGGTATCAAGATTTTAATGACAGTCATTCCCAAGACATCCCTAACTCAGAACACCTGTTGGAGGGAAACTTTAATTGAAGTCAGTATCAAAGCTGAAGTCTTTAAAATCCAGCTTAGTGGAGCTAAAAGTTAAGATGTAACTGTGATCTCATGTGTGTGTTCATGCTCTAAAGGTTTTGTCCATTCAAACACTTTTGCTTCATTCCAAAAAATACCTGGCCTCCCCCACCTTGTGGGAAGCACAGTGACAACCTTCTGCATTTTCACAAAGGACAAGGTAAAAGCACGGTGATTCCCTTCTAATTCATCTCCCAACACAGGGACCCAACAGGCTGCTTTGGTGTAAGCACTCGAAATATTCAGATCCCTGTACTAAAAACTGACCTCAAAAACAAGTGGGATGGAAGAGTCACCCAAACATCTCTCCTGTGCCCAAAGTGGGGTGGCATGCCTGGGATGAGGCAGGTACAAAGGACTGGTGGCTTAGTGAGCCGTAGGGAGGTCAGTCAGGCCCTAAACCAGCCTTTATATGAAGCTGACTCAAGTTTATCAACAATTTAATGCATACTTTAGTGAATGATTTCCATATAATTTGAATGGTCCTTTTTTCCGAGAATTTTCCATGTAATTTTTTCTTTGTGGATAAAAGTTTCTAAAATTATATAAAAAGTAACATTTTCCATGCCGCAAATGAGAGAATTATTTTATTGTCACTCCCCCTTACTGAGGTGTACAATCAAAGCCAGCACTATGAAACTCACAGGATAGGACAGGAATATAGAACTCATAGAACTAGACAGGAATAAAAAGCAATACCTACCAATCATTAATAGAAATCCAAAGAGGAATATTAACTTTTCATTAGCAACTATATTTTTCATTAAAAATCCATCAGAATACATTGCAGCTTGCACAGATTTGGGTCAATTAAAATCCACTAGAGTAAGAAAGCACAAAAGAAGGCACGAAAGAAATGTTATCAGATTTCACTAAACTTCTGTCTTTCAGTGTGGATACCTAGTTTACACTAGTAGATTCACTCTTATCCCAGAATTAAGCACATTTTATTCTCCTGAGTGTATAAAAATAATCAACTTATCAGGAAAAAAAGAAGAAAAAAGGAACATAATTTCCTTGAAATTCTGTAGGGCAGCCGTCAGTACCCACGTATCTGGCAAGCACAGTTTTACTTCAAATGGGGCATTCGGAGGTGACTTTGTGGAAATCATTCTGTCACTGTGACTGAAGAGAAAAGGAGGTTTAAAATTATTTGTATTCTTACTGTTCCTCCGGATTTTGGGATCACAAGTCACAATATAATTTTAACTCATTTATAAGGGTAGAAGGTTTGAAGCTTGTGTTGTTGGGGGGTTTTTGGTTTGGACTTTTTCCCTTTTTCCTCCTTAGACTCCTCATATTAAAAGTTTTGTAGTGAAAGGAATAAAAAGCAACTTCCAGTCTGTTGCTTGACTGTTTAGGACAGATGTACTGCCAAAGTCCAGCATACTTTTTTAACTGCTTACATGTGTACGCCAGATGAGTTTATTGGTGAAACCTAGGTTTTATTCTTGGTCATATGGCTACAAATTAAAAATACAAAATAAAATGACAGCTTCCTCCTACACGTTTGTTAACTTAATCTACTAGCTAAACTATGTTTCTTTCTTGCCTCTCTGTTTAAATTTGGCCACATAGGCTAAAAGTCCAAAGCTGACAGAGATAAGGAAATATTAGGGAGGAGTTACTGTTAAGACTCCATCAAATTGGAGTAGAGATCAACTGATGACAAACAAGTTACAAATGGATTTTTGGAAAACATATATATTATTAAGTTGTCTCACAACTGCTGGATCCTTGTAATTTGACAGTGTGAGAGAGCTCAGTCTCTGTTCTCTCCGGAGCTGTTGCAACTTTGTGAACTTCGTGCTTAACCAAAAGAGGACTAAAGTTTTTAGAAACTAAAGAATGGGTAAAATTTATTCATAGTGCAATTCTATTTACTTGTCTGAAGTCAGCCCAGTAATGAATTCCAACCATATATTTCACCCAGAGGATTTACTGAGTGAAACTGAAAAGGTGCTCCAAAACAGTCTGTCAGGTCAGGTAACACAGGAAAGGCCACACAGTATTGGAAACTCAGCCACAGTCTCTTCAGCCTATGGTTTGCACATAGCTAGTAACACAGAAATATCTCCTTGAAATTAGCTCTGCGAGTTTGGTCAAAACAGCCGTTGTAATTAACCCTCTGAACAATATGTGTAGGAATAGTGAATTCTATTCTACCTGAAGATTTTTACCAGTGTCCTTCAGACACATAGACCTGAGTTGAAACAGAAGGTTCACGCTTAAGACAAAAAGGGATTGTTTAAATTCTGTGAGATATGCTAGCAGGAATTCACATGTGGTCATCCTGAATTTATTAAATATGATGGATCCATGATGTGTTGTGATTTTTTAAGACATGGTTCAGGAAAGCTGCTAGAGGCTGGCTTCATCTCTCCTATATCTTGTCCTCTGAATAGCTTCATCTAAATTCAGAGGAAATCCTGTACTTTTCATTGCCTTCAAGAACTTGCAAGTCACAAAAAAATGAAAATAAACTCAGAAAGAAGTACATAGGATTTTCATCAGAGTAGAGAGAGAACAAGGCACAGACTCTGCCATCCTGAGGGAACATCTCATTCCCATGTTGGCCCCATGAACAATGGGTATATGCAGAGTTTTGGGGAACTGGACACAAAAGTTACACCACAACTTGCAGAGTGGAAGAATAAAATATTGGAGCTTTATTCTTCAGGAACAGTTACATTTGACTATTGAAATGTCAGCTACTTTTCCAACTATAAACCATCTATAACATTTAAGTTAAAATGAAGTACCTTGACATCTTTATGAAGAAGTCACGATTAAATTTTAATAAAAGGTTTAAAATTTACCAGTAGAATGCATTTTTTGAATGGGTCGCCCATATCAAAGATGCCATATACCATCACAGAGATAGTATTTTTAAAATAACTTTCTGAATTCACATCCTTTCAACAGATGATTCAGGAGGGAAGGAAAATCATACAGAGTTCAGTCTTGACAAGGGCAGAACGCTCGTCTCTCTTGCACTGATAGTGCTCTTTGAAGAACAGGTTAAATTGTGGAGAAGGACTGAGAAAGAGAGGCTAGTCAGAAGAAAGAGAAAGCTTACTCCAAGAGAGTACATGTTTTAGATGTGTCAAAATGAAGTGACTAATTAAAACAATAATTCAAATTAGAACCGTCTGGTAGTTTAACATTCCTCAGACCCTTATTCAGCAAAAGTTATGAATGTTTGCCTGGTTTGAGTCCCACCAAAGTCAATTAACAATCAAAGAGCAGTTCAGAAAGTTTGAAACCCAAGATTAGTTTTCCATATTTTTTTAAGTTTTCTGAGGCTTTGGTCTGGTGTTAGCTAGCTCAGTCCTGTGCAAAAGTTTTGTACAAGATTACCAAACTACATTTGGCATAGCCTATGTATAAACACAGCACTGCAACGCATGGGGTAAGGTTTTGACTCTGTGAATCATTGTGCTCAAGTTTTGTTTCCAATGGTGACCAGAGCCATCATTCAAGTGCAAGAAATCCTTTCTGTGGAGATCCAGTCACTGGAAAAGCTTCTTCCTTGTCCATTTATGGACCAGCATTTCCCTTTTTGAGGCCTTATTTCTCTTTTAAAATTCCTATATAATCTCAGCTAATACAATTGTTTCAGATTATGCAATTTATTTTGTTTCTATGACAACCAGGAAGAGAGTTCCAGTGACTAATTACACATCCTGGACCATGATCTTAAACTTCTAACTTTGCCCAAACTGGCCACATTACCATCAGTTCAGAACTCTTTTCCACATTGGTACAATGACTTTCTTCATTCCAGAGACACCATAAGCCCAGGAAGAGAAGGCAAGAAGTTCTACAAAATTCCCCTCCAAAAGTCCTGGTGTCAGTGTGTAGTAGAAAGCCTCTTCCTCTAACGGAGCCCTTCATGAGAGCTTTCGAGTAAGTCACGAATTCCTTTCCCTTAACAATTGCCAAGGACAAAATGCAACCCAGCCACAGAACAACTAAAGTAGTTGCTGTCACTAGCAATAAACTCCAGAAACTTTAGCAGAAACTTGAAAGCTCTCATACTACTGTAGAATAATAATTGGAATTCCCTACTGCTCTCTCAGACCAGATAAAGTCCATTTCTTTGATGGCCGCTTCAGGTTTCATTTTGGACTTCTGACCTCATGAAGAAGGATTTGTGGTGATTTTCTGATACAGCTAACTTGTCAGAAATTTGGATGTATCCTCTTGTTATCTCAAGCAGTTTGGACACATCCTTACTAATGTTGCCATTTGTGTGCTGGAAAGGTTTTATTGCTGCTATTTTTGAGTGATATCTTGTATTTGCCACAATCTTGCTTTCCTGTTATATTCTCTCCCCTGCTGCATTTCAAATAAAGGGTTATTGATGAATCTTTTTGACGCACACAGGTTGCCATCATCTCATCATGTGAGATAATGGATGTAGCTTGTGGAATATTGTGCTATATATTTGGGAAATAATTCACACTACAAGTTCCTTAATGTATATTTCACACTGAGGAATGTGTCTTATCTCTTCTTTTACAAACTTAGGCAAGATCTGCAAGTATTCTTAGCAAAATGGGAAAAAATGTTTGGGGGAGGTAAAAATCCTTCTTGGCCTCCGGAAAATGTTTGTATGAATTGTCTGAGTGACAATCTGAAACCCAGCAAATTACTTGCTTTTCCATGAGACCGAGCTCCTTAGAAGCATATTCTATTCTGAGACCAGTGAGCAAGAAAGAAAATAACCTTGCAGTATCCTTTAAGCCTTATCCAAACAAGAGTCAGGACTTTTTTTTAGGTGACTAATGGCTGTAGGTGCCTTGAGACTCCATAAAGAGGTCTGATTTCCAGGGCTTAAGGTGTTGCCTGAAAATAGCAGCCTTGCTGGTGCCTCTTGTTAGCCAACCTAGTACACAGGCACTACAACTCAACACTTTTCCTTTACATCAACATCTACTGCGCCCTACTGATGATACTGAGTGCAAAACAACCTGCAACGTTCCTGCTTCAGAGACTCCTCCATGTTTCATCTCCTGCACAACAGAACCACCTGTCCTGGTTGTTGGGATCAAAATTGAGTAATTCAGTTTGTCAGACAGTGAAATTTTGGAGACTCTCAAGATTGAGATTGTCTCTACTTCCAAACCCCAACTGGGAAGAGAAGAAAATGAAGTGCTTTGCCCCTTTAGATGTCAAAGATAACCTCCAAGTTGTAAAACAATCAACTCACGTGTTATAGAGACCTCAAGCAGACAGACTAAAGCAAAAACAACCAAGGTGCTAATTTCAGCAATCGATCTCCAGGCCAGGGCTCACTTCAAAGGATACCCGTGATCATTTGAGTGTTAACATTTCCAAACAACTAGCATAAAAAGAAATATCCTGTACTGGGTTAAGTGACTTTTTAAAGGAGTGTAATTCATTTCGACTGATATACCAGGGAACACATGTTAAAAATCAGACTCTCTGCAGCATATGAACTGCTACAATTAAAATAATGAAAGTCTACCCTCTAGGGTAAAAATGCATATGCCTTTACCAATGATATAAAACAGCAGTGCAGCATTTTGAAGGAGAAAACTCCACCGTATTTTGAAAGGCACCCCCAGACCACCTTCAAGAAGGAATCACTGCCCACTAAGATTTCACTCCCAGTATGCTCATCCCCTTGTGCCTTAGAGCTTTGTTCACAACCATTACACTGTAGATGGCTTAGGACAGCACTGGGCATGGATAGTTTCACTGAAGATATTCCCAGGAGAGCACAGAGGATGAAAGACATTACAGCTGGAAGCATTTACAGCATAAAACTTCATGCACATTGCCCAGCATAGCATGGTCTCTTGCCTCCTCTCTGACTGTAGAATTAGGATACCATGTGTTGTAACTGAAATAAAGGGAAACACAACCATGTCTGCAGTCAGAGAGAGTCTACATTTCCCGAGCAATGCTGTAACGTTAAACATAGCTATTATGAGTGAATTAGTCTCTCATATTCTATCTATATAGTTTATTTTGCTTGTCATGGTCAAGCCCGGGAAGACAGTAAGAATGTTATCCACTAATAGTGGATAGTAGGTCAGTACTTGCCTGCCACTTTTAGCCAGTCTGCTTTTCAGCAGCCGGGCCTTCCATGCTAGAGAGTCTGTGCTGTCAGACCAGCGAGCAGAGACTGGACTGGATTCCTGTCAAACCCCACTGATAAGGGCATAGTCACACTGGCCTGGGAGGAGGCCAGTTCTGTGGTCTCAGACCCAGTGACTATTCATCACTCAAAACTCTTGCCTAGAGCCAGGTCACATTTTCAGGCACCTCAGAAAGTTATCACCTCCCAGGGAACCCAAAGTCTGCCAGGCCTGTGTGGAGCATTTAAGCTCTCTGTTCAACTGCAGCATTAATTGTAAGCTGCTCATGTGCCGTGGCAAACCACAGGCTCACTTGCAAGACAGCTCGGCTGCCTAAGTTATGTTCCAGCTGCCCATTGTGGATTCCCAGATAAGATGAAATAACTGCCATATGAGCACTCAGCTCGCTTCAGAAGAAGGTGGAACAGTTTCAAATCAGCAGGCAACTGAACTGACCCTGTTTTGCTCAGCCGTGTTTTTCTGACTGATAGTGCAAATTCTGTCCAACAGGTTCACTGTGTAAAGTAACTGCTGTCTCTATCTTGTTAAGACTTGTCAGTCAGGACTTCCCTAACCTGGTACTCCCAAACAAACATTTTGTAACATGGCAGGGTTCAGGCTGAGCTTTTCTTTCCATCTCAGCATGCGCTTGCTCTGCTCAACTCTCTATGCCGATTTCTGAATATTTCTTTTAAAGAAGGCTAAGGCAGATAGGTGAGCCTTGGACTTCTGGACAAGAGATTTATTTCTAGGAAATGTGTTAAATTGCATCCAGAGCCTGTTATAGATAATATTTCATTGCTGACTGTCATTGTCGGGTGACTGTCAGTTCCAATTTGGCTGGTCAGTGCAAGCTCTAATTTGGTCCAGGAGGATAAAGAGACCACAAAATTAATAATCTGCTGGTTACCTCACAGACAGCCACAGCTGAAAGCCCTTTTCAGACTACCCATAAAGGCTTTGTGTGGCTCCAGTGGCCAAAAAAGTGCACATTTGGAGCTCCTGAAAGAAAACGATGCCTGATTGCCACAAGAGGCTTTCCATGTGAACCTGGTTCCTGGTTATATGCAACGTCATGTCTGCATGGAAGTCTCCTCCCTTGCCATGGCAATACAGAGTGCCATGTTTACTCCTTATTACAACTCAAGGATTTCAGTTCCCTAATGTGAAAATAGTGATGGCATCTGTATAATTTTCAGCTTGATGTTGGCAGTCGGATCTCTACTCATTAACTTATGAAGAACCCTACCTCACATTTTTACTCTCAGACATCTTGTGCTCCATGAAAAACTAAGAGGAGAGAGCAGTTTCCCTTGCCCATCTTTGAGCTGCACTGATCAGTTATACACAATGACTCAGACTATAATGAACGTGTATTTCAGGCTATGTTCAGTTCTGCTGCTCTGCTGCACAAAGCAAGAACTGTCCCTCAGACACAGACAAGATGTGCTTGGCACATGGGCTTTGCACACCAGGGCAGCAGAGCCCTGGCTGGCAGAATGCGAGTGTCACCAGCAGACAAGAGCTTAATGCCTTCCAACACAACCTTTCTTTCACCAACAGTCAGCAAAAGAATTGCAGAATCGCAGAATATTATGAGTTGGAAGGGACTCACAAGGATCATCAAGTAAGCGCCTTTGCTTCCTTTCTTAGGAATCCCAAAAGTCTGGGATCAATGTACAAAGAAAATGAATTAAGGCCACATTGATTGTGTAATGAAAAATACAGACATAAAGGTAGGAGCAGACTTGAGTGAAAGCATGTCCACCTAATAGGAAAGCCTATTAGGGTTTCCTCTGTCTCACCATGCCTTCACTATTTTAACAGCAGAGAATTAAACCTGACTATGTTAAAAATGGTCAATTGAAAACTGCAAATGAGTGCAACTGAACTCAAGGTCCTTGTCCTTCTCCACTCTGATCTTCTTTGTCACTGTCATCTCTTCTCTTCTCCCTTCCTTCCTCCCTTCCCCGTCAGCATTTTTGAAGTTTATATCATACTCAACTCTGGCATTTCAGTAATGCACTTGGAAGTTGCTCCTAGAGGCTAAAATTTATTCTTCCATCTGAGGTTTTTTTTGTTTCACTCTTGAACAGGCATTTCTTGGAAGGGCAAGTACTCACAGAACCATAGCACATGGCAATCATGTAAATATTAATATTCACACAGCACTGAAGATTACAGGATAATTAGAAGCTATATAACCATGTAGCTCAGTTTATAAAGAGTATGACAGTTATAGGACCAAATTTTGTCATCCTTCCAGGCCTGACTCCTTGGAATCTCTTTTTTCCCCTTTGTTTATGAGGAATTAATCATTTGGAACCTGATCCAAAAAACTCTAGAGTCAATGCAAGTCTCCCATTGACTGCAGTAGATTTTGGTCTTCGATTAAGTAAACTCTCTTGAGTCCTTGGCAGCTCAGACCTCAAGCACATTACAGGCCTCCTGGTATCCCATCACTCAGCAGCATCAAAGTGAGTCGTCAGAAAACTTCCACATGAGATTCACCCTTGGAACAGATGAGAGGGTCAGGCAAAGCCTTTCACTCAGACAGAGGACATGCATGTCCTCAAGCACATTAGGTCACGTACTGCCAGAGCCTCAATAGGCTGCAATGTCTAAGGCTCCACTGCCTGGCTCTGCTCCCACCTGGCAACACCAGGCCAGGTCCTGGCAGTCAGCGACACTCACATCCCCCCAGAGGACAGAGGGTCTGTGGGGCTGTGCCATGGACAACTCTCTACAAAAGGAGCATGTAGTGGGATCTCTGAGAGTGAAACATGGCTTGGCAGACACAGCATTAGAAAAGAAGAAAGGAGCATTTTCAGCTTCCCTCTCTCCTCCTCAGCCACAATTCAAGCAGACTTTGCTTTTCTGGTGGTAGCATCTATTTCTCCCTCTGGCTTGCACACAGTAATGGAGACAAACAAATAAATTACCTATCTGAATACAGCCCCTGGTGTATTTGCCTTATTGCTTTATGAGTGCTGTTTACACGCAATATCTCTTTTTACAGATTTATTCCTTTAACTGTTTTCCTTCTAGCTGTAGAGAGATAGCAAACATTGTGATGAAGAGATGTCAATGGACAGGTTTCCTCTCACATGTTGTAGGAGGCCTTGACGGAACCACTTGTCAACATATTACATCCCCTACTGAAAAAAAACGGATGTGTTTTAGACTAGAAGAAAACTAACTGGTGAATAACAAACAACAAATACTGGCCTTTTCTTTTTCTCTTAGAAACTGTAGAAAGTCAGGCCTTAGTTAATTATATTCACAGGGAGGTATTTCAGAGATATTCAGAGAGCAAATGCATCGCTCTACTTGAACAACGAAACCTAAAATAACATTTTATGGCACTCTACCTAAACAAAAAGGACCTACTTGGAATACCTTTTTAGTGTACTTTCTGTGCACACATGTTCAGTAAAACCCAGAAACGTTACAGAGAGTCTTTTGAAGTGAAAGTGTTGCTCGGGTAAATACATGTGGTTTAGGTGTTTATTATTACAATATGTTCTGAAGCTGTGTCCATCTCATGTTTCTGGAAGACTGGATTGAAACAGACACCTTTTTTTTTAAAGTCAGTATATCACCATCGGATTATTGCATGGTACCTAAAAGAAACCAATTCATAAGATATATTTTAAATAGTCCACATTTCACAATGACTTGTTTCTTCTTCTGCCCATATACACTCTGTGCCCTGGTGCTGAGGTTTCACAATACTATCATGCCCCAGCAGCTTATTCCCCACACTCTGTGTTGCTCCTCCCTGATCATTTGCATACCCTACAGGACAAGTTGGCTCATGTTTTGGGCAAAATTTCTTCAGTAAATAATGCTTGAGCTCCAAATAGTTTGTGAAATTGTTTGAATTACATGTGTAAATAGATAATTTAAAAGCTTGTGTTGTAGTGTTAAAATATGAATTGTGAACGTTTTCTCCTATCCAATTCCACAACTTTGTATGCATCCTTGAGAAGGATGAATTCCAAAATATTACCACTAATGCAATCTAACCTGTGCTTTTTGCAGTCATTCTGAAAGCCAACGCATCGTTCATTTACGTGAGTTTTCCCATATAGCAGTCTCCCACTGATCCCTGAAACTAAATACACAAAGCAGGCTGAACTGAATTTTGGCTTTGATGGTGGATGAACTGAAAGAAAATGGTTTGCTGTTATGAATTTCTGCTGCTACATTTTTATTTTCATGTAAATGGTTGAGATTCAATTTAATTATTACTGACTGTTCAACACTAAGGGAAGAAGTGATGTGAATTTTCTCCGTGCTCCCACTAATGCCTTTTGCCTATGTCATGCAGTTACAGGGAAGGACAAGAGTTGGGCATGGAACACAAGCTCTCTGCTGCTTCCTCAGCAGTGTGTGGAGCTGCAGAAACAGTGGTAACCAAAGCTGTGAAGAAGCACTAGTTGGACTTCACACACATGAATTCAACACTGTAGTGAATTTCCTCTGGGGTGTCTGTAGTTGCGTGTTCCTCTGAACAGCAGTATGTCTACATTTAACAAAAAAAAAGGAAACATTTCTATTCTGAATCTAAAAATTAGCTCCATCCATTCAAATAGATGCTCTGCATTCTTCTGAAAACTGTGCTGCCATAGATGTACAGTGGGGCCCAGCATGGTCATTTCTACAAACCTCTATAAATAATTGAAGTCGGTCAATGCCAACTACTATAGAACAAACTCTTACTTCAACTGAGAGAGATTTTATGTTCAAACCTCACAGTACAGGACAAGAGGGATACTGCCTTGCATTTGGAAAAGGCGTCACAACTTTACACCACATAAGGTCAGCCCCAGCTCCTGAGTAAGACATCAGGTCATATGGCAAAGAATACGAGAATGAGACCCGGGCCAGGAGGTATCAATGGACATTTTCATTGAATACTCAAAAAGTTGAAAAAAACCCCCAAATATCTCCCAGAATATACAATAAAGCCATGAGCCAACCAATCTGTTTCTTTATCTTGATTTCTTACGTGTATTAATATTTATTAGGCACATCCAACTAACAGTAAAATTATTTGACTGTGGATTTGGAAAGTGGATTAAAAAAAAAAAGTCATATATACTCTTTCTGATGATTTTCATAATATTCAGAGCAGCTGTCTGATGGTACCAGACAGGATGGTCCAATGCTTAACCACAAGGATGTTGCAGCAAATTTGCCAGCATGCCTGCATGAGGGCTCTCTCCCTTCATGTTCAAGGCCGCCAGAGAATCACTTGATGACACCCAGGTACAAAAGGAAAGCTTTCTATTTATATCAGCTCTCAAACCCATACAACCCTACCTTTTCTATAGCATTGTCCCGTATCTTACTCTGCCTTGGGCTTTCAGATGTCTATTCATAAATCAATTGAAAATTAATTGTCTCCAAATGCAGCCTGTCATTTATGAAAAATCTCACCATAAAGCTTATTTGACAGAAAAGGAGATTCACTTCTAATTTGAGTAAAAGTAGTATTAGAGCATCTATTGAGGGTTAAATTTGGTGTGGCTGTGTCTCACAACCTTTGGTTCTCCATGTGGTTTGTTATCCCCATGCCTAGTCTCAGTCACAAGCTATCATCATACACAAGATACCATCATCATCTCTGATCCCATTAATGGATTTAGAACAAGTGCATTTATTATTATAGAAGTTGGCAGAAAATTCAAAGGCACAGTGGGTGAAAACTGTGAGCCACAGAAACATACATGCTGCCAGCTCTGGCACCAAAGGAAAGCCCTAAGGCCACAGCTCCCATCTGAGCAGTGTCAGACCCATGGAGGACGTCTCATTAAGCTGGCTCTGCCTGGAGGTGAAGGGAAGAATGACAGGGAAAGAAAGTCATCAAGAGAGAGCTGATCCCTTCAACCAGGACCGAGTGGGACCTAAAGAGTGCTTCCCAAGCCACAGATGCAAAAGACAGAAAAACTCTGACAAGGTTTTTGGGGCAATGACAAGTCAGCTGAAAGCCAAAAGATCCTGTTAGATATGAGCTTGCTGTGATTAGATTAAGTGTTCTCTTTCTGTAATTTCTTCGTTTACCTCTTTTATAAACATTTCTAAATGTGTTGCCTATATTGGATGCTGTAAGTTCTTCTCCTGGCATACTTCCCAAAACTCTCCTTTAATTTAAACCAGGCTAAGGTAGCTGGGTAAGATCAAAGTGTTTTTCATCAAGACTGGTGAATTAAAAAATATGAGTACTAAGAAACTGTATCATGTATCCAGCTCCCCAACATACTACAAGAAAGTCAAAGGGTAAAGGACCTGCCCTTACAGAAACTACATGAACTGACTGAAGACTTGGCCCTTCAAGAAAGGAGAAGCAATCCTGTGAAAATAGCCTTCCCCGGCACAGACAGAAGTGGTGGAAAGCAGTTCTGTGCACAAGGAGCCTCCAGGAAATTCAGAAGATTTTTCTAAAGGAAAAGCATTTTTATTTTCCATGATTGCACATGACAGACAGCATTAGACATTTTGGCAGACCTGATGCTTTCAGAAGTCACACGACTCTCTTTATTTGCAAAACCAACCCTGGAAAATCAAAGTGCTGCTGAATAAAACCTGGGGAAATTTTGAGTGTGCTAAAACTGTAGTTTCACAGTTCAGCTTCAATATTAAGCCACTGTTGTGCCAGAGGGGCATGAAACATATTTCAGTATCATGTTTTTTCTCTTAAGGTTTTCAAATAGGGCTTTGAAATTAAAAAAAAATCTATTTGTACAGTTGTGTTTAATCTGCATGTTGGATTCATGTGGACAGGTCCCCTCTTTTAAAAAGAGCAAAATTCTTTGACCATAGAGTTAAGTTTTGGTGTGCATTTAAACTAGCTTACTCCAACTAAAGTAGGATTCACAAGATGCTATCACAATACAAAGTTCATTGTTATTTATAACCTTCTTCTTGCCTTAAGAAGCAGTGGAGAATGGGATTCATGCTAGGTGCCACATCAAGAGCAGAGCAGACTAGCTCCACAGAAGGAGCTTATTGTGCAAATAGAGACCTGGTGCTGGGAAACACACAAGCCCTTAAAAAGCACAATGAACACAAAGCAGCAGCTCCCAGGTATTGGAGTGGGGGATTGGCCAGAAGGTTTAGGCAATGGAAAGAAGAAAGCTGCTGTAAAATATGGTAGGCAGAGGCATAGGAGTGGAGTGACACAGAGTTGAAGAAGCTGAACAAAAGGGAATGGGAGAGTGGACACAAACGGGCAAACATCATGGCTAGCTGGAGTCCAGGCAAAACTCCATAGAGCCTCCGAGTGCCAGAAGTCCTGGGCTGTGGCTGGCTGCAGTCTCTGGCCGGTTCCTCTGCAGGCTTCCCTGTGGGCCACACAGTGGAGTGGGGAGGATGAGGCATCCGGGCAGGGCTCTCCCCTGCACACCTCTGGGTTCAGAAGGTTGCTGGCAAGCTCCATCTCTCCCCTTCCCCTCCGTGCAGCGGGCCCAGTTTTGGCTGCCTTCACAGCTGCAGCTGTTCCTACCAGCTGGAATCAACCGTCCTGGCCCTGTTCCAGCTCAAAAGCAATTACATTCTTGCAAGTGGATATTGCAACTTCCTGTCCTAAACAATCATGTACTGTTCCTCTGCACTTTTAACCAGCTGCTGTCTTCTAATCAGAGATGGCTGCAGGCACAGGGGTGGGGCCCTGGAAGAAAGGTGATGGTGTATCAAGTGAAGATCATTCCTGTGCAGGTTCACCTGCAGTTTAGAGAGGTCAGGGAGTGCTTCCTGACAGCCCTGGAAGTCTTTATATAGCACTCAGTGCTTCAGCAACATACGAGTGATGAAGAACCATATTACCTGGGCTAGACATTGCAGCAGGAGAGTGCTTTTTCTTGGCCCCAGTCTTCCAGGAGAAATCTTCCTCTGTGTCTGAACTTCATAAAATAAGGCATCTCCAAGAGCTTTGGCAAGAACTCCCTTGCCTTTGCCAAGCATTTAAAACCAGAGCCTGGCCCATAACAGCTGGAAAAGAATTTTGTAAAATATCTTAGTGCAAAATTTGGATGCTGAAGGCATCCAAATGATAAGTGGAATTACTGGTTCCAAACTAACATACCTACTTTCCTGCAGTTGGTCGTCTAAAATTCTTCCCCTCAATCTCCAGCTTCTACATTGTGTGCACATGAGAAGAAGAGGAGGTACATATATTTCTATGCTAGAGAAGAACCAGCATCTGCCTGGGCAAAGCCCAAGGCATATTGTTCCCTTCTAACTTTGCTACATGAGCAGTGTGGATCTGAAGTGTTCATAAGACTTTTTATTCCTGTAACTTTTTCCACACCTGAGTTTTTTCAGAGGCATGGATTAGTCAAGGTATCAACCCCTACGAGGAAGGTGTGCACACATTCATGAATGTAAACACAGCACTGAGCAGGACAGAGTGATGCAAAGTACCTTGAAAGACAGAGTAAACACATGGGAAAGCTGGCAACCAGGCTCCCAAGTAAAAGGCTGTGAGAGTGCCTGTAAAAGGTCAGAAGGATTTTGGGGATAGAAATTCCCACTCAAACAGGCACCATCTCTTGTAAAAAACAGTAGATCCACACTGACTACTCAGGACAGCTAAACCCCTGATTTTGTCTAAGAGTAATTGACTACACATTGGGGGAGGGAAGGCTTTTAAACATTGCTGATTCTTACCTCCTTAGTTCCTAGTGCCTAAAGCTTGCTGTCTGTAGCGGCCTGGTGATGTGCCCGTGGATTACTCCCATCCCCATGTCGATGGGACAAGGCAAGTCACGCAGAGCCGCAATGAAAATCTGCCCAGGTGTCCTACCCGAGGTCTGTCACAGCTCAGGATGGGAAATACCCCATCATCTTGCCGTCATTCTTCTGTCAAGCTCTGCTTGCAAGATACTGCTGAGCACTAGGACATTTCACGGTTACAAATGACGTGTTTAGTCGTGGCAGAAATACCAAACGTTCTATTAACAGAACAGTCCCTTAACATGGCTAAAAAAGCCTGATAGATAATTTCTGAAACTCTGAAATTGCAGATAACATTATTTCCCATTTACTTTAATAGACCGATATTAAGTGATGCACTGACAAAAGAAGCATTTTGCAAAAAAAAAAAAAAAAGTTAAACTAACAGTCACATGATCTTTCCACCTAGAGTTTTAGATTTGTGATAGGTTCTGTCTTGGCTGACAGCCAGGCGGTCCTAAATATAGTGTAAAACCAAATATTTAAGTGTAAGTCTGGACAGGGTTTTTGGTTGGTTTTGGGTTTGGTTTTTCTTTTTTTTTTTTTAACACATTTCTTTCAAGTGCTACAAAGTCGGCTGCAGATGCAGAAATTGATAAATATTTCTCCTCCAAAGGAAGTATTATATGCCCTGGATTCCCAAGGTAATGCTACAGGAGAGCAAATACTAAAGTACTATGATGTATGGATTTGAGTGTCATAATTTATAAAAGTGTCTCAAAGTGTTGTACAGTACAGAAAAGCACACAGATAAATCATAGAAATATATACACTAGGTTCAGTATATTTTCAGCATGTGCTGTCTGCCAGTTTGTAACATATACACCTGCACAGGGGAGTGCTAGAAAGTACATTCAACATTATTTATTACCTATTGTACCGCAAAGCTGTCTCTATCTGCGTGTATCACTTGAATCCTCTACTTTGCTCAACTGTGCTCCATTACCCGCAGTTATCTCGTCTGTATGACATTACCTGAGCAAGGCCAGGAGAGTGAGAATGAAACTCAGGGCCACTGAAAAAAATATTTAAACCAGGATGTCTTATTGAGTTTCCAGAACATCCCGATCCCACATGAGATTCTGATTTTTTTATCTTTTTATTTTGTTTCATTTAACCGCTTTCTCCAGTTTCTCCCCCTGCTAGCTTTGTGCTGGATGATCTCCAGCCTGTTTCACAAATGGGAACACCTTATTTGTCCCTTCAATAAGTAATTTTCGTCCTTCCTGCAGCTCTGCTAACAGCCTCAGAACAAAGCCTTCTGGTCCCAGAAGTCAGACTTACCACACAAAAACAAAACCCTTCCTTGCACCAGTGAGTGAAAGAGTGGGTCTCCAAGAGCCTGAACTAACAAAAGTCAGATGGATCTCCAGTCTTCAGCCATGGCTGAGGAAATACTGACATGAAAAGACTGCTTATAATGGATCCAGCAAATTCAGTATCAACTCCACAATCATCACTGCAACGTTTTTGTTTTCTTTTTTCTCTAATTAGAAAGCTTTGGGCTTTTTTAAAGTTAAAGTACTGGGAAAAATAAAATAAACCAAAGAGAATGTTCTTCAATTCCTTCTATCACTGGCTTCACACCCTTACAGCACTTCCAACACTTGATAATATCACCCATACCCTAAATATCAATCTCCTTCCAATCCTCCTCCCAACCTTCTTTCTCATGTAAATCATCCTGGTCTCTTTTCTATAACCCAAATAGCATGTTTCCAGTCTTCATCCCATGCTCACCTTTTTCTTGCCTAATTGCAGTTTTCTCAGAGCTTGGAGTGTGACCTATTCTAACCTTTTCAGTTTTCTAGGTCCTATAAATCAAAGAAAAATAATTATCATGTTATCACAAAAATCAAGACAATTGCCATAGTCATGAAAGGAGTTCCTCCTTTTCTTACTATCATCTGTGCCTTCCCTATTCCTTGTGCTCCATAGCAATGGTTGCACTGATTGGAAAGCTTTTGATTTGTTTTTGCACTGGCACATCACTTGCACTCTGTTATTGGATGCCCCATTCTCTTGGGAATTTAGATTGTCTTTATTAATTGCCCATTAGTAACAACAGATCATGTTGATTAACAGTTTAAAGAAAACAAGCAGACAACTCCCATTAGTTTTTAAAGCTTCTCTTTGAGCATTATATTTAAGTAGCTCCTCAGGGACTGCTCTTCAAAGTCTGGCCCATTTTGTTGACAAGAGTCTGCTGCAACATACCAAGCATTCAAATGAGCAGAAAAGGATTTAATGGGACTCTGAACCTGCCTAAATAGGCAGATGCTCTCTTCCTGTCTACTCTTGCAGGACGTTTTATTTTCTTCCCGCAAAATCTGATTATTAAAAAAGGAGGTTGAGGACATGACTTTTTCCAGGGTTATGCACCTCTGTTAAATCTATTAAACAGCATCTAGGATCCCTATGCCTTACCATAAGCCAGTAAATACTATATAACGGGAAAGAGATTTTTATAGCCATACCTTTTACTTTGAGCTGTGAGCGTACAGATTTTCAGGTTTGGAGAGGAGAGGTTTTACTCCAAACTGATCATTCTTGTGTTATTTTATGTGTCAAATATAAATGCTGGATGGCCCATTCCTGTTTCAAACCACTGTTATGTACAGGTTCTCTATCACTGTAGCTGAAAAACAGGAATGTTTTTTATTCACTACCATGTATGAAGTGATGCTGAGTTGACCCAATATCTTTGGTTTGGTACAAGGTAATGAACCTCCACCATACACTGCTTTCCCCAGCAAAACCCCTTCCCCGCATTTCTCAACAGCTTTGTTCTCAGAGCTGAGACACTCCTTTTTACCATTTCTAACTCTTCTAGATGTACCTATGGACACATGTGCTATAGACACATGGTTTGCACACATACTGTAACTTTTCTCTCTTCACCTGCCAGATTTAGCATGGAAGAGGCTGATGGCCCATGCAGTCCAAGATTAACACATGGCCAGATGGAGGCTGTACAGGATAATGTCCCTGGATAGATTGAGGAGCCTTCCAGAGAAACCTTCTGTAGAATAATTCAGGCTGGAAGGGACCTCTGGAGGTCATCTAGTCCATCCCGCTGCTCCAAGAGGGGCCAGCTTCGAATGTAGATCAGATTTCTCCAGCCATTCCAGTGTCAAAATGAGCTGGTCTCTGCCAGAGACCCAATAGTGACACTTCCCAGAACAATAACTGTATATAGCAGCTTTCCAGTGAATCAGCTGCAGAACAAATAGGTTTAATTACAGCCACTACACTTCCACTATTGGGTACTTCCATGACAGAGGACAGTTCACTATACCTGTGTCTTCCCCTACAGAACAGAGGCAACCAGCTCGGTTGTATAGTAGCTATAGACAATCACAGGCTAAAAAGTTTGGTGCCCTAAAGTTACAGACTAGTCACATGTTACTGTCCCATCAGCAAGGTGCTCAAGTCACCTTTAGTCTGTCCCACTCCGGGACATAAAATAAGCCTTTCTTCTCTGCAGCCAAATAGCCATTTGTTTCAAAGATTTTCAGCATTAACTAAATCAACCCACGACATTTTCTGTTGCAGCTTTTTTGCATTTATAAAATCAAAGCACAAGCCTTTAGAAAGCAAATATATTTTGCCATGTCTGCAGCATTTGAGGCCTCAGGGACAGATAAGTACCGTGTCGATACAGCTGTGATTCCCTCGGGAATCCCTTTAGTCATTCTGAGGGCTGGCAGTAGCATGTCTTCAACAAAACCTGAGAAGCTTCCACAACCTTACCGCACTCCCAGCCACCTTCCTACAAAAGACAACTCAAACAGCTCCCAGTTATACAGCTTTAGAAAAGAAACAAACAGGAAACATGCAGGAAAAAGGAATTAACAAAATTGTCACAATGGTAAGAAAAAGCAATATATGTAGAAAAGAGGTTCAAAGTAAAAATTTTTTAACACAAAGTTAGGATCTCTTTTGGTGGATGGCTTGGGTTTTTTTCTATTATTGCTGTTGGACAGGAGAGAAGAAGATTTTGCATTATCCAAAGAGGAGGGAAAATACAAAATAAAAATTGATTTAATTTTCAGGTTTCCAGCACTGAAGATTATAAAGATTTGTCCTTTAGTTTTAGACAGCAGATTTCACTGGGGGGAAAAAAAAGCCCACACTAAAAAAATGAAGATATTTTTATATGCGGTCTTCATAAAACCTTTGGAAGTTATTTTTGTATGTGTGAAAATAAACCTGGAAGAAATCTAAAACAGAGGGATGACTTGAAAGAAGACAAATGCCAGGCCAGGTACCACTTACATTTTTTAACGCAGAAATTAGGATTTGTTCCCTTTAAATCCTCCTACTAGCATTATTCTTCTTAGTATCACAGTACACGGGGTTTTAGACAAAGCAGCACACAGCGTTCACTAAATCCACACATAAAACCGAGACCAGAGACACTTGCATCCTAATTCCACTTTTATTATTCTCAATAAAATGGAGTCTTTGAAAACCATAAAGGATCAGTCATGCTAACAAATACATCTTCCAGCTGTTTTAATGACTGTATGACTAATGCACAGGTAAAGCAGTTAGAAAACCAAAAGCAGTTTAATTATATACAGACTGGTGATTGACAATACCACTCCTAACTCCTACTTATACCAAAAAAGGCATCAAACTCCACTGAGTCTCTGGGAGAAGCAAGGCAATCTGTGCAGTCTTCTGCAGGAGAGGCAGGAGTCTGTCCATTAATTTGTCTCCCTCTCCCATGAGAATAAGATCATTCAGGGACATTACAGCGTGATAGGGGCTGCAGTAGAAGAAAGTCTGATATTCCCCCTTGATCTCAAGGACATGCAATCACCTCAAGAAAACTTTTCCATTCCCTGGATACTCTGACCCTGGAGATCTCCCCTTGCATGGCAGTTTTGCACTAGGGCTTGGCTGAGCAAAGGGAAGATCTTCCTCCAGAGCGGAAGCTGGCAAGCAGGCAAGCAGGGAGGGCAGCTCAGGTGAGGCAGGGGACAGGAAGGGCAGAGGACAGCAGAAATGCAGGCGGTGCCAGGCTACACAGGGCAGCCCAAAGTAGAAGTCGAACAAGCATCCAGGGAAATATCAGCAGCTCGTCAGTTTGATAACGTTGATTGTGCATGTTATTTGGATCACAGTACCTCCAGGGGTATTGGTACTTCAGCCACTGCAAAAAACCCTCCAAGCGGCATGGAGAATTTAGAACACAGCTCTCATGAACTTCAATGAGAATGATGCATCTGTCTCCTGCGGTAGCTTTGAAGCTCTCGGCCAAAAGTATTCTTAGCCCTACTGTCATGCATGTCCCCAAAGAGACAAAAAAAGAAGGTGCGAGCATGTGAGACCGGGAGCGGACGTGGTTGAGGAAGTGAGAGACCAAGCAGAGCCTGATCTGGGAACCCTGCAGAGACGGATCATGTCCCTCAGGCTTTATGTTATCAACACTTGTTTGGAGGTAAAGAACAGGCCTTTTTCTCTTAGCAGAATGAGGGAGCCAGTCTGGAGCGCTGGGCTCCTGACACTGAGCTCCTTTCAGTAGCATTAAAGTTAGCTCCAGTATCTCTACCCGACCCTTTGGACATAGAAATCAGAAGAAGTAAGATGGAGAAAGTAGTATAAGAAAGAAACAAAGGGAAGATAGGTTTGCAAGAGCTGAATGTACAAATATTCCAAATCAAGTTTCTTCTGCACGTACGAATTGTCTGTGTTTTCCCAGGAAGTGCCTGGATGTGAAAACGGAGAAATCCAGCTCCCAAACAGTTTAAAATAACCCCTTTTTGCAATAGTACGGTTCAATAGCAATGCACCTTGCTTCCATTGTACACACAGGTTTTCACTCTGACCTGCTGCACAAGGTTGAATTTCCCTCCCCAGCTGCACCTGCATTCTTTACTCATGTGTGGTCTCTTGCATCACCACAATGATGCATCTGATATCATCTCCTGCTTCTAGTTCAGAAGGACTGGAAAGCAATGGCTAGAGCACATTAATAACAAGCAGTGTGTATCAGGCTCCTCTGCAGCTTGTATCTGTTGTTCAGGGGTTTACATAATACCTGCATGGAAAAATGTGCCTTGCAAAGACTTGTATGTGACCAACTTACCATCCTTGACCAAGCAGTCAGAGATCCCTCTGATGAATAAGTAACACAGAGGGAGCAGCTTCTGCACTTTAGAACAACCCTCTGTGCCTCATAAAAGCATTTCATGGAAAGGAGACAAGAATTAAGATACTTTAGATACAGTTACTTTTATGACCCTAGAAATAAAAAGATATCTGAAAGTTTGATAAAAAGTCAAGGTCAGTAATCTTATATGCCAAGGAATTCATTAACTAATGACTTTTTTGTTTTTATCTTCATTATATCTGCAAGGGCAGAATGCCAGTTCAAAGCCTGAATTCAACTGGACATAGATGTTGTTATTGTATATTCCTTATTTGTTGCAACATCCCCTGGAGCCCAACAGTTTGAAATTACATTTTCATGTTGGAGCTGTATTTTCACAAATCCTGGAAGTTAAGTAAGTCTTAGAATAACAGAGAAGATATTACATTGCCAACTAGAGTTGATATTCTCTTTCATTATTTGTTCCTATAAATAGGTATGATCTTTTTTTTCTGGAACATAGTCTCATGTAGAGCAATACCTTTTCCTCAGATGGCATCAAGAGGCACAAAGTAAGTTAAAGTTATCCACTCTCCTTACTCCACCTCCCTTCAAAGCTCTCACAAGAGACAGGGCAGATGAAAGGACATGTAATCATGTTGCTACACAGGAGTCCCAACAATTCTGAACCTTTCAGGGATAAAACTGGAACTACAAAATATCCGTTCCACTTGAGAAGCCACTCTTTCATATTAGGTGTCCCTAATGTTTTGTCGCCTTTCTGCACTTTCCCAAAATAAACTGTAGGATTACTAGATCCACAAGGACTGCATGTACAGAACAGGAGGATTTCTACAGCCCCTCTAATGCCCAAGAGACTTGCAGATTTAACAATTTGGTTAACAACAGAGGTGTTACACACTGGTGTTGAGGAATACATCTGGTGCAAGCAGATGGGTTTGCAAGCTGCAGTTTGAGATGCAGATTGAGCTCTGGGTGGGAGCCCGAGACAAGAGACCACAATGCCAACAAAGATGTTTAACAAGGGGCATAAAAACCAGCGGCCAGCCAGGTGAATGGACACTTGAAGACACAGCAGCAGCATAGAACTCAGGAGAAGGGGTGAGACTTCCACCTGCCTGGACTGTGAGTGGATAAAAGCCATGGGATTCGTCTGTTCAGGCTCCTCCTCAGGGGCACCAGCTCATGCCCTTTCTGTGTTACTGCACTGTGAGTAAAGGGTTTTGTGGAAAGAGACATCTGAGTCTCTGCTGTGGGAAATCTGGAGTCAAACCAGCAGAGAAATCTGGTCTGACTGAGTGGGGTGTGCAGGAGTTGAGCAGGGACCTGGAGCTGCCCAGAGCGGAGGGACTTCAGTCCCAGCTGTGAAAGTCTCTGTCCTTGGGAGTCTGACTGACAGGAGCCTTGTGAATGGTCAGACTGGGAGGTTTCCTTAGCATTGCAAAGAAATTAAATGAAATTACTACTCAGAATTTCGTTTTGATGCCATTTCATTCTTTAAGTTTCTAGCATAGCTCACTTCCAAGGTAGCGGCATGAACTTTCATTGCATATTTCTTCAGCACTACAAACATCAAACATTCAGAAATCACAAGTTAACTCTTAACACTGTTGGTGTCAATGCATCTTGGGTT
The DNA here is from genome assembly GCA_018881555.1 of Amblyornis subalaris. Taxonomy (NCBI): domain Eukaryota; kingdom Metazoa; phylum Chordata; class Aves; order Passeriformes; family Ptilonorhynchidae; genus Amblyornis; species Amblyornis subalaris. Next base: position 425,100 of record JACAXG010000176.1, on the reverse strand, counting down.
CTTAGTTTTGACCCTAAGAATGCCAATTCCAATGCTGCCTCCCTAATCACATGAAACAAAACCTCACTTTGAAAGAAAAAAAAGCACATTTCAATTCTTCTGTAGCCCTTACCGTGGAAAGTTTTCTTCTATGAAAAACATATGAGGCCTAAAACTAAATCTAGGTGAATGAGCCTATAGTAACCACCTAGAAACAAAAATGTTCTTTCATAGCACAATAGAGTCTGAAACATAGGCAATGAAGAATGAAAAGTAAATCCAGTTTGATAGGATTCTTTACAGCAGAGTCTGTGCCTTGATTTTGTACAACATTTGGTAGGTCTCAGTCAGAACCATCACATACTACCAGAATTTATGTACATTCAAATGTAGACCAAAGATGGTTGTATGCAAGGTTTTTGCATACAGCAAAAATCCAAGTATCCGTTTCTGCACCAGGACTGAGGAAAGAAAAAAATGGAAACTAAATGTTTCCCAGTCAGTTGATTCAAACTGAAATGTGGTTAAATCATTAAGTTCATTAAAATCTGTTTTGCATTGAAAAAAATTAGAGAAAATAGTTAGCATGGCAGCCTGCAATGCAAAGTAGAAAAGAGCATTTCCAGCACTACTGTAAAAAAATTGTGTGTGTATCAAAGTATTGCATTTTCATGGAAAAAAATTAAAAATTTGGTGTGAAAAAATTAGTTTACCTAATAAGCAACAGTCCTGCACTTTCTCACACCTAATCTGAACTTTGCTTTGGAAGTTACCATTAATATAGCCACTGATCTGCACACTTCTGAAGTATGACATATGTTAAAAATAACGCCTAGCAATTTCACAGTCTCTAAAATTTAGCGAAATGAACCTCACACTGATTAATTTAGGATATTGTGAAATTTCCTGTTCGTATCATCCTAGAAAAATGCAAAGGCAGCTGAATATAGTCACTTTTTGCTCTGTGTCCTCCAGGAGCAGGCACAACCCTCCAGCTCATGGGAAGTTTGGAAGAGCAGAATATGCTGCCACATATTTGAGGAGGAGCGAACCAAAGCTGTGTCTGTAACAGAACAAAACCCCAAGTTCCCCCTGATTTAAATTCCTGGTTGGTTTAGGACACCAGTACCACCAAAAGAGGAAAGTGCATTTTTCATCTCACAGAAGCCACTGTCACTGTGGTAAGCCTAGGTCAGGCCGAAGCACCCTGTGCATAAACTGAAATTAGTCATGTCCTCCCTCCCAGACCAGTGCTTGTTTAAGCAGATGGTAGCTGAGCTCAGGCAACAACAGGTCATTTTCAAATGCCAGCTGCCATTCCCTGGGCATGAGACCTGTACGAGAGCCTTGGCAAAGTCAAAACTACCCTCTCCCACCGTGGTTTGGCCTTACAGGTGTCGCAGTTCCGTTTTCAGAGCCATTGACAGGCAAGATAGGCCTGGTGTGATTTTTACACTTATTTTCTCCAACACCTTAGCTCAGTCACAGGTGTGACTAGACATACAGACATTTATGAAACCATGAAGATCACTTATTAGTCTTCAGACGTCTAACAACAGTTTCTGAATTACCTCTGGTCTACCCTGCACACACAGCCATTGACACTGTTTCTGCAAGCTCCTTTAGCCAGTGCAGGTACTCAGACATCTTTGCAAACAAAGCTAATGCTCTGATTTTGACATCAGCAGATAAGCACGGATTAGCTACTCTGGATAACCTAGGGTAATTTCATCCCATGCTTAAGCTTTTATTCCCCCAAATGAGCTTGAAAATAACCCTTGAAAAATGAAGACAGTGTTAGTTGTGAACTATACTGTAAAACCTGAAAACAGCTTGCACCTCTGAAGCATCCTGGCCTAGAAATAGAAAAGAATTTGGTGATAGGATGCATCTCTCAAAGAGCAACATGAATCTTCCTTAGAGTGATTTCCATTGCTCCATCAGTTGTGCTTTATTCATAAAATCTCTCTCAAGGGAAAATAAAATTAGACTTCAGGTATTTCTAGGTTGCCTGGCTGCCAGACCTGTCTAAATCATCTATGCTGGCTGAGAAAACAAGCTCCAAATGTCCTGAGCAGTGAGCAGCCCTGTAAAAACTGGAGCCAAGGACAACTACATTACTCTGTTTGCCGTTTTTAAGCACTGCCATATCTCTCTCGCAGTCTGGAGAAGTGACTGGAGTTTGGCTGCAGGGAACAAATACTACTCAGGCTGGTAGTATGAGCACACACAGAAGTTAAGCTGTAGCAGGACAGGTCTCAGTGGGGACTGTCCAAAACCCACAGCACATCTACACATGAGGCCTGCTGATAGCTCGGAACAGCCATGCAAATCCTCAGACTTCTGGAGGCAGCATGCACAAGTCTTACCGATTCTGCTTCAGCTGGAAAAGAGCTGTGCTCATAGTGATTATTAGTGTACTCACAGTCCCAGTGCATACACTGATAATACATAGGCAATAATGCCAAGTCCAAATTTTATACTTAGGAGAGGCTTTTTAGTGGTGCTCCTGCCCCTCCAGCCACCTGCTGGGGAGTACAAGGCCCAGAGCATCACAGTGACCTGGGCATGCTTGGCAGCTGTGGCACATCAGCCAGATGCCACTGTTAAACTCAAGCAAGCAGCCTTGCTGCAGAAGACACGTGTTTTAGACACTGATGGTGAATGGGCATGAAAAGAGGGATTTTAACCAGCAGAACTAGGGAAGAGACTGCCTTTTAGTTGTGGTGTCTGTATTGACAGGTTAAGTCTTCCTCAAAAGACCTGCCAGTATTTACCATACACACTCATGCTGAAGGACAACTATTTAAACAACTGCCTGAGAGTGCTTTTAAGAAATCAGCCAGAACTAATGTCAGAGAAAGGAGAACAATCATTAAAACATTCTCAAAGCTTTATAATATGTCTTAAAATAGCGTCCTTGCATATAGGAATGCCAGGAGATTAAGATCCAATATCTCATGATCTACTGTGTCTAGGAACAAGTACTTTAATACTATTGGAAATGTGCCCTCTTGAATTTTTGACTGCATATTGTTTCCATCTCTAGTTGTAATGAGTGTCAGTCCCCTTTCCTAAAACATTATTGTTTGCCATACATGGGTATGATTTGGGCTTAGTGGGTCACATTTTGAGGAAAAAGAGATTATTGGTTTGGGTTTGTTGGGTTTTTTTTAGTTTTAGGATGATACCTTTTAGAAGTAATTTAGACAACTGGCTATTAGCACACAGCAAGCTGCTTCAAAAGTGCAATTTGTCACAGGACTCCCCAACTCATGGGTGTGATTTACTCAGCTTTCCTAAAATGTGAGAGCATGTGGCAAAAATGGTTCTGGCCATCAACATAACTCAAAAGTAAGTCTACTGTTTATGATCAATGGAATCACCCCAATGCATGCCAGTAAGAATTTGCAGCAAACAGCCCTTCACAGATTCTCTTTATAGCACTGTTCATCCTTTTACCCTCAGTTCTTCTACATGAATTAGAATGAAAATGTCAGTATGTCTGTCGTAATATTTTCCCAAACACTGGTTCAGGAGCACCGCGATGAGTTCTGGGGCCCCCAACAAGGGAAGGACATGGACCTGCTGGAGCAAATCCAGAGGAGGCCACGAAGATGATTGGAGGACTGGAGCACCTCTGCTACGAAGACAGGCTGAGAGAGTTGGGGTTGTTCAGCTGAGAGAAGAGAAAGCTCCAAGGTGACCTTAGAACCCCTCCCAGTACCTGAAGGGAGTCTACAAGAGAGCTGGAGAGGGACTTTTTACACGGGCATGGAGTGATGGGACAAGGTGGAATGGCTTGAAACTGAAAGAAAGTAGGTTTAGATTAAACACTAGGAAGAAAGTCTTCACCGTGTGGGCAGTGAGTCACTAGAACAGGTTGCCCAGAGAAGTTGTGGATGCCTCATCACTGGAAGTTTTCAAGGCCAGGTTGGATGGGTCTTTGAGCAATGTGGTCTAGTAAAGGTGTCAAGGTATCTCTGCCTATGGGAAGGAGATTGGAAATGAATGATCTTTAAGGTCCCTTCCAACTCAAACCATTCCATGATCCTGTGAATGTTTTGAAATACAAATCAGAATATTCCCAGCTGCAAGATTATGGAAGTCTTTTTTTCCTTGTGAAAAAAAGTAATTGGGAGATCTTTTAAATCCAGTTCACTCCGACCAAGCCTTGCTTTGGATAAACCAGGGATAAGCTGGGATTTTCTCCTGTAATGTCTCTGGATATGCTTTCCCACATTCAAGCACACAGCCCGCATAACCACTTCACAGGACTTCACAAAATGAGGACAACAAAATAACGCATCTTCGCTACTGCTAACATGAGAAAGGTGGTTTTAAACATCAGCGTGGCCATCACGGGCCACAGGGCTGAAGAAACCTCAAACATCACTGAGAATGCCTTATATGATATTTTATCATCATTTCAGTCATATTATCTCTTGAAACTGAGCAATCATCTTTACCAAAGCAGATGTACAATCCCAAACCTTACCTCTGGAAATCTTTAAAAATATGATTTCAGTTTTCAACATTTCCACTCATTGCTAATATCAGGAGAAGCTTATCCAAACACGATATCCACGTGACTATCTTCTGATTGCACCCAGGTTTTCCTAAAACCACACAGCTTTATTATTACATGACTCACAGGGGGAAATGTCATTAATTAGTCATCATAGCTACCTCCTTCAACTGTACACACCGACTCGCCTTCCCCAATGGACAGACAGCTGGTCCCACAGCTTTGCTGTTCCTTTATCCAACTGGGAGGTGTATACCAGGATAAACGGTGCCAAACCAGGAGGAGTTGGAACACAATCCTTTGTGACTGGAACTGCAAATATTTGGATGCCTGTAATCTTCAGCCACTGTAGCCTTCCTGCAGCCACAAATGCAAACAATCACCTGTCTGAAAGTTTCAGGGCAGTTTGCTAATGGTTTTTATATGATTTCTTCTGCTAGCTTTGAGAGATCAACACAGGCACAAGAAAGCCTGAATTTGGTTCTTCTTGTTTTTTCTTGAGCTGTGCTATGAGGAATGTTATTAATGACATTCAAGCCTCTTTTACCATCTTCAGTGCTTAAATAGAGATAGATAATAAAAACACTTCCCAGACCTTCCATTAACTAGAAGATGAGAGCCATGACTATTTGTCCCTAGCACAACCACCTGAAAAACACCCAGCAAGCCAACTGCAAATCAGCAGAATATTCAACTTCTGCTCACAGGCCATTCCCTGCTCTTTCCTTTCCCAAGGACCCATGGTACTTTCCCTGCTGCAAATACTCGGTTTTGTTGGAACAACTTGGAATCCCCACAGCTACAGGTATTTGATTGCCCTTTTGCTTGCCTTACTGCAGTGTGCAAATATCTCCAAGGAGCTAATGGGAAAAATGGATGGTGGAAGCAACCACACCTAAATTTGACTGATATCTAAAAGATCTATACATGCACATAGTTTTTAGTACAACTTTCAGCTAGAGGCGGTAGGTTGAATTACCCACTACTGTGTTGGACCAAAAAATCAATAGATCAGAAGCTGGAAAGGCTACCAAGCCACAAGTAGCCAATATTCATGTCATTTCCTACAAGTTACTGAAGGATCTCATTTCTATATCTGTATGAAATCTGGTGAAAGCAATAATCATGTTAACAATTTACACCTCCTGCCACATGGATATAGAGACACACAGAGCATGTCAGCTGTGGCTGTGACAAGTGGAGACTGGTTGCCACAGGGAAGATGTAGCTGGCTGGCCAACTCAGAGAAAGGAAAAACACCGAAGTGCTGAGGAAGGTGGGCTAACAGAGGAAGAGCTTGCATGGCTAAGCCAGTGAATGGGTCAAGACACCCTGAGAGAAAAGAAGAGCCAGAAAGACATTGTATACCGACTCCTTAATGGGGTATGTGAGATTTTTTAATGAACAATCTATTTGTTCAACTTGACGGTTGTCAGGGAAAACAAAAGCAGTTTCTGAGAGAAGTTCTAGTGTATGTTTATATCAATCAGGTGGAAAGGTTCTTATGGGTCCAAATGCACTTCCTTTCTGTTGCTCCTGATATTGCCAATTGCTCTGTGCCTTTCCAGGTGAGGAGGGAAAAGAGGGGGAAAAAAGAACAGCAACTTGCCGAACATGTATTGCACAAATCCATATCTTTATTAAGAGTGCACTTCAAAGAGGAGGGAAGAATACGAATCTGTATCTCAAGTACATCACCTAAGTAATACACCATGTCAGAAGTCAGTTCCATCATTAAAGCAGCAGGAACGCCAGTTACTGAAAGCACTGGGCCTTCATTGGTGTTGAAACAGTTTTGTGCTGCCCGGTTAGTAAATGTCAGAAGCAAGGAAAATCAATTTTTATCGTATACCTAAAGTGAAAGCAAAACTGTGCAATTAACTTATATGCCTATTGACTACATAATGAAAAGTGCAATTAGATATATTGCTTGCAAATCCTACCATAGTCCATGGGAGCATATGGAGTCATGGGAAGTATATGGGTATATTTGAGTGTATGCTTTAGCTGGAAAACAGCAGAGAGGTAATCAAGTTAGAATTAAATATAGTTATACCAGTTCAGTTAGACCGCACAATTCATTTCTAGAACACAAATAACAACTCATGAAGTGAATGAGATCATTAAAGCCAATATACTTAAAAAATTTATTTGCTGAAAGCATGGGACTGAAAGCTTTACTTAGAAATGAAAAATCTAACAAATTGGCAACAAAATGTAATATAGGAAGGAAATAAAAATAAATTCAGAACAGCAGGCTGACTGCCACAGATAAGAAACAATAAAAGCTAGAAACTAATTCCTGAAAACTGAAAATTTATGGCACTGCAAAACACAAGTGACGACCCTCAGACTATTTTCATTTAGTAGAATACTCAAAAGCTTCTTCTGAGAAAATTACCACTTTCAGAATTAATCATACCCATTTGGGTGTGTGTTGACTTCAATAAGTATACTTATAGACACTCACTGGTATCTATGATTTTTTTTCTTGTATAATTACAGCAGGATTTGGAAGCTGTGTGTAAGAACAGGCTCCTCTTTGTGCTCCCCTTCTGCTGGATACAGTAGTTATGTGAATATCATAAGATGTTTGTATTTTCATACCCAGGAGCATTTTTCTGCTGAAAATGTAACTTCCAGAATTTGATGCACCAGAATGAACATACAAAGATAAATATTCAAAGGAAAGGAAATCAGAAATCTAAACTACTCAGACCCCCTTTCTTTCAATGTATAATGTTGTGTTCTTTATATCCTCTTCAACTGTGTTCTTTAATACATTTCTGCTTATCTTAAACATATAACATAATACACATAGGAAGTGAAAAGCTATACGGCTTTTAGCTATCCAGACTCCTATGTATTTAAATGTATGCAGTTAACATTTCCTTAAATGCAGTCAAAAGTAATTCACAGCAATCAGTTAGCAAGATGGTAACAGAGAATAAGGTAATTAGCATGAAACCATCAGGACTCTGCAGAACCAGCCAGCTTTACTCCTCCAGTTGTAGGAGCATCATCATACCAACAAAGAAGCAGGGCCATTTTAGATCTCAAATTTCAGGACAATTAAAGCTGAATAAAAATCTTGCTAGTGGTACATCTCCTGTTAACAGTCCTCATTACATCTGCACTGTAAAATGAATGAGGAAAATATTGATGCAGGTACAACACCACTACAGTGCAACTTCCCTAGAAGACATTAGGTCATTAGCTGTACCAGCAGCTGTCACAGGAGAGGACTAAAACACTGATGCATCTGCCCCATCTGGTCCTGTTTATATTGTATATACAAATTACATTTATGAGGCAGACCAGTAGCTGGTGATAAGGTTTAACAGAGGGGGGAAAAAAGGCCTTTTCCCTGGGGAATAATATTTACAACGAGAAACTTAAATAAGCAAATATAATTCAAACAGAAAAATAGTGGGCTCCACTGTTCGGAAAATAGACTGAGCCCGGTACCTTCCTAATGGGGCATTTGTTCTCAGGGATAGAATATTGACTGTCTCAAGCAAGCCTGGAAAGGAATCCAGGCACATCAGATAATTAACCCCAGGCTTCTTCTTGAGAAGATTAGTCAGGGCTGAACACTAAAAAGGTGCCAGTGATCTAGTAGAAGGGTGGTACCTCTCAGTTCCATCTCTCAAGTCTCTCCTCATCTTTCAGCAAGTGTGGAAAACACTAATTATATCGAATTGTTACCCTTCCACTTCCTGGGAAAAAGAACACTGTACCTTACACTGACTCCAAAGACAGCAAAAATCTCCTGATTCAGTGGCCATGCTGGAGAAGCCTTTCATAGACCCTTGGAGGCTTCCAGAACTAGATGGGAGCAGGAAAACTAGCAGGGAGGAAGACGCAAAGCAAAGCTCTACAAAGCACAGCAAAGCAAAAAAAAAAACCAAAACCGAAACCTTAGAAGTCTCTGAAGCCTAAGTTTAAGGTTTAGTCTCTCCTCACAGGGAGCAAAGAAATGGAGGCCACAAGATACTCGTTCTGCACTCTGACGGCATCTGTGAGGAGAAGCCAGCAAGCTGGAAGCCACTCCCCAACTTTCCTTCGTCTTTCTTGCACCGAGGAGGTGCTCTTCATTTAACTAATCCCCCTCTCTTCCTAGCAGGGAAGAAGAAAACTCTTCTTTCCACTTGCATGCATTAGCACCCATTAGACAATCAAGGTATGTTTCTAATTTTCTGCGGAGTTCTGTCCCCTGCAGAGAGGAACAGCAGCCACACAGCAAAATTACCTCCTTCCACCCCCAAACCCAGTGGGGCATTCATACACCATGGTTCTTATGTGCCTAGGCATATCGTATTAGCAGATAATCAGCAAGTAACTCATTATCAAAAATATGAGCATTTTACTACAAGAATAGAGTAGTAAACTCTGCAAAGGATACTTTTACCACATTTCATATGATTTGTTGTGAGTTTGGACATCTGGCCCCCTGAGTTAGTGTTTCAGAGAATTGTTTTTATGTAAATCAGCATCTGAATAAATAAAGATTATAAGAATGGATGAGATTGCCTATATTTCAGCCCAGGATATATAAATGCAAAGACCTTAAATTAAAACGTATGTCCTATGCATGACTTTGAGGTCTACAAAGTAACAGGAAATAGATTTTGATGTGATTTATGCATAAGTAGATGAAAAACAAATCTAGCAAAATTTGAGAATATTCTCCAAACCAATGAGAAGCATTTCACACTATCCTGAGCACAGGGATCTTGACTCAAGAGGGAGCTAGGTAGCTGGTTTTATAAGCAGAGCATTTCAATATTCTTACTCATTTTCATTTGAAAATTAAGAAATTAAATAAACCTGCTGTGCTCACAATTGATCTTGTTGACAAGACAACAGCTAAGAGTTTTATTCCCTAGGGTAGAACTCATGACTGCATTCTCACAGTGATTTCATGGAAAGATTTAAACTGAACACTTATATTCAGCTGAACTGCCCTTTTACTCTAAACTGGAGAAAAGTTTTCAAGAAATGCTTCATTTTAACCTTCTCTTTATAGATGAGAATTCAGAGGATACTCAATTCTTTACTGAACTGTAGTAAAAGTAAACACAACGTCCAGTAATGTCATAGAATCACAGAATGGCCCGGGTTGGAAGGGGCCTTAAAGATCATCTTGTTCCAACCCCACTGCTGTGTACAGGGACACCTTTCACTAGACCGGGTTGCTCAGAGCCCCATTCAGCCTGGCCTTGAACAATTCCAGGGGTGTCCCTCAAGTATTCTTCATTTCCATTAGAAAAGTGTAATGGTATCTGATATATATTTTTAATTGCAAATATAAATTTTCAAGAGACCATAGGTAAATACTATGACCTGATAGTTTGCTGCATAGTTCGCTAAAATGTTTTTACTAGATAAAAATTCAAACGTGCATTAAAAACAAGCTCAGAATGAACTTAGAGAAGCCTTGGAGGGGGAAAAGCTCTGTCACAAGGGTTGACAGAGCCAGCCAGATGCAGCAGTGACAAAACTATGAGAAGCCAGATCAAGTAAGGAATGAGTTTTCAGAGAAAGATAATTTTACAGAAACCTCTACAGATTTTCTCTATAACTCTTTTTTAGGGGTTGGAGTTTACGATTAGTGCTACCAAAGTACTGGAAAACCCCTACTATAATAAAAAAAATAGCCTGAGTCATAAAGGGAAAACAAGTAAAATACCAAAAATACTTAGAGTAGAAAATATCTTGTGCAAAAAAAGGAACGTGTTTATGTTTCTGTGCAGTATAGCAGAGGTGCACCTGACAGCTTCATTTCCTGCTGTAAACACCAGAAGAACTGCACCAAGCTCTCGCTCGTGAGCAGATGGAAGCCATCTCTTTACTGTTTCTCTGAAATTCAACTTTTTAAAAATGATTTTCAACTTTCATTTATGACTTCTTGCAAAATTATGATGATGTTTCTCATGTATAACATCATTCCAGTCAAACTTGTGTTTGTGGCTTCTGGTACCTTTGAAAGTGTTGTGGGGTAGGGCCCAAAGATGGGAAAACATGAGGGATTTGCTCTGGACTGGGGCTAGCTGCGTGAGAGCCTGTGTGCCAGTGGTGACACACAACCCCCGACTGACTTTGGGACTGCACCAAACACTTTGACAGAAGAGTCAATCCTGGCTGTATTCTCCAGCACTAAGACTCTTCCCACAGCCAAGAAGGGAACGTAGCACACTCACCGCTCCAGACTGCCCACTGTTGTTTCTTGCTGTTCCATGACTATTTATCTCTCCTATTTATTTCAGAATAGGTGGAAGGAAAAGCAAAGCCTATTCACAAACTGTTGGGTAAAATAAGGAGGAACATCTGCAGCAGCTTGTCTGGAGGAAGGTTCCTCCCTGTCCCTGGCTAATTACCATAGAGTTTGGACAAGAAAGGAGGGAGGGGAAAGCCTTATTTTCCCTTCCTGTACTCCCCTTCTTGTCACCAAATTGTAAAATGGGAAACAGTCACAAAATATTTGTTCCTTTCACAAATAAGGAGGGTGCTGGAACTGATTTATTTACATTAGTTATACAGTAAGGGTTTTGCTTTCTGAAGTGACAAGGACTGCTTGTATGAAGCAGACATATTGGTGAAACTTCATGTCGGGACAGAGTCTACAAAACCAAACACATAAGCCCAAGTCTTGTCACCCCCACCCCTAAATTCAAAGCATGTGACAAACAAACACTACACCAAAATCTGCAGAAGTTATGTTTAGCTAATTGCTTTAGAGTTTATTTACATATAATAATTTACAGCAGCACGAAAGAGTCTTAGCTAACAAAAATGGGCATTGCTCCATTTCTAAATAATGCTTCTAACTTAACATGTAAAGAAAATACTGTTTAACTAAGTCAAGGGTTAAACTTCACTACTGTACCAGAGAGCCATCCAAGTTCATTCTGCTGTAAACAAGTTCTACTGCCTGTTAACAGGCAGTATTACTGTAACTCTGAGAAAAGTTCTTAAATAACTATGTTTGCCATGAATGTGTTGAATTATACATTAACAGATCAGTATCTTCCTTCAAGTCAGCAAAGGCTGATCAGGCATTTGTTAACTTAGAGCAATATGTCAAACATTTAGCCAGTCAGCACCAAAACTGTAAACCTCTTGGGGGCAATGAAAGTAACACCTAGAAAGCTCAAATGAACACAAGTGGACTCTAAAGCATCGAATGAAAAACAGCAAGAAAAGAATTAACAACAGATTCCCGAATTAGAGGTCCTTGTTTGGTGCCTGATGACAAGCCACATATACTACTAAATTCTAAACTACAAAAATATTACATATGTGATTGGATTAGGGGAGAGCAAGAGAGGCCTTCCCTGAGAGGCTCAAGATGAGCAACCTCTGCCTATGACAGAAGGCATGAAAAGCAAGTCGTGGGCTCTGCAGCTGGGGAGCCAGCCTGGCTGGGATGGGGAGAGAATTGTAAAATCAACCCAGAAATGCTAACACAACCCACTCACCAGGGCGTTCTGTTTCATAATTCTCTCTTTGGTTCTAGTAGGAAGCAGAAGGCAAAAAAAAGCTGTAGAAAAGTCACTCTTCCACATCACTGGGAAAACGTGCTGCACAGGGCAGCTGAAGAGCAAGGGCCCTTCCTGCTCAGGAGAAACACACAAAAGGGCAGCAGAGGACAAGACAGCAGGAGGAGACCATATGCCATGTGGAAATTCGCTCTGTAAGGGTTCGTATGCAGCAGCTACAGAATGGCTGCGGGTGTCATGAAGGTTGGTTTTGATGTCTGATAATACCTGTTAGTTTCCCAGTGGAAACTTAACTATTCAGCTATCCAAATTCAGCCAAATCAAAACTTGGCAGAAATAAAAATTTCCATTTTGGCATCCAAAATTTCAAAATACTTTTTTCTTCACCGTTTTTGGATTATGAGTGGAAAATGACACATGTGCATTCACCCAGCTAAGCAGAAGCATAGCAGGACTCCAGAGCACACTTTTTCAAACTATGAAGTAATCACTTAATTTTGTTTAAAAGGAGACAGTTATTAAAGCTGAAAAAAATGAGGTCAGTTAGAACTAGACATCAAAACTGTCTGCTGGTTTTAGAAAAAACCACAGTTATAAACATCATGACATAATCACATTTGAGGTAGATATTGCCAATAGCCTGTAGGCAGCCTGGGCTGTGTCCTTAAAAGTTTGTAAACATATGTGTTTTTATTTATTTATCTAACTTCAAGCTTTGAGTTACTTTGAAACTGGTTCTAAACATCACAGAACACCTAACCCACAGAAAAGAGGAAAGGAGGTTATGTGTCTGCGTTGTTTGAGCTTTACAGAAGAGAGAAGAGATATTTCTCACATTGCTTCCTTAGAGGTATGATATCCAAATCCCTATGTAAAAGCAGACAGAAGAGGTGCATTACCTTCACAAAAAGAGTCATACAACTTAGTGAGCAAAATATTTATAGTAAACATTCCCACTGTAAGTTTATTTTGAGCAAACTTGTCAGTTGGCAATACGCTTCAATACTCACCTTTGCACCCACAGAAGCTGATGCTCACACAAGCACATGAACATGACTTCCTCTACTCTCACACCCTGAAACAATTAAGCATCTTTCTAAGGAGAGAAAAAAAGAACAGAAAAACTCCTTACATTTAACGCTAAGCTCAGGGAACTCAGGAAGAACTCCACATAGAGCAGCACCTGTGGTCTTTGACAGCCCAACAAGTCCTTTTCAACTTTCTCTTCCTGCAACAGGGCCTCCAAACAACTACCTGGATACTCCAGCTTGAGAAGAGTGGTAACAGCTGCTGGGCACATGTCTCACAGGGCAAACAGAAATTACCTCCTCAGCTTTCCAAATAGACTTAGAAAATCAGAAGCCTACCATCAAAGTCACTAGGCACCACTTCCTGAGTAGCCACATCCCAGTTAATCAACCCACAGGTTTGATATCAGCACCCAAATGTATAACCTCCTCCCCGAGCTTTGATTCTCTCCAAATTGTTCAGCTGATCTGCTCAGCTGTCAGACAGCCTCTGCCAGTCTGACCCCAACACACCTCTCAGACCACTCATCACTGGGCAGTTGCTGTACCCTTCAGCTGAGCTCTCCTGCTCTGCAGAAATACAGGATTCAGGTTCTGCTCCTGTTCTCCAAGGGATTAAGATGCTGCAAAAGAGACAAAATGGGTTATCGGGGCATATTCTAAGGCAGGTCATTTGGGGAGAGTTCTGAATAAGAGGCAATGTGAAGAAGAGGTGGAGAAAAGGATTTTTCAAGGAGCTGGAATGGGAGTGCCAAGATATGGACTACTTTTAAATAACCACCAAGCCCCTAAGGAACGGCCTTAGACTTGCAATGACAACTGAACCTTTTGTCATGTTTGTGTTACTGATTGTCCAACACATTTCACATCCATATTGCTGGGAAGCAAGGTGACATTCAATCTTTAGGGGACCTTCAAAGCAATCTAAAAGACAGAGGCAAATAAGCGCATGCTACACCTTAGCATTTGTGTACTTACGACTTTACAGTCCAATATCCTTGCAGACATGTTTTAACCTGAACAGACTAGACCCAAAGGCCAGGAGCAGGACTAGCAAGAAAGGGTACAAAAGGGAAATGATTGGTGGAAATTGGGTGGCTTGGAACAAGTTGCTGAGAGACAGAAGGCCTAAAGTCAGCTGAGTAAGCAAACTGCAATTGGAAGCCAGCAGGGAAACATTTGAACTCAATACTGTTACTCACAAGGCAATTCAGAATATACTATTTAAAATTCTCATTTGCTCTAGCAAAACTCTTTCACTTGAATATCTTCAGGACAAAAAAACGTAAAGAGGCAGAAAAACATAACTTATCTCCATCAATTTTTAAATCACAGCTCATATTTGCAGAGGTTATGTTCAATACTTTCGACATTCTAGCTAGGAAGTCAAACATGAGGCTATGAGGGAAGGGTATTACAGGCTTTTAAATCATTCCTCACATATGCTTGAGGTGATTTATGTGATGGCTGTGCACTGAAGTCCACGTATTTACTTAGAACAATGCAGTTTCCAGAACAATATAATTAAGTAATAGAAATTCAATTCAGGTAGATCTTTCAGTTTCCTGTAGTGACCCCTGAACAAGAATGCTTGTCTGTAGACAACAAATTGAATTAGGATGTTACTGGAAGTGGTAGATAACCTGCCCCATTAAGCCAGCTGACATTTTATTTTAATCTCTGACTGAAAGGGCTATTCATGGAATTTTGCTTTCACTTCAGGTTTCTCTTACTTAATCCTCTGAGTATATTATATGGTCTTCCTGTAGGAAAGTTATGCCACTAGGATTTCTTTGCACGAAACACAGACCAATGGCATTTGCATTCATTTAATTTTAATATTGTCTTCTCAGACAAACCTTTATTTAAGGTGCACTTTTCTCACATAGAAACACTAGCTCCTGTATCGGAGAGTCACCTACATAAAGCTCCATTTGTAAGAAGCACTCTGCAGTGAGACTGCCAAGATTTGGTCTCTTCCTCATTACTTTCTCTATCGATGTTCTGTAACATGATTAACTAGAGTCTTAATCTGGCAATATGGTACTGAACCCCAGCATGTTTTGATTTGTGTAAAACACATTTGTAATACCACTTTCCTAGCACATTATGTATAAGCAGCAGTTTATTTGAACTAAGTCTGTAAAATAGGGCTAAACAGCAAGATACAGATTGTTTTTAGACTTTGCATTGAGCTGCAATAAATTACTTCTGATTTACATAACTCCATAACGTGTTTGGAGCATTCTCTGTTAGATCCATGAGCATGTGGTCAGTACAACTGTATCACCCAGATACCTATAAAACACATGAGATTGCGGTTGGCATGGCACCAGCCTGTTGTTAGAAAACACACCGCATGACCTTATTGAAAAGGCAGAGCACTAAAAACTGTCTGTGTGATTTACTCTTTTAGTCTTTTTTTCCTCCCTAAACTGTCAGCAGCAGTCTTCCTAATGCAAATCCTTGTCTGTCCATTATTTGTTACTTCTTTCTTTTCTGCTCTATCAAAGCAATAAAAAGTGAATTAATCTTTTGACATCTCTTGGAATGTCATAGATTGTTCTTGTGAATTTGACATGTCATTTGACTTCAGGGACTGCTTGAAGGACATATGAAAAAAACCAAAAACCAAAAACTCCAAAACACAAAACAACTAAGGAATCTCTGTTATGATTTTATCCTGGCCAATGTTCTGATAGAAATTAACACAGTGGAGTATTTTGAACAAATTAAAACTGCTTCCTACATCAGGCTCAGCATATTTGACATATTCTATATCCACATTTTTGGATGGTTATATTGTTTTCTTCCTTCTCATTGGCTATATGTATAAAAAAATCTGAACTATGAGTTTTCTTACAGATGAATTCATTAGGCCACTTATTTTGTCCTTCCTTCGGCTATCCTGATTGCCAGAAATGTAGTTCCTTCCTGGGTGAGTGGCTTTGGAGGCCGGAGTGTGTTACCATATCACCACACCAGGGGCCCCATTCACTCAGAAGCCCGTAAGTGGGCTTGGAGGAAGCCCAACATGACAAAATGAAGGCCTCTGACGTATTTCTCTGCTTGTTAAAAGCACAGTTGGGAGTGCTGTCAAAGGCTGTTCAAGAATATCTACATCTCCAGATTGGCCAAACTACCATATTTTAAATAATTTATCCTATATCCATCAAATCGTTTTGTTTCAATACTTGGAAAAAATATTACATCTCAGGAAACTAACATCATACCTCCTCTGCAGCTGAAATTTCTGCAAACTTGTGCCCATTCTGCGTGGGCTTTGACATGCAGAATGAGGTGAGCAGAGTTCAGTGAGCTGTACTTAAAAATTTTACTGAGAGACCTGACAGAGAAATAAAAAGAGCTCTGTCTTGCACATCCTGATGATCCCTCTAGCAAAACCTTTAAGCAAATTCATCTATTAATTTTCCAAAACCAGTTGGTTTATTCACACATCTGGGATTAATTAAGTGCTTAAAAATTCAGTAAGACTGGGTGTTTGAAGCTTAGGTTTTGAAATTTTCTTGCAAAGCAGAGCTCAAAGTGGGCACTTTTCTCCCATCATTTTGCGTTTTTTCCGTACTAGAAATATGAAAACGTTTGGGCTTGCATTTCTAATTATTGCACAAATTTGGCATGAACTGCACTCAGAAAATCTGATACAATTGTTATTCATTATTCTAGGAATCCTAAATGCTGATGTAATGTAGCAATGTACAGGTTTTTTCATGGGGAGGGGATGGGAGAGGGGGAAGAGGGCTTAACCTCGCAATATTTAAAACCAAGGCTGACTTCTAGTTCTATAGGGAATTTAAAGGATGTCTTCACTAAAAGCAGATGCATACACACATATGTGTTTACACATATGTTCACACACAGTAAAACTTGCTACAGGGCCTAAAGGAATAGGACTGAATTTGGATAAGAGTCATCCTCTTAATAATGGGGAGCAGGTCACTCAGGCAGGAGTGTCAAAGGCTCTGACTGTGGTCCAAATTGCATGGCTGTGTTTGGTTGGCTTTGGAAACTGAAGAGATTAGCCATGTTAGTCAAAAATATTCTCAGGTCCAGACAGATTAACCTTTCATAAATCCTAAAAGTAGAGGACAGCATCTCCAGTTCAGTTACTGGAGAATGTATTATAACTGTTGTGTCACAGAATGGTTCAGATTGGGAGGGACATAAAGATCATCTCATTCCAACCACCTTGTCATGGGCAGTGACAACTTCCACTAGACCAGGTTGCTCAGTAATCCATCCAACCTGGCCTTGAACACTTCATCTACAACTTCTCTGGGCAACCTATGCCAGTGCCTCACCACTTTATAGTGAAGAATTTCTTCCTAATATCTAATCTAAACCCACCCTCTTTCTGTTTGAAATCATTACCCCTTGTCTTATCACTCCATGCCCTTGTAAAAAGCCCCTCTCCAGCTATGTTTTAGTACCCCTTTAAGTACTGGAAGGTGCTATAAATTCTACCCAGAGTCTTCTCCCAGCTGAGCACCCCCAAGTCTCTCAGCCTGTCTTCATAGGAGAAGCGCTTCAGTCCTGATGATCTTCATTGTTTTCTCCATACTCACTCCAACAGGTCCTTGTCCTTCTTGTGCTGAGGACCCCAGAGCTGGATGCAGTGCTCCAGGTGGAGTCTCACCAGAGCAAAGTAGAGGGGGAGAATCACCTCCCTCATAGTCACACTGCTTTTGATGCAGACCAGAATAGAGTTGGCTTTCTGGGCAGCAAACATGCATTGCTGGGTGTCAACTCTATTCCTTAAAAAGTAATCTGCCCTCTGCTCCCAAGCAACCTTCACTGAACTGACTGCGTCTTATAAAACTAATCTCTAGCTGGGCTTGAATTAGCACCTCAGCTATAACTGGTAACAAATTCTCAGTAGGAAAATCTCAGTCTGGCCAAATAGGCTCTCTGGATTTACCTAGCTCCTTGGAAAAGGTTGAAAGTTGGTACATGAGTGTCTATCACTGCAGTGTAACCAATGCTGATGTGAATTGCAAGAGGTGAATGAGTTGAAGAATATTTTCATGCCTTGGTGTGGCCAGAGTAAAATATGTTCTCATTCTAAGAAAGCAAAAATTAGACTCCAGTATTATGTTTTCAGAATACTTTAAAAGGTGACATCAATTTATTTCAGTTTTCACCAAAAAAAATGAGTTTTAAAATCTGTAGTTTGAACTGTATAGACACACATTAGGCTTCTCACAAATGCTATCAAATATTATGGCTTCTAAACAGTCAATAGTCATTTTAATATTTGTATTAATCTCTGCTCTTCATAATGCATTCCTTCTTTAGAGATACTTGAGACTGCCTTCCAAACAGCCCAGAAGCCAGATTTACCAACACAGCTACAAAAGATGCACCCACAAAATCAGTCTTTACTGAACCCTCTGGCAATTCAGTTTTTACCAGCCTGGAGTGAGAAAGACAGCTCTGATTAGATAAACAGATACAGATTTGTTCTGGAAGCCAAGGAGCCTTTATATTCCACATATTTTAGTCTTTATGCAGTACATGCTGAACAAACAGATACTGAGTTCACTGGAGGATTAGAATACGGTAACAGACTTCTGGAAATATTCTGTCAAATACTATATAAATTAAGGATTTTAGACAAAGGCCAAAAAGAGATGCCAATGGAAGAAGATTCAGAAGGAGCAGGTGCAAGTCAGAAGTGACAGAAGAAACAAATTTACTACTCATACAACTAGAACTAACCAAACAACAAGAGCAGACATGCTAAGATAATCCAAAAGGGAAAAAAAAAAAATATGGCCAAAGGCTTGACCAGGTATGCCTACAAACAGGCTGATAAATTAAGTACATGCTCTTGCTGTATTTTATAGAAGGAACCTTACAGAGAGGTTAGATAACAAAAGGTCCTATCTTCCCACCTGATGGTCACACTCAGTCTCCCACCTGGAGATGCAATAGACCCTCCATTCCCACCAATTCCATCAGTTTCATATTTAAAGCCCCACTGCTAGGAATTCACCTTTTCTTTTTTTAGCATCATAAAACAGACAGGATTTTCAATATTAATACTATTGTGTCAATGAGAGTCATTCACAGAAATCAGTAATTTCGGTAAAGTTCTTAAAAAACCTTGGAATATTTTGCTTTTCTAGCTAGTCTCTTGAATTTTTCTGTTCTGCACTGATGTCTGATGGTCTACAACTTCTGCTTCCCATTCCCACTTTCTGCTCCGGCGCTTGGTACAGCTTCCGAGGTGGTCACAGCTGCCCTGCATCTCTCATAGACTGGGGTGACTGTACTGCTGACCAAAAGAGTTGGAGGGAGATCTGGGCCACAATTTGACTGTTCACAAACTTGCCACCAGACTTCAGCCAAACCACAGTCCTTCTGTTCCTCACTATCACTAATGCCATCCAGAAAATGGAAACAAAACCCCCAAAAAAAGCTCTTTTTCAGCATTTCTTTAAGGATCTCCATTTTGGGGATGATGTATAAAAGAAATGTATTTTTGCCTCCTAGCCTAAAGAGCTCAAGAGTATCAAGCATCACTTAGGATTTTGCCAGCTGTAAGTTACAGTTAATATCCTAATATTGTATGTTTTGGAGCTACTAGAGTTAGTAGCTTAAGAGTTAGGTGTCTCTTTTTCCTCTCTTCAAGCTGTGGTACTCAGCAACTCATCTAGGTAGATAAACAGGTAGATAAACAGGTAGATCCAAAAGAAAATTATCTCCTTCTAAGGAAAGTATCTGATAGTGACTATAGAGGGAGCCTAAATACTACCTAAGCCTGAATGCCTCACTTCTGTGTAGCCTTTAGGTGAGGACATGAAGCCACTTGTAGTTCCTAAACACAGTTAGATGCACAACTTGAATTGAAGGTCTTGAAAATAAAGAATAGCTCACATATGATGTTTTTCAGCAAAATCAAATGACCCAGATTAAGGAGAATGTAAGAATTCACAGCCAGTGATGCTTCAGCTGAAGTGGTGTCCAAGGAATCTGCCATACAGATGTTATGAATGGTCCTGAAAGTAGTAACCCAAAGAAAACTGAAAAGTGTAGATCAAGACACACTCTGGTATTCAAAGAGAGAGAGGCTTACACATCATAAGATCATTCCTTTCAACAAAATGATTGAGGGTACATTCATGGCAAGTGATGGGCATCAGTGCAAGACAGCTGTCAAGGTATCTCCAAATGAAGGAACTTATATGAGTGAGAGGACCTGGAGTTTTAACCTGACATCAAAAAACTGCATAAACAGACCTTCTAAATCTTTAGTGACTAATGCATTGCTGATTTACGATCATCCCATGGAGGATTAGGATTAAGCTGTTGTGCTGAAAATAGACATCTTGGATTATAACTCGCCAAATAGTTTGGGGTCTGGGTGATTCCGTCATGATCCAAAACACAAGTCAAGAAAAACTCTCATTTGCATCATAGCAACTGATTTACAGTAGAACACATGCTGTTTGAGGACTACCAGGGCAGCTCAGCCAATACAGGTACTTCAGATTCCAAGGAGACATAAGGGACGCATAACATTTCTAAGAGACGGACATTCTGTGTCAAATAGCTGCATCACAACCACTGCTGACCGTAAGCAGCCTGTTACCATTTCCACCTGCACTACCGTAGGGTTATGGTCCTGGAGTTACTCAGTCCCACTCATGAGGTCTCTGTCTGGGTAACAAACTCCGCTCAGAATGACTTGTGGTGCAAAATGGTTTTAATGTGTCACCATCTCTTAAAATCAAGAAAAGAGCAGCCAATTTCTCAACAACTGGCAGAATGGTTAAGATAAAAGAGATTTAAGTCTCTGACCCCTTGAAATTTCCAGCTTAAACATCCCCCAGAAATCATGTTACCACCTTGCTACACTAAATGTTTTCATGACCCCAAAAGGCTACCCACATTTGTGCAGCACAGTTTGTAAACTCCATGGCTGCACCAAAGATTATTTTCTAATATAAATAAAACAATATTCTAGGACTCCCTCCAGGGCCATTAAGACTTCCTCTGCTCAGTTAGTTTTGGCTTTGGATAATTATAATAAAAATATATGTTAACTGTAGTTCTCCACTTTCTCAAGCCTGGGAATTGCAGGGAGTACAAATGTGAAAGGTGAAAAATGTTATTTAAAATTCTCCATATATCTACATACATATGACATTCAAAGTAACTTGTAACATATTTTATATTACATACTGGTCTGCCTGTCTGTCTATTTATTGATAGATATATATTAATAAATTTCACACTAAGCCAAAGACATGGCCACTTGAAAGCTTCCTCACCACCATATCCTTGGTACTCTTAAGTCCCTGTTCCAGGCCTGAGACAACACCTCCACCAGAAATTCCTATGATGTGTCATGGCTAGATCAATGGTCTACATCTGTAATAGCAATTAAAAGTTTCATGCTCTAGTTTGAGACCAGCTAACACGAAATGACACAAATAAGTTTGCTATCAAATTCACATTGCCACCAAACTGCCACTGGGGCTAGCTTGCTCTTGTATGAACTGTCAAGCCACTCAGAGTTTGGGAGAGTTAACCCAGGTAAGAGTCATGCCCAGGGCCATTCTAACAACTTAACAATATAGAAGATCAGGGTCCAGTGCCCAGCACTGTTTAATCTTCTACGAAGTACAACAGCCATAAGATCTCACAGGAATGTCAACTCTAAACCACTGTCATTCAATTGAATTTCTGTAGCAATATCAGCTCTTCATTGTCATTACTCTGGTTTGATTTTCATTACTCCAGTTTGATTGTCAAAATAAGGTCTGATTTTCTGTACCCCTGCCAGTGGTGCAGTCCCTGACCTAAGCCCCAATGAAATAGCTCTGTAGTTTCAACTCAGGTGAAGTGAGTACCCAAAGCAAAGTAGGAACTCCTGAACTCTAACCCTGTTCACAAAAGTAGGCTTCCAATTTCTGTAATGGAGACTTGGTCCTTTCTTTGGTACCTAGGCCAAACCAGAATTCACCACCAATATACCTGGCTAAGGTACACATTCCAAGGCCTTTCTTGTACGGTTGCTTTTTCCTTTCTGGCAGTCAGATGCAGTGAGTCTTTAACCACAGGTGGAACACTGCTGAGTGCGTTGAACTACGAATAGGAATCCATCCAGATCTCACTAATAATGCTGGCAGATGCTGGTGTTGCTTCTGTCCCACTACAAGGGAGACCAGAAGTTCTATTCTTATAAGCCCCCCAATTCTTGTAATGACAGTTCCTCTGCAAGCAGAAAAATTGCTACAGGGATGCACGCAGCCAAACCTGAGAGTCTTTCACTGACTGGACTCTCTTTGGAGGAGCATGACACTGGAAAGTGGGATCTGAACAACAGTGAAATCACAGAAGCGGTCAGGCTTCTGGTCTTGTCTCACATGTGTAGCCAGGATGCAGCTACCTAACCGTGCACATGAGATGCACAGCCTGGCTCAGATACAGAAGGCCTGAGCATGGGCTCTTTGTCCTGGAGTGACAGCAGTTCAGCCTGATTCAAACTCACCCAGGTGAGTGAGGAAGCCACTGCTGTGGAGAAGTTACATAGCTCTTTAAAGGGGGTGTAGATTAACCGGGTTTTTTTCCCACCAACACAGGGCAATGTAATATGCTGCCATCCCCAGAAACCAGACTATGAGCGCTACAACACAAAATTGTGCTGCCTGTTGGCAGTGAGCAGTGACTACTTACTTGAATCTCTTTTCAAGAAGTAAACCAGAGATGCAATCAGCTGCAGGTTCTGGAAAGCTGGAAGTAAGCAAAAGCTTCTCAAACACAGTCCATGAATGGATAAGTCCCCAGAAGTCAAGAGCAATCCATTCACCACTAAGAAATGCATCCCAGGAACATTAACTTCCTGAGAAAATTAAATACTGTGAATATTTTTGGCACATACTAGAAAGTTAAATGTATTTCCTTAACTGCAAACAATTATTAAACACGGTAGGTTATACAAATAGATAAAAATGTCATAACTTGTTGTATCCTTGCTTTCAAAAATGTTCCAGTGAAATGAAAGGCTTCCTTGCCAATGCACAGGGGTTTCAAGGCACCTGCAATGCCTTTAACCACTTCAGCAGCCTGACAATGCTGTGCTATACGTACAGGAAAGACAACTTTTCCTGTTAAGGCCATTTAAGTGCAATTTATTTCTGTACAATGCTGAACATTGTAGCAATAGTTTCAGAGGAGCACAAATGCAATGCTAGCACTGCAGAGACTAAACTATATTTGACTACTGGCAAAAATCCTCTTGAAATCAGAATCAATCCCATGAACATCAGCAGGAAGTATTATGCAGCTGGAGCTATTTCCTTGTATTTGAAAGAGAACTAATTAAAGGAATACAAAACATCAGATGAGACCTTACATTTACTAATAACGATTGATTCACTTCTGATGTGTTTCCTCCAAACTGGATCTCAATCTGAGTGGGAAAAATCACAGAGATATTATGTCAAGCCACATTCTAGCTCCAAACCTCCCTGAGTATCTTCAATTTTCCATCATTAATGAAGACCTACTTAAGGATCTAATGCTTCCTTATGTTGTAAAAACTTGCACTGCAACCAAGGCTGGTGATATCCTATTGCACCAAGGTCGCAGCACTGGTAAATTCAAGGGTTAGCACGGTGCAATGCTTTTACTCCAGTTAGTTAACTGTACTCTTGTGCCTTCAACCTTCAAATGCTGTCTGCATTTACCTGCTTGGTTGTGCTCTCCAGAGCAAGGAATGTTTGTCCCAAACCAGAGATCTAAGTTGTGACCCGAACAAAGTAAAAGTACTGAGGTAGAAGCCCTAGCACCGAAGGTGAGTGAAAGCCACCAAAAATTGCATTTTTACAACATTTGATCCAACTTCAGTACATAGTATACAACTCTCCAAACCTCTGACACTCTTCAGTTCTTCAGGAAGAAGTAACAATGATGGCAATGATGGAATCTTTAGCAATGAAAAAAAAGAAGGCTTGTACGTGAAGGGCTGCAAATCATGTTCGTGTTCTGGGAGGATACATAAGGAATGCACCGAAAATGCTGCATATTTATGTCACTCCAGAGGTTTTGATGGCAGTCAGGGTTTTCCCCACTTTCTATTCCCTCTTTCACTTTTGGCAAAGAGTGGTAATTCTGCTGCCAAAACAAGTCTCATCTCGTAACCTATCGTATTGAGAAAAAAAGGAGTAGCACAGTTGACAGCAGTTTTTCTCCAATTCAGATGTTCTGCTTCAGTTTCTGAAGAGCCAGGAAAGATGGTGACTTGGACTGGTGAGATCCCTTTCCTTCCCATGGAGATACTGACATTTATTTTAACACCTTATCGATTTATTGCTGTGGATATGAAACAATGAGAATTGCAGCTTCTGAGTGTCTAAAAAAAAAAGCCCAACTAAAAAAACCCCCACAGAACAACCAAAAAACCCAAAAACCATGAAACAAAAAACTCTCTTCCCTTAGCATGCTATTTTGATCACAGAAGTTCAGTTCATTGTGTCCTTTCACATGTTTTAGAAAGACAAACTAAAAAATTACAAGATACCATGAGTCAGAGGAAGACACAAAGCATTAGTTGTCATACGAAACCCACAGTGCTTCCTCTTTGTTGTTTCACTACTTTAAATCATTTTATGGCTCTCTTCCATACTAGGATTGTTCTTTTGGAAGTTCATTCTATTCCTAATTCCATCTTCAAATGCAGCTGGCTAATGCTGTGTGGATGTTCAGCTGTCTCCTCTGGGAGGGACTCCTCTCTCTAATCGAGTCATGCGAAAGTTTGACAGAAAGCATGAAACAAAATACCTACTTTGTTACATGATGGCTATGTGATGCCATCTGTGACTACGACAACAAAGATGCAATTAGAGTATTAAATGTGGATGCTCGCATTTCAACCTGTAAATAAATGAAAACAAATCACAGAAAGCACGTTTCTTGATTTAAGAAATGGGACTCTGCAAGAAAAAAAAACATTATCAGAGACTTCCACTGAGCTTCAAGGGATCATGTTGCACAGGGCACACCTGATGATAAGGCCAGTGTGCTACAAGGCACAGAGGTTTCTAAGCCACCTTGTGAATAGAAAGCTACATTCAGCTCACTGCTATCGGGCAACAGAAGTGAACAATGAAGAAAGAATACCGAAAAAAAAGGAAGGGTAATGTATGTTTGGACCATTTGCGTTTCAGTTACAGATCATGCTGAAAAACAGTATTTCAAAGCAAGTGATGTTTTCAAACTGATATTCTCAGTCTTGTGTTATAATCACTGGCTAACCTTCTCTAACCAGAATTTTAAATTAGAGAAGCAAAATTAATTCAAAATTAAAAGACTAAAAATTCATGTGACTAGGATAATACTTGCCTCTGCTGTGCTGTTCTGCTTTTGCATTCGTTCCTCTCCCCATCCTAAGATTTTAGGCAGCAAACTATCTGCCTCCTGCTCTGCTTGGTCAGGGCATAGCACAATCTAAATTAACAATACATAACAGAGTTTGCTTTTCAACATTTCAGACTGCATTTGACCTATATTTCACCAGGCTGTGCTTTGCATCAGAAAACCCCTTGTGAAAGTGGACAAGCAACACCAAGTTACGCTGCAATGAACATCATTAGAAAATAACTTTTTAATTCAGGCAGAGAGATAGAGTCATTACTCCTTTAAATGCCAAAAAATGGTGGACATCTAAACCAAAAACGTTTTGGAATGTTTTGTGTTTGATCCTATCTACAAATTAAAATAAATTGGGATACATAGCCAGGTTCTTGGCTTCTGTTAATCTACTACAGTCTGCTTGCGTGGGAAAGAGAGAGACAGTAAGTGGGAACAAGGTCAGTTGGGTTTTACAATCTATACTCATGCTTCACTTGCATCCATTTCCAGAAATGTCTACATCCTTCTGGCTGTCTTAAATGCCTTCCCAGTCCCTGTTGCTCCTCGTATCTGTTTAAATACCAAGACTGGAGCTGCAATCAATGAGATGGAAGACCAAAAGTCGATACAACCAATGCTTCAAGATTACAACCAAAAATCAAAATGATGTAAAGCTAATTAAGGCTTGGCATTTATAGAGAAGAACTATGACCTTTTGATGGCAGGCTTTGGAAGTCATCACATATAAATTTTCTTCATGGAAAAAAATATGGACTATACACATCGACAACTAAATTATATAACAATAATCAAAAATAATATAGTTTATAATAGGCACTTTTTGTTTTCCCCAAGAATGGAAAGCATTGAAGATCTTAAAAACTTATTTAGTCCGCACAGCGAATAGAAATGGTCAAACTAATGGTGTACATTGTGTTGTTGTAACAGATGGAATTGTTGGGCAGGAAGCATTTCATTGACAGAGTAAACTGATAAGCCTGTTTTTATTTAAGAAAAAAAATCAGTCAAGTCTAGTATGATTCACGACAGCAACTAAATACTTTGGATTTGGTTTTGGTTCTATCAGAAAACAGCTGAACATATTGTTCGATTAATTTGTGCTGCTGAAAGTCCTAAAAAACTATCTTGTTCTCAAATATGCAGCTATTTTAAAGAACACATAGACTTACAGAATCACAGAAACACAAAATATCCTGAGTTGGAAAGGACCCACAAGGATCATCAAAGTTCAACTCCTGGCCCTGCACAGAACCATCCCCAAGACTCACGCCATGTGCCTGAGAATGTTGTCCAAACACCTCTCAAGCTCTGTCAGGCTTGGTGCTGTGATCACTTCCCTGCAGAGTCTGTTCCAGTGCCCAAACACCCTCTGGGGGAAGAACCTTTTCCTGATGTCCAACCTAAACCTCTCCTGACACAACTTCATGCCATTCCCTCGGGTCCTGTCACCAGACACCACAGAGAAGAGATCAGTGCCTGCGCCTCCTCTTCCCCTTGTGAGGGTGCTGTAGACTGGGATGAGGTCTCCCCTCAGTCTCTTCTCCAGGCTGATCAGACTAAGTGACCTCATCCACTCCTCAACGGCTTCCTCTCCAGAACCTTCACCATCCTTGTGGCCCTCTTTTGGATGCTCTCTAATAGTTTAATGTCTTTTTTATATTGTGGCACCCAAAACTGCCCCCAGGACTCGTGGTGAGGTCGCGCCAGTGCAAAGCAGAGCAGGACAATCCCATTCCCTGCCCGGCTGCCGATGCTGTGCCTGATGCTCCCCAGGACAGGGTCGGCCCTCCTGGCTGCCAGGGCACTGCTGACTCGTGTTCAACTTGCCATCAACCAGGACCCCCAGGTCCCTTTCTGCAGCACTGCTTTCCAGCATCTCATTCCCAAGTCTGTTTGTACAGCCAGGGTTGCCCTGTCCCAAGTGGAGAATTCAGCACTTTTCCTTGTTAAACTTCATGTGGTTGGTGATTGCCCACTCCCCTAATTTGTCAAGGTCTTCCTGCAGGGCCTCTCTCCCTTTGAGGGAGTCGCCAGCTCCGCCCAGTTTGGTATCATTTGCGAACTTCCTCAGTGTCGCTTCCAGTTCTGCCACCAAGTCTCTTACAAAGATGTTGAAGAGAGCACAGGGCCAAGCCTAGCACGCTGTGGAACCCCAGTAATGACAGGTCCCCAGTCTGATGTCTGTAACCCTTTGTACCCCACCCATGAGCAACCTGCTCACCCTTCCCATCATGTGTTTATCCCTCGTGAGCTGGACATTTTGTCCTGAAGGATCCTGTGAGAGACAGTATCAAAAGCTTTGCTGAAGTCCAAAAAGATCAAATCAACTGGCTTTCCTAGATCAGCCGGGTGGGTTACCTTGTCATGAAAGGAAATCACGTTTGATAAGCAGGACTTTGCTCTCATGAAGTCATGCTGGCTGTGACCAGTGACTGTGTTGTCCTTCAGGTGTTTTTCAATACTTCCCAGAATAATTTCCTCCATAACTGTAAAAATACCACAGCCTTGCAGGCTGAGGTGGAGAAGTGCACTTTCCTGGGAACAGAGACATATTCATCTGAAAAGGACACTGAATGAAGAAACAAGTCTTAATAGCAGCAGATCCAGCCACAGAATAACTTCCTGTGCACAAAAAAGCAAAGAAGTAAAGTAACATTGCCTTCACCTCAGCTCCCCAGCCTTGATAAGGAGACAACAAAGCCCACTTACTTTATATGCAGCGCTCCTAATTCTCAAGGTTAAAGTTTCCAGAGGAGGCCTTCCAAGGACTCCCTTCTCACTAACACAGAAAGGTTCACTTTCATCCTGGTTCCTAGTTCTGTAATCGCAAGTGCGTGAAGAACTGCTAAGTTACATATGCAGAGCTGCTAGCAAGGCTGGATGTTGTAACAGCCTTGTGTAGCAAACACTTATGTTTGAAATAGAGCCCATGCTCATCAAGGTGATAGCATAAAAAACTGTAACACCTATCATAATTCCTTGTTTTGAATGTTCAAAGCACTGTATACGTAAACAAAAGAGGTCATTCACTCAGTATAATTGATGCTGCTGTGTTTACAGAGGCTCTTCCAACAGAGAAAGTAGAAAATACCATGATTCATACTGTGATTCAGGATATGTATACAAGTTGCACAAACCTGAACACTCAGCATCGAAATTAATTCCTCATTGATTGCCTATAGTAGGAGATACATAATTTCAAGCTGGATTAGTAAAAAATAAAGAAATAAAATTAAACTAAACTCAGAAGCTTGGGGACATTTCTGCTGTCAGATTCCATGTATAAATTGGCAACCTGTTCTGGCAGAGGAGGAAGCTTCAAATGAGGTCCTTGTACTGTGGCAGTGAGGCTATGGTTTGTCTTTGCTTTGGACAGGGTGAGGACAGGGTGAGCCCTGCCCTAAAATAATCTCCAAGACAAACAAACCATCAAAACAGAAACAAACAAACAAACCCTGCCCAGACAGTGCGCACATGGAATTCATATCCATGATAGTATATTAAAGTCAGTGGAATGCCAGCAAAGTCCCTGAAATTAATGGGAAAACCAGAGCTGGTGACAGCAGCCAAACCAAAGCTGACTGACCACACTTTTCTGCACCAGCTGCAATGTCAGTGCAGGACTTTCTTCCAGCCCATGGTAACACAGCTGATAATAAAGGAGATTATTTTTCAAATATACGTTCAAGAACAGTTGTAATATGGAAGGCAACCTCTTCCCTCCATTTAGTACCCTTTCTCAGTGTCATTTTACTGTGTGGACCCACAGGCATTCAGGCCCATACTCAAAGGACACTAAGCAAGCAGGATGCAGGAAAGGCAGTGTGGATGTTTGAGACCTGCTTTGCACATGCTACAGATCCTACTGTGAGAGACCATCGTGCCAAGCTCAAGGTCTCTGGGTTACTAGATATAGCCTCCTTCCCCTGGAAACTCCTGCCAGTCTCATGTTTTAAATCAGTTTCTTATACACATGCCTTGAACATGAAGGCTTCCCTAAAAAGCCTTCACTTGCCATGCCTTTTCCCTAAAAACCTCAGGACTGTAGTTGACACAGGAACAGGCTTCTGAGCAGCAGATGGATTTCCTGTTTCCAGTCCTCTGCCACTTCTCCCTTCACCTTCACAAGCAGAATTACCCAGTTGAAAAACCATCCTGCCCTCTAAGCAGCTCACTGTTGATACAGAAGATACCCAGGCAGCTTCAACCAGGACACAAATCTGTGTTTTGAAAATGGAGCCTCTTATTTTAGGAAATAGGAAGCTTCATATGTCGACTTTGCATTAGACACTACTTTCTGTATTAATTATTACCCATTTTTTACGTACACAAAATCCATCAATATAGAATTACGGAATATAGAGAGGTTGTCAGAGTGAGTAGAAGTAAGACTAGAAAGGCCAAGGCACACTTGGAATTAAATCTGGCCAAGGATGTCAAGGATAGCAAAAGGAAAACAAAGCATGATGTGGGCCCATAACTAGATGGAGAGGGGATCCTCATAACAGAGGACATAGAGAAGACAGAGTTATCACATGTCTTCTTTGCATCAGTCTTCACTGATAAGACTGGCCCCCAGGGATATCCAACTCAGGAATATATGGTAAAGGAATGTTGGAAAGAAGACTTTCCATTGATCAAGGACTGGGTCAGAGAACACCTAAACAAACTTGACACCCACACATCCATGGGCCCTGACAGGATGCATGGACGAGTGCTGAGGGAACAGGCAGAGACTATAGCCAGCCCACTGAGATCGTCTTTGAAAGGCCCTGGAGACCAGGAGAGGTGCCTGAGGACTGGAAGAAAGCAAATCTCATCCTAGTCTACAAAGGAGGCAAGAAGGAGGACCCAGGGAATTACCAGCCAGTCAGCCTCACTTCAAACCCTAGAAAGGTGATGGAGCACCTCATTCTGGAGACCATCTCTACCCACACGGAAGGCAAGAAGCTGATGAGGAGTAATCAGCATGGGTTCACTAAAGGTGAGTCATGTTTGACCTGCCTGATTGCCTTCTACGATGAAACAATTACCTGGATGGTTGAGGGGAGAGCAGCGGATATTGTCTACCCCAACTTCAGCAAGGCTTTCTACACTGTGTCTCACAACATCCTCACAGGCAAACTCAGGAAGTGTGGACTGGATGAGTGGGCAGCGACATGAGTTGAGAACTGGCTGAGTGGCAGATCCCAGAGGGTTGTAATCAGTGGCACAGGGTCTAGTTAAAGGCCTGTCACTATTGGTGTCACCCAGGGTTCAACACTGGGCCCAGTCTGGTTTAATTTGTTCATCAGTGACTTGGAGGAAGAGGCAGATGTCTCCTTAGTAAGTTCACTGACAACACAAAGCTGGGAGGAGAGCCCCAGAGGACAGTGAGCCCTTTGGAAGGACCTCAACAGGCTGGAGAGATGGGCAGAAAAGAGCCCTCTGCAATTCAACAAAGGCAAATGCAGGGTGCTGCCCCTGGGGAAGAATAACCCCACACACCAGCACAAGCTGGGGACTGACCAGCTGGGAAGCAGCTCTGAGGAGAAGGACCTGCGGGTCCTAGAGGACAACAAACTGTCCATGAGCCAATTCTACCACTATGGTTTTGTTGGCCAACTCTCTCAGGAATATTTATACTGTGTGGATGTGTTTCTCTTTCCCTCCAGAGACGTATGTGACGTACAGCAAGAGTTTCCTGAATTTGTTACAGAACAGTGCTAATAGCCAGGAGCCCAGGAGTTTCCACGAAATGGAGCAACTTTCCCAGCCTCCAGGAGATTTTTTGTGTGATTAACTTACAATGTTTCATTTTTGTTCAGGTGACATGGAAGAAATACATAAAGGCAAAAAGCTCTTTGGCCCTCTGGGGGTGCAATCAACAAAGCAAAGAGATAACTGATATTTGTCACTCTTGTTTTCCTTTGGAAAAAATTTTAACCCTTATTTTCTCTGTGAAAGATCTCCTTAAAATCATCTTCACATGCAGAGTCGAAACACATCTACAGTCCCACAAACAGTTCCTCGCATTCCCAGTTTGCTCCATAACCAGCTGCAATCCAGATGCCATGTGACAGCACCAGTGTAATGCTGAGTCCAGGCTATAAATTCTGCCTTCCCGAGAGCAGACATGCAGCTGTCTGCACCATGCATGAGCGTCCTTGATGTCTCAGGACTAGCTCATCAGTAAGCCAAGGACACTGAGGCATCAAGAGTGTCAGCACAGCCAGACCTGCCAGGGGAGGGAGCGAAAATTGTGAATAGGGTTATCATCTTGCAAGCAGTGCAGTGACACCCCAAATTCAGACAGACATTCCTTGGACTCAGATGCCCCAGAGTGCACAGTCTGACCACTGCTGCTAGCCCAGGATGAGATGTGGTGCGTACACCTCATGAGGTGGCAGAGGAGAGTCTGATGCTTTACTAGCACCTCTGAGACCTGTTTGAGCACACTTCACCTCCTGCTTACTCGAGGCCTCCTTGTGTAGCATGGCTGGATCATGTCTTCATATTCTTTAAGCAAAGAGGTTTACTTAAGTTACAAAGCCCAGACCTTGTATAATTATCCTTAACAGTGCCAGTCCTGTATACATTAAGTCCAGAAATATTTAATGGCATCACAGACTGAGCTTGAGTGTCTTTGAACACTTGGTTAATTGGAGTACTTGGTTAACTGGAATACTTGATCTCTCATTGCTCTGGGTCT
Source organism: Amblyornis subalaris (assembly GCA_018881555.1). Classification (NCBI taxonomy): domain Eukaryota; kingdom Metazoa; phylum Chordata; class Aves; order Passeriformes; family Ptilonorhynchidae; genus Amblyornis; species Amblyornis subalaris. Next base: position 392,970 of record JACAXG010000176.1, on the reverse strand, counting down.
CACAAGTACATGAGACTCACTACAACCACAGCACCTTTTTCACTTCCAGTATGTAACAAGCTTAACTTCAGTGGTTAATTTCTTTAATATTAACCTTCACATTCAGTTTACTTATTTTCTGTTACTAGTTAGAGAGAGGATTGACACAACTGGCTCTCTGCCTTCCTTTGGCCCACACTTGGTATTTCTCATAGCTCTGTCCCTTTCCACCAGCATGCATTAGTGCTATTACAGAAAATTCAGAATGCTTTTCAGCTTTGCTAAGGCTGTAATATTAATCTGTGTGCTCTATTAGAAATACATTTCATTGTCTTGTTAGCAGACATCAGATAATCTCCCTTATATCAGAATAGTATAAAATGTTATCAGTCTGGATATCTAAGACACAGTACTTCTGCTGTCCAATGTTATGTCTAATAAATGTACAGCTGCCTTATACTGAAGCTTGCAGCAATTTAGTTTTTGAGAGCTATTTTAGACTGACAATAACGAGTTTAGAAAGAAGTTTTCAACTGTTCCCCAAAGATATTCAAACTGCCAAGATCAAATAAAACTCTGTCATAATATAGGCACAATAGATTAAATATGTTTTTTATGTTTAAATTATTTTCCAGCAGTGATGTTGTAATCTGCAAGCCAAAGCTATATGAAGACCATACACTGAAATATTCCCAACAGGAGACCAAAGCAAAATATGCAAAAAACTCACTGGAGCCTATTGCAGTCTCACGGTCCCGAAACGAGTATTTCCCTCAGAAGTTAAATCACTATGCAATAGTGGTAGGGTTCTTCTACTTTTTAGTTACAGCTGTGCTTCATTGCCTGTATAATTGTAGAACATAAAAAGGAAGGAAGCAGGGGAGGCATTAAAGTCTCTGAATGTTTTTGATGGGATCTTTTTCTGTCCCAAGCGTGGGAGGTGAGAAAACATCAGAACTCTGGGTGTAGTAAAAGCAGCTAATGGCACTCAACTGGATGTGAAAAGTCTCTTATGGGGAGTATGGAAATATGGCCAGGGCAAACTGGTTTACGGACAGATGGGCAAAAGTTTCTTGGAAAAAATGCATGGCAGCAGAGTCAAGCTCTAAAAATAGCACAAGTGGAGTTTAGTTTTCATTTTAGCATTAGCTCCTTCTCCATCCAGTTTGTCATTGCAGCAAAATCACTGGGAATACGAACATCAGTGCATACAAAGGTAAGAGGAGGTTTTCTGTACTTTTTCAAAGCCTGCTGAGGTGTCTGGGAGTTTTCTCCTGGATTTCTGAAACTTCTGTGGGGCCCCCCAAAGAGAAGAGGTTGCTTTACCACGGAAGGACATCATACTTCTGCTGTATCACAAACGTTGATTTATTGGACAGAAAATGAATACCTATGTTTCTCTGTCTACAGCATCACAAAGGGCTTCAAATTTTCTTTGACAGGCTCCCCTCTCCTATCTTTGTATGAAGGACATTCAATTTTTTTTGCATGGATGCATTTACTCCTGCCATTTCTATTTCATATCCCACCAATATCACAAGTTCAGGAGATGATGATGATGATGGTGATGATGATGATGATTATTATTATTATCATTATTATTTATTCAAGTAGTTTATAACACTCAATATTATATATATAATAATCAAGTAGATGTCTGAATAACATAGCTCATAATATAGTGCTTTATTTTTTCCATAGAGAAATTATGTTTATGTTGACATGATATCTGTATGAACTTGACCCTATGCATCTGTCAGGTCACCCCTAATAGCAACTAAATCTCTTTGCCAATTTCAGCTGAATTTAACAGAAAGTTCAGCACCTGCCATTCAGAGAGAGAGAGAAAGAGAGACTTGCTACTACTGCCTCTGCTGACAGTAAGACAAGGTGCTCTCACTCCTTATCCACTCAGTACTACTGAGCAGGGTGGGCTGGGCCACTCATCAGGCAGGAGCCCCTCGAGCTGCACACGAGGTCCCTGCCCAGTCAGTCACAGTGCTCTCAGGCCAGCGGGATGGAGATGGGAGAAGGTGCTGAGGATGTTTGGTTGAGATGGGGGATCCGAGGGGTTGTGGGGCTCAAAGAAGTAAAAGGCTGGACCAGTGGGTATTAAGGGAGGAGAGAGAGAGGAACTGGGCAGAACTGAGGGCATATCATGTTGTACTGAACATACAAAGAGAGAGGCAGGTGTGGCAGGGACAGGAAACCAGGGGTCCTGCAGGAGAACCTGCATTGTATGGACGACAGATCAGGAACCCATAGGTACCCTCAGTTTCTCTGTTCAGGGAACAACTTGTTATGGACATGCCTGATAGGATATTTGGTGTAAATCTGTTTACACTGGCACCATACCAAGTCTGTGGGTTTGCTGGTATTCTCTGAATCCAAGGGTAGCCTGACCTTCTATGTTCCATTTTTCCCTTTGTACAATTTCAGATGTACCAACAACCAAGTTTATGGGAAAAAGTTGGTCTTTTCAGTGAAACCAGGGATTCTAGTACAAAGGGTAGAAATGGCTTCAAAAGAAACACCTTCTTATACTTCCTTAAAATACTTGCCTTTTTACAAGTAATACTACCTTCTCATCATTTTTCTGGACATGTAAACAAATTATATTTTTAATTGAAGAAACATTGAGGATTTCATCTCAGGGGTTTTCCAGGTGTTTTCTTTCAAGTTATGATTTTGCAAACCTAGGTCAAAGTTTTCATTTTAAAGTGGTTGCTTTAGTCAATACTGAGAAGCATTTACTGGGGAGAGATTCTTTCTCAACTCTGCCAGTGATTCCTCATGGGACCATGACATTTAAATTTCATGCTTCCTCAGTCTAATCCATCTGTAAAATGAATGTAATAGGCAACTCCATGAAGTTGTTGGGAAGCCTCTTTAATGCCTGACAAGCATTTTGATATCATCCCACAGTCGCTTGTATAAGCACAGTATGGTAATTGTAAGTGCTTTTTAATTCCTATTTCCTTTTCTCAGCCCAGTCTTGGTTTTGTGTCTTTTTGCTGCAGCCTTGCCACAAAATACTCTAATTTCATCCTGTGGAATCTGTTTAATTTGTACTAGATAAGGACAAGAAACGGGTTTGTCTTTTATAGCACAGATACAGTACTATGCGTTTTTTAGGAATGTATCTCTTCCACAATTAACTTTTTCTGGCATCTTATCAGATTTTACCATGCTGTAAAATTTAAAGAATCTCGAATCCACATTGTACATATATACAAGGTTCATTTAATCAAATGGAAAATACACTGCATTGACTATTCTTCTCTTAAAAACTATTGCTAGTCCAAGTTTTGAAAGCAACATGAAAAACCAGTCTTAAGGTAGATTGAAAGCAGGATCATGTCCATCCAGAGTATTGCAGAAATTATATCATCCAACCTTTTTCTATGCAACTTCAACTCTGTACTAGCTACTGCAATTGACCCATCTTTATTAAATTAAATTTTAAATAAAAACCAAACCATACCATATAAACGTAGCTGAACATAGCGTAATTCCGCATTTTCATACCAAGAATAAAAGTAATTTTCCTGTCATATTCAACACAAAAGCTATCCCTGGCTAATGCTAAATCTGTGACAACCAGAGAAATCCAAGAAAATATGAAGTTAATGCTGACATTTTCTTCTCGGTGCTTTTCAACGCATCATTCTCCTAGGAAATTATTCTTTGATTTCCATTAAAAGATTTCCAGGTGTCAGGGTGAAACGAAACCTAAAACATGCAGTGAGAACAACTTCTTACTTCTTTCCATGCAAGACAGAATACAGGTTACAGCCATGAGCTTTATCAGAAGGACAGAATCTTTGCCTGTTCAGAGCACAGCTGACATGGATTAGAATAGAGGACTGTGATTTAAAGTATTAATAAAGTGGTGGGAAGCACAGGCCCTTTCCTCCAGATCTGGGCGTTCTAATCCCTTTGGGAGTGAGGCAAGTAATATACTTGACATTATTCACTCCTTGTACAATATGCTGACTTTAAAGCATCCTATCTTAAGTCTCAAAAGTTATGTACTAATGTAATAACTTAGCATCTATTGTACAGTCACTTTAGATAAGATGTTATACAACAGCTTCTTATTTTATTTGTTTTTAATGGTTTAGTATTGAGGCAAATGGAACAAGAACAAGAGAGATCAATACTGAAATTGTCCTTTAGTATCCTTAAAGTACCACCTCCTTCAGTATCAAGACATTAGTGTTTATCTCCAAATTGCCCATATTGTCAGCCAGCATGGTTTGTTAACATTTCTCTGAGATTTCCCCAGTAGCACATCTCACACAAACTCTAAGTACCAGCTAAATAACCTATTCTTCCTACCTCAGTTCACTGTATATTCTACATATTCTGCCAAAAGTTTGATAAAAATAGGGCTTAGGTTAACTAGTCTACTAGGACTGTAATCACCAACTATTTCTTTGTTTTCACTCTATATTTAAATTTCAAATTTTTTTGGTGCAGAGAAGTTTTTTTCTGGTTCTGCAGTGTGTAGGAAAATAAGGTCCTACTGGCTGACTACGGATTCTAGATCTTCAAGCTTAATAACACCAAATCCTACTCTGACGTCCTCTAGGAAATGGCTCAGAACCATGGAACACACAACAATAAAACACATTCACTTTCACACTCAAATGACTTAGAGATGGGTACCTGCATGCAAAATTTAAGCCTTCAGTCCTCTGTTTACCCTCTACAAGTATCTCCTTTTGGCTCAAAATGAAAAGCATGTTACTGCTACTAATACTGTTCCGGGGCACAAGCCATACCAACTACCATACCTGAGTGCAGGAGAGATGCATGTCTGTACTGGCCTGTGTACGCTTAGCCTTAAATTTTTCACCAAAATATCTCTTAGATAAATTCATTTTTGCTGGTGGCCACATAGCTGTAGAGATCATATGTGTACAGAGCAGTTCAGTTCCTGCCTCAAGCTTAAACCACGGCTTAAGATTTCATGAAGTGCTTTCTGCATTTTAAGGAAGAAAGAATCCTGTAAACACACTTCACCACTCCCAAAATGGCAGACTTCATGACAGAACCATCTTCCTATCCTTCCTTAGAAGCCTAAAGCTCTACAGCAGACCAAAGCGCTCTGTAACTGAACTTCTGGGATGTAAATGAACCCAATTCAAGGCCATGTGAGGTACAAATTGGAGCAGAGATCTAAAGACAGTTTCTAAGTTAATGCTTTGACTACCACGCCATTGAGCATTTCAAGGAATGCTGTCTCTCCTGTTGAAGATGTGATACGGAGCAAATGACAACTGTGCAAATATCTGATTTGGGATGGTTTGCTGGACTGAAACACCACCACTCTAAAGCTAAATAATTACCTATTTTTGCATAGATAATTAAATATTCACTAGAGCAAGAGCTTGAACGTAACGCTTCTTTATTTCAGACAGATCTCTGCTGACTGAGCTGTTGGCCAGAAGTGCAAATGCACCACACGTTCCTTCCCCTCCTCTTCCAGCTGCACTTTATGTGAGAAAGGCCTGGCCACCCACCTACTTGCAGAAAAGGATTCATGGCTGTGAATGCTAAGAAGAAACAGAGGCACCTTCCTTCAGAATTAGCTGCCTAAGCCTCTTTGAGAGACAGAGTAGGATGAAAGGTTTCCTACATCCTCGGCTTCTCTGACCAACCGCTTGCTTAGTGTCCCAGGATAAGGCTCCTGTCCATTCCTTGTGCTAGGCAGACATCCCTATCTGCCTGCATTGGGACTGCAAATTCTGCCATTCAGGACAATGGCTAAAAGATGGGAACATGAACCCAAACCCAAACAGCTTGGCATTGCCCTCAGAGGCTCCCTGCCAGTGCAAATTTCTGAACCTATTTTATTTGGGTTATGCACATAAATGAAAAAACTTTGACTACTTCCATACACATTTGAGATTCATGCAGAACAAAGCTAAGTGTGTAAGATTAAATAATAAAAACATGTGGCTCCAATGCTCCATTTTGGCTAGACATTATTAAATAAGAATATTTTATTACCAAATGGACCCTGAGATTACAGACTTACTATCCACTCATAATATTATTTTGCAACACTTTTATTTAAGCCACCCCTGGCTAATTAAATTCCTATTGGGGCAAAATAATAGGAAATAAAAAACGGCCTAACAAATCAAGATAACCTGTTCTTTAAATGCTGTCTTTTTCCTATGTCAGCCAAAATCTCTGACCTAAGTAATGGACCTGTTATAGATCTTGCAAACCCTTAATCAAAACCAAAAGGATTTGCATGATATCAAAATGAAAATCAGGCTGAAGATAAGTAATGTCCATGCTGCTGTTGTTTTTCATTAAAAAAATAGAACTGATTATCCAGAATTAATTGTAACAGGTGTTCGAAACAGAAAATATGTTTACTATTGATTTATGCATTTTTGCCCTGAACCATGAAAAATTCATATTTATAATGTAATATGACATTTGCTATCCATCAATTTTATTGCACGTTGTTTCACATGCACTCAGCAGACCAGGCACTGCACAAGCCTCTGCACTCACTTCTAAAGATCAGTTGGAGAAAAGGACGCTACTGCAGAGTCTTTAAATTGCATCCAAACACAGACTCACAGTCTATGGACTGCCTGCAAGCCGCCCATCTGAGGCTACCCAGCACCCAACTTGCACACAAGATCTGTCATTTTCCAGAGGGCATTTCCAATTAGACATTCACCTTACAGAGATTGCCTTCACTTGCTTTCACTTGCTTTCAGTCTAGTCTTGAAAATTGCTACAGCTACCCTGTGAAAACTAACCTAGAACACCTTAGAGAAAGATAACCTTAGCCATGAAAATATGATGGCATGATGCTTGCTTCTGAAAGACAAAAAGCACACATCACTGTGGCATGTTACTGCAGTAAGGTTTCAACGCAAATGTATTAATCTGTCTTTCCCAGAGTGCAGCAGCAGGGCTTGAGCCTATGACAATTTTGTGACAGTGAGTGGATCAGACTGAATAACTGACTCAGGAGAGATGAGTAAACCAAAACCTCCAACACCCTGAGAAAGAACCTTCTACTTTTATCCACCAAAACAAGCAAAAATGTCTTTCATGTGATGCATTTCATTCCCAAGAGCAGGGAAAGTTACCTTAGAGGCATTTTCAGCAGCAGTAAATCCATGCACACTACTGAAAGAAACTCACCTGACTGCTGAAATTTTGTTCCTCAAAGATATCAGACTGCAGAATTTCAGTCATTTTTCTAAAATACTTCTTATTCTATATGACAAAAATTGTTGAAGTCTACATGAATTTATAAATAATTGCCAGACAACTGAAATCCATGAATTTGATAAACAACTACCAGGCACTACACCATAGGACCCTGTTGCTGTTTAGAACCTCCCAAGAGGCATTCATTTCTGTACAGACCCAGGTTGTAACAGTGGCAGCCTGAACCTAATGTACCTACGGATGAACCATGTTCCACAGCACCAAAAGAGGTGATTATAAAACCCACTTCCCTCTCAGGTAACATGGCAAATACCCACGTGACCTACTGAAAAAGCCAAATAAAGGCTTGCTTGGGAAGTAAGAACAGTGCCTGGAGTTTGAAAAGTTATAACCAAGTTCAACCAACTTTTTGTATATTTTTATCATATTGTGTTCAAATGGCGTGGTCGTACTACTGTGATATTTAATGTTGTTGTTTATTTGAAAGGGTACAAAAACTCTAATTTTCTAGCGAAAATACTGTTTTCAAATATAAAGAGATCTAAAATGAGACCTTATCCCTTATTCATGAGAGACAGATGTTATTTTTGGCTTCATAGTTTAATGAATACCATATTATGTTCTTTATAACCTTATACCAGAAATAACATACTTCTAGCACTCATGAACTTCAAACCATTATCAGTAAAAGCTTCTATTAACATCCAGAACTTCCCTCAGTTTTCACTGCAAATGCTTTAAGCTGTCAGCTACAGTCCCTATTATGGCAGGATTTTTTTACCCTGCAAAAGATATAACCCTTAGTAGTCAGCTAGTTGAGACTGAAAACTGCAATATTATTCCTGCTGTCTTTACTGCATTGAATTTACACATTTGATGCCTTGCTGTATTTTTGTGTTTGTTTTTTTGTTTATGGCCCTCGAAAAGCAAAAATACTGCATCCTTTTAAAAATACTCTTACACTTCCATTTATTTTCACCGATTTGGAGAAATGCCTGCCAGTAAGTATAAGCTGAAACTAATTACCATCAGTACAAAATCTCCAAGCTGAACTGGGATGCTGACAAAAATGCAAGCAGAAAATGAAGAAAATGTTTCTTGGGAAGCAGAGATCAGTTTAGCCAGCCAGTGATTACAATGAAAAATAAAACCCTGCATACAAACAGTTATTCTTAGCATTTCATTTCTGTATGGATAACTTTCTCCATAGAGTAAAGGTTGTGGCTAAAACTGCTTGATTTAAGCCAACTACAAAAGATTTTGTGATGCCTGTGTCAGTGTGTACAATAGGATTTTTCCCACTGCATCAAATACAATGGCTCGAAACAAATGAGGCTATTCTAAGAAAGATCCTTAAAATCTAAAGTTTCAGGTGTCTGTCTCAGCTTCATATAGGAGAATACAGCAGCATATCTCCCAATAAAGTAAGCACAAAGCCATCCTGAGCTTCCTGGGCCTGAAGTACAAATCAGCAAAGCTCATGAGTTAGAGCATGGAAAAGGTAAATTGCCCTTGTGGCCCACCGCAAACTCAGGCTATGTGAACAGATCATCTTTGGAGGTAAGACCAAAAATGTCCGACTTATCACCTGTGTTCTCATGGCCACAATAAAGCCATTCTTGCAACTGCAGATCTTGAACATCTTCCAGCTTCAGCAACCTACTGCTCTAGGCTTCACACAGGAACACACCAACAAGAGTCGGTGAAGCTAAAAGCTGATTCAAAAGCTTTACTAGGAAATATCAAGCTGATGAGAGACATCAAGAAACAGGAGCAAAACAGGATTAAACCAAAACAACAAACTTCCGAGCAGACTATGCCTCAAATTGCACAACTGAGCTGAGGGGAAACAGAGCAGCATTTCCATGGCAGCAGGGGAAGACAAATTTCTGGCACTCCAATTCACCTCATGATTAGCCTGGCTACAGCACGAGTCAGCATGTCAAAAAGTAAAAGGGCTTTAATGGGCAGATCCCATGTTGTTACTGTTCCCACAGAAGCTGACGCTCTCCTGAAATAACAAAAAAGTGCCCAACAACACACTTCCCAGGGCAAACAGAACTGCTAGATGTGTGGAGCACACCCAGCGACAAAAACCATCCGCAAAGACTCACAGCAGTCCACATGTGACAAATTCTGGGAACCATAAGGAGAACCTCAATTTACACAGGCAAGTAAAAAGTTACAGCCCAGTGCAGGATGACCATTTCGCCTGAGAACCTTACTCGTCTTCATCCTTTTTCTGAATGAAAGAATAGCCATGACTTTAGCCAAAAGTTCCTCCAGCTCTGTATCTTGTCTCTGATCATAGCCGAGCAATCAAGAAAAATAAAGGGTAGCAGTAATACCAGTAATCATTTGCATCTGCCGTACTGTCAGTGGGAAAAGGGAGTCAAATGTAAAGTCTGCCTTACCTTTAGAGTGTCCACATACTTAGAATAATTAACTGGCAAAAGAACATATCTCTGAATGCATATGCAAAACCCAGCAAAGGAAAGTAAAGTATTACTGGCAGCAAAAAACACAGGTTAAGGCTGTAGTCAAGTGACTTTAATGCAGCTGAAGAGAAGACAATTTATGATGTTTAGACTACACCAGTGCTGGCATTGACAAATAGTCTAAGTACGCCAAAAAAACACTCAAAACTTGGGTAAATTTAAATATGTCTGCACATGCACATGAATGACTGTGAATGTTTTATTATAATTCCTTCCTTTCCTTTTTTGATATTTCGTACATAATATAATTCACCCTTCCCGACCACTGACCTGGAAATTTAAATAATAAAATGCCACAAAATGCTTTGAAGTTATAACGTCAATGAAAAGTGCTCGTAAAATGTCTTAAACTTTTATTATTGTTTGTGCTCTTTTATCTCAAAAATCGTCAAATTGCCTTTTTCAGATGGCTTGAGATTTCCTCGTGTTTCCTGCACTCAGCTCCTGATGGTCAAGTTTTATCCGAAAAAAAAAAATTTTTACAGTTCCATTAAAATTAGATACAAGTCAGAAATATAGGGCTAGGGTACGTGATACAGAAAAGTTTTAGTCTCGTAAAACAGAAAAACAACATATTTCTGTAGGATACTGCCAAGAAAGAGCAAGATACTGAGCAGGAAACACCAGTACTGTTCCTCCTCAGTGCTGATTTGCTTCGGATGAGCATTTGTCCCCCAGGTTTTTTTCCTATTACATATTTTCCTTTTATCCTAATGTTCAGAATGTTTGACGGAAAAATGCAAGGTGTGGGAGCCAAAATACTGTCTGGAGAGCTGGCAATTCCTTAAAGCATTTCATCATGCTGTCTCTAATTGGGAGACTTGGGATAAAATTCTTCCCTGGTTGACCGAGCCGATGCAAGGATTAATCTATCCGTATTTTAGGTATTTTCAAAAGGACAAGTTCCATACAGAGTACAGTCCCGCAGAAATCCAATTCCTGATCCTGCAGCTTTTTTGGGGAGGGGTTATATTTTGTAAATAGTCTAATAGAGCTGGTCTGCAGACTTAGACAACTGCGTATCAGCAAGCCCTATATTGTGATGGCAATACTTTGTTATGAACCACTGGAAGTCCGGTCCGGAAGACCAGGCTGTTACAGATGTGAGAGCAGCCTCAGCACAGAGAGATTCTGCATACAGTTAGGCACTTAATTCTCAGTCGATTCAGGAAAATGGGGATTATGTTTACATGGTCCAATAGAGAGTGAGGCAGAGAGCTTAAAGTTAGAGCCAAACGTGCTAGCACATACTCACAGAATGGAGCAAAGCTATGCAGAAACCCCACTTGGACCCTCAAACCAGACATCTCCTCAGCATGTCATGGGCCTGATACTAATTAGACTGGCTGTGAGGCTCATAGCCAAAAGACACTGCATCATGCCAGCCATGTTGCTTCTGACTGCAAAGTTTCATAGTTGCTGGATATTTCTTTCACTGCCTGAGGCACTTAAAGGCTTCTACAAGCGCTTCTCAACATCTCTAAGCAGATCCAATGTATCCAGGTTTTAACTAAGAAGTAGCTCCAGGAGCTCCGCTAGTACCACTCCTTGAACTTATGTCAGTCAAATAATCAAGCGTTTCACTGATACAAAAGAGCTGGAGCCATGCCTGAGGCTGAAAGGAGAGGTAAGGATGGAAGATGACAGACAAAATGGAGAAGGCCAAGTCAGTTTCATGATCTGGGACAAATTGAGAACTGTGTAACTCAGCCACCTGTACCTTTGGAGAAATAGTTTTAAGCCCAGAAGCTGTCCTTGATGGATGGACAGCTACTCTAGCTGGAAATGCATCCCACAACAGCAGTTTCATACCCTTCCTTGGCAGCCGTCGGTTTTGGTCCTTTCCTCTAACAAACCCTCCCTGCTCAATTTATATTTGCATTCCTGCTCCATCCATAACTACTTCTACCATCCTCCTGGATTAACGTGAACAATTATGCCACTTCTCCTTGTAAAACTGTTTTGATGTGAGATAGTTAGGTCCCATGTTCCCATCAGTCATCTCTGCATTACATATTTTCACTTCTTTTCTATGCAGGTCTTCATTTCCAAAACACCTATCCCATCAGTTGCTTTCCTTTGATCTCTCTCCAGCTTGTCTGGGTCTCTTTTAAAACATGTTGCCCAGAATTGAACACAGTACTATAAATCTGTTGACTACAGCAAGCTAGGAACACTTGTCTCACATGTAATACTCTTGGTAGTTCAATGAAGTACAGTAGTAGCTATTTTTTTCATTAGCTCTCCACTGTTTACCAATATCTATAATCCCCAGATACTTCTATATGGATTAAATACAAGTCCTAAAAGATTTCCCACATTCTACATTTATTTTTTCTTGTGTGAAACATGCTATGTTTGCATTTGAAAATTCACTTGATTGACTTCAGTCTGTTTCTACAGTTATCTTCCATACAGTATTTTTTTTGTGTTCGACAAGGCATTTATTACTCTCTTCAGACTCTTTTTATGAAACGGTAAAAATGAAGATTCCAAGAAACATTTAAACCCCCATGAGTACAGCATCTTCATGCATCAGCATGTCCTGTCAATGAATAAATAGCAATTATCAATTATATTTGTTTAAACTAACCTTAGTCGGAACAGACTAGAGTCTCATGGCCGCTGTAGCTCCACTACGTACCTGAGCTTTTCAGAGGAAAACTTCACACAAGGAAAAAAAATAGTATGAGCACTACATCTCTTTCCTTCATTAAGATAACCACAAAACACATAATTTAACTTGTTGTTCTCAGGTTCGAATAAACTCACGGACACAGCTGTCAGAGTTCTCCAACAGGCAGAGGCCAAAATAGAGAACGAGGTGAAGAAGAAGAGAGAGCTGGCCTCTGCCCTCATTTTATTTATATGTTTTCCAAATTCACCGTGGATTGGAGGATGGAGATACCACCTCCTGCTGTCCACTAGTTAGTAATAATGTCTATCACATAGGTTAGGAATTCATAACAATTCTTACCGTTAGATCAACAATTCATGTTTACACAAAAGTGCGTGAGAAACTATTTCGCTAAACCAAAAACACTGCACATCTGAAGAACTGCAAAATGCAAGGCCACATTAACTTATCATGTGTCATTCATAACAAACCCTCATTATCTTCTCTTCATTGTCTTATTTTCCTCTGTTAAGATTTCCCTCTGCTCTCTGTAAGTGTAGCATTTAAGGACTTCAGTGAGCGAGAAAAAAATATATGAGCTTTTTCTTCTGCACAAATCAACAAGTGTGTTAATTAACCCAAAGCAGTCTTTTGGTCTCCTTCAATACCCGAGCTAACACATGCAAAGCTACCTCCGTATCTCTACACTGCACTCCAGTCCGGAACACGCCCAGAGAAGCTCTTGTTGTCCTTAAGTACAGACACAGGACACAGAATAAAGCAGACTTCTGGCAATCACTGATAGATAACCGAGCATTCCATAACAGTAGAGGGGGGAAAAGACATCTCCCTTTACACATCAAACATCCTATGTGGGGAAAAATAAGACCACATTTAAACACACCTCCAGCTTCTCTCTCGTCTCGTTATGACTACCACCAAATTAAAGCCTCCACAAAATGAGAAACTTTTGTAAAGCATTTATAACATTTCATTCTGTATTTGCCAGCAGAGAGGTCCAGCAAAAGACAGGCTTCAGAGTCCAGACCCTTCTAAAGTGCTTGTTGTGTTCATCAATTTTCATTTGTTTCTGGCAGAGAAGACTAGCTATGAAACAAAGTTTAAAAAGTGGAAAGAGTAATGCCACACGAAAACAAAACATGAAAGATGTCTGCTTTAACAGTGTAGAAATAAGACCAAGTGATTGAAGAGTTTGGGGGTGATGTAAAACTGAAGGACAAAATTCTCACACAGACAAATCAAGAGGAGAAAGGATAACAAGCTGGGTCCATAAGACAAACCAGACTGTCACTAGGATCCAAGTCCAGGAGACAGATTGAAACCTTTGAAAAATAACCCGTAACAATGCTGGTATGATTTGCAATGTGAATGAAACCTTTCACTCTGGAAGGAGATGGACATCGCTATTAAACAAGAGACATGATGGACAAAAACACTACAGCTGAACAGAGTCTGCCCATGAAATTAGATGGGTATGCTTGAGCTTCACCACGGTAGAAAACAAGGTCACTAACAAGCAACATAGCCTCATTGAGATTTTTGGGTTTTCAGCCCAGACAGACATATGCTACTAGAGATTAGGCAATATACTGCTCACTTCTTCAAAGAAAGAAAGCAACAAGAATCTTGTTTTGTCCAAGAAGATGTCAGGCAGGAGGAACATTGGTCATTAGAGACAAGAGAGCCTCAGGATACAAAATAACTCTCACAAATAAATATGTTGTTTTTGAAAACCAGCAGTGCTGGTTGATTACATGCAAACTTCAGTCAGATCCCATAAGAACCTAACTAAGCCTGTTACAGGATACCATTTATAAAGGCCACTAAGAGTTTGAGAAAGACTGAATTAATCTGAGGTAATGGTCTGACAATGCTACCCAAGACCTGCCTTAAAAATATGCTAGGAAAAAAATGCAAGAATGGGACCAGAAATTAGTAAGCCCAAAAGGAAGCACTGGAAGTAATTAATGATGAATGAAATTACCGACTATTCAAACCATATCTCTTTAGAAACCTTCCAAAAGCAGTTATTCTTTTGGATCAAAGAATAACTGAAACTATGCCAGAACACATAACTTCCTTAAAAAATATTCGAAGAGCAGGAGGAGGGACCTCTGGGCATTACAGCTTCCATCAGCGAAAGGAAAATCCCAAACCTCAGCTCAGATGCAATTCTTTCTTTCCTGTTACTACGCTTCCCCCCCAACCTTCTTTTGTCTGCATCTCCTTCACACCTTTTTTCCCTTTGCTTTATTACATTTTTAGCCATTTGCCTCAGAGAAGTCTAATTGAGACAGCCTCCAGTTGTCTTACTGACACTGGTGTCACCCAGTGTCTTCAGAGGAAGCTAAAAGCTGTGTTGAGTGAAGTATTGAGTTTGCCAAGTTCTGTAGTGGCTGTAGCTTTGTTTCTCCGACAGTCAGAAACTCAGAGTCTGTATTTGCTATTTCTTTTCCACCTCATTTGTCTGCTCATCTTGCTTTGCTTTCAAAAACAGAATCAGATATTAATGACAGCAGAATCCTCAGGTCCAGCCACAGAACCAAATTGTGTCTTCTTTTTGCAAAGTGGAAAGGAATTATCTGTCACATTTGAAAGACTGTTGAACAGGAGATTTCCTCAGACAAATTAAATCATCCACAGTTTAAAGGGAAAAGAACCCCATTGAAACAAAGCTTCTTCTACTTTCCAAATAATCTAGCTGTCTCCTTTTCTATCTTTTAAAGTTAATAGGATTTTGAGAGGCTCTAAGGGATAGCGTCCTCAGGCCAAAGCCTCTTGGACTTTAGTAATCTCCACCCTCAGCAGTGAAATACAGAACTGCCATGGATTCACACTGGTATAGCCTGAAGTGTAGCACCAGTTATGCCAGCTCAGTCCAAGCACCCCAGGGTGCTGCTGCTTCACAGCTAACCAGCCCTGACATTCAGCAGCACCAGACTAGCATGCTAGATCAGGTTCACATCAACCTGCTGCTGTATCTCCGTGATTATATTCTGTCTGCTTCCAGCTCAGAGTTGGGTCCTAGGTGTCCCTGCAGTAGCTGCAGATCTCAGTATGAACAAGATGTATAAAGTTCTTGCATATACCTGCTGTTATCCAGAACCAGCTGAAGCCACCCTGAGAAAAAATCTTATCCTTTGCTAACACCAAGAGAGGAGAAAATGTGGGCAGCTACTGACTGGGTCATCATGATTGTTAAAAATAAGACTCAGCTCTGCTATGTTTCTTCTGTGAATAAGTTAGACTTTTTTGTAATGAAGAGATTGGCTCTCTGAGGCTGTCCTCACTCTATGCTACCCTTTAGCTCTGATTTTGTGTCCTTTTGTGGTGATTTTACCCCCTGTAAGGAAGGGAACTGCTCAGAGATGGAGAGTGCAGAATCTTTATCTCCTTTTTAATCTAAAATTTTATTTCAAGCATTAATCAACTTCTAACTATTAGAAAAACAGAAATGTTCATTTTTACTGCCATGCCATCTTCTTTTACCAGTATCATTACAAAGATAAGTTCAAAATGCCTCCCTCCTACGTACTCCAAAAACATCTGGAATTAGGCCTCAGAATGAGCATCTCAAAATTACAGTGCATATCAGTGCTCTGCAATGCAAGCAACTCTTTTGCTCTCACATATCCTGGCTCCATCCTAAAACTCCTCACACTTTCTGACAACTACAGCTGTTAATGTGAAAAAAAAATTTGTAAATGAGTTACAGTTTTATTAAATATACATCTTCTATAGACATACATTGTAGCTGTTGCAACCAAGTTATCTCCTGAATTTTGCTCCAAAATATCTCTTCTACTGCCACAGATCAGTAGTCCACAGGCTGTTACTGATGGTTTTACGTTTGTTTCTAAAGACTGGAATGGATACAGATCCTAATCGAAACCTCAATAAGTTAAAGAGATTCTTTCCTTTTTTGCTGTGTTTCTGGAGCAGTGTCATTACTGAGGCTTTTATGCTAAGATTTCATCTTTACACAATAGGCCAACATCAAATCTGCTGCAAATAAGTGCAATTCTTATGATTTTATGTTGGCAACAAGATTTAAAGCATTCCTTAACATCGCAATAATCACCGAATATGATGTTAGCAAATGTCTTTATTGGTCAGGTTGAGTTTCCACAAACTTGTGAGATCCATGTTTTCCAACTTGTAAATCATTTCTCTTTTTTAAAAAAAGACAAACAAGGGAAATTACAGTTCAAGAAAAAACATTAGCACAAGAGTTTATGCAACTGTTTCTGTGATGCACTTCAACCTACTGAAGCCAGGCTTAGGTAGCTACCATTGTCCAACTTCAGGAAATAAATCTAAATGGCAACTCAATAAATACGTTGTGTTATAAGTTGTACCATAAACTCTAAATTGTCAGAAGATTTGGTTGCTAATGGAAAGCATTCCACTGATGCTTTACACGTGAATAAGTAAGACCATCTGTAAATAAATAATCTTCTAGATGTCACATAAAGAGCAACAGGTCTAACATAGGAGATGGAAGAATGAGTGAAGATTTCAGACACTACACAACAGTATCTACATTGTGAAACTTAAAAAAAAGTAGTTACCCAGTTAAATAAAAAATTCAGTAAAAGTAACAGGAATTTCTGTGACATCCTTACAGTATGGCTGAAAACAAAATCAAAAATCTTTCTATTCGTTATTTCCTACCATCTCTGTTACAACTGCTGGAGTCATTGTTGTAGCAGAGATTAAAAACAAAAAAACAAAAACCAACAAAACAGGAAAGAGGTATATACATACTCATTTTGGAAACAGCACAATCATTTTAAGCTTTGGTTGTGAGTCCTTATGTGGTTACTTTGTTGGTACCCTGACTGTGAGCAGAACAGAAAGAAGACAACACCTTGAACTCCTTGTTCATCTTTATTTAATGCTGTAGATTTATACCATGACATTCATTTGAGGTTTCAGCTAGCTGCCTGAAATGGTCAGGAAAGAACTACTTTCCCCTTTTCTGTAAGATTTGACATGCTTATTCTTTTCCTTTCGGTCTTTCAAATATTGTAGATTAGTCATACCCAAAAAATAATATAGATCAAGGCATTTGAATTTTGTACTGTTACAAGATCTAAATTCAGTACAGCGTGTGTGCCTTGTGGTCTCTGATAGACTGAGACACATGGACTAAAAAATCTTCTAGACTAACCATTACAGATGTGGTTCCCCAACCCTGCGGAAGTCAAGACTCCACGATGCAATCAGTCCCTTTTGTTCATTCTCCATTCATATCTTCCTGTGTCTGAGGATAATGAAAGACTTATATTAATACACTTACCTCATTATAGAGTCATAGAATCGTATGGTAAGCTAAGTTGGAAGGTACCGATCAGGATCATGGAGTTCAACTCTTGGTCCTTTACAGGACACCCCAAGAGTCACATCACAAGCCTGAGAGCATTGTCCAAACGCTTCTTGAACTCTGTCAGGCTTGGTGCTGTGATCACTTCCCTGCAGAGTCTGTTCCAGTGCCCAAACACCCTCTGGGGGAAGAACCTTTTCCTGATGTCCAACCTAAACCTCCCTTGGCTCAGCTTCATGCCATTCCCTCGAGTCCTGTCACTGGTCACCACAGAGAAGAGATCAGTGCCTGCCCCTCCTCTTCCTCTCACATAGAAGTTGTAACTGCAATGAGGTCTCCCCTCAGTCTCCTCTTCTCCAGGCTGAACAAACCAACAAACCTCAGCCACTTCTCCCATGGCTTCCCCTCCAGACCCTTCACCATCCTTGTGGCCCTCCTTTGGACACTCTCTAACAGTTTAATGTCTTTTTTATATTGTGGCACCCAAAACTGCCCCCAGGACTTGCAGTGAGGCTGCCCCAGAGCAGAGCAGAGTGGAACAATCCCCTCCCTTGCCTGGCTGGCAATGCTGGGCCGGATACCCGCCAGGACAGGGTTGGCCCTCCTGGCTGCCAGGGCACTGCTGACTCGTGTTCAACTTGACATCAACCAGGACCCTCAGGTCCCTTTCCACAGTGCTGCTCTCCAGCATCTCATTCCCCATTTTGTACATCAAGGATTGCCCTGTCCCAGGTGCAGAATCGGGCACTTTCCCCTTTTGAACTTCATCCTGTTGGTGATTGCCCATCTCTCCAATTTGTCAACGGCTCTCTGCAGGTTCTCTCTTCCCTCAAAGGAATCCACAGCTCCTCACAATTTAGTGTCATTTACAAACTTACTTAGTAAGTTGGACTTCAAGTCTAAGGCATTTATGAAGATGCTGAGGAGCACAGGGCTGAGGATGGAGCCCTGTGGAACCCCACTAGTGACAGGTCTCCAGTCTGATGTCATCCCAGTCACTGTG
Source organism: Amblyornis subalaris (assembly GCA_018881555.1). Taxonomy (NCBI): domain Eukaryota; kingdom Metazoa; phylum Chordata; class Aves; order Passeriformes; family Ptilonorhynchidae; genus Amblyornis; species Amblyornis subalaris. The sequence goes on along the minus strand of JACAXG010000176.1, from coordinate 374,314 downwards.
TAATTCTTTGTGCCCAACCTGTGAGCCAGTTGCTCATCCATCATGTGACAAGGTTATCAAGCTGTGTGATGGACATTTTGTCCTGAAGGACACTGTGAGAGATAACGTCAAAAGATTTATGGGAGTCCAAAAAGATTACATCAACTTGTTTTCCTGGAACAGCCAGGTGTGTTACCCTCTTGCAGAAGGAAATCAGGTTCCACAGGCAGGATTTAAACAATGCTGCTCAATTAAAAAAAAAAAATCTGTAATTTCACAGTTCTAGTGAAGAGGGGAGGGGCAGCACCTAAGAATGACGTGAAATGAAACCGCCGCAGACACATCCCTTACAGCTATTGCTTCCCATGTAAAGAGCCTGTGAAGGGAGAGCATGTGAGGTTGAGCCACTTCACTCTTTGAAGCACCTTCTCTGTCTGTCCTACACAGATAGGCCCAGCCTTTGGGCAGAGCAAGTGTTGAGGTCCCCTCAGAGTGACCCAGCTCTGAGGCTAGCCAGCAAGCCTCTGTTCAAGGTGCCTTACAGGCTTCTTCCCCAGACCTTTTTACACTTTGATAAATGACTAAGCAAAACACACGGGCCTCTCAGTCAGTCCCCAAATTAACCATTGGCCTGCAGTTTGCTACAACATCAGAGACAGAGATGGAAAAGGGAATTGTCAGATGGAAGCACAACCGAGAAAGATAACACTACGTTATTCCACATTTGTTTCTTACATGTTTTGGTTGGAAAAGTAAAGGCACAGGAGCTATAAGGCAGTGAAAAAACCCAATCCTCAACCCACCTCCCACTACTTATCAAAGATTAATTACTAAGTGGGTGGAAATAAATCCCGGTTTTGGATTTTAAAATGGCTAAAAGTCAGAGTATGAGGAGTGACATAGAAGAGATTAACAGTAGGTACCCCATGAATTTTAACAATCACAGAGGCACAGATGGGTGCACAGTTTATTATAAAACCATCATCTAAGGTTCTAATAGTACAAGCACCAAAGAAGAGCAATACCAAGGTGCCAACACTAGAATGTGAAACAAGGTTCTTCTGGTCCGCCAAGGCTGAGACAGGGTAATAAGCCTTATAAGAGAAGCTGACAACTAAAGAAGAGATGACCAGATGAAAATTATGGTGGTAAATGCAATAAAAAGCAAAATGGAGGAAATAGTACTAAAAAAAGCCTACTGGCTGTGGCACAAAGCAGAACCTGATGGTGCAAAACCCATTCTGAATAATTAGGCCTGGCCTACAAATCCTATACTGGTGCAGTTATATGTTAGAAGCCACAGTTGAGCAAGCAAATCTGGGTACCTATTGCACTGTCCAGTGCAGCTATAATCTGAAAATCATTGTGCAGAACTTCACAAATAGCACTCACCCAGCTGAAGAAAATGTTAGGAAGCACAACAAAAGGGGTGGGAAAGAATGCCGAGTACATTGTAATGCTGTTACATTTTGGTAATGACATACTCTCAGCTGTCATTACTGTCTCACAGACTTATCTCTTTGGCTCAAAAAACACCCAAGCATTTTATAGCCCTAGAGTGAAGCTAATGAGACCCAGGCGACCTGGCTAACAAAACAAATCAGACAGTTCATTGCCCTTCAGTCTGACATAGCCTCACACATTCCTTTGTTTGGGGTTGGAAGGTCGCAAACTGAAACTCCTGTGGTATCCATTTTATCACATCTAAAAGCCTTAACATTTCTAGAAAACCTTCATCCCAGTACATTTCAAACATTTAACTAAATAGTGCTTTACATTAAGCAAAACTTGTGAATCCCTTAAGTAATTTCATAGCATCTTGCCCTGAAAAATACATGCTGCAAATTGACAGCATTTCTCAGTTTGGAAGTAGAAATAACGGCAACATTTATGGTCAAATCTCTTAGTCAGGAAATCTCTGTGTTCCCTGTTGAAACAGTGATGAAGATCCTGTCTGTCTAGTGAACACTCTTGGGAACTCAAATTCCCTCTTTCATCTCTGGACCCCCCAAAAGCTTTGGAAACAGGGTGTCCAGTCCAAGAGTGCCACTAGAATTGCCTGGACAATTCTGACTAGGATAGCAGACTTTGCATTCAGCCTGATGTGCTCGAGTAGAGTGTACCCTTATCAGCACCACGAGTGAGAAAGGATGTTTCCTTCCACCATATCTGTGGGCAACCTGTGCTAGTGTTTTACCACTGTCATTGTGAAATCTTCTTACTAATATCTAATCTAAATTGACCATCCATCAGTTTTCAGCCATTACCTCATGTCCTATCACAACAGACCCTATTAAAAAATTAATTCTTGTCTTTTCTGTAGGCCCCCTTCAAGTACTGGAAGGTGCTATCAGGTCTCCCCAGAGCCTCCTCTTCTCCAGGCAGAACAACCTCAATGCTCTCAACCCATCCTCATAGGAGAGGTGTTCCAGCCCCCTTATCATCTTCATAGCCTCTGGACTCACTGCAACAGGACCATGTCCTTCTTATGTTGGGGACCCCAGAGCTGGATGCAGTGCTCCAGGTGGGGTCTCAAGAGGGCAGAGCAGAATGGGAGAATCACCTCCCTCGGGGTGATGGATGCAGCCCAGGACATGTTTGGCTTTCCGGGCAGCAAGAGCACGTTGCAGGTTCTCCTCCAGCCTCTCATCCACCAGTAGCCCCAAGTCCATCCCCTCAGGGCTGCTCACAAAGCATCCACCCCCCAGTCTGCACTGATACCAGGGCACCTGCAAGTGTCCCGGGATGTCCCTCCACAGGAGGACCCTACTGCTTTTGATGTGCTGCAGCCCAGATCAGCCCATGCCCAATCCGAGAGGGAGTCAGCTGTGCCCAACACGGAGCCTTGTACAAGTACAAGTACCTCAGGTGCCAGTCCAGGACGTGGTGTCATGAGGGTGGTTAGCACAGCTCTGTGTGGTGATGGTGAGAGGAGGGCCAGAGTCTGTGTGTTCCTCCTGTGCCCAGCTGAAGACACCCGGGTGAAGGCTGCGTGTTTTTCAGTGCCCTGGTCAGGCAGTCACTGAGTGGCTTCAGGTGACCTAACCAGGCTGGCTGCAGGCCCCAGACAGCCCCCAGGCACTGTCCCCTCACCAAGCATCAGCTTCCAGTGAGGGGCTGGGGGCTTCCTGCATGGGGAAGTATCAGTGACACATTTTCCTAGTACCTCGAAGTGTGTTAAAAAGCCACCACATGGCTGCTTGCCTTCTTAATGGGAATGGGAACTCATCACCATTCTTCATGTGCGCGTGGGCTTCCTGCAGCAAAACCCATCTCGCTTCCTCCCAGCAATGGAGCAGAAATTTTGTTTCTGTTTACTATCAGATTTGGAAAAGGCCTCAGACCACAATCTCCCTGGACTTCGGGAGGGGGCTTACAGAAAACCCAGAACGAGCAGCCCCAGTGGAGGAGAGAAAACAGCACAAAGGAAAAGTGCAGAAATGAGGAGTGATTTGACTGACTCTCATTTCTACAGTTGCCTCCAGGTGTGGGTGGATGAGCAGAAAGCCACGTGGTGATGTGAAGTTTTCGCTGTTCTTTCCCTCTATTAAAGTCATATTCTGTCAGCCCAGTCCTCAGCTCTTAGGAAAAAGTCTCATTAATTTCATTTTCAGAATATAAAGGAGCAGATAATCACAACGGAAAACTCATTAGCGAAGTTTAAAAAAGGATCTAATTTAAGCAGCATTTACTTCCCCACTCTGCAACACAGTTCTTATTCGGTTCAGAATCAGGGGCAAACGCAGAAAATATTTCCAGCAGGGAAGAGGAGGTTGCAGCATACCTTTAAATTTGCCTGTGGCATTCCAAAGCAGAACCTTTTGCTCAATGCATACAGCTTTCTGAGGGCTTGTCATAGGAATCCCCATGCATGCCTGCACAAAGAATTGCCATGGACCTATATACATTACTATTTAAAAATGCATGTGAGGGGGTTGTGCGGTTTTCCATTTCCTACGCCATCTAATTGGAGCTGCGATCCTTGAGGTCAAATTATCGTAGGTAGATCCAATAAGAGAGTTAACCCCCGCAGATTAGGCACCAAATACCTGGCCTCTAAGCATCTGGCTCCTCCTGTGAAATTCAAAACCCAGAGCTGGGTGCTAAGCCTCCCTTCATTGAGCACATGCAGAGTTAGACCTCTCAGAAGGGCCATCCAAGAAAGCGCATGTAGAGCGGGAGCCACTTGGAGCTGGAAATGTTAATTGCAGGAGCGTGGCCCGAATTCTTGTACCCTCTCCAGAGCTGCGGCATCCGCCCATGTCAGAGCTCCAAATAAAGCCTGACCCTGCTCCCTCCCACTAGCAGGCAGCTCTCATCAGGCTTCTGTTTTCTTTCTAAAAACCCAGGCAGGATGCGCGAGTAGTGTCAGCACTCACACATATGTCATGCCCTGGTGCTGGTACCCGGGTGCCAGAGGGAGGCACATAGGTGCATGGGCTTCTCCACCAGCTAGTGGATCATCTCCTGCCTCCCAGCAAGGCTGCTTCACTGCAAGTGTCTTGGATGAGGTGAATGGGACTTCCATAGCTTCCACTGGAAATCCTAACCTTAGGTCTTGGCAGTTCGGGTGTGTACAATGAAAATGGATGGAGTTTGAGCACTTCACAAGAACTGACTTCCTATGGTCACCCCTCTCCTGATATTATCCTAGACCACTCTGAGCTCTTGTGAATATCAGATATACCATTCTGGCAAAGAGCTTTCTACCTGTAACCCAGGTTTCACCTGCTTGAAACTAAAAGCACTCTCTCTGAATTTTGTCCTGTTGCATAAAAGGATAGTATTTATTGATGATTTGGGACAAACCATCCAAATCCACTGTGGCCCTTTTCAATTCTCTCTTGCTAGTTGTACGGTTTTCCCTTTTGATCACAACACACACGCACCTGTACAGTAACTGTCATTGCTTTTACAAAGGAATACAATTTATTACATGAAAGAGGGTTAAGCTAAAGTTAACCTGTCCTAAGATCTGAGTTAAAAAGAAACACATATTTAGCAGTGATGTTTGACGTTAAACATATGACCTTAAAACGTATCACTTCTTGTGAAAAAATCTTTCTTTTAGCAAGGAAATTAATTTTGGTCAATATTATCTCCGAAATTTAAATAAATAGTAAGACCTCATAGTAATTTTTTTGCAAAATGTGAATTACATATCTATCAGAATTGATGTCCATAGACATTAGTGGCAAAATACTGCTCTGAAATGTAACTCTAATATGTATGTATGGTGACATCATATTTCCAGATTTTTTCCCTTTGCTTTGAGCACCTGCACCCAAACTCCCTATTGTGAAATCAGCTAAAGTAGGTATAATATAACAGATAGTTATATTTAGGCTCAGAAGGAAAAACATTAGATTCAGATCACACGGCAGAAAATAAGGACTCCCATTAGACCTGAATAATTCAAAGTAAAAGTTGACTTTTAAAGTCTTCAGGCATAAAACTGGATTACTGAGAGACATATTGCATCCAAAAACACTACTTTAAATTTGTAAGTGTTGCTTCATTGGAAAAAAATTCTGGAAAGTTAGTTATGATTTGCACTCTGAAGCATTGCTATAAATGAGTAGCTCAAGAAGCTCCACAGAAACCTCAAATGCATAATTCCAAAATAAGTTGTGTTGAAATGGAAATTAGCAAAATATGTTCCCTGACATGTTGCAAGAGAGGGCACACACCTCCCAGCTCAATGCAACTTGCAAGTCAATAGTCTTACTTCCCAGACAGAGGGATTGCAACTGCTTGCTATTAAAAAGAAAACAAAAAATGAAAGAAAAAACAGTGGCAGAAAGTGAAGAAAGATGTCCTTGTTCAGTTTGCAATACCAAACCCAAATGGAAAATGCTGGCAAATTACTGACAACTTGGGAGCACACTGAAAAAAGAGGCTGTTAGACTGCTGGGGCAAGGACACGATAAGCTTTTAGGCAGACCAGCTATCCAGAGAGTGCTCCCTGCCAACAACATGTGGCACTATGGTAGGGGAGAGATGATCTTTCTGGGAGACAAAGGTTTTTTGTTTTTCCGTAAAATGTCATAAAAGTGAAAACATATCTTTCCAAAATAAACTCGTAACAATGGAACAAATGAAACAGTTACAACTAAATACCTCAGCACCTATTCTGGGGCAGAAGAGCCACTTTTGTCATTGTTCAATCTGCATTCCACTACGAAAAATTTTCCGAGTCCTCCTTGCTAAGCAGTTTCCTTCTAAAGTCCTATCAGTTTAATGCTTTCCACTACTCGTGTCTGCTAGGCTTTCCTTATCTAAAGGCCCCTTTGACTGAAATGGAATGAAAGAAGAAAGCCAAGATATGCACAGGATGTCTCTATCTGAAAAAGTAGGAGCAGGTAGATAACTTTTATCACATATCCAGGCACCAAGCCCAATTTACAATGCATGTAAACAAGCATAGCTTCATTGAAGCTTGTGGCATCTTGCCAGTAGAAAACTCACTAAGAGTCTGTCATTCTCTTTACCACGTACCAAACTGATATCCTAGGATAAAACCTGAATTCCTTAAGCCAAAAATAAATTTAAAAAAGAAGAAAAAAATCATCGAAAGAAAAGGTGTTGAATTAATAAGTGTCTGAAAGAAAATCGGATACCTGAAACTGTAAGCTTTCACTGTTACTGTGATGTAATCTCTTTAATGAATATTGCCTTTACCTCTAGAAGTTTTAGAGAAGGTAATAGGTGATGTTTCTGTGCACACGACTGTTACCAAAGCTGCAATTCTTCTCTCACCCTGGATGAAACTAAACAACTGATTCTTCAAAAGTAGGGTTGAATTTCTCAGGACAGCATGGCTAATTTATTAAAATCATTCTTATGCAGTTAAGACTCACTTCAGATAAATGAGGACAGATCTTGTGTCAAAGTACATTGACACTGCATCTTATTTCCAGAAAATGTAGGCACTTATGCAACTCAAATATTGTATGTCAAATTATCATATATGTTGATAAGATTATTAAATAGCAAATAGATAAATATAAATATACTCATAATACAAAGGAAAACCTGTTGCATGACTGTGAGCATACCAAGCTTATAAACAAACGGAAGAATACATGCCTAAGTTTCATGTATGAAATATATGAGTACCATCATTTCAAATGTTTGAGAGCTAAGTCCAGCAGGTCATGAATCTCAGTAAGAAATTTCAATGTGAGTATTAACGGTATGCATTATTTAATAATTCCCTGTGAATCAGGGTGGGAAAATTATATTTTTGGTTATATTATTACTAAATTGTTTCAGCATTCACAAGAGCTTCCATTAAAAGAAATTAAATATTAAATTTCTCAGTCTGAATTTATATGGAAGAATTGCAGTGGTTAAACTGAAATACATTTTATATTACTGTAACTTTTGGGTTGCCCAGGGCCTAGCATGTTGAAGATGCCCCATCACCTAAAGTAATACATATTATATTTTTTTGCCACTATTACAAATGTAATAACTGTACTTAAAACAGAGCAAATCAGTGTGGGAAAACACAAATCAACTTGTAATGAAATTAAATAATTTTTTTTTCATCTATAAGAATACTATCTGAGCAACATTCATTAGCATCCCTTTCATCTATCTGATATGCGCCCGTTGAAGGTGCAGAAATAGATGCCTGATGGTCTAGCTCACCAAGTCTCCCAACAATTTCCATTCTGGCACAAGGTAGTTTGTATGAGCAAAGGCCTCATGTGCCTTTAGGTTTTGCATGCTTCTCCCCCTTACAAATGGTTGCTTGAGTCAGATTTCCAATACACAGCAGAGTGGAGTGTGCAATTTTGAGAAATTTGTCGAGTTTTCTAGTCCTCTCACAGTACATTATTTTCATCTTAGCATGCAAAGTTAATACCTTGTGATAATTTACGGAATTAGTGACACTTTAATTTACACCTCTCCTATACAAAATAATGATCAGGCTCAGGAATAAAGCATTGGACTTTTCTCACTCTCCCTCCAGTTTATACAAGATCCTTTTTCTATTAATATTTTTCACAGAACAACTACTTTCTACTGAATAAAGATTTATACTGCAGTGTCTTAGAATAATCTTCAGGAAGAAAAAGGTATTTCCTCCCTTACAAATCCCGTCACTCCATGCACATACAGTAGTGTGCTCTGGAGAGGATGAAGAAAAATTAGAGAGGATATGATTACTTTACTAGAGAAAGCCTACTCTCCTCCCTCGCCAACAAGATATTATAGGTCAAGTCAAGTAAGGTCAAGTGAGTTCTTGTCATGTCCAGGATCCCTGATTTATTCTGTCAGCTGTTCACTGTCATGCAGCACGATGGGTTGAGTGTCAATACTGAGAGAGTGCAAAGCGACTGGACACGTTGATTTAGGCTCAGGTGGCTCATGTTCACTTGAAACACACACAGAGCCCTGCTGGGTGATTATGGACATCATGGGGAGTGTGGGACGAACAGTATATTAGTACACATAATTTATGTATGGGGCTTTCTTCGCCTGTAAGAGCACAGCCCTTGGGATGGGGAAGTCCCATGAGTTCCTCTGAGTTCTGCTATTCCCTAACAGACAAGGAAGCACAAAGGAAGTAAATGAGGAAGAGCTGGTGCAGCAAAACTCACTGCTTCTCCTCTCAGCAAGTGTTCCCAAGGTCAGACAGCAAAACAGAAATACAGCTAGGATCTGAAGCCACGAGTTCCTGTTTGCCAGCTCAGTAGGGTGTATTGCTTCCTAGCTCATGTGAAGCTACACTTCCAAGGGCTGCAGTTCAACATTTCCATTGAAAGGCAGATTGTATATGCAGATTTGTAGTGGTGGTGTTATGCAAGCGAATGATGGCATCAAACCTGGAACTTTTTTTTTTCTACTTTTCTTTAATTGGTAGATTTTTATTTTTGTCAGCACTATTATTAGAGATTAGGCATCTTTGTTTATGCTGATCTTTTTCACTCCTTCTTTATAAATACACATTTTCTGTGGGCAGAATGTAAAGAAGAACAGTTGCCAAAAGGGATGTGATGATTATCGGAACATCCTGAACTTTCTTTAAATTCACTAGTTTTTGATAGCCTCAGATTTAATGGGCATGGTTTTCAACAGTGCAGGAGTCAAGGGTCTCTCTTTGAGTGGCAGCTGCAGTCATTCATCAGAGATGAAGTCGGAGGAACCACAGTCGTATGCAAAATAATCAACTTCTGGCTGTCACATGCCACACTTTTGTCCAAATTATTCTAATCTGGAGCAGTCCATAGCCCGTTATGTTTCCACTTCCCACAGAGAGTGGCTTTTGCACCAAACCTTTCAATGCCAGAGTTTGAGGCCTTCCATGGGAGCTGCAGCAGAATGCAAGGCTGGGCTGACACTTTGATAAACACACTGAACAAGCATCTGCTCTGTGGACTAAAGGGAAGGGGAAGGATGTTAAAATAACAGGAAACAGTACAAAAAATTCCTTTTCTTTATAGATTTTGATACCATTGGAGCCAAAGGAGCTGAATACTGTCGGGTAAAGCAGATGGGACTCCATGGTTGTGCTGTGTCTTTGCAGCCTTGCAAGTATTTCACTAATTTCTCTTCAAAGAACTTGATTTCATTTTGAATTTCAGGTTCAGGAAAGCATTTCCAGTTTCCATTTCTATTCACTTCCTGAAATGTCCCACAATTAATTTCTTTCTGATATCAAACCCATGAAATAACCATGGAAATTCCTGTTTTCAGACCTGCTTTTATTGGTTAAGAGTCTAAACAACAGAACACTCAGGCACACACATAACTTCAAGCAACTGAGTAATCCCAGCACTTTGGGCTACACTGCTGAAGTGAGTGGGAGTCTTGCCATTGAATTTTATAGGAGCATTATCGGACTGTAAGTGCTTTGCTGGTTCAAGGCCAATATTTTCTTAGACTTTAGAGGAAGCCAGATAGGGCCCAAACTCTACACAGCCTCTCCTAGAAAGACCAAAATAAAAACAAATGATACTAAGCAACAGGAATGCACATAGCATAGAGGAAAGGAGCGTTGAACACAAGACAAGCCGAGGAAGCATTACTCATTGTATAGGAGAGAGTGGTGGCAGGTTGTTTAGTTCGCAACATCCTTCACGCCCAGTTTTGCAGACAGACAGTTTATCCATCTAGCAAACAAGCATCTGTCTGACTGAGATCCAGAGAGACGAATCAGCCTGCCACAGAGCCAGGACTGTACCTTCCTCCAGCAGAAGGGGCTTATGTTGCACCAGTTAGAGAACAGGCTGTGTGAAACTATTGTGTGCACCAATCATCTGTTTAACACATCTGTGGCAGCATTGAGAGCACAGGCCCAGCTACGGGCAGAGCAGACAACTGACTGCAACCTCCAGCAGAACATACATGGCCCTTTTGCTCCCCTAGTCTGTACCTGCAGAGGTGAGAGCAGAAAGGGCGCACACTGCTGAGTGCTGGGCCTCTCTCCTCACACCCAGCACTCTCACATCACTGCCACAGCAACCCAAACTGCAGTCCAGAAACATCCACATCTGCCAGTGGCAGGAACAGCCTTTCTGGAGCAGCAGCAGCAGCAGCCGAGTCCGGAGCCGGCCATGCCCTAAACACCTCTACAACAGCATTTCAGGGATGTCATTGGTTCCTTGTTACAGCACTATTTGGCGTAATATAGCTGTGTTCAAACTGTGTTGGTGCTATGATACTCCCTTCACATTAAGAAATTCTTCCCCTATCAGGAATTGTGTAGACACCCATTTTGTCCAACCCATTCATCATTTATGTGCACTCAGAGCTTGAGATATTCTGTGTATGACCCCCTGCACATTTTAATGTGGCATCCATCACACGCATACATAATCACAGCCATCACATGGCATCTCTAAACCAGCTGAATCCTGCAAGAGCAGGTTCAACATTTAAATTAGGAATAAAGCAACTTCATTTGTTTGTTAGCTTGTTTGTTTTTGTTGGGGGGGTTGTTTGTTGGTTTTCTGGGTTTTTGTTTTGCTCTAGATAGTGGGGGACGTTTTTCCTTCTCGTGGCTGCTTTAGAGAATGCCTCCTTAGGTAAGAACTAGCAGGTATACTCTTAGGTTCTGATCCTGTTGCTCTTTTAAGAATAATCCAGTTGCACGTGTTGCTACTCCCATTGAAGTCAGTGGGATTATTTTTGTGGGTAAGATTTATTCTTCTAAAGCCACAAAACCTAGACCCTTGGTTTTCTGCTATATTTTCTTCAGTGGGAGAACATTTATTTACTCCTCTCATTCCATTCAACCACACAATTAGTCAACTCTTTCAGGCATGTGTATCTTTTTATGAAATAGAAACCAAGTACCAAATGCTGTGTTGTTTCAAGCCAATTGAAATCAATGCTCTACAGAGCACATGAACAACTCAGCTCCATTAAAGGCACATACCTTGAATTGCTAACCAGCTCTGGTTAGACCAGAGAATGCATTCTAAATGACAATGTCACATGCAACTTGTGAGTGAGTAAGAAGCTATGCCACTGTGATGTCTCTGGAAATAAGTGCTACTGTTTTCCCTAGGCACTTCATGACCTTGTGCGTTGATCTCAGTCCATTTTCCAGGACTGTAAATAAGAGCACTTGGAAAAGCTTTTCTGTTCACACATTTGTAGTTACGAGGGAGAACTCCTGAATGAAGCATGGCATCCATCAGGCAAGCACAGCAGGTGGCACAGGACAGACTGCATTAAGCAGATCCTACAACTGGGACTTTGACATAATTTTATTATGGCAACAACTAAATATATATTTATCAAACAAAATTAAATAGAAAAAAGTAATTCCCTTGCACAGTAGTAAGCTGGCAAGTTTCCAGTTGGCAGTTTTACTTTGGCAACACAAAGAAGTCACTTTCTGGGGTCACCAAACTGCTGGGAATCTGCAATTACTTTTTATCATATTATATCATATTATTATTATAAGGAACTTTGTTTGGCCTCCGATATACTCCCAGAAGAACTCTAATTTGGGCAAAAGATATTGACTAGTTAAGCTGAACTGCTTCATTGATAGTATTGTAAACATGTAAAAGTTACTTCCCCCCCCTTTTTCAGTCTCACAGGCAGTAATATTTTCTGATTTCTCTATTAGTCTCTATTTGCATTATTTTGTTCAGGGCTATCCATACTGAAAGATTAAGCAGAAAGTAAGATTAAAAAGTGGCTTTTATCAACTACAGATTTTTTTCATATTGTCCATGCTAGTGTGAATAGAAAAAAATGCTGCCAGCTAAGCATCTGCATGCTGATATGAAATAGCTTTAATCCTAAAGTCAGAAAAAAAGCCTTAGGAAACCACAGCCACTCTACCACTTTCACACAAGGAAAAGAAAAGCCCAAGATGGAAAATGACATCTGCAGGATAACATATGTGCTAAGCATGCTGCCAAAACAGGGAACTACTAAGTCCTCGACACCTGTACTTATCAAAAAACTAATGCAACTATAGTGAGTGTCTCACTATTTTAAAAGAAAAACTTATATTCTCCCCTGTTTCTTGAAATCACCTTTAGTAATTTCAGATACATAGAAAAGAGGAAAAAATAGAAACAGAAATAAGCAAATGGGAGACAGCCATGGTTATTGCCAATTTCTGCTGCTTCCTTCCTGTAATGTTTATAGATTACCTCACCTGCATATTGTTCTCTATATGATCAGCTATAGCTACATATCTGCACTTGCAAGGCCAGGCACTGTGCACCCCAACTTGCCCAGCAGCTGCCACCCAATATTTGAGAGGACAGATGAAACACAGGAGATGGGCTCATTTCAATGGCCCCATTTCCAACTGTGATAATCTATTGCTAAATTTTCAAACAAACACCTTGTATTTTTACTGTGTTGGTGCCTGCACATGGGAGGGAGCAGCTGCCTGCCAGCAACCCCAAAGCTACCTCACTGTCCTCTTTCAAATTCTTCCTTAAAATTTACTTTTCTAGTGATGTCAACCAAGAGCTGACAACAGCAACGTTCTGAGACTGTGGCTTAGCCTCCTCTTCACTCTCCAGATGCAGCCAGATTTTCTCTCCTGTCCTTTTACACTTTGCCCCTTTAACGAGGAGTCGTTATTCTGATGGTCAGCAGAACTGAGAAATTAGGATAGCTCTTCCTTTCACAATATCCATTTACCTTCGCACAATATCAAAGGGTTTAATTAAATGTATAATAGCTTGTCCATGGCTCTCATGATCTCCCTGACTACAAGAGCCCTTAAAAACTCCACATTAGGGAGGAGATATGCTAAATAGAGTACCATCTAAATATCTAAACCATCAGAGCTTCATATAGCAAGAAGTTCATTTGATTTAATACAAGACTGCTATCTCTTCTTATTAAAAAAAAAAAAATCAGCAGTTTTACCAGCAATTACTCGTTCCCTGAAGTTGAAGAAGAGAACCTTTGCCAGGAGGAGGATGAGAAATTGCAAAGATAAGCCAGAGAAAGTCTAAAAATAATGCAAAGGAAGTGGTAAAGGAAGAGTGTTCAAAAGGATCCTTACACACTGCAGAAAACATGTTTCTTTCCTGAAAACATCTCGCTCTTTGTTAAAGTCCTTACCGGCTAGAAACTGATTCCAGCCCTGTAGTACAACATGGAAAAATGATGAAGAATTATAAGACAAAAATTGCAGTGAAAAAAACCGTAGAATTTCAAGTAGGAGTCTAAATAGAAATCTTTTGCCTCTGAATTTCTAGTCTGATAGGTTTAAATTTTTATCATCCCATGGCATTACTAACACTTCAGAAATGTGGCATTTTATGCCATACTTAGTAACAGTGCAGGAAGGAGGAGACTGCCAGTAACAACACTGAAGAAAGGACATGTCTTTTCTCAAAACATCTGGTGTTCGGACTTTCTTTAGGATCTCCAGCCAAAGTCACTTGGGATACTGAGGCCTTGTCCATCAATGTCATTAGGTTTCTGATCTCTTTTGGAAAGGGAGACTGATAGTCATTTTTAATCCCCACCAAAGACATGTTTTCCTATGCAGTCTTTTGAGCTGTCAAACCCTGAGCCAGACCTTTCTATAGCAACAAAGCACAGTAGGAGTCATGCCTTCTGGAAGCTTGGAAGGGCAGGAAGAGAGATATGCCAGTGTCTCTCTATTTATACCTTTAAAGCCTATGAGGAGACTGGCGGGGCATGAGGACCATGGCCAGCTAGGAATTCCTTGCAGAGCTAGTATTGCTAGCTACTCTGAACCTAGATTTCTCTGTCTAAGCTAACTGCTACTCTGTGGAAATTACAACTCGTGTTTCGCCAATATTTTGAGACAAAGAAATTGAGATATACGGGAAACTAAGGGATCATGTGCTTTGTTAATCAATGCAGACCAAGCGCTATTTTCAATGACTTAGCTAAGCAATACAAAACAATCCAATAATTGTGAGATTTTAAAAATTCCACGTGTTCCAGTCTGAAACTACAGGAAACCCATTGAAGAGGCTACAAAACTGCCCACAGAAATGGACAACTAAAGGACAGCCAGCTGTGTGCAATAAAGCACATATTTTATACTAACAAAACCAATTTATTATACAAGGAAAAATATTTATTTGATCTAGATCTGAATAACATCTGATAAGTATTTCTTAGTACATCAAGTTTTTCCCGAATGAGTCAACGTGAAATGTTAATAATGTGCATAAATAAAAAAAAAATCAGATATGTTTCTGGAAGCCAAGAGAACAAAAAAAACCCAAAACAACAAGAACAATTCTTTCTAGAGAAAAGAATAACCTGTGTAAAGCATGGCTCAACATCCAAGAAAATGAATGTCTGTTTAATGACAAGGCAAATCTGCTAGCATTTTATTGAGATAAAGCAAAATTTGCTTCTATACCTTCCAAAATGTGAATATCTCTTACGTAGGTCACGAGAAACACTGAAAAGTGGTTTTAACTTTACTTTCAGGGCACTTCTTCATTGTTCCCATGGAAAAATTGTTCTCATCCGTCCTTTTAATAGAGATTCTGAGAATTTTTATTTAATTTACATTTCTATTCTTTAATGCAGCCTAGAGCATTCAAACCTGATTTTGCACTGCCCCATTTCTGGGAGGTTGAGTCAAAGAGATGCCCCAAGAGCTTTGCAGCACATTGGAATTACTGTATCTCCATACCTCAAAACAGCCTTGGGTCTGCACCCATGCCCTCATTCTAGTCTGCCCTCCAGAGAGAGGGAGGGCAGAGAAAGGTTAAGTCAAGGCTGGTTTTATGCCTTTGTATCGATAGTTTTCAGAGAACTTCGAACTAAACCCTCTACTCAAATATATTTCTGATTATTTACCGCTAACTTACATTCTTCCCTCGTGTGCTCATTTTTTGGATGAGTCTCTGTCAGAGACTCAGTATCTCTGATCTGTTGATTCATTTTAGCTTCCATTTTTCGAATCTGGTTGAGGTCTGCAGAGATTTATCCAGGAACAACATAGCACTCTTTCTAAAGAGGACCTAGAAAGGTTGCAAATGGATGAGTATCTTGGCCCCACAGGTAGCCATTATCCTTATGAACGGCACTTGAAGTTTGGTCCTAACCATCACGTTTCATGATCTGCCTTTAACAAGTCCAGAACTACTTGCTGTAAATGCAAGAGTAATAACACAGCAGTAGACAGATGGAGGCATGATCTACTCCTTACGAGAGGTCTCATTCCAGTCCATAATTTTTAGCAGAAATAAAAAATATGATGCTATTTATTACACAATGTAGCATTTTGTTAACTTAAAGCTTTTTTTTTCCTTTTTTTTTTTCCTGCGTCTTCTTAATTAGTACCTGGCCTTTACCATCTGCTGAAGAGAGATAGGATAGCAAACACTAGATTATCTTCACAAGTATCTGATACAGCTAACTGCTTCATGTCAGAATTGCCTAAAATGTTTTTCTCTGAAGGAAATGATAAATTACAGCTCTCATTTTTCAGTACACGTTCCAAGGCAATGGTTTCCAAACTGTTTTGGACCTTGCCCCACTGTTAACTCTCAGCATTACTTACACGCCATCAATCGCCATTACTGTCAAACACTTAGCCGAACTCCTAGGAAAACGTGGCTGTGTGTGCCAGCTATACTGCATGTCCTTGCAGGCCACCATTTGGGACAACCTCCCACAAACCCGCTAAGAAACAGGCTTATATGCACAGGCCGTGCTCCAGTCAGAACCAAGCCTCCCCTCACCACCTAAGTGGGAGATCTGAGGCACAAGAAAATTTCTGTCTCCTCCTAAGTCCCAGATGAAGGCAAGGAATAAATGGCAGCCTGGTGTTCAGGTGAGCTCAACGATCCTTTCTGTTTTCATGCTGAAAGATTAATGACAAAATGCTTCTGTTTCTGCAGAGCACGGTATAGCATCACAGAATCATGGAACAATTAATGTTGGAAAATACCTTTAATATTATGAAGTATAGCCATTAACCTAACACTGCCAGGTCCACTGCTAAACCATGTCCCATCTAGATACTTTTTGTACATTTTCAGGAATGGTCATTCCATCATTTCCCCGGACAGCCTGTTCCAATATCTGACCACTCTTTAAGTGAAGAATTTTTTCCTAACATCCAATCTAAATCTCTCCTGGTGCAATCTGAAACCCTTTTCCCTTGGCCCACCCCTTGTTACCTGGAAGCAGAGACTGACCCCCACCTCACTACTGCCTCCTTTCAGGCACTTGTAGAGAGTGATAAGGTCTCCCCTGAGTCTCCTTTTCTCTAGGCTAAACACCCCCCAACTCCTCGGCTGCTCCTCATCAGACTTGTGCTCCAGACCCTTCCCCAGCTCCATTGCCCCTCTCTGGACACGCTCCAGCACCTCAATGTCTTTCTTGTAGTGAAGGGCCCAGAACTGGACAAAGGATTCGAGGTTCAGTCTCGCCAGTGCTGAGCACAGGGGGACAGTCACTGCCCTGCTCCTGCTGCCCACATTATTGCTGATCAGGCCAGGGTGTCATTGGCCTTCTTGGGCACCTGGGCACACTCTGGCTCATGTTCAGCTGCTGTTGACCAGCTCCCCCAGGTCCTTTTCCAACAGGCTGCTTTTCAGCCACGCTGCCCCAAGCCTTTAGCATTGTATGGGGTTGTTGTGACACATTGCAAGCAAAACGTCAAAAATTGGAAAGCATCTGGTAGGAGGAGTCCACTAAGACAGCCAACACAAGAGTTGAGGTGCATGAAAAGCATATAAAGGATATGTGTTTATATACCTTCCTTATATCTCCCTGCGTGCACGCAGAGCTCAGGCAGCATGTGTACCCTGTTTACCCAGCAGAAAGTTTCTAAAGGTGCTGGTTTCTCCCACCTCTCCAGACACCCTGCCACTTTGATGAAGTATCATCCCCATCACAGTGCTGGCCCTAACTCGCTCTCTGAGGCTGTCTCCCACTACTGCACACTCTCCCGTGCAGGACTGCTCTTTCCCTTGCTGTGCCGGTGCCAGCAGCATCAAGGAGCTGAACAACAAGGCGTTTGATTCCCTTGATTAAGTAACCATGAGCTTCCTTGTCCCCCTCAAACACCTGTGCCTGACCCTGCTGTCTCTGAAGTCCAGGGTTTTGTGTTTGAATTCTGTGAAAGCAGCACTGAAGTCTGCTCAAGGGTCTCAAATCCTCCTGACTGGACTGGTGGAAAGAGGGAGGGTTTGCATTATGTGCCTGCTTCATGGCTAAAACCCCAAATTTTGTTTCTACCAAGTTTTCCTTAGCAGGTCATTCTCTGAACTTGAAAATTATGCATATGCCCAAAGAGATGAGACACAGGGAGTTTCTTTACAGCTGACTGACTGAGGATTTTAACTTTCTGGCCTACAGTCAGCAGAGCATCTATCCGTCCTTGTGAAGCTATAAGTGTGTCATCAGGATACCACATGCTTTGATAATTACTCTAGTGGGTATTAAAGTTAATCCTGTGCTGTATAGATCACTTACAAAACACAATAACTGAACCAGAAATCCTTATGTGAGACAGTAATGAAATCAACATCTCAAAGTGCCAGCACGTCTCTGACACGTCCGGCGTAAACTGGAACCCAAAATTCCTGCCTAGAGGAGCCAGTCAGGAATCCAACTGTTCAGTGATTATGAAATCTGAGGCATGGCAGAGCAGCTTATGTCAGATCTACTGCGTATCCATAATCCTTAAACCAAGACTTGTGAATATAACCCATGCCTTTCCAGGATTGTGAGAAGGGTCATGAGCAACTGGTGAAATTTCAGACTGAAATAGCCAATGCATCACTCACTGGACCCAGCTCTTCTTCCTTTAAAGACCAGACACCCATTCCAGATGCCCTGATCCTACCCAGCTATATTCCCAGCATGAAATCTCCTGTTCTGCAGAAAGACTAGAGAAAAAAACCTTTTAGGCTTTCTGAGCCTTGGCTCACAGAAGGACATAAAGCTAAAGTCACTTTTACAAAGATAGTGAAGAGGAAAAGACATCCATCCTTTCACCTTACTGCTCTCCTTCACCATCTCCCTGCAGCAGCTGACACGTTATTGTCTTTTTGCAATAACTATTCACTATATTTTCACTGTACTACTGGTGAAAGTCCCAAGAGTTGTGCTAAGTTAGTTTCAGTCTTTCCAAACAGGAGAAATTCAGTGAACTAAATTATAATGGCAAACAGCATGTCCCTTTAGCACTTTCCTTGGATCAGTATTTTCTTTTTTTTTCCCTGTGTCTTTGTATTATACTGCATTGGATGATATACTCAATACAGAAGCTGGACTCTAACACTGGGTAACAATCAGCACCAAGTATAATACTAAGTATCACCACCTACTGCCACCACAGCTGTTTAGTGCTTGGACAACACTAGCTTAAAAGTGAAGAATGGTTATTACTCAGTAACAATGCTGGAAGGTAGTTTTATGCACCCTGAGTCATTTGCAGGCATGTAATTATCATCTTTGCTTCAAGATTTCCAAGTAGCTGCCTCTGCTGTGCTGGATTCACCATGTGCTCTGAAAGCAGTATTCAATAATAACCCTTTCTGTATCCCTGGTTAGGTGCAAGAACCTGCCCTTACTTTCAGATGGAAACTTCAGCTTTTAAGTGACAAACAGTCCGAACACCAAAGTAGCACAGGATGTTTGGAGGATATCCGTTCTACCTGTGCTATAAATTGCCTCAAATCAGCTCCAAGGTCTTGACCACCATCTTTGAGGCATTCTTTTTGCCAAAGTTCAGGAAATATAAAAGGCTATGAGTTAAGGGTAGGTAGGAAAAACTTCCTCAAAGACCGGGAGTAAAACCCCAGGTACCTCAATACTCACTACTCCACATATATGGCTCTTTCTGTGGTCTTATTCTCCCCATACTGAAACACACAGAAATACCCACAGCTTAAAAAAATACATTTCCTTGCTAAAATAAGAAATTTTACGGAAAGAATGACTCATCAACAAAGAATAAACAAAACATGGCAGAACCCAAGAGTTCAGACAAATTATGAGACTCATTGGGTACCACAAGATGGAACAGAGTTCACCTTACAATAAGCTCTCTTAGAGCCACAGGAGGCAAATGTCAAATCCAAGCCCAGACTGTGGAGAAGATGAAGACAGGAAGAGGACACAACTGTATTGGCAGCAGCTGGGGTAACTGAAGGATGCAGTGGCCTTTGGGAGCAGAAGAGATGCATCATCCCACTGGTGCAGCCTGTTCCTGTAGGAAATAGTAAGAAAATTACACTTCGAATTTTCATCCTGGTTTACATACAATGGGTCCTCATGTCTACCCACCCTTACCTAGCAAGGAAGAGATGTGTCACTTCAGAAGCCATCCACTCAAAATGGTCCCAAGGAGGTAGACCTCTCTTGTCAATATCACAAAAGAGATGTGATTCCCAACCTCATATATGGTTCTGAGAATTTAGAGGGTTTGGGGTTTTATTTCTTCTATTTCATATGCAAAAAGGGTTAAATTTTTCTGTTTGGTTATGCCTAAGAGTCTTTTTAAACCACGTTCCCTGACAGCGTTATTTCCACTACCCTTAATTATTTTAATCAGGCTGATTATCCTATTCTTTAGATTTGAAGAAGAGGTAATTCTCAGTCATCACTGAGTTTCAGTGCCACTAAGAAGAAATAGTTATTAATATTAATCCAAATAAGCCCTAAAACCCAGTCAAACTGAGGTTAAAATCACAGCAAAGAGACAAATTAGCAGGAACATTGGAATTAAATGGCTATTTTCGTTAGAATGTCAAACTGAGAGGACAGGAAATAAATCTTCATAAATCCTTAAACAGGAAGTTAAAGAGGTAGTTATGTAGGTAATTACAAATCATATGAGCAAATTTTTGCCTGCAGCAGTAAAATCAAATTTCAGTTGGATATACATTTTAGTGCTGAAGCAAATTACTGTTTATGTCTAGATCACAATCTCAAGGCCAGCAAAGGCTTTCTCCCTATATTTCTGTAGCATGAAGACTAATCTGTTTCCTTCTGCCTCCCCACAGAAATTATAGGCTTCAACAAGTCAATCTTCGAAAGAAAAGTCCAGCAGTTTTCTCTCACAGATGTATCTCTTTATGTGTGTACGCATATATATACATATATATATATATACACACATGTATCTCACAGCTTAATTTCTCTGGAACTTGTCACAAAATGGGACATGACGATTCCAGTCTGAAATTTAGCCCATAGAAACTAAAGATTGACCTTGGTCCCCATGCAAGGTTTTAGCAGGAATTTGTAGGCACAGGGCAGCATCAAGCCAGTCAGATTTATTTGCCTTCCCAAGAAAATTTGCTGTCCTAAACACCAGGCCTTCAGTCCAGTCTTTGCCCTCAGCTGCCCTCCCCACAGTATCTCTGCTGGAGGCTTCTGGAAGTATGAAATGTGCCTTGGATTTAGCCAAGAATTGTACAATCCAGGCAGTTTTGTATAAACAGCTGAGCTAGAAGTTTCCTTAAATAGTGCAAGTGATTACAATAAATACACTCAAAGCAATAGAAAGGAGTGTGTGAAGCCATCTCTGAACTCTCCTCTCTGGAAGAGGTGATCAGAGATACCTTTGCTATTCCCAACACCCGGTAAAATTTCTAAAAAGCTATAAAGAGCCTAAAAGGTCTTTGAAGGTGAGTAGAGCACAGAGATGCTGCACCAAGAATGGATCAGAACAAGCCTGGGTCCTTGTAATCTGGGCACTCTACGGAGAACCCATTTTCTGCTCCCAAGCTTCTCATGAAGGTTTAAAAGGTAAGTTCTCATTCTCACCACTTCACTGTTTCTATTCCATGGAAGTGATGTGGAAAACTAGGTGTATAGTCATCAGAATGCATTATATGTGAAGGTCTACAAAAACTCTTCAAATCCAACCTCACATTTCATTCTTTTGTTTACATTCCTAATCTATCTAAAAAATATATCCCAGAAGAAAAGTTAATAACCAGGAAAAAAGATGACAAAGGAGCCAGGGGAGTTTCTAGTGCTACGTTGGTGGAGCTGTATAGAATCATAAAATGGTTTGGGTTGGAAGAGACCTTTGAAGACCATCTAACCCAACCCCTCTGTTTTGAGCAGGGACGTCTTTCACTAGACCAGGTTGCTCAAAGCCCCTTCCAATCAGGCATCGAACACTTCCGGGGATGGGGCATCCACAGCTTCTCTGGTCAACCACATTCACACATCCACATTCTCTGGGCAACCTGTGCCAGCATCTCACCACCCGCGTAGTAAAAAAATTTCTTCCATATGTCCAGTCTAAATCTACCCTCTTTCTGTTGAAAGCTCTCAGACTTTGTGCTGACGCTGCAGGCCTTGGTAAAAAGTCTCTATCTTTCTTATATGTCTTCTGTGTTGGCTGAAGAGCCTCTCAGCCACTCCACTTTTGCCCTTGCCTATACGGCCCTTGGATCATATTGAGGAAATTATTATTCCCCTCCTAGCTACAACTGTTCTCCTGCGTAGATATGACTACGTATATCCCGTCTCACTCACGCACCACCCCAAAAGTCATCCAAAATGTGATTCATATCCTTTCCCAGCGGCTACTTTGAAAATTCCTGGCCATATTTGCCATGGGAAGACTGTTTGCCTTCAGGCCATGAAAAAAGTTCTGTTACCCTGTGTGTTTTTACATGATATGCCTGCCTGACTTTCAGAAATAATAGCAGTCATGGAAGAGCTTTTACTGAAATTCACTTCATTACAGCTGCTTCATAGGAAAAATAGTTTGGCAAAAATAAGTACCAACTGGAAAACAGATGCTAAAATTGATTGGCTGGTTCCTCAACCACCTATGGCTCCATTAAAAGGTGCACACAACTGTTATGGTCATCCTTGTAGCACTGAGGTTCTGTATCAGTCCAACAGCCAGCTGCAGGCACATTTTCTATCACTTGTGCAATCAGAATGCAAATTTATCTTTCTCAAGGCAAAATAGACACTGTCCTGAGTCATGCAGCAAAACCACTGGTGACTGAGACCTCTTTCTCCAGCTTGTTGTAAAGCAGCTAGTTGTGAAGATTCAAGCAAGCTTTACTCATTTTAAATGAGCCACTCTCCGCAAACACATCTCAATGGGCAACCACAATCTTTAGAGGGATTTTTGAGCAGGCCTAGAACTTTATTACTGCATGCAGATTGTTTCATAAAAGTGAAATCACTCTTAAAAGTACAGCCACTCATGTCCTCCTTCTCCAAGTCTTGCTCCATTCAGTTGAGTTCTGCATACAGCAGGAAGTGATTCAGAAAATAATGATTTTTTGTGGTAACTGTATCTGGAAAAGCATCAATGAAATTACACCACATCAATAAATGTTCACTTACAATCTCCCCAAAGCAGATGCAGGCAGAGGCAAAGCACTCTGCTCTGGAGGAGTTCTTGTTATAGGACTTCACAGGAAGGCTATAGCATTGATCCCCCAGTGTGAAGCCACCTACTCTGGGCAGCTTTGGTTTACCCTCTTTATCTCTTGAGGGAGAGGAGAAAATACCCAGCTGATCTGTCAGTAAGCCAGAGAGAGGGTCTTGCTTACCCTTGCAGAAAGGATAAAGCTTTGTAACATAAGAAACAGTTTTACTTACATACTTCTGCATAAAGTAAAAAAAAAAAAAGTTATGCAAATACATCCTACACTACCACATATATAACCAAAATATAACTTACTATTGGAAGATATAATTTTAGGCCTTGTACTCAGCATATATTAGAACATACAGTTCTGCATATTTTTATAATTTTCTTGATTCACAGATGAGTAGAAAACTTCAGAAATATTATTTTTAGGGGAAAGAGAAGCAGACAGACAATTTCACATTGATCTGTAGAAGACAACAAGACTTTCAAGAAGGAACTTCTTCAACAATTAACGATGTATTACATCTGGTCTATGTCCATAGTTAAGAGTTCAGGGGCAGAACTGCAGTTACCAGTGACTTCCCAGTAACTGAGGCAACTTACACTGCTTATTCAGCAGAAGACCTTACATTTATTTGTGTTTAGATATAAGGAAGGAGGGGATGCAGGCTCTGGCAGTTCTTTATGTTCATCCATTCCTAAGATCTGACACAACGGCCAGCAGCTAGAGAAGACGAGGTAATAAAATCTTCAGTAGTGCCATACTTGCAAGCACTGGATGCCCAGACTGGGGATACCATGAGAAAATGACTTTTTCAGCCCATACAGGTTGTATCTCTGTCTTTGCTTCCCAAGCTACACTTGGCTGCAGTCTTAAAAAATTTGCTTATGTCATCGTAGATTCTCATGGAGTTGCCTTTTTTCCTCCCAGCTCATTTTTTTCATTAGCCTTGTTCATTATCTACCATCTGTCTCTTCTTTTCTTTCCTGATCCAACTGATGTGGTTATTACTAGAAAACTTCTTCATTCCATAACAGGAATTTGAACAATTGTCCACATTATTTACTTTGGGAATTCCAGTAGCCCAAAAATAAAAGGATCAGATTCTGATACCGGCTAAGCTTATGTAAGCCTGAAATAATTCCACCGATTTGAGGAGAATTTGCCTGGATTTACATTGGTATGAGTAAGATAAAAATCTGGCCCAGAGTTTCTATTTCTTCACTCAGATCAGAATTCAACAATCAAGCTACCCTGGATGTTAATAGTTTGACTAAAACTGGAGACAGGGTTTTTTAGAGAGGCTGGCACTTTATGGTCTTTTCCAGCTGTAGAACAGCAGCTGTCTGTCCCAGGAAAATTCTGTTGATTGAACCAATTTAAACCTCCAGCCTAAATTCCAATTCATAATTTAAAGCTGATACTAAACTGTCGCTATAATTTTTTAACAAGTCCTAAATGCATGAGAAAATTAAAAATCAGCAGGCTACTACTTGTTTGGGCTCCAAATCTCATTTGTAAAGTAACACAGCTATACACTGGCTGTAAGTTATTGCAGTATCCTCCTCTTTGAGGACCACTTGCAAACACCAGAGAGATATAAAGTGGCTTTGCAGCAAATAAGAATTGGGCACTCTATGTGTAGCGTTTCTTTTGCTGTTTGTTGTCAGCAATTCTTTGCAGCAAATTGATTTCATCTTATGGATGAGCTGCATGCAGTGGTTGTTTGGCTTCTGCTCTTGAGACTTTTGTCCTCTGTTGACTCTGCCTGTCTCAGGGCATGCTACTCTGACAGTGGCACCAGGGTGTGCACCACCAGCCTTGCCTTGTGGTTCATCATCACACACAATTTCCCCCAGGGCAGCAGCAATTTTCCTGCAGCACTGGCTGCGGACATCAAGGGCTTTTACAGTGCAGGGTTACTATCTGTAGCAGACTCTAACACTGCACAATTGAATGCCACTGAAGCCACTGGAGCCCCATCAGGCTTTAGGTCAGCAGAGTTTGGGTAGCAGCTCATTCATCCCGTTGCATTATGTAAGGCAGTGTGGCTGCCCATTAGCGTTACATTGGGCAATAGTCCCTGTAAGGAAATTATTTTTCTCCCTGCTGATTTATTGGAAGCACTTTGAAATCAGTGGACAACCAGTGACACTCTGCAATTTTTATTTTAGCTGACTGGCACTGCCATCTTCAGAGTTTAAATCAAGAAACTTACTGTAGCTGAAACTATCTAAACTGAGATCCATCGACAGGGTAATATCATTTTTAGCTTGCTGCCTGAGGGCACATAACTGACATTTTGTCTATATAAAGTATTGGCGTTCCTCATATGTCAGAGTTTAAACCACAGAAAGAATCTTCTGGCAGATTCTAACAGAAGGTCCCAGAGGCAGCTGAAACAGTCTATTATCTGTGCGTGCCTGTGTTGACTAAAAGTTACACATAGGCTGCACTCCACTGTCCAGTGAGCAAGACACAATGCCAGCCTTATCCCTAAAGCATTTCAGAACAGGAGCTCCCACCAGCACCAGGGCTGCTTTCCCACATCCATCACAGGAAGAGCTGCCCTCTGCCAAACCCAGCAGGAGCTGCCCAGGGAGCGCCCCATACCCTCACCACAGCGCTGGAAGTTCACCACACTGCTCCGGCCACAAGAAAAAAGTATCTAGGATTGCACAGAGAAGGGAGAATAGCGTGACAGGTCACCCACAAAATTATTTTAAAAGGTCAGGGACTAGCAAAGGGTGGAAAGTCTATGAAGCGGCTTGTGCTGAAAGTACCAAGTATGGTCCTAACATCTTACACTTGAATTTTTTTCGCTCAAAGATAGCCCAAGGCCTAGGAGGAGTGGAATTTTTCATCTATGCTGGTTTCTTACGGCTGCTTGAATGAGCTCTTTTCAGTCTTTAATGCTTGTTTGTCAAATCCTCACTTTCATACTTGTAAAGCTAGGATGCATACAATAAAAGCTACCAGAGAGAGCAGTGTTTATCCTTGTGCTACTTTTTGTAGAAAGAGCTTGAATGTCTGTTTGCAATAGTAAGTTCTGTGATTTTAATTACGAGGAAACAAGTCAACGTAGCAGCTCTTTTTGGCTCTTCCATTTAAAATCCCAGGAGATGAAAACGAGCAGAAAAGCTTAATTAAACGGACTAGTTTTTAGAACAAATGGATCTGTGTTATTAAGAGCAGAGGTTTATTCAGGTTTTTTTGTATACAACATTGTAAGTCACACCAAAACCCTTGCTACTGTTCTTCTGGCATTAAAAACAAACAACAAAACAGTCTTACAGTTACGCTGAATTTAATTTAGATACATATTTAGTTTTCTTTGTGTTTTCAGTGAGGTTTATTGTCAAGGAAGGTTTGCCACCACTTAGTTCACTCTTCTGTCCCTGGCTTGTGATCACAATCAGCCCCTTCAGGTAAAGCAGTTAAGCACGTGGAAAGCTTAATCATATCCAATGGGAGAAAAACAACACTTATTTATGGCTATGCTTTGCTCCATTTTTGTAACATTCATCAGATTCATGCTTCTTAGTAGATATCTTGTTTCCAATTTTACGCAAAATTGGCACAGAGAAATTTTTATTTTACCTTTCAGTTTTCCATATTCTGGTCAAACACCACAGAACAGTGCGGTAACTTTTTCTACGGGTGTATACCTTCATATGCAATAATACACTTAGTTAAGATGGGCAGCATTTTTCCTATTGTTCAAAGCTATGGTTCTGTTTTCTGCCTGTTCCAGTATTACATAGCTGCTGCCCTTCCTCCGCAAACATTAAGTTCATCTTGAGGGTAGGCTCAAGTGGTTGACCTATAACAAAGTAAACACATGTAGCTCAATCAGATGAGCTCAACGCATGCTTGTGTGAGGTTGCTTGACAGTCTGGGGTCTGTGAAACAAAATGTGTAGCTGCAGCAGTGCAAGCTGCTCCAGAGGGGAATAGTTTACATGAAGGCAAAGCAGAATTTAGATTAATATCCTCTGGTACAGTGATGTTGCAACCTTGGCCGAGATCACTCACCTCACAGAGCTTCATTTCACAGCCTCCAGGGTGGTGAAAACCACACTTTCTGCTCGCCAGAGTACTCCTCCCTTGCCCGTCTCCCTCTTTAGGAACTACCCTGCGCGTTTTCCTGCTCTAGCCAGGCTCTCAGCAGCACCAAGGTTGGGTACATAAGAAAAGGAAGAAATAAAAGCTCTAGTGGCTGTTCAGAGCATCACCCACTCCTCACACAGTGATGGGGAGGACATCTCCCAGGGTCTAGCAGGAAGCAGCCAAGTGTAGTTTTACTTTTCCCTCCAAAGTGCACAGGAGCAAAACCACTCACAAATATCAAAAACTGTAGTAGAACAGATCCATGAGCCTCAGTAATACTTCTGTAACTAGGCTGGACATCCTCTACCTAATCCAGCTGGGCCTTGTGCCCTAGTCCCAGCTCACATCCATTCCAGCTATACTGCCCAAATGCCCCTTCACCCCTCCTCACCACACTCCCCTCCTCAGCCATCTCCCTTCTCCCCTTCCCAACAAGCTACCCCAGGTCTTACTTTCCTTATGCTAAGGGGACTGAAACAGAATGACCATCGTGTTTGCAACTGTGGTGCTGTTCTCTCCACTTGTTTGACCTCTCCTTTTTTCCTCTACCTGCACCCTTTGGGCCATATTTCAAAACTCAGCATACTTTTTGGTGCTTTTATGAAAGTAAAAAAATATTTTCTCTGCCCATGGGATAATTTCAAGAGCTGAAATTCAAATTGCACCGGCACTTAATTAAGAGTCAAATTTTCAGGCACCAGTTCCCCTGCCATGGGGAGGAAACCAAGATTGCAAGTCACTGTGTGCCTAGGCAGCATCGTGTCTAAGCACCCCAAGCTTTGGATGCGGTTAAGGATTCACTCCAAATTAGTTGCAAATGAAGGTGGAAATCTCTTACTACAAAACTAGCTTCAATTTCTGTATGGCATAAATGATCACATCAGACTCAAGATTTGGTCCCAGTAATCCAACATACCAGAGTGGACCTCTGGGTAAACTTGAAAAGGTCAGTAACTTACACGAAATAATTATTTCTGCATGCAGAAAACAGCTCTTTTCATCATCAATAGAGTCAATATGTGTCACTAGTTGTCTGCAGAAGGGTTCTTTCTGTATACGGAGTTGATCAAAATGCAGATGTGAACACTGCTCATATCTAAGTGGAGCTACACTTTACTCTCAATTTCTCCTTTCCTTCAACAATTTTTCACCGCAATGTAAAATGATTGATTATGATATTATGATTGCTTGTGGTATATTTCAAACCCACCAGAAGTTAAGATTTGTGCTCATAAAAGAATCTAAGTTAATGCATTTTTGAAACAGCATTTTTTTAGCAGGAAAGCTTGATGTGAACCAAGGAGTAATGACCACAGCCAATATCAAGAACTCCAACTTCTCTAGCACATTTTCCAAGGCCAGCATTCAAGGTCTGACTGGTAACTCCTGAAAGTCAGTGAGCTCTCTCTTAAAAAACACGAACAATATTGTCATGATAAATACTTGTGAGTAGACAATAGCCTAACAGCAGCTGTATTTTCTAGTTCATCTCCTTATAGTAAGAGAAGCCTGGCCCAGGATGAGAACTCCAGTGCTCATCCTGCATAGGGAACAGAGCATTCTGCCTCCCACAGCAGTGGGGCATGGCAATCTCTCTCATGCCCTTCAGGTGGTGTTTATTCCTGCTGTCAACAGCAGCAGTGGCATGCTGACAGCATTACCAAAACTGTTTTGACTTGTTGCAGAAGGAATAAACAAATTCACTGGACTGGGAACCATACCTCTCAACAAAATCCATCCTGCACCTCCCATGGCATTACCAGGCTGCACTTCTGTGTATTTTTGGGCTGCAGGGCACGTGTGCGAGCGTGTGTGTTATTCTGGAACTGAAGTACGGAACATTCAGCAATTCACATTGTCACTGGAAACATAATTGTTGAGTTTCTAACAGCTTGGAATCAATTGAGAGTTAAAGGTCAGTTTGCATCAGGTTTTCTATTTAATGAGTAAAACTTAAGTGCTCAAAAATACATCTCATCCAAATGAACGTATTTAGTCCAGTAGGTTTATTTCAGGGTAGCGATGCCTTGAAAGCCTATAAGCATGATAGTTACTGTCCTATTGCGAGGAAAACAAAAACCAAGTGCTGTCCTAAGAGGTTTTCACGATTTTATCACCTACACAAAAGTTAAACATTCTTTTAAAGGAATCGTCTTAAAAATAGAAAAGCTATTTTAATCAAACTCCTGGACTGCATTATTTTGTCACCTGAGCCCAGCAATGGAACACTTTTTTCCTTTAATAGATATTTTTTCTTAAAACATCCTGATCACAAATGACCTGTGGTTTTTTAAGCAAAACACAATGGAACAATTTAGTCCTGCTCCTCTTCAGGTCAGTGGGAAAGCTGCCACCCCTTGCAGCACAGAGCATCTCAGCCTGTGATATGCACAGGCTCTACCCTGCAAAGCCATTTCACCCCCCCAACAGAGTTCATGGACAAGGGGGGGCTCTCAGTCCCTCTGAGGACCAGGGCCAAGAGATGCTTTCCAAATGATCCACAATAGAATAGCTCGGCATGCAGCAGCCAGCTGACAGATGAGAGTCCTGTGGGAAAGGAGCTTTCAGTTCTGATTTACAGAGTGAAAGGGCAGCAGTATCTCTGGCATCTTTGGGCAGAGACTTTCAGGGATGAAGTAGCAGCTGCCCAGTCTGCATAAATTTATGAACGGGTGAGACAAGCAGGCTACTATCTGCTGGCCCTTTGGAGAATGAAAGGTGTGACCAGACTGCACAGAGAGAGAAAGAGCTCAGGTTCAAACCCTGAAGGGCTTCATAGAGTCTGTGGAAAGCAAATTACCTCAAAGGAAATGCTGAAACCAAATGTAAGCAAAGATGTAGTGTAGTATTCAGTAGCGGCTGGTGGAGCCCTGGAAGCATGTGCAAAACAAATTATGGCAAATTTTTTCTGTGCAGTCAACCAGCATGAGAGGCATTACAGTTAGAAGTGTCTATAAACAAACTTGTCAGGGAAAGGTGCACTGGCAAAATAGCTTTTCGTTAACTCATGTCAGTCTAAAGAAAATCTCCATTAAGAAGTCTAAAGATAGTTTTTCTCATTAGTTATGAGAATCCTTTAATTTTGTTTTTAATTTTATTTTAGTTGCTTTGATATTTATGTTTCGCCATGATACTTTTGTACAAAAACTACTACTTAAATCTCCTAATGAAATAGCTAGGAGATGTAATGCTTACTTAACTTGCAAAAATTTTCAGATACTGAATATAATTTAAAAACACCTAAGCAAAGAATTTACTGTTATAGTGTAAGGAAGACACTTCAGCCAGCTCAATTTATTACAAAATACCCAGATGAGAAAAATACACAGTCAAGTATTTCAAATGGAAGAGCTGAAGGTCTAGGAAACACAGTGCTGATATTTCTAAAAAGGTTAAAGTCAGACTTCATCCTAGGAAAAAATAATGAGTCAAATATTCATTCTTCTTCCTGCAACAATGTATCTAGAAACAGCACCTAAGAGATAAGATGGGGGAAAGAGTGCAGAATCCCAAGCGATTGCTGGAAATGTAATCAAGAGTAAGTTTCCAGATTATCTAGTTCCTGATACAGCATAGAGAAAGAATAAGAATTTTAAAACAAAGCAGTTTATGAAGAATGTCTAATACCACATCAAAACACAAAATTTTCCTGGGAAAAGCATTTACAGATGTAAAAGCAGAAGCCCAGAAGACACGCAATAATCTGAAGAGTGACCCCAAAGGAGAAGCTGAAAGCCATCAGGGGGATGAAGGGGCTCAGGTGAGCAAGGACCATCAGTCAAGGGGCTGCAAGCTTTTCCGCAATCAGGGCAGCAAACAAACGACCTTCCCAAGCTGGGGGAAGTCCTAGACCACAGAGAAATAAATGTAGCTCATAGCAAATAGCAGCCAGCTCCTCTGAACCCTGTCCCAGGCTCCTCATGCTGTCAGTCTAAACTGAGTCATTAGAGGCTTTCCAATTTTCCACATTTCAGGAGCTTCATTACAGACTTATTCTCTATGCAGAAGTTTAGGATTAGGTATCTTCCCAAGTAAAATACCAAGAATACAGCTGCTTACCATGTTTTACAGTGGGGTTTAATATTATCATTAATGACCACAGATGACAGTAAAAACTTGCCTATTAACCAAATTTTCAGATAATTTCCAGAAACTAATAAGCCATTTCAGACAGATCATTATCTTTGCAGTCACTCTCTCTCTTCACAGATTGCAAGTGACACAAAAACTCTTGCACGGAGGATTGCTAAAATTGTGTGTGCCAAGTTAACTCCAAATCTTTCAGGAAAACAGATATAGCTGTGATGAAGCCAAGGGGGTGAACTACTCCCATGTGTTTCTCATTTCCTAGTCAGCACAATCTGCAGTAGAAACACAGAGAGCAGACAGAAAAATGGAGAGTTTGTTTCAGCTTTGGTGGTTGTAAAGCCAGTTTTCGGGAGTGCAGCTGTTGAAAGCTGAAGGTATTTCTTTTCTCTTTGCCCGTCAGACAGGTGATGACATCCCAGGGAACCTTACCTGAGAGATTGCACACTCATAATACCACTATTAGCATTTGTCTGCTGAGGTGTCATCAGCTTTGCAATAATTCATTAAACTTGGTGATCCTTAAATACTTTCTGCTGTGCGTAGTGCCTTTGCCCTTGCATCTTCCCATGCACCTGTGCTGCCTTTCCCCTGGAGCCAGGGAACAAGCCAAGATCCATGTTTCTCCTTAGCCTCTATCCTCTTCTGTGAGAAGCTGCCTGCAAATTTTCTGCCAAGAAAACCTGGTAGAATTGAGACCAGAAGAAGTACAACTAAGTCCCTCTGGCTCTTGTGCTCTGGGGAATTATGGAGGAAGGAATACCTATCTATATGTTGCACATGTGTGTGCAGTGTATGCACACAGCAGGGGCTGGACAAGAGGAGCATTCATCCCAGGGCACTGCTCAGCGGAGGGGAAAACTGAGGCCAGTAATACCTCAAAAATTAGGCGGGCAATTCATCCAAACAGTGAAAGTTTTGGGGAGGGAGGGAAGGGCTTTCAGAACCACAGGGCACTGAGAGTCAAGTGTGTGTAGTTCTATATGGATGCAAGTGTTTATAGCAGCCAGCCCAGAACAGAGAACCAATGCTGTGTGTGAAAAACAAACCTCTGAGGACTCCTGCCAACCTATATCCAAGCACTGGAAAACAGGTCCTCTCTACCCTGCTCCCATCCTGTAGACTTGCTCTCAACCAAGCTTGTTTTGCAGAGATGCCTTTTTTATTAGACTTCTCACCTCTAGTTTCCTCTAACACCAGTGATGAGACACAAAGCTGCCGCTCATCTCTTAGGTAGGCCAGATTGCCCTCTGGAGAGGCTGTAACTTCCATGAAATACTGAAAAGGCACCTGGCAAATTGGTTTCTCCTTCGGCCACCTAAGCTGCCTAACAAAAGTTTGGTGGAGGGGAGCACACTCACAGTGCCTCTCCTAACATCTTTCACCGGGAATTTCCCAAAATAAAGCAACTTCAAAGGGGCAAGAGGGTTCAAGAGGATCAGTGCTGGGGTCTGGATGTATTTATAATTCTATTCGTCTGGTCCCTCTCTCCCCTACAAAGAGAAAATTCATTAAAATCTGTAGCCACCTTGGTACAAAGTGGGGAATGTGCTAAGGATTGTTGGAATTTCCATAAAGGGAGCAGAGATGAAATTACGGGTTCAGTACCAAACAGTTCTTTGAGTTTGGAGTTTCTTTTTCTTTCTTTTTTGTTTTGGGGGAGCGTGTCAACATCTTGAGTTCGGTTTTTCTT
Organism: Amblyornis subalaris; assembly: GCA_018881555.1. Taxonomy (NCBI): domain Eukaryota; kingdom Metazoa; phylum Chordata; class Aves; order Passeriformes; family Ptilonorhynchidae; genus Amblyornis; species Amblyornis subalaris. Next base: position 341,639 of record JACAXG010000176.1, on the reverse strand, counting down.
GTTTGGGGGGGGGGGGRTTTGGTTTTTTTTTTGTTTTTGTTTAAATTAGTGCTTCGTCTTTTATTGCCAGCAGAGAGGTAAGGGCTGAAGCTGTGAAGGCAGAGCGGATCAGTGCCTGGTGCCTGCACCCTCCATTCCCACGATCCAAGGAGCAGGTGCCCCCAGCAACAGCCCAGCTGGCACCCAGGCACAAGCCCTTCGCGTCTCTGACGGGAACATCACGGAAGGCTAAAGACTGGGCAGCAGAGGAGGGGATAGCAGGTTTTAAGCACAAAAGAGAACCTATCCAGTGAGAAGCAGTGGAAGGGTCACTAACAGGGGGCAGGAGGTTGCTGCTTGCAGCACTTGGAGGGAGTGAAACAGGGAGGGCTGCAGTATAGAAAGGTGAGAGCTGTCGTGGCCATCCTGAAACAGTCAAGTGTGAAGGAGCATTGAAGGAGCAAAACATCACTGAAATTTTGACAGAGACTGGAACCAGAACTGGACTTGTGTCCTGGGTTGTCAGAAAGTGAAGACTCCTTCATTTCAGGAACAGATATTTTGGTACCCTGGGATTGTTTCCGAATTAAGGATTCTGTTGATGTTTTGGGAGAAACTGGCTTGATGTCCAAAGCTATCTTGATTAAATCTTCCTCAGATTTTCTTTGCAGGTTGTACTGTTCTATGACCCCCTTTCCTATAGCAAAAGACTGTTTCTGGGTTTTTTTCCTGAACAAACAAAGCAAATGTTCATCCCCACTTTAAAAATGCAAGTTTGGCTTTAAAAATGCCAAGAAAAAAAATTAATTGATCTGAACAAACAGCCTTTAACAGCTCCCACCATAATATCACATGTTCTTCCTGAGGAGACCTGCCAATTTTTCCCCAGCTCCTTTCTAAAGGTCCTAGAAGAAAAACACAAAGGGAAACATAATTAAGGAAGGCTGTGGGGAAATTACCCTTTTACCCATTTCCAGAAAAATTAATTCCTTGGGATCTGACCTGATCATTATATAATCTTAATTCCTGCACAAGAATGAATTTCTTCTTACAAAAATAAAGGATTTCTCTTTGTTTACATTTCTCATTTCCATTTCCCCAACCAAACTATAAGTTCTGAAAAACCTGATACAGAGACTTAGAGAGTAAGGTGAGATATTTTATGGAAAGTGTGCTGTTGGGAAATGATCTGAAAGAGGAAGGGAAAGCAAGGGGTTGATTTGACTAAAGGCAGTAATAATTCTCCACGGGAAATAGCTTTTGCACCAGCTGGAACTATCGCTCATCCAGGAGCACCACACTGACTCTGAAAGCAAGTGGTCACTGAGGAAATTGTCACAATGAAGTCAGTGAAGTACTGCTGGAGTAAGAATGGCAGACGTAGTTCCCAATACTGATTTTGTATTAACTTTCATGGACCTAAGAAAGCAGATACTTTGAAACCTTTGTAGAAAATTCACCAACGGTTGTCCATGAAGCCTTGTAGCATCCTACCATCCCAAGATACATAATACGATTTTGGGGTTCAAGAAGATGTGTTGCAAATTTTAACATTTCTGACATTGTTTTTTGGACTGATCATATCTTCCTGGTAAAAATGATGATCTTGTTTGGGATTCTTTCACACTGTCCCTCATTTAGTCACCTCTGCATTCCTCTATTTCAGTTTGCTGATTAGTACTGTCTATTCTTTTCACTTTCCCTGCACAAAAGCAGTGAAAACATAATTTCATGCTGAGATATCCAAATATCCAGGAACCAATTCTGCAAGAAGCTTGCACATATCTAACTATGCTAACTATCCTTGGCTCAAAGTCAATGTTTCACTGTTACGCTGAACTGAGATGCTAAACCTAGTCTTCAGAGGAACTTCTCTGAAGATCACATAGATCATTGCATTTCTGAGTCTTACTAACCACGGAGAGCTCAGAGGCAAGATCATGGTACAGCCCCCCACACTTTTCCTTGCTAACGGAGAGCGAGATCTATGCACAATTCATGCAGAGATTTCATGAAAAACAAGGCAAAAGTGCTCCTACTGAGTGATTTTAAAAGAAACCTGGTATAAATAAAATCTGTCAGTTTACATTTTCATCCCAGATTATAGCCTTAAGTTTTAAGAACTTCTTTGCTAACTGCTGAAGATTTTCACATGGGTAAGTTCACAGCTCTATAAATTATTGTTATACTTATTTTGCCTGTGAGCTATTTTCTCTGAATTTGTAGCAAGACATAAGTTTTCTGCTCTGTTAAAGTGTAACCATAAATGCATCTTTCTGAACACAGAGACCAAATAAACGTTTCCAGTTTCAGTAGCAAGTGAAGTTTTCCCAATGTAAGGCAGCATGTTGAAGCAATACAAGCCAGTGGTCAGCACACATTATAACTGCTTTATTAAAAAAAAACCCAAAAACAGAACAAACACTGCCATAATTCCACATTTGCAAGGAGAAGAAAAAGTATCAGTTATTTGTCTCTACATGATGATGTACACATAAGCAAGAAGCTCTAGATTTATAGCCCAGTTGTTCTCATAACCAATTCCAGTTACAATGTGTCTCTGCTCATGCTAACAGAAACATCTGCCTATCCACCAGGGCTAGGGATAACCACTGCTATCTGACATTCCAGTGGTTTACAAGGACAACACAGTTACAGCTGCAAATCTGCCACAATCCGACAGCTAAATACTCTGCTGAATGCATCACAGTCATTTAGACTACTGAGATGCTTCTTCCTATCCTTAGCAATAGGCTAACATGGATCTTTATCCAAAAGAACCAAGCTTCTGCTCCATATCTCATAAAATTTCATGAGGTTTGGTTTACAGGTTTTTGTGGGACTTTTTTTTAAACAGCTTATACTGGCAGAACTTACAAGCTAATGAATACTTCTGAAAGACCTTCCTTATGTCTTATGCCAACACCTGACAGCAGAACTCAAATTCAGAAATACAGGAAAAACCCTTGGGAGAGAGAATTCAAACAGTAAAGCTCACCACTTTTGCAAAATGCCACTGCTTGTTCCACTTGTCCCTCTGCATGGCTTGCTCTTCTTGGCTGCTTTCAGTACAGATTAGTGACCTTCAACCCTGACAAATATGTTGCCCTCATGCTTTTATGATCTCATAATCTCTCAGAAGGTGACACATTCTGAGATTAAATACACCAGAATCCCAGTGGCAGCATAATACAGATGCAGTTGTGATTAATGCCAATTAAAACAGTAGCAGCATGTGACAGCTGTTGCAATTATTGTTAATTAGAAAGTTTTAAACACTATCTTATCAGGCTCCACTTCGAAGTGTGCAACTAGAATAGGCCATGTGTTCCTGATTCCTTAGTCCTTTGAACGTCTTTCTGCTAGAGAACATCTACAAGAAAGGTTTTAGCACAAAAGCTTTGCATGATCTGTTGGTATTTCACTGGAAAATTACTCGTAAATGATAAAGGAACTCCGGCTATGAGGGGAATTTGGGCACAGGACACTGCCCAGATGAACTGTTAAACACAATTTGCTTACAGTGTTCCCCACGGCATGTTAAACTTCACTTATAAATATACAAGTTAAACAATCCAAGTAGATATCTACAATAAAGTTCTGCATGTATAATTAAAAGAGAAGATAAGGTTGCTCCTAAGTCCTATTTGCCACATCTCACGCCAGTTTTAGAAACATGGTATCTTTTCCCCTTCTCACACCACAGCAAGAGAAGAGTCCCTGCTTAGGACTTGTTTCCATTGCACTGGGAGGTCTGCCTGAAGCACGTGCAGACACGCTGGCTGCACCTATCCCAGGAAAATAAACACTGCAGGGATGCTGCCAGGCCCAACCATCGATGCTATCACATGGGTGGAACAGTCACTGGCGTGCTGGGACCCATGCTGTCCCAGGAAACATCACCTCATATGAGTGCAGGAGTCCACAGGGGCCAGGAGCCACGCCCTGCAGCCACCCTCACTGGCGGGAGTGAGAAGGATGTGGTCAAAAGGCAGCAGTTAGCCCCCAGGCTAAAGAACAGACCTTGGCACTGGCTCACAATAATTCTAATAAACACAGCAATTAGGGATAGGCTTAACTAGATTGCTTGAGCAGGTAGTCTGGGCTCCAGTACAAGCTGGGCACCTCACGCACCCCAACAAAGCTGCCCTACCCACGGGGATATCTATGCTGCCATAGAGTCTCATCCCTTGCCCACCAGCTAAGTCACCATAATACACATCCCATGGGATGCAGGAACGGCAGGTCCAGTGTTGGATGTCAGTGCAGAGCAGAATGTCCACCCATGTCCCCAGAACAATGAATTCAATGCAAACTTTAATCATCTTAAATAAATAAAGGGAACGAAGGCTCAAAGCTAAGTTTCATGCAGTGGCCGAATACTGCAGGCATCTCCTGCAGGTCTAGGGATGACCAAGGGCATTTGACATCACACAGGATCAGGCAGCTGTGGCCCAAAACACAGCTGCTTCCACAGGCATGCAGCCGCTTGCCGCGTATTCCTGGTACTCAGATGACTTCCAAGGGCACTTGCTTCAACAACAGCATGGTCTCCTCTGTTACTAATACCAAAGAAACCACCACTTACTGCCTGAGCAGTCATACTCTGACTAGGAAATCATGTTTCATATTTCAAAGGTAACTTAGAAATTACAGTATGGAGCGCTTGACATCTTAAGAGATCTATACATCATGTTGACACATATAAACAAAAAATGAGACCATACTGCATAATGTCAAGCAGCTTTTTAGCTTGTTTTAAAAGAGGCAACCTTTACAATGTAAAGACACACTTTATTTAGGTCTGAATGGGTCATTTTTCTCGTCCTGTTTTTTTTTTCCTGACAGCAGACATTCTTTTTTTTTTCTTCACCAGAAGGAGTTTTATCTCAAGCAGTTCCTAAACAGTTTTACGATCTCTATAGAAAAATATAATCAATTCTGAAGTTTTTTGTAGCTTCTTTTAGCTTTTAATAGAACTATGGAAGTCTTTCAGCAGCTACTTTACTTTCCATGAAGCAAGAGTGCACAGGGCTCTCAGTAACCCTCCTTTCCAGGAGATTTGCACCAGCAGCGCAGGGAGAGGCAGGTACATTATTTCGTGATTAAGAACTAGCAGGTTTGCTCTTCATTTATTTCAACCATCCTATTAGTACAGCTAAGACATCTGCCCAACATTTCCTTTCACTATGGTTCACGTGAGCTAAATAACGCATAAGCTAAAAAATGGGCTTTCAGCAGCTTTTAATAGCAAGGAAAAATAAACTCCTGCAGTATTATAGATGGACAATCTCTGTCTTGGCTTCACTACCTCATGTTATTTAAACAAAATTAGTGCCTTTGCACTGACAAAACCAGTGCAAAAGAATAATGTGTTGAGCTCATTTTGTCCAATATGTGCAGCAAAGTTTCAGTTAATGATCTTTCACTTAAAATACTAGGACTCTGTGTCACCATGAATGGTGGAACCAAGGCATTCATTTCAACGTGTCCAAGTCCCTGACCTTTAATGGAGGCACCACGTTGTATCCATTCCTCTGCTCTGCTCAGGATGGGGGCCAGGAATGACATTTGTGCACACACACTTGGTGCACACAGCACCTGCATCCATCGCCCATCTCACAACTACACGTAAATAATTTTGTTATGGCGGTAGCACAACCTGCACAGTATCGCTGAGCCACACCAAGCACTGCTTCTTGTAATGCCTTCTCCTGTCCCCTTCTGGTGTGCACATTTACATCAGCAGATGCACTTATCAGATGCCTGTGTCTTTATTGTACAGATACATATACCCTGTTTCTTTTCAACAGATTGTTCTGTCATTGTCCCATTTGTTACCTGCAAAGAGGCTGCACTCCAGAAACTTTTATTCCAGGTGTCTATCACCAGATTGTCGGTACTGGAAAAAGTTAAGATTACTTTTAAGTGAACATTTACATTATGTATAATACTGTTTAATATTTATAAAGTAGATAACTTTGAGGAATGTTTTACTCTCCTGTACTTAGAAGAAATCTCTTTAGTGCAAATTACTCTTTCTTCAAATGGCACAGTCAGGAAAATAAATACCCTGAAGTTAAAAAAAAGTCTAATAAAGTAATACTTTCAGACATTAGTTCTGAGTCACAAATCTGTCGCTCCTGCAGAGATGGGGACATGTTCCCAAGAAAGGCTGACCATCACAAATGTCCCGTTTAGTGGAAGATAGCTGTGAAATTTCCCCTCAGTAGGCAGATGACTGTGGTGATGGAAAAGCCATGCTGCCCAAAGGGCTTCACAAGGAACTTCGTGTTCATCTCTCCATCTTGTCATCCGATGGAAATTTAGAAGATGCCTCTTGCAGAAGTATTTGTCCTGGCAGCCCCTCCAGATGACATTTAGCAGACCCCTCCAAATTTCTAATAAACATCTCAAAAACCTTTACTGCTCTGACTGTGGAGGGCACGGTGATTGCATCTCACTCCCATTACATTTAGTGAGGTGACTGCGACCCCCTCTATAGCACTACAGCCCCAGACTCCTTCACAACTGAGAGCTTGGAGGATTGCGCACATTTCAGACTGATGAAGAGCAAACAAGTGTTGTTGGCGTGCACACACCTGGCTCTGGAGTCCACACGCAAAGTCCTCACTCTACCTCCCAGCCAAGGGTGCAGAGAGGGTGGAAGTCGTGCAGAATGGGCCGCGCACAAAGACTAGGGCATGCAGCAGGAGCTGGTCCCACTTGCCTGTTGCATCCTCTCCCTGTGGGGCCTGGGAGTTACACAGGGGAATGGGCAGGGCGGACGACACCGGAAAGGAAAAGGGAGAGGGAAAATGGTAGACAGCAGGAGAGGTGGCACAGGGGAACGCCAGAGTCGGGGATAGACAGCCCACGGTGCCGCTGACTGTTGCAGTGTCCGGACGAGGCTCGGCGCCCCCTTGCCCTCTTTCTCCGCCCTGCCGGCCCCCACCCCGCCACGGCCCGGAGTGCAGCTCTGGCCGCCCTCGCTGCATCAGGCAGCCGTGCCCGCGGGGTCCGGGACCGGGTAGTGGTCACCGGAGAGACTGCCTGGGGGCAGGCTGCACGCCATTCCCGTGACAGAGAGACCAGCCGGTGTGCACACGTATGAATGCACAACAACCACACATACGCACACCTGGGGCGGAGGGCGTAGGAAACAAACCCGCAGCCAGGCGTCAACTTTGGGGCGGCCCGGCCCGGCCATGCCCAGCGCGGATCCCTCCGTTCCGCAGCTCGGGTGCTCGGCGCGGGGGCTCGGGGAGCGACGTGGTCTCCTGGGGGTTTCGCTGCTCCATCCCATACCCAAGTGCCTTCCCCCCACAAAACTAAAATAACCAGAAGCAAAGACTATATTAAAAGAGAAGCCGCGCGGGGCGGAGGGAGCGGTCTGCGGACCGCCCGCACAAACCCTGCGCTCCCGAGCCGCCCGCCCGGGCTGCGCCGCGCTAATTCCGCAGCACCGGCGACATGAGGATCTCATACCTCCGGACAACTGCGTGAGTCATAAATACACGGCGCAGGGCTGAAAGCCGAGACTGTTTACAGCGACTTTGCCGCGGCCTTCGGCGAGTCAAACCGCCGCCCCCCGCGCAGGGGCCGGGCTGCGCGGAGGTTCCGCACCACGCAGCGCGGCTTCCGCGGGGGACCCGCGGCGGCACCTGCGGCCGGCGAGGGGCGAGGAGGGGCGGCTTCCCCCCCGCGGCCGGCCGGCCGTCGGTCCGTCCGTCCGTCCGTCCGTCCGCGGGAGCGCGGCGAGCGGCGCTGGGGAGGGACGCGGTGTTGGGTTACCCCGGCCCGGCCCCGCCGCCGCCGCCGCGGGGCCAGCGGGTGCCGCGGGGCTGCGCCGGCGGCCGCGCAGCCCACGGTATGTCGGGCCGGTGACTTCAGCCGGGAGATATTTGGAGGCTCCGCGGGGTCCGGTGCGGGGGGCCAGCGTGTGTTTGGGTCTGAAAGMGAATCAGCGGAGGGCGCGTCACTGCCAAAGGGCCCTATAAATCCATCTGCGGCGCCGAGTCGCCCTGGCAAAGCCCCCGCGTCCGCACGTCCGGCTCCGCGCTCACTCCGTCCGCGGGTGCGGCGCCCCCCGCGCCTCGCCCAGCCCCGCGCCCCCACCCAGCCCCGCCGGCGCCCGGGGAGCCGGGCGCGCCCAGGCCCAGCCGGAGCGGGCGCTCCCGACACCGGCCCAGCTTCCCGCAGCGCTCCCGCTTGGATCTAAGCTTTCGCCGCGACGGGACCCCGCTCTGGAGGAGGAAGCCTCGCTGCTGCTGCTGCTGCTGCTACCGGCTCTACAAATCCCAGTGCCGGCTTCTGATTCTCACAGCAGGCTGAGGGGGGGGCGGTTTGATTTTTATTTTTTTAATCGTTTTCCCCTTCCTTCCTCCGCTGGGGTGGGGTTTTTTCGTGGTTTTCTTTTTTTTTTTTTTTTTCCCCTTTCCCGCCGTGGTGTGCGTGTCCGAGCGGTGCGCGGCTCCCGGCAGTGCTGGACCAGCTGGCGTTACAGGAGCGCTGATGTCTTCATCTGACTCCCCGCAGTTGTTGATGGAGTGTCTTTCTCAGATTTCCAGGCAGGGTCCCAAGCGCAGCACCCAGCGCCAGCTCCCGCTGCCAGGCGGCGCTCCCCGCGGCTCGGGCCGCTCCCGCCGCTGCTGAGCGCGGCCCCGGGGCCGGGGCGGGCAGAGACCCCCGCGGCGCCGCTCCTGCCGCGGGCACAGCACCTGCGGCGGCGGCGGGGGAGCCCGCCGGGGACTGTGCGGGCGGCTCCCCGCTGCCTCCATCCAGACCTGCGACCTTACACCCCCTCCTCCGTACGTGTCTCCCCTTCCCCCCTCCTTTGCGCAAAGAGGGTGCCGGCAGCCGAACCCCGACCTGCCCACATGCATCGCCCGTCCGGCCGGTCGACTCCACGGCGTTAATGTCCATCTCGGGTCCGACGAGACCAGCTCAGAGGTGAGGGCGAGGATGGGTACGCGGAGGGGCGGGCGGGGCGGGCGGACACTGTCTCCGGCGGCACCCCGCAGTCCGCCGAACGCGACGAGGTGCGAAGGCAGCGGCCGGCGGAGAAAGCGCGCACAGAGCGGCAGCCGCGCCCTAAGCCCCGCTGCGGAACCGGGACCTCCGCGCTTCTCCCGGGCCGGACGCTGCCCTGTGGGCCGCCCGAGCCGGGCCGAACCGGGCTGGGGGCAGCCGTCGCCCCGGGGCGGCGGGCGGAGGGCAGCGGGTACGTGCCGTGGCAGAGTTCGGGCAGGGCGGCCGGGGAGCGAGGGGGAGAAAAGAAAAAGAGGGAAGGGAAGGGGAGAAGGAAAGGGAAAGAGGAAGGGAAAAGGAAGAGGACTGGCGGAAAAAAGAAAGAAAGAGAGAGAGAAAGGAAGAAAGAAAGAGTAGGGGAGGAGAAGAATATGAGGATAGTGAAATGAGAAGGGAAGGGAAAAGAAGAGGAATATTAAAGGGAGATGGAAACAAAGAGGAAATGAAAGATGAAAGTGGAAGGAGAAAAGGAAAACTGAGATCTTGAAGTGAGGGAAAGAGAAACAGGAAGAAAAGAGGAAGATAATAGGGGAAGGGGAAAGAATGGGAAAAAGGCAGTGGATAAGGAAAAAAGGTGACAAGTGAAGATGAAAGGAAAGTAAAAAGGAGAGGAAAAAATGAAGAGGAAAGAGAGGACTGGATAGGGGAAGAGAAAGGTGAAAGGGTGGGGGGAATAAGAAAGGGGAAGGGAAAAAGGGAAAGGAATGAGGTGACGAAAGGGGAAGGAGAAGAGAGGATAAAGGAAAGGAAGGTTTGCTTGTAGCACATCAGATCTGCACAGACCAGCACCCCAGATCAGCCCAGTCCTCCCCGGTCCAGCCCAGGAACAAGTGCCCTGGTGCTGCCCAGGTGCTGGACAAGCACAAGGTAACTGGCCTGCCAGGTCACACTCCCACGTCCCTGGAAACTGGCTTCTGGGGCCTGCATGCGTGCATTTCCCAATGAAGCTCTCTCAGGCATAGAGGAACGAGTGGCCATCCTGTGCTTCCCTCTCCCACACCACTCACTTGCTGGGGAGAACCCACCTTACTCACTCAGGCTGCGCTGGGAACAGGTTGTTGTTCCCCCTGCTCTGGCATGGGTGAACCAGCCTGGTCTGGGGTACACGACTGCTCAGCTTTGTCTCAGGGCTGGCAGGGCAGGGGCAGGACTGGGGGAGCACAGCAGCTGGGAGCTAACCCTGCCTCTCCTTTCTGCCAGGGGCCTGTGTTGGACGGAGATCTAAGATGAAGTTATGGGATGTTGTGGCTGTCTGCGTGGTGCTGCTCAACACGGTCTCCACCTTGCCCCTGCCCACCGGTAAGACGCCTCCCAAGGGGTCCCCTTCAGTGGTAGAGGGACCTGAAGATGATCTCTCCCCCATCAGCCTGCTGCCTCCCTATGCTGTGCACAGTGACTGTAAGAAACATTCCCCTTTGTAGCAACTGCTGTCTGTCTTGCTAAACCTGCTTCCCTTTGCTCAGGCATCAGGATGAGAAAAGGATCTCCCCCACTTTGTGCCCGTTTCTCCCCAGGCAGTGTCATTGGCTTTGGTCTTGCTTGAGCAGCTGTAAACCTAGTCATTCTCCAGAGCTTGGGGTTGACAATTTGAGTGGCAATGCCCCCCACCCACTCCAGCCCTGCCTTCCTGGCAGCTCCCTTTGGCTAAAAAACGTGGAGATGTGGGAAAGTTTGTTGTATGCAGAGGAGCCGAGAGTAGGCTCAGGTTCATACACCTCGCAGTGCAGGCACTGAAACTCCTTCCCCAGTGCCTCAGCCTCCTCTCCATGCTCAGACCTGCCAATGCAATTATTCACTGCCTGTAGTGGGCGCAAGTCCTGATGGAGGTTTGGCTCCGTGGTGGGAGGCACTGTACACATCCTGGAGTACTGCTGAGCTTCATTAAATCCTCCTTGGATTCTGATCTCGAAATTAGTGTGTCCGCATGGAAATTTACAGAAGAGTAGCTGGGGCAGGGTTAGGAGCTTGGTGCAGAGCAATCCACATGAACTAGCTCACAGTAAGACAGTTTACAATCCAAATGACAGATAATAATGCCTCGCTAATAATAGGTCTCCTACAATAGCAGGTACAGGATTTTCACAGTGGTATGTGAGCGTTATGTTAACTCTGGTGGCTTTTTAAAGAGAGAGTTAATATGACTCAGTAAGAGGTGGCAAAATACTCACATGAATAGTGGAGACGTTCACTTAGCAAAGGCGCAGATGCAGCTTGAAGGTTGCTTCTTTTGCCCTTGCTCAGCCCTCTCTGTTTAGCTTGTTACAGGATGCAGACAGTATCCAGTAATTGGGATTCATTTCTATCTCCTTTTCTGGAGGCATGTCCTTTCCCTGTGCCCGCCACAGCTCCAGTCACGGGCAGCCCCGCTCTGGTTTCTCTGGGAGCAGCCGGGCTAACGCAGTGTGGAGGCACCAAGCATGGAATCATGTGCCATGACTTCGCTTTGACCCCTCCCAAACACCCATCTCCTCTTCCACACACACACACACACACACACACACACACACATCTATGTCCTTCCCCATTTAGTCTTCTCTCTTTCCTTCTCTTGCTAATGTTTCCCCCCTGCTGGAATCTTGCCTAGGCTCCCGCCTCCGCGTGTCCCAGCCTAGGCTCCTGCGGCTCACAGACTGGCAGCCCCTGACATCCTTTCAGCCCCTCCACACAGGGAGGTTGGCCAAAAGTGTTTCCTCCCAGGGCTCCGGCCTGCCAGGATCATGGGGCTATCACACATGGTGATCTTCTTCTCCACGGCAAGCCATGTGGCAGATAAGCACTGTCCTACAAAAAGCAGTGATCAGCTTTTCAGGCCACTGTGCTATTCCCCTCCGTACAGGCTTGCTGAGATGGTGGTGGCAAGAGCATTAGGAGGAAAGCAGCATCAGTCAGTTTGTAGCTCTGGCAGAAGCTTCAGGATGGGAGAGCATTAATGCTTCGTTTTTCCAGAGTGATAGTATTTGTTTGATACCTGCTTTTATCTTGAAACTAACTTCTGGGAATATGGTTCCTAGTGAGCTGGCTCCTCTGCAGCAGCTCAAGGGGAAGGCAGCAGTAGCAATCTTGTCTGTTCCTAGTATCCAAAACTTCTCATTGTTGCCTCTTTTTCTTTTTCTTTTCTGTGGATTGGGTAAACAAGAAGCAGGAAGAAAGACAACTTGTGTTTCACCTGAGCTATGGTAGTATCAATATTACCTCTGTTTCCAGGGCACAGACATAGGCCTAGCCATGCAGAGCTGGGTCATAGGTTACTGCCCAGGATGTTATTTGAGAAAGGGCTGATAGTTTGGTTCAATCTCTTAACCCTGTGTATAAGAAATAGATGGGCCTGGCTGCAAGGGGAAATGAAGCAGTGCTGTTCTTCACATCAGAAATTGAGGAAAACCCAGGGAATTCCTGTGATCTTTGTTAGCAGTTAACACAGCAACTGAGCCTGAAAGTTAGAAACTCTTTTCTCCTCTATGTTGCCAAGTTGGATGAGTCAGGGGAGACCTGCAGAAAGATGACTGGAAGAGCAGTGAAATACTTCGATCCACTTTTATGCTGTTTGTAGTTTATTTAAAAGTGTGTGGTGTCTGGAGAACAGTCTGGAAAGAAGCTATGAGGCTGATCCTACTCAGGGATGTCACTGCCTTCTTCAGTGTCTACACCATGCAGACTTCCCTTTCCACCCGAAGGTTTCTCTCACAAGTAGAGGGCAATGTACCATGAGCACGAACACATGCTGGCAGCTCCCCCACCGTCTGCTGGTGAGCCTGCCATGTGTTAGTAACTCTGTGGGTACTGTTGGTCAGTGGCTTTGCTGAGGGCTTTTGCAGGAGGCAGCTCACAAAGTGGTGGGAGCACTGTCATCACCAGTGCTGCCTCGTATGCATAGGGCAGGGTGTGGGCCCTGAGCAGGACTGGGTGCCGTGTGCATTCGAAGAGAGGTGCACTTCTGTCCCCTAAAGCAATCCCTGTGCAGGCTGAGTGGGGAGTAGCCATTTTGCTCCAAGGTGTACACTGCTCTCACTCCAGGGAAGTTGGGTCTCCCACACACCAGTTGCATCAAGGGTTAGTAGGATTGTGAGATCAAGTCCCACTCCTAAGACAGGCCAAACAGCTTGCTGGTGCACAGACCTGTTTCCCAGGCCCTTGACATCTTTTTGTGTTCTCTTTTGATGGGATTGCTTTCTCTGCAAAGTGCTCTGAGGTCACCTGATGTTACTCCATCCCCTTCAGATTGGCTTGAAACCTTCCTTCCTTCCAGGCTCCAGGCAGGGTTCTAACCTCCTGGGCTGATCAGGTGTAATGTGCTGACCTTTGCTGTTCAGGGCAGTAATTAGAGATGGCAGAGGGTGCTAGCAATTGCAATCTTCTGCATTTTTAAATGGACTGGAGTCTGCAGTGATAGTAGCCTTCATAATGCAGTGCATTGGAGATGAATCCAGTATTTGTAGGTGTTTTGGCATCAATATTCACTGGATAGCTTATTTCACACACACACAAAAAAAGAAGAGCTGTAGAGGTTGTAACCATTTTTGTTTCCCTTATGCTACAATCCTCTGGGGGAAGGACTCTATTAGCTCAAATACCAACTGCAAGCAGAATAAATATAAACCAAATTATTGTAAACTAAATACTAAGTCAGCAGGCTCAGAAGCATGACAGTGCAGAGGGAGCCAAACACTTGTTTGACTTATACACAGTCCCCAGTGAATACATCTTGTAAGTGCTTGCTGCTGGATGCACATAATCAACATGTATGTGAGAACTGGGGTGTCTTTAAATCCATGGTATGATACACAGTCTCTTGACCAAGTGAGCAGCTCTCCTAAGAACTAGTAGGAAGCATGTAGAATTAAATGAAAAATCTCACCATGGGATTGTCCCTCCTAGTAAGAGGAAAAGGTGGGTTTTTTGCAACATGACGTCTGAGTTACTCTACAGCCACTGAATGGTCATTCATTTTTAGAGGTCCTTTGGTGTATGCCGTGACACACCATGGTATGTGTATGTTATACCTCTGTTAAAATCCTTCTTACGCCTGCTAAGGGATATTTAATGTTAAGTTACCACTTTTAGCTGCAACATTATCAACTAATATGGAAAGTATCTAGAATAAACAGTGATCTTGTAGAGCTCTTTAAGGCAAAACCAGTATTAAATTATGCTTCCAGCTGAATGCATTTCCTTCCCTGCAATATTTATCAGGCCCATTCAGTGTTACGAACTACCACTCTCATGTTGCTGTCCAGGCTTTCCTGCTCAGCACACCTATGGTGTGGCATGTGTGCTTTAGCCTAAGACGCCCCGAAGCTACAGAGGTAACCTGCCCATGCACGGTAAACCCAATGCATCAGGGAGGTATCAGCCACAGCGAGCAGGTGCCACACTGAGTCATTTGATCTGTGTGTGTCCAGCACAGCCGGTGCATCCAGCACAGCAGCCGCGGCCAGCCAGCGTCAGGCCAAGTGTGCCTGCGTCCCCCAGCCAGCGTATCTGTAGTAGAGTTTGTTTGCACGGGGATGCCCAGGTTATCTAGGCATCTGGAAATCTCAAGCACTCAAGTTTTTGCATTCATGGGCAAAATTCTAGAAAAAGAGATAAACAGGACAGATTTGGCTAAATCCACAGGTGTGTAGCCCTAGAAGCAAATTCCTCCACAGTCTCAGGTATAAATACTGAATATACTCTGGTGAGGAGTGTTCTGTGGTTTAAGGAGGAAAGTACTGAAATGCAAGATAATAAGGTTCTATTCTAATTTTGAGTTATCCTTTGTTGAAAGCTTTATTTCTTTGTTGCTTTCCAATTTAGGGGCCTCAAAAAATTGTCAGTTAGCGTGGATACTTTTAGATATTTTGCAGGAGTTTATTGATAGATAACATACTTGAACATGCTTTTCTTGATCATCTTTCATAAGCCTCTTCTGTACATTTTAGAAATCCCCTGTTCAGGGTCTGCAGATGAAGAGCTCCAAAACCTTCCCTGAAAGGCTGAAGAATTCAGTTATGTGAAGTATTCATCAGACTGTTACTGAATTCACTGGGGGAGGCATTGTTTGTCCACTAGCAGAAGATCCTCAGACTGATAGGTTGTAATGTCTTTGTAAATTATACTGTTCCTGATTACTACTGCATAAAGCTGTTTAAAAATAATTAAAGTTACAAAGGCTTTGAGAATCCATTTGGTTCATTGAGTCCCACCCCACCCCAACTGCAGATGTTCAGGGATGGACATCTAGTGCAAATACCCAGCTTTCAACCCCCCACACACACTACCAAGCAATTGCAATCTTAAACTTACAGTACATAGGTGAAGCCTTTCATAACTACATTTGTTGTGGATTCCCATATTTCTGAGGTAATAACTTAATGATGAGAAATAAACAAGGAATACAAAATACTGCAGCATAACCATGTTTAGGATCATCAGACATCTAAATAGGCCACTGACACATTAGTGCTGGTAGAGTGGTTAACACTGCAGAGTGGTCATTTTTTACAAAACCAGCTGTAGTTTCTGATGAAATAATACTTGGTAAAGTGAACCAAAGGGAAGATTTCAGTGGTTCTTGGAAATTCAGTACTGACTACAAAGAGAAGAAAGAAAATAGGATCAAAAAGAGACAGGTGCAAATAAAACAGAAAGACACAAAATACAGGTTAGAATATGTTTTAAGATCAAGGACATAAAATTAATTATATGGGGTATTTCATGTATCAGCATTATTTTTAAGGAATAAAGCCACTTGTATGACCTAGCAGAAGTTTAGGCTGTATGTATTGTACAACACTTAAACTGAAAACTGCAGGTACATTTCTTTGAAAACTCTGAGACTCGTGCAAATGTTTTAAAGATTATTGAACAGGAGTGCTCTTCAAAAGAAGCAAGCACTGAAATCCATATATTTGTTTTGCTGTGTCGGGGCTGGGCAGTGTTC
This sequence comes from Amblyornis subalaris, assembly GCA_018881555.1. Classification (NCBI taxonomy): domain Eukaryota; kingdom Metazoa; phylum Chordata; class Aves; order Passeriformes; family Ptilonorhynchidae; genus Amblyornis; species Amblyornis subalaris. Next base: position 325,711 of record JACAXG010000176.1, on the reverse strand, counting down.
CAGCAGCATGCCCAAACTTCTCTGGTGGCCATGTTTTTAGAGGCAAGCTGCTGATATCCCCTTTAAATAACAAGCTATGTACAAACATCAGGACTATCTCTGCTCCCATCCCAAGCATATAAGATTTCCTTGGCAAAATCAGCCATTACTCAGGAAATTTCTGGCAGGGAGGTAGTATCCAGTGTAGCAGCTGTGAAGGAGCTTGCTCTTCTGAGCACACACCACCGTCATTTGGTAGGTTGTTGTCCACACTTCCCAACAGGAGACCTTCTGCAGTGGAGTATATGCACCTGCTCTAGAGCCAGGGACTGATTATTGTAATAATAACAATAACATTTTCCAAACTGCAATATTAAAACCTTCCATATTGTTCCGTTTGTAAACAAAATGCAGGTGGGAAAGGCAACAATGAAAGAGCATGTGTTATTTATAGATCAGATCAAATCTGTTAGCAGCAGAGATTGCCACAAGAGAAACACCAGCCAAGGTTTTGCCTGGACAGATCTGCCTGTTTACTGCCCCAGGGAAGAAACTGGGATAGGGTCCCTTTATGGTCTGTTCCTGCTGCTTTGCTGCATGTGCTTGTTCTTTGGGGACACCCCTAAAATCCGATGGGAGATGCAGTGTAAAAGCACAGGCAGCCCAGTAAAACTGATGTTATCGATTTAGGCATGCTCTTTCCATTCAGTGAACTGGCACAAAAGAGGGGCTGGGCTACCAATGTGGGGTTTTACTGATGTCATATGAGGGCTGGGGTGGATAACTTCACCACCAGGGGTGCTGAAGAAAATCTCACTTTATAACCATCAGTATTTCCTATATTAAAACCTGTGTGCTGTGCCTATTAGCTGGCTGTGTGTGTTCTTCCTAACAGAGGTCACAGGTTTTGGGTCCCACTCACACATATTCATTTGAGGCTCTCACAGGATTTGATGTTCTTGCTTAACCAAATACTAGGTGTAAACCCAGGTTTTACTGGGAAGCTGGATATTCACTCAGCATAGTATGGATTTGGAGGGCTACAAGATTCTAGTGAGTAGACAACAGGCATGTGCCTTGCCCAGGTTTGGTTCCTGATCAATCATTGGCTTCCAGCAGGGCACTGGCACTTTTTCTGTTTTCTCCTTTTACACTCTTCATGCTGTAACTCCTTCTGATGCAGGGATGCTCTGAGGGTGCTCGCATTCCCACTGCCCTGCACGATAAGGTCCCAGTGTGGACGGGCTCCTGGCAGCAGCTGCAGGAGCTGCCACAAAACCTCGAGTGTGACTGCTGAAAAGCTGCCTGCTCTGTGGTGCTCAGAGCTGGTGATTCAAAGTTCTGTGTCAGAGGCAAGACCACATCCTCCTGTTGCTCCTCTGCAGCTTGACTGCTGGGTGAGACACCCCTTTGCCTACCCCGGAGAGGCCAGACGTAGGAGGTGGGCAGAGGAGGGCAGCCCACTATTGGGCAGCATCCTGTGAGCAACCTGCCTGAACTGGGTGAAGAACAAGAAACTCGTGGGCAGGTCACTCACAAGGCAACTTCCTCTGCTTCACACGGTTCGTCTGACCTTGCTGTTTCCCCCTGCTCTCAGGGACTTCCCACATGGGCAACAATTCTGATGGTCCTATTGTTTCCCCCCTTTCTTCCCCTGTTGGGAACCAGCATTTTCACCTGCAGGAATGCAAGCAAAGTATAAGAAGGGGAGGCAGTGCCAGGCATGGCAGAGTGAAAATACAAGGGACTCCATGGATTTGTCATTATGACCAGCACCATAACTTGACTGCTCCATCAGGAGCACGCACACCAGGAAGGTCGTTCCTGTGCCATTTACCAGGGTTGCCTCATCATACGTGGCTGGTGGGAGTGGCCCTGGCATCATCCACCAGGTCCCTTAGCACTTGCCTTGATGAGAGACAAGTGACACCAGTGAGAGGCTCCATTTCTAAGGGCTCTCTGAGTCTGAGGGGAGGACCCAGCATGGGCTGGGAGTGAGGTAATACAGAACTGTATTAAACATTCAAAGATGAGCTGACCCTGGTGTGTTTTATGCTCTGTTTCCTAATGGACACAACCAAGTGGTTTCCATTTCACTCTCAGCCCCATGGATTTTTATGCAAGCCATGAAAGCAAAGTCATGTCTCAGAGAGGTGGTATTTTACTTGTTTAAATATGGAAAACCTTTCATCATAACTATTTTTAACACCTGCCTTTGCTTTCATGCCTTTGTATAATATGCTTTGTCTTTTTATGAAAAATATTTAATTTTCAATAAAATAAATGGTTTATCCCCACCACAGTTGCTACTTTTCTACTTTGCAAAGCAGAATGATCATCACATTAGTATTTTTAACCTGGCAAAGGCTACACTTCCACAAACAGGGTGCTCCAAATCTCTCCTAAAGTATGTCCTTGTGGTGTGAGATGGAGGCATTCAGACAGGCCATATCCACTATAGTAAGTGCCTGAAAACAGTACTGCAAAGCAAGATAAATACAAAAATAATTATTTAATAAATGGTATTGCAAACTAATCTTCATAAGCAATTAAAAAATGAGGATGATTCATTGCAGTGATTTTTAGATACATTAGTTGTCAATTTCCCACTAGAAAATGGACAAAGAAGAAATGTCTTTGTGACAATAGCATTGGAGGAAAGTTAAAAAATGACCAGGGTAGAAAGGAAATTAAAATATTTTGGTTACAAAGGTCCCAAATTAAAGTACCAGAACTGTTTTCGAAAAGGGGCCATTTCATCTTAAGGCAGATCTGGATATGAATTTTCTAAATATTACTTACCATTACAATGAGCTGGATTAAACCCCTAGAACTCTGAAATCTTAATTTAGGGTCTGATACTGTTGTTTGAACTTCTCTAATTAAAGACTATGCTTAAGTGAAATATCCTGGTAATTTACTTAAATATTTGGTCTGATATTTCGATGTGATAGCTATATACTGCCAGAAATGCATGCATAAAAGCTACAATCTAAAAGAAAACTCTAATTTTATCATATTTAGCATACCTTTCACGACTCCCATTGCAGCACTTTAACTCAGGGTATGTAAAGTGTCAAATGATGTGGCAGTGATATGATTATATCTTCCTGAGATCAGTATGGAAAGCTATTCTATACAGCACAGTTTCAAATAATTTAGAATGTCAAGTTTTACGAGATTGGGGGCAAAAAAGGAAAAGCCCACCTGTATAAATTATTATTTTGCAATTTATAGGATTTAAGCCTTTCTTGATGCCATAGGAGACAGCATGGTCAGAAGAGACTGTAGTTAGTCTTTAAATCCACAACCAGGCACTAAAATAAGTAACTGGATTTTTTTTTTCTCAAAAACTTAAGATCCATCTGTTCCCACTGAAATCAATTTGTGGTCAGGTACAAGCTGAGGGTTTCTTGCTCCACCATGCTGGGTTGCTGCCACTGTGTGTGGGGGACTATTTGGCCTTAAAATGAATGTGCTGATAGTGAAATCAAATGAATAGATTTATGAAATGTGATTGTGATCACATTTGAACAGAGAGAAATAAATTGTCTGTTTTTAGTTAATGGAGGCTGGTTTTTCGAGAATGGGACGAGTTTGGTTTGAATATTCATTTAGAGCTGTTTCACGTAGAAGTCTAGCAGAACACTGTATAATTTATTCTTCTAAAAAGCATAGGGATCAGATCCCAGCCCTGGTATCACATGGTGTCTCTAATTAATTAGAAATGCAAAGATGGGTTCTGGGGGTTGCAGTGGGGAAGATGCCCATAGGAAGGCACATTTCCCTGCACGCCCAAAGCAGAACCCTGGATTGGATTTCTCCAGGGCTGATGGGGAGTGCCATGGCTGTTTGGCTGCAGGATCCTGCACTTGTGTGCTGCCAGCTCTTCTCATAGCCAGTAGACAGCGACTGTGTTTGAGGACAGGCAGGTCAAACCTTCAGGTTTCAGAGAGCATCAGTGAGGCAAGAATTTCAGTTTGCATTACAGAGGGATCTTCCAAACCTAGGAGGCTGGGTCAAAACTGTGATCTGACTGGGCCCTAAATGTTCAGAAGGCAAGCAAACATCCTGCAAACAGCAAGCAGTAAATGCAAATATTCTTGTGTTGGTGCTTTTTCATTTTGTTGTTGTTTGGTTTTTAAATTAGTATTTTAAATGAATCTCACTTCTTTGTTTTTTGTTTGACTCCTGGAGTTCGGTACATCTGGTGTTCACCAGTTCTGCCCCCAGCCTGATCACTCTGCTAGATTCACATTTGTATCAGTCTTGTGACATTTCATTCTTTCCTTATTTGATTTTTTATTCATTTTTCTGGTCATGTGCGAAGCTCCTCACAGATCAAGAGCCCTGGTTCAGCTGGATATGGGGGACAGAGAAGGTGCCAGAGGCAGACTGGCACATGGACTGTCATCAATACCCAACACTTTTGTTTCTCTGGCTTTGTTTCTGCCTGGGTGTTCAGGTCCTTGACACGGTAATGAAAGAGGAAGCATGGAAAGGAGCTGCAGGAGAGTGAGCTGAGCTGAGCAGAGCAGGACACACAGGGTGGATGCAGTTTCCACAGGCACTGCTACCTGCCCCAGGCTCCTGCTGCAGAGATGCTAGGCAGAGGTGATGCAAAAACACCTGCACGTGCCCACACACAGACTGCCTCCAAGGGACTTCTAAGGGAGCTGGACAGTCAGGAAACAGCTTTGAGAAATGTGACATAAAACCCAAACAAAACCTCATGATGTGACACCAGCCTTGTGAGTGATCATGGCACCATAGTTTAAGTGGTGGGGCTCAGCCCATCACTCTGACCTAGTGGGGTCTGTGAGCCTTTCTCCCACACTGCGAACAAGACAAACAGAGGCCCTGTGTTCCCTGAGGGAGGATTTTACATTTCCAGGACATATGTTCCTTTCCTTTAGGGAACACCTGCTTTGAGGTTCACCACATGTGCAAGACACCCTTTGCAAACCTGTATTGAGCACATGCTGCTCTGGGCTATCCTACCTTGTCCTGTCCCATCCTGTCCTGTCCTAGGTGGCTTTTAATTTTTAAATTCTAATTCCTTCACACCCTGGAGCCTGAGACCAGGGACTACTGCTCAGAGATCTTTACTGCTTTAATTCCATAGTATCCAAGCATTTTCTGCTGGCACATTGCACAACGTGACAGGCATCTGTCATGTGTTTGTTCTCTCAGCTTCTCCACCAGAAGGCAAGTGTTGTCAGTAAACTAGTTTGTTTTGAAAAAACATGTGTGTGTGTGTATAATTAGTCATATTTGTGTGTGTATGTGTAAATGAAGCACACATAGACACACATGCAAAATGTATATCTGCTTCTCCCAGGGGTGTGAAATCCCCACAGAAATCTGTCTGCTGCACAGTCAAGTCAGCACAGTCCATGCAGTAAGATGCTGTCACACTATAAACATTTTCTAAACAACATTACAGACAGAAGGGTTAAAAAGTACCCCTCAATCAAGTGGCTTTATTCAGGTTAAAAACCATTACTCGATGCCTAAGCAGCCCCTATGAGTGCAGTGATGTTCCCTGGCCATGAGGCTCGGCTCAGCACCCTCGTTGCCCCCAGCAGCACTCACCAGAGTGGAGAGACCAAACAAGTGCTCGGCACGTGGTGTCTGTGGTGCAGAGCGGTCTCGGCATCCCTCGGCACATCTACCAAGTGCCCATCAGGATGGGGATGTCCTGCTGCCAGCCTTCTCCACCTTCCCTTCTGTCTATTAGCCTTTCACAGAGTTTAGTCCTTGGTCAGTGGTTATTGCTTATTCATGTATGATGTCTGATGGTAGCTTCCTCAGCACTTACCTCTAGTGCCTTGTTTAAACCCATCACGCCTGGTGTCAGTGCTGGTGTTTCCACTCGATTGGTCCAGCTCCTATTTCAGCAGTTTTTCACAGCATTTTTTTTAAGGCTCTAAGGCTTCACAGCCATACTTATTGGACAGATGAATATCCCTACTGAATTGCGACTGGCACCTCAGCACAGGGCTAAGAGAAGTCTCCCTTCACTCCTGGTTGTCAGGCTTTCCTCCAGACCCACTCCTTGTTACTGACCCCCTCCTTCCCTGTGACCCACTCCTTGTGACTGCTTGTAATCACACTGATGACTTTGATTCATTAAGCAGCAGAAAATTAGCTGATTGTGTGGATTGGAACTGTGTCTCAGACAGTCCTAAATCATGGAAGCAGACTTGGGGTACCTTGGCAGTGCAGCTGGAAGCTGCCAAAACAACATCGCTGCATTGTTCATGATTCGTTTGGGGCTCCACAGGCAGAGGGGGGTGTTGCTTACAGAAACTTGCAAGGTCTCACTGAGCAGCCCAGTAATACAGCTGCCATTGTGTTGGTGTGGTGTACTCATATGGCCCATAACAGCACATGTAGCTGTAGGTGGGCAGACACTGACCAGGATCAAGAGGTCCAGCACGTTTTCTCAAGGGGGCCTCTGTGCCCACTGTTCCCACCAGTTTCCTAATATCACCCACATGCCTTTTGTCTCCTCCAGCGATGTAATCTCCAAATACTGGGGTCCACTGCAGGAGTCTTGATTGGTAGATTTAGACGTCTGCACAGGATGCTTGCCAGTTCCATGGGCTGAAGGGAAAGTAGACCCTGGAGACAGAAAATTGGAATTCGTTTTACTCATAGTGCTGGCATTCCTCCCAGTGAGTCTCCCAAGTATATCCTGGTGCTGCAGTAGGGGATGAGCTGAGCAGGGATTCCCAGCTCCATTAGATGCAGCTTGGAACACCTCTTGCATGGTTCGTGTTAGAGCCTTAGTGAGATTAGCAGGATCAGTCATGCTGCCAATGACCCCATTTTCTGAGTGCAGCTGGTCCATGTGTGTAGGTAGGACTTTTCTATGTGGATACACTGTTGACTTGATTACTTGATCTACTTTTTGCCCTACTGCTCCCACCTTCTGCAGGGTTGACGGCCCATGTGTGCATCAGCAGCGTTGTGTGGACTCTTCCGTGGTGTGTTTCCTCAGCCTGAAATATCGCCGGCCACTCTCAGCACAGAAGGCTCTCAGTGGCCTCCCTTGGTGTAGCTGGGGTAGTGATCACACATGAACCAGGATAGATCTTAGTGTGGGCTTTTAGCAGGGACTCAGCCCACCACATGGGCCTGTCCTCTTATCTACCACACTCCAGTGAGCAGAACAGTGCTCGAACCCTGTAGCTGTCTGATTAGTATTCAGCCAAAGTATACTCCTGCAGGTAGCACTCTCACAAGGTAGATGGAATTTTTGCACCTCGATTGCAAGCTGTTTAAAAGTGATGTGCCCAGTTGGATTGTTATCTCTTTGGGGAATCCACAGTTTTGCTTCCCTTCTTAGGTGAGGGGCACTTACACCACTCACTGCAGTGGCAGTGTACCAGGCTTGAGATAAGTATAAGGCTGAAGATTGCTAAGGAGAATCTCCACATACGGGTTGGCTTTCCCTGTAACAGTCTCCTGTCCCCCTCCTGATGGCTGATCATGGCATTAATTTTGTTAAGCGCTTGTATGCTTCCCTGACCTCTGTGTTTCACTGACCGTAGCTGTTGTGTCGTACTGTTGGTACGAAGGTTGGGCTAGGAACTCGTGACAGAGGTGTCACAGTAGTATGAGAGGGGAGGAGTTGAAGGTGAGAGTGGAGAATGGCACTTCTAGAGCCATCTTCTCAGGGCTAAAACCTTCCTGTATTGCGTTATAGACTAAGAAATCTGGTTTCTGTGTGAGGAATTTAGAAACTACTCAGTCCTGAGCAACAAGTGTCTACTGCCAGCTGCTCTCCTTCTCTGTCTGTGTTGGGGCCAAGCTGGTACTGCAGCAGTGGGGGTTATGCGACCTCCATGTGGGTCATCTTTTTTGACTGAGTCTAGAAACACATCTACCCCTTCTTGCTTTAAAGGAACATAGCCCACCTGTAGCCTGGACCTGGTTTTTGCTCAGTAGGACAATACTCACAGAATGTAGACAGACCAGCCTGTTCTGCAACAGGGATGGGTGGTGCATCCAATGGACACACCCACCCAAGCAAACCCCGCCAGTAGGTATGGCTCATAGTGGGTATTTTGGTACCTGCTACAGAGACAGAAAGAAAGGTGTACTTACCATTGGTATCACAGGAATATGGGGCTGGGTGCAGGGTCCTGCTTTGTTCAGTTTCCACATAGCTGTATAGATAGCAGCTATCCCTCCTTCATGTCTTTGGACAGTCACTGATCTGTGAGATTGTTGTGTTTAGCATGGATATCTGTAAAACAAAGTGCAATTCACTTTTCCCAGTTCCAAACTCCACAGTTTGTAGCATTCCGCTTCCCTTGCATCACCCTCATTACGTGAAGGTACAAGATTTCCGGTCTTCGTTACTCTTTCACCAGTCTAAACTATTTTGCTGGATCCATCCATCATAAAACTGTATACTTCTGATCCATCACTGTTTTGTCTTGGAGGGAGGCCTCTAGGATGTGGCTACTTCAGGCAGCAGTCCATGTCCCTCCCTGCGTGCAGATGCACTCCGTTTCAGCTGGTTTTTGCACTGACAGAGTCAGGATTTTGCTGCCCCCCATCTCCTTTTTATTTGGTGCTTCTACTAAGGATAGAGGGTGCAGCTTTGCTAGGCAAAAGGAGGCAGCCTCATGCCTTCCTCTCTCCTGTTAACAGAGTCCATGCCACCACTTGTGAGCTGAGTACGTGTGCTGCCATTGGGGCTTCTGTCTTACAGTGCTCATTAGGGAAATGTGGTGCCGAGCCTTTGCCTAAGGAGCTTTCCTGTCCCAGCACCAGACTGGGTGGGAGCCTTCGTGGCTTAGTAGAGGTACCAACCACTGGCCAGGTGCACTGCATGGGATATTGCCTCTCCCAATGTTTGCAGTTCCTGCAGTATTTGTAGGAGTATTGGAGATGGACTTCCCATATGCACAGGTCCAGGGTGACACTGGTCTCTTATGTGTTGGGTTATTAGGAGTCAAGTACAAAAAGAAGCATTCTCTTAGGACTTACTGCAAAGGAAGCAGTCTTAATTTTTGGCACAATGAATAAGAAATAAAAATTCTCAATATTGAAATGTAGTTTATGTATTTAAGAGACAGTCATTAATAATGCAGCATAAGGACACTTACACACAGGGTCCTGACAGCCTGACCCTCCATTAGTTCTCTGTATTCACTAAGGCAGATAATTTTGAGGTATTTAGTCCACGGGAAGTTTAAGGATCTCAAAATGAAATTTTTTTTCCAAATCATGATGAAATGGCAAAATTTGGGACCATTTCAGAACACATCTAATTTCACCCTCCTTGAAGAGGTTCAGTCTGCTAGTATCAAACATTTCATTGACTTCATCATATAACTTACTTGAATAACTTACCACTGATAGAGTATATATCAGGTGATAAATAAGTTAAAAACTAAATTTTCGTAAAAGAAAAATGCATTAATAATATTTCCCTTGAAAATTAACATAATATTTCTATTCTGACCTATTTCTACTTGGTCCAATCAGCATCTTGTGATTCAAAATACTTACATGAGAAATTTTTCAAAAGCTCTGAAAATTATCCCCTAGAAGCAATAAAAAACCAGGCATTTAGCCAGGAATAATATCTCAGCCTGGTACCCCAGGAAATTCCTCCTTCTGTCATGCCCAAACACCTTATTGATAGGTTGCTTTGGCAATACTAACTGCTGCTGGTGTGAAAAGAAAACAATTAACAACTACAATCACAGAATTGCTTTAAAGAAACCTCTTCCTATTGCTGCTTTGCTGGGAAGAGTCTGTATAACCTCTCTACAGTGGCTTCATCTACCAATTAACTAATATTCGTACCATGACATGCTTTTCCTTCCCTCTGTTTCCACAGGGCTCATTCAATATTCAAAGATGTGCTGAAGCATCAGCAGACACCTACAGAGATACATACAAATCTCATTTATTTTTACGCAAATGAGTTTCCATGATGACCTAAACCATTCTAAATTCTCCTTGATTTCTGAGGGTCCTGGGCATGTGGTCTGAAGGGACAGGCAGAAAAGCTTGCATGTGTGAAATATTTTCGAGCCATGAATGGACAAACTTCATGATAACTGACGTGTGACAAAGCTTTTTCTCTCTTTCCCAAACAGCTAATATGCCAGAGGATTATCCAGATCAGTTTGATGAGGTAGTGGACTTTATTCAAGCCACTATTAAAAGACTGAAGAGGTCACCAGATAAACAGACTCCGATTTTTTCTAGGCGGGAGAGAAACCGTCAAAATGCAGCCACAAACGTAGATAATTCCAACAAAAAGGGAAGGAGGAATCAAAAGGGCAAAAATCGAGGATGTGTCTTAACAGAAATACATTTAAATGTGACCGACTTGGATTTGGGATATGAAACCAAAGAAGAGCTAATTTTTCGGTATTGCAGTGGATCTTGTGATGCAGCTGAGACCACCTATGACAAAATTTTAAAAAACTTAACCAAAAAGAAAAAACTGGTCACTGACAAAGTGAGGCAAGCCTGTTGCAGACCCACAGCCTTTGATGATGACCTGTCCTTTTTGGATGATAACTTGGTTTACCACATACTGAAAAAACATTCCGCGAAAAGGTGTGGATGTGTCTGACAGCTGCATGCCAGAGGTGGCACCAATTTTCCATTCCTGCTACGCTGCAAAGAGAGGGACCAAGGTTCCCAGGGAAGTGTCTGTTCAGAGTGGAGGAAAAAGGACCAAGAACACAGAATGAGGAGCCATGAGAGCCTGGGGATAAGGAGGCATGCGGCAGAGTAGAAGGATGGAGACTTTTGACATCCTATGGGGATTTAGATAAAAGCTCAGGTGGAGATGCCGATGGATGGATGATGTGCACGCTACCTTTCCTGTTTGACTCAGTCCACCATCAGTGAGACTCAATCCATGAGGAACGTGCTTAAAAACACAACCCTGCCATACCACGCTGTGTTGTAGTTATGCCATGATATACCACTTATACCAAGAAGCTTAGCTAAGAAGTAGCTTAGGAGTACCTTACTAATCCCCTGTGCCCTCAGCTCTACTGAAAGACACATTGTGCTACTGCTCATTGGAGGGCAGTTCCTGAGTGCTTAGGACAACACCTAAGCTATAATAAGATTACCCTTGTAAGTAAGATGATATTGGGCAGATATCAAAATGACCAGGCTCAAGTTCTCACGAAGCAAAACAGTTCCGCTTACTGGCTAAGTTTGGTTATTTCCATCTCGTGTTTCTTCAAAATGAGTGCAGGATTTCGTTCTTCCGCTACCTGTGAAAACAAGTTGAGTTTTTAAGCACTTCTTCCTAGTATAGTACGAGAAATAACAAGCCCGGCCTACACAAAATGCGTTTCTTTAGGTTTACAAAGGACTAACGTCACTTGCATAACTACATTTCTATTTGGTCATTGTGATTGAGAGAGACTACTTGATGCAATGCATCCCTTCAGAGACATAAGTATACAGAAGATATTTATTGAGATTAAGTTATTGTTATTTATTACAGTTCAGTAATGAGTCTCCTTATTTATTAAAGTGTCTTTCAAAGGTGCCAAAGTAGATGGCGCTTGGGGATATAGAGAGACAAAGACGTTGGGAACAACGGTCCATGCTTTTGATTGAAAGTGTTAACTTGAATGCAAAAAATCACTTACTTTACCTTTTTTTCTTTTAAACAAAACCTTGATTATGTTCACAAAAGGTAGTGCCGAAGCCTGCAGCCCTTATTCCTGTTCACCAAGCCTTTTGAAAATTACTGCAGTCATACATGTGCAGGAGCAGCAATGGCTCTGGACGAGTGAGGGTCGCAGGACTTGGCTCAACATTAGCAATTTGTTAGAAAAACTAATTTTAGTCATATTTTAAATGTAGCCACATTTTTTGTCTCACACTTTATGCCAACTGACCTCATATAACTATTGACAAATGGAAAATAATCACATTTAGCCTTATAATTTCTTGTTATATTTATTTAAGCTTTTCCTTCCATACTTCCATATAGAAGAGGTTAAATCCCTCTTACTAGTTAGCCCTGGATTTAATATAGCCTGCAAGTAAACAGTTGTGTTAAATAATCAGAGTGTTTTGTATAATTTGCTGAAACATTACAGGATCCTACCCATGCAGCAGAACAGTCTGAGTTTCCCTAGGAGGAGGGAGGTTGTACAGCAAAGGTGTTCATACGTGACCGCTAACACAAGCTCTCATTCTGGAGACATTTTTCCCAAAGGAGCACGAGTACAGGTCACTAGACATACCTGACAACCAGTGAAGCATCAACTCCCACAAAAGCAACATGAAAAAAAATCCCTACTGAAAACGATGGTCCAGCCTTTTATCTCATGCATGTAATGGCTCTCTACACTCATTTTGCCCTGGGCCCCTCGGGGCACCACCGAAGAAGGGTCTAGAGGTCAAAAAAGTCCAGAACAGGCATAGAAAGATGTACCAGGTGCATGGCACGTAATTCATCCCCGACTTCCGCTGCTTTCCTGGGCGGACGGAGGAGAACCCCGGAGAACCACCCGCAGGGTCTGTTCTCCCGCTGCCACGGGGACACCGTGCCCTCCGTGCTGCACGGGGTGGTGACACCACCACACTGGCACGGTGTGGGTAGGCACTGAACGCCTGCCAGGCGGAGGGTCAGCTGCACTGCTGGGCGGTTGGCTGGTGGCAGCACTCTGAGCTGTGCTTTCCCTTGCCCCAGTTGCTGAAAACTCGCCTCAAAGCATTTTCTGCGCAGCTTGAAGAGGCTGCAACCAAAGCAAATCTCTATGTTCAAAATACAAAAGGGTAAAGTTTGTGATTTTTTTTTTAAATTTTTTTTCTTTTTTTTTAGTTTTTAGACCTTACTGAAGACAGGAGTGTGCTTCTCTGGATTTTTTTACTTCACCTGCAATTATATGTCTCAGTCATTTGTGTTAATCAACCAAAGTTCTCTACAGACTTTATTTTTGTACAATATTCATTTTATAACTTTTTACAAAATAAAATTCATTTCTATTGTTACCTGGTTGTTGCTTGTGCTTCCCCATTGTACCACTTCCATGTTACGGTGCTGCCCAGTTTCCCAACGAGATGATGCCAAGGAGCCAGTAAATCCTCTACACAATGGAGCTTTCCTCTCCTATCTCAGAAACATCTTTAATGTGGATCAGAGGTGTCTGTTTCTTCTTAGTGAAACGTAACAGCATCACTGCAATACCTGACTTGAAAATACATGGTAAGCAGTGGCAGTAACTCACCCAGTGGCAGGCCCAAAGCTTGGGGTTACTCAAGCGGTCCCTTGCACATACAGGGCTGCAGTGTCTTTGTGGTGGCCTTGGCTATGCATGGACACAATTCCTGCACTCAGAGGAAATTGCATTTTGCTTTGCTAATCCAGGTGTTACATCAACTGGACTAAATTCCATCCACTTTGTCAGTTCTTTTTCCTTCACCTTTGAACAGGAAAATAAAACTTCAGGAATTTTCCACCACCATCATGGAACAGATGAGGACAGGTTTTGTGGCTGTGGGCAGCAATATTTTCTCAACTGTTTTGTGTTAAGTGTTGCAGTTCCCATCACAGAGCCCATAAACACACGCAGACTTACAGGTTTCAACACCGCACTCTGTACTCCTCAGACTGCTAGAGAGAGGAAGACGGAGCATCTGAGCAGCGAGCCAGAGTGCAGGAGATCAAACACTCCTAATGCACAGCATATGGCTGCCTTGGTTTCATTTGTGCTGACGGGGACCCTGCACGCAGCTCTATCCCAGCTGCTGGAACGCACAGCAACACTCGCAAGCCCTGCTTCTGAAGCACATGGTATCGAAGGCATTCCTCTTCACGTGCCACTGCCTCCATGTCTTGCAGCAGAAGCCCATCCATCACGTATAAAAGCTGGACACATTAAGTGTTTGGCATGGAAATGACCTGAAGTTCCACATTCAGAGGAGATTGTGCAGTTTCCCAAGAGCCGGAGGGAGTGTCTACGTAAAACACAGCTGTGAGGTGGTCTGAAGTTTAATCTCTGGTTTTACAGCCCTTCTGTCTGCTATTACATGGATGGGGAAGCACAAGGTCAATGCAGACATCTTGCTTGGTCTTATCAGAGGCTTTGAATGAGCCACGAACCAGCTAGCCAGAGCCGTGTTGCTTGCATGGAGCTGTTTCACCCTTCTTCCCCAACCTTCCTGGTGAGGATAACATTGGCGAGAGCAGATGAGGGTCTGCTATCGCAACTCCAGGCTCGCCACTGCTGGGCTGGCATCTTCATGCTCCTTTCCTGGTTAAAGAGGCTTGCAGTAGTTTCCTGGCACCCTGCATGTGTTAAAGCAGCTTGAAACCTTCAGCTGGCAGGTTGTGTAAAAGATTTCAAAAAGGACTTCGACTTTTATTTGTTACTAGGTAGTGCCAGTACTGGGATAGACATTATGTTGCTGCTTGAGTAGCAGGGACAGCACTACCCTGGGTCCCTTCTGGAAGGATAGGACATGTCCCAGGAGAGATTAATTTTTTACAAGGGACAGGATGAGCCAAACGCCGTAACTATTTACACTTACTCAATATTAAAATCAGGATGTTAAAAGCTTTATTACTCAACACCTTGAGATGTGTTTTTTATTTCTTTTTTTGTGTTGGATTTTGTTGGATCAGTTAGCATTGTGCTGCCAGAAAAGAATGGCTGTTTAGAGATTTGGGACACACTATGAATGTCTAAGCAAAAAGCAGGTATTTTGCAAAGAGGGCATATCTAGGGATGCAACTTGGAAGTCTGTCCCTCAGTGAGTCCCCTCCAGCAGAAGGGATTGCAGCCATGTGCATCCCATAGGCAGAACATCAGGAGAGAAACTGTCATAACAGCAGGTCCTTCTGCCATGTCTCCATCCCACAGCAGCCTGGTGCTGCTGATCTCAGTACAAAGAGGATGAAGTAGGCAAAACTCTGTTTGATTTTGGGTTGTTTCACCTCTGCCCACAAAAGGGGAGAAAGGACAAAGGCCACCAGTGCTTCAGTCTGGAGCAGCACAGGAGGAAACCAGAAGCAACTTCACTCTTTGCAATCTGGATGGCTAACTAAAAATACAGAGGAAAATATCAGGATGAAGAAAACAAATGGAGCTGACACATTGTATAAATAGGTCTTCAAATGTCATGCATGGCTGGAACAAAGATGTTTTGTTCCAGAGCAAGAGACAGCTTGAAATGGCTCAGTAATACACATTGAGAAGTTTGCTTATTTGGAACAGAGCTCTCCTAATGAAAAGGTTAATTGTGTTGCAATGGAAAAGAAAAAAGGCAAAGCAGAGGCCAGGCCTGCACTCCTCACCCTAACAAAATTTCCCACTGGCTCAAAGTGAAGATTTTCTATCACAAACATCACAGGACTGAACTACTAACATTCCAATAAATTATACAGTAGGTATATTCACGGGTCAGTAAGAACAGCTAAATAAACCATATATATTCCAGCAGCATTAATCCCGCTGGCTTTCAGACAAGTTGCAGCAGCAGCCAGTGAGGGAAACATGGTGCTCAGCTCAGCCTGATGCAGGGAAGTTTCCTTTGTCAGGCACTGAGCACCAGTGCTTGAGGTCAACACCAAGGCATCTTCACTTGCCATTGGTTTTTTCAGTTTGAAACCACAGCGTTTTATTCACTTTTCCCCAAAATGTTCACTCACAAGTGAAGCAAAGAAATGGCAAATAACAATGGGCTTTTGAAGGCTGCAAAGGGCTGCTGTAATTACCCAAAAAGCTGATGTTTTGTCCTTAACTTCTCCAGCTTTTTGACCGCAATCAGTTCTACCACATGTACCGGTTTCCTCTCTCTGCCCCAAACCTTGGATTTCCTGTCTGCTGGCACACTGGGTGAGGAAAGCTTCCTTCTCTGTGACGCCACAAAAGACACAAACATCGGTCCCTCATCCAGAGTTGCACACCTTATCCCCAAGTGGTCCTGGCAGCTCTAAAGCCAGCGACGTCCTCACCAGCACTACTCCACTGACTGTTGCAGAGTTACTCCAGTTTCATAGGAGTGTAAATAAGTGTATCAAAGCTGGTTACTTTCTTAGCAATATGCACATACAATTAGAAAGACTGTATCCTTGTACAATGACCCCAGTCTTTCTATTTCTGTTTCATAGAATCATAGAATGTTTGGGTTGGAAGGGACCTTAAATGTGATCTCATTTCAATCCTTCTGGAATGGGAAGGGACACGACCCACAAGACCAGGCTGCTCAGAGCCCCATCTAACCTGTCCTTGAACACTCGCAGGGATGGGACATTCCCAGCTTCTCTGGGCAACCTGTGCCAGTGCCTCAAGGCCCCTCACACTTTAGAATTTCTACCTAATATCTGACCTAAGTCTACCATCTTTCAGTTTGAAGTTATTTCGTCTTTTCCTATCATTTCACACAATTGTAAAAAGTCCCTCTCCAGTTTTCCTGTAAGAATTTAGGTACTGTAAGGCTGCTCTAAGGTTTCCCTGGAGCCTTCTCTTCTCCAGGCTGAACAACTCCAATCCTCTCAGCCTGTCCTCAAAGCAGAGGTGCTTCCAGCACCGTGATCATCTTCATATGTTCTGGGATTTCCAGAGCTTTAACACATTTCACTGTGCTCTGATCATGTTGCTAATTCCTTGTTTTTTTCCCACTGGCACTCACCCACAGCTTTCTCTTCCTGGGCTCGCACATTAATCTCTGGCTTCACACATGCTGTAAACATGTCCCATAATTCTTATTTCAGGTTAATATCATTCCCCTCTGAGACCCAAGCAGGGGTCAGCAGGCACTTCTGGCTAGCATTCAGTATTATTTCCAACAGAAGTTCAATCTGAAGATGAAATATTTTCTTTAAAAAATTCACAGCTTAGAGATTAGTTTGGAATAACTCTCTATTTTGAAAGATACAGAGACTCCTTTCCCTTATTTTCCACAGGACTAGGCAGGTTCTCTGGGGGTGAAAGTGGCTGTACAGTTAGGGCAGGATGAAGCTCTCTCGGCATCCCATCTCTCACAGTGGCCCTCAGCTGGGAAAAGAAGGAGTAGAATAAAAAAGCAAAGTGGGAGTCGTATTTTCCTTGAAAACCCCATCCCGGATCCAACAATTTGCAGTTCAGAACATTCTGAGCCATATGTTTTCTTCGTGTCCAACAACCCATGGCAGGTCTGTCTTGCTGAGAAGGTACCAAACATCCTCCTTTGTGAATTAGAGCTCCCCTGCACTCCAGGGCAATTTAATTCTGTGCAATGCAAGCAAGAGCTTCTCTGCTGCCATTGAAACTCCATTTCATTGGTTGCCTACTCATTCCTGTGTCCCAGTGAGTTGCCAGATCTCCTCCACCTTCGTAGTCCACATGGATCTGTCCAATCTGAGGAACCCTCATATGTCCCACCATTCATACCTTTTCCCTCTCTTCCATCTGGACCACAGGGAATAAGATGCTCCCATTAGGATGCTGGATAGGAACAAACCCTGGATTTCCACAGAGGCACATCAATATTTTCATCTCTGTTTTGTGTTCTGTTTCCAAGAATTCCTTTCAGGTGCTGGGTGGGGAACTCATTAGAAACATGACTCCAGAGGCAACACATTGCATCATTTTGGGAATCCCCGTTATTTAACACAGAACTTTTTGCCAACTATCAGGTCTGAACCTGACTAACTCCAATTGTGTTGGTCTGTACAAGGTATCACGTGGCAGCCAAAATACAATTTCTTTATACTGAGGTGAAATCACTGCGTGCAGTGACCAAGTGCTGCTGCACACGAGGGGTTCAGGGAGAAGCCAAAATGTGTCACATGCCACCTACCCACAAACTGAGATAATCAATGGAAAAAGGTTTCTGTCAGGCCAAGAAACAAGAAGGTGAATGCAAAAAAAGGTATCCAAAAGGGAAAGTTTCTGTGGCTCTCACACGGACAGAGTGCCTACCACAAGGAAAAAAATGAAGCCAGTCCAAGGGGCCATTTGGGAGGAACTGAAGAAAGCCCTGCAGCAGATTTTTTTGGTGTTTATCTAGGACATCAAAATCTGCTTACAGCAAATGTTTTCCTGTCAAGGATATCTGGTTTCATTTCAGCTACAAATGTGAGTCTCATTTAAAAACCCAGAGCAAGTCAGCGATAGTGAGACATTTCTGCAAGTACAGAAACCTCCCTTTCTGATTCTGACAACAGATGAAAAAAAATTTGGAATGCTTCAAAAAGTTCTCCAAAACCTTGGAGTTTTTTCTGCTAATCTAGTAAGAAATGCTTGGTAACACCTTAGGCTGATTTCTTAGTGTCAATAACAGGGGACTATCACAGGAAAATGCAGGTAAATCTCAGTAGTAGACTGTGGGTTTTATTTGACTGTGAGTGAGTGTATACTGTGTGATAATAGGAACCAGTGAAGCACCTCTGTGTCATATCATCTCTTCGGGATAGCTGCTCTGGGAAGATTGTTTTAAATACCTTTAAATCTTTGTTCTTTTAGAATAGATGTGATATTGGGCATATTTACTGTAGACAAATCTCATAGATTTTTCTTGCATGACACCAGTAACACGACATGACATTCCCCTACATAATATGCCTTTTTGCAGAAGGTAAAATATTGCAGCCTAAAATTGTTTCACAATCATCTGAAGGATAAATGAAAAACACGAGTGTTCGGAGTCAAAGCCACAACAGTGTTATTGTACTTAGGACAAGAAAGTTCATTAAAAGTTTCATGGATTGCTTTAACCTATCTAATGACAAACTATAAATCTCCCCATCTTCTTTGATAACTATAAACTCAGAAGTGTACTTTAAAATTACACTGTGTAAAGATTTTTAAATAATTATGATAGAGCCTTGCTTAAAGAAAAAGGTAATCCCACATGGATTGTCATGTTTATGCATCTCTTCCAATGTCATAACTCAGTAAATAAGACAGCCACTAAATGTATAGTTTTATGGCTGAGTCTGCTCTCTGATGCTCATTAAATCATGTGTTTTATTGTCAGCTCTTCTCAGACTGTCAAGTGTTGCTCCTTATATGCTTTCTGTAACACACATTCCCCTAGTCCCACTCATCATTTAGTACTATTGCCTTTTCTTTAGCCTATTAATGACATTTATAGCTCTTTTTCCCCCAAGAAATAGCATATTTTTAAAACAGAGCCCCTTTTTCACTTTTTAGTGCTTTGGCTCAATAATTTCTCACACACAAGAAATGGTCCAGCTGATGTCTTGATCTTTATATCCATCCCCATCCAAGAAACATAAGCAGCAGTGAAAAATCAGTGTAGTGATTCCGCCTTTCCTCAGGAGGCCCATGGAAAATGCCTCTCCCGCTCCGCTCAGTAACACAAGCTGAGTGGCACCAACCCAGCAGCACAACTGGATGTGCTGTGGTCCATGGCACCGGCCTCTGCCAGCCTCCCTGAGCACAGACACTGTAACCATGGGCAACACGGCCAAGGCAGTGCAGAAATACAAACACTTGCCCATCTTCACACCCAACAGAACCCTACAAGTGACACTGCAAACTGGTGCTGTGTAAATGTGTAGTGGCCTTCACTGTGCACAGGATTTACTGATGCTATGGGGGCTCTGTCCGTTCAAAGCCTAGAATAGAACAGAAGAGCATTTTCTGCTGGAAGGGACATGCAAGGATCATGTAGTCCAACTGCCTGATCACTTCAGGGCAGACAAAGTTAAAGCAAGTCCTCTGAGTCACATCCAAGGAATAGCACACAAGGATCAAGGGGAGTGATGCTGCTTTCGTGGTTACCAGCCTCATTTAGACCCACAGGGTTTTACACAGATAACTATTTAGCAAGAGGAAACAAGCAAATACTCTGCCTCTTGGACTTTTATGCATTTCCACATACAAATATTTTAAGAAGAACAGTAAAGATTGACTGTTTTTCCTATGCTTTTTCAAACTCAGCAGTTTGTTTCTCCATCAGAAGAAGTCAGCTCAGCAAAACGGAAACCTTTTGTGATAACTCATCCGTTCAGCCAACGCTTCCTATGGCAAGCAATAAAGGGAGCTCAGCCCACCTCTCCCACAGATCTCACTCAGCACGTCAGGCTATACAACAACGTGCTCTAGCATTGCTGGGAGGAAATATCCCACCAGGTTTTGAAAGAAATCCTTAGCTGCCCCCTTCCTGGCACTTCATTTCCAATACTGGTCTGCAAGTATGTCCATCCTGACAAGCCAGCTAATGGGATGCTAATCAGGGCATACACACACACTTTCTGGGACATGGTGGAACTAGAAACAAAGCCAAAACCAGCTACTTGTTTCTAATAACTGACACTACAGAACCCTCCTGATGAAGGCAATGGAAGATAGCAGTAACTCTCACATCATCACTTTCAGAGGAACAAAATCTCTGGGAAAGATTGTCCTAAGACTGCATTAAGTCACACAATTTTAGTCTCATCACCCATGCCCTTTCGAAGTATTCCCCAAAGGCTCTTGCTCTAGACTGACTGTGTTGCCAAAACTGCTCAGCAAACAGGATGGATGAGAGTCCAGGGAGAAAGCAGAAAGGTACTTGGGGTTGGGAGGCTGGGCTGCAATACCACTGTTTCAATCCAGCTAAAGAAAACCTTCTTTTTGAGGTCTCACAGAGAGCAAAGCATGTGTGTTTCCCAGCCTCGGCAGGGGTCTGGCTGAGAGGAGCCATTTCAGTCGCTGGAGCTGTTCACATCAGCTTTGCAGATTTGCCAGCTCCCCCTGCAAGATGGCCAGGACCATGCGCACACATGGTATCTGGCAACAATAATTCAGCAAAAATGCAAAATGCTTCTCATTCATTGCAAACAAATGGGTACAGTGCAATCCCAGGGAAACTTTCTCAAAGCAGGCAGCTTTCTGGATTAAAAAAGAACAGGGGAAAAAAAAGAGTTTGGGGGCCTGGAGAACCCCTGACAGGAAACGCCTGGGAACGGTTACTTCAAAGAGTGGAGCAGACATCTAGGAAAAGAACAAGTTTCCAAAGGAAGCCTTTGCTTTCTGGTCTGGGAACACAGAGCTTCTTCCGTGGCCAGCATGGGCAGTTGCACATGTACTGCCAGGGCTGCAAACTGTGGCCACCATCAGTGCCCTGCCCATTGCTCATCACCAAGCTATTCCCAAAACAACTACTTCTGGCACTTTAGAGCCCTGTGACTCTGCAGGTCTGGGCATCTTCTGAGAAATAAACAGGCCTTCATTTACTGCCAGGTTTCTTCCTTGCAGAGGCTTTGTGTGCCAGAGCTTGTGATACCAGCACTCAAGGCCACTGGAAGCAAAAAACACATGGAGAAACTTTAGAGGACAGTCCCAAAGCTCATCTTAACAGGGATGTTCCGGATGAAGGCATCAGAGCCAATACAGTGACAGAGCCAATGCAACAACACAGCTCAGGGCCATATGGTCACACAAAATTCGAGGAAACCAACCAGCCTGCTTCTGCATCTACACCATTACTTTACGGTCCTCCTCAATCCTTACTGATATAAAATTGGCAACTATTCAGAAAAAGGCTCAGCAGCTACGTGGAGAAATGTGTGGCATACGTACCACTGCTAAGCATGAAAAAGTCACAGTACCTAACACAGGTGAGCAAATAAATCACTTTTAAGAAAAATATGACAAGAAAATCGATTTGGATTGTATCTGGCGTGAAAGCTAACATTACTATGTGTAGATAAAATTTCTCACTTTACCTTTGGCATACCTGTATTTATTTTTACATGTCAGCAACGTAAACAGTACAGCATTCATAAATGTTCTTGGCCATAGGACCTGAGTGCAAACATAACCAATTTCATAGCCAACAATCAAAATGCTAAAATCAGTAGCCCATCTGATCTCTCCAAATCAATCATAAACCAATAGAGTCTTTGCAACATTTCCATTATCATTGGTTTAAAAGTTACAAATGGGCTTTCCTGAAGATTTACAGGGAATAACAGCTGGCGGCAATGTCACCTGTGACTCTCGATGGGAGAGCTCTGGCTGAGACTTGTTTTGCTTTCCCTCGTAAAAGCTCTGTTGTGTTTACTTCACTAAAGTTTAACTTGGCTATGATTTCATGACTCCTGAATTCATGATGCCCCTTGGCCAAGCCATAGCATAGCGACTCAATAAAGATGAGTGACATCATTAACCCAATACAGTAGCTATTCAGATGTACGCTCCGGCCTCCTTACATAATCACCTAATTTTAGCTACTGAGAGAGATGCATACAGTACCACAGTGTATTATGAGCTCTGAATAACTGTCTAATATCCAGATGCTTTTTCCAATGTTATTTTATTTTTCTGGTTTAAAATTATTTCTTTACGCAAATCCCTAGGTGCTATTTTCCCTTAAGCAAATCCCCTCTTCAAAACACATTCAAGGCTCCTGCAGCTCCTGATCACCTTGACACATCATTAGCTGGCCATTGCGGTTGTAATGTGCTCATGGCACTACTATATGGCCAGGACCTTGGGACTTTATAATGGCTGTCAACAAGAACAGCTCTAGAAAACAGTAAGTTGACATAAGCCTTAATTCAAGCCCCAGACACACACATATTCAACTAAAAGCACTTGGCTTGCTAAAAGTAGCTGTTTCTTACAGTTTTACAAAACATCTATGAAACTAGTTCTTAAACCAGAAATATTTTGGGCCAAAGATTTCTTTTTGCTACGTGCTACAACAGGAGCATCTTCAAGTCCTATTCCCTATAATTGATTAACAGTAAAAAGGTTCATATTTGATGCCATTTATTGGTACAAATTCCAGGTACGAGTTAAATGTGGTAGCTTAGGTGCTAGCAGTAGTGTTGCAAATTCCAAGGATGGATGCTTCACTTCAGAAGAACACGAAAGCAGAGTTCTCACTGCAGGAATGCCAGGCACAACATGCACCCAGGCGCTGTGTGTGCCTTCCAGGTAAGTTGCGTATTGAGTGTGCTGCAGGTGCAGGCTCCACAGATCCCACCACATACAAACCCAACAGTTCTATTTCATCCAGTTTACCTTTCTTCAGCCTTTTGCCTGATATTTTAACACAGCTGCGTTCTAGCAGTGAGAACTGTAGCTTCAAAATCCTCCCTATTTCTGTAGTGTTTGTCATCTAAATGACTTAAAACACTAAATCTCAGAAGCTGTAACTCCTAATTGCTCAGAGGTTCCTCTGCCTGTAGGAACTTATTGAAAAGAGGTTGACAGATTTCTTTGCACATACATAAAGGAAAAGACACAAGACTCTCGACAGTGCTTGTACCAGGACACTCTATTACGGAGCCTGCAGAAGGAGATGCCAATTCACAGGTTACAACCCCTAAACCACAGTTCTGCCAATCCCCACCATCCTGGTACCGGACATTTGACTTTCCCTCTCCGTCACTGCTGCCTAGAGCTGTTCTCCAGCCAGGATTGCTAGCAGCTGGTCCCTGTCCCTTGTGTAATCAACTAGCTCACCTCAGAGATATGCTTGCATTGTGCTGGTGCAGACTCACTTCTTCCACTTTGCAGCACTATGATCTGCAGATAGAACTCTGGCCCGGCTTTCTGTCCAGTTAAAACTAGTGTCTTTGTGGCAATTTCTGGAAAAACAAACAGGCTAAAACCCAAGGCAACATCCTCTGCTGGCTCAAGGCACAGCAGCTCCATTTCCATTAGCAGAGGTGCTGGCTCCTGAATTCCAGTTCACTCTGCACTACTGGCACAATATTTTTGATCGTGGAGTCAAACAAATCATGTTAATGTTGGGAGCTGAATGTTAAGCTGCAGAGGGCAACTAGCTGAGCACAGCTCCTGCCCCCTCTCCACCATCCCCAACATTGACTTTATGTCTAATGACACCATGGTCCTTAACAATAAAATTCTCCACGTGGTAAATATTGACTGTAAAAATCCCTGGTAAAAAAAAAAAAATCGCATTTAATCATTAGATTAAACCGGAGCCCTACTGAGCAAAAGTGCTGAGTGTGGCACACAGGAATGCTGATCGTGCTTTGGGACAAGGAAGACAGTCTAGCTGTTCCACTGGGGTCCTGTTTGTTTGTCTAGGCATTTATAAACAGCATAAGTGAAGTAGCAAGGTTTGATTCTGCCCAGGACTGTTGGAGTGCAGCCCCTGCATTCATTCTGGCAGGCAGAGGGCCCTATGCTTGAGATTCCAAACATTTTTAATTTAAAAAAACCTGTCTGCCAAGCAGTGCAGTGTGATTCAGTAATAAACATCATCAATGCCAAGAATGGGCTGTAGAGAGCCAGTGCAGCACCCTCGCTTCCAAAAGGAAGTACAACATTCCTCAGCTGAGCACATGGAACAGCACACCAGAAGGAGCGAGTCAAGGAGCAGAGTGGAGGCAGACAAGCACAAAGCAGGATTAAGCGACATTTCAATTGGGATGTATCCCCAAAGGAGCTGTTTCAACCTGAATTTCCAGCGCAATATGCCCACAGCCTGAAGGATTGGGATTCTCATGACAACCACATGGCTATTGATGCAGATACACAGCACTGATGGTCACCCAGTTACAGGCACAGACCCACAAAAGCTGTATTACAACCATGAGGTAAGAGGAATTCTCTGGTTCAGAAAGGTTCAGACTATTCTGCAGCAGAGACATCCTGGTAAAGAGCACCAAAGGGACACTGGAGGAGCTGAACTATATTCCTAGATCTGCCACTAATCTGACTTTGATTACCTCTCCTCATCTTGTATTTCTGTTTCTTCAATCCTGCTGCAGTAGTTGTTTTTCCATTTAGAGTCTTAAAGCAGATGATACCATCTCTGATCATAAGATTGAGAAGAGCCTAACAGAATAAAAGGCTGAACTTGAAAAAGAGTTCTTGTAGCAAAACAAAAAGGAAAGGTGGGAAGTGGGAATACTCTTGAGAATTCAACTAAATTAGCTCCCTCCCCCGTCAAAGAAAAGCATTGAACAACTTCTCTTACAGAACTGTTTGAACTCTGTTGTATGCCAGAGTAGAACAGTATGCTGGACAGTAAAACATGTCGTTAAAAGAAACAGAAAGAATATGTACCGCTGTGGTACCTATATCATTTCCAGAACCATTTTTTTAGTGTAAACATGAGCTAGTAAAAATTAACAAAGGAATCCTACAAATTGGCATTTTATAAAGCCTGACCAAAAAAAATTATCACCTTGTGAACAGGAAAATATACCATTGGATTTGGGAATTTGATAGCTGTCATCTTTATTGAAATCTTCTTCTGTTATCTTTCTTGCATTACAGGATGATTTTGCTGTGGTTTTGGATTACTTTATGGAGCCTCTGAGAGCTGACTCATTAATTTTATAACGATCATGGGCTGTGATGGATGGGTGTTCATCATCTTCATCCCCCATCTTCATTCTACAACTGGACTGCAGTGCCCCATCTGTCAGCCCCACCACTCCTGGACAGGTTTCCTAAAAAAGTGTCAGTGCAATAGCTTCCCACAAGCCTGAACTTCACAGCTGAGGATAACTAAAAATGGATGCCTTGGCACTAGGAAAAATTTCACCATCTAAGTCTAACTCTTTCATTTTTTTTCTATTTATTTTTTCTTAGGGCTTCTCCAGTGCATTGTTCCATTCTGCAAAGGGTTAATATCAGTGTTATGCCTAAGTATATCCCAATTGGCTTGAGGGAGGCTCATGTCTCTCAGGCTGAAAGACTTAGTCCAGACTCTTCCACAGTTCCTCCATGGACTGTGCTTCTCACTGATTACATGCCCAGCTTCATTTTCTCTGGTCCTCTACATTTCACACAAGACACTGCCTTAACTAAGGTGAATACCCCCCTAGACAACTGCTTGTTTCCAGAAATAAACAATATATGTACACATATATGTGTATAGGAACAGTTGTCACATTAAAGACAACTTGATTTCAGTTACTTTAGCAGGTGACATGGAAGAGGATTATAGTTTGAACCACCAGATTTAGTCATATATATTTTTTGTCAGCATAACACAGAATAATTAGAATGATTTTCTAGGCAATGCTTAGTGTTCAATTATCTGTTTCATGGCAATCACTGCAGGATGAGGAAGAGCCTCCTGCGAATCAGGAGCCTGTTGCACTGGTATTGTGCAAACACCAAATTTTACAAAGATCGTGGCTCTGGAAATCAAGCATGGGCTGTTTAGTAAATTAAAAATGCAGGAACTATTTTTCACCATACTACATATGGACAATTTATAATGGGCTGGTGTGCTGGTTTTGGCTGGAGTCAGTTTTCTTGACAGTGACTAGTACGTGGCTGTGTTTTGGATTTGTGCTGAACACACAGTTGATAACATAGTAAAGCTTTTGTTATTGCTGAGCAGAACTTACTCAGAGCCTTTTCTGCTTCTCAGACTGCCACACTGGCAGGGAAGTTGGGGGTGCCTGGGAGGAGACACAGCCAGGACAGGTGACCCCAACTGACCAAAGGGATTTTCCATACCATATGGCATCATGCTCAGTATATAAAGTGGGGGGAAGAAGGAAGCGGGGGATATTTGGTGTGATGACATTTGTCTTCCCAAGTCACCATTAGGTGTGATAGGGCTCTGCTCTCCTGGAGGTGGCTGAGCACCCGCCTGCCCATGGGAAGTGGTGAATCAATTCCTTGTTTTGTTTTGTTGCATGCACATCTTTTGATTTCCCTATTAAATTGCCTTTATCTTAACCCACAAGTTCTCTTGCTTTTACCCTTCCAATTCTCTCCCCAGTACCACTGATGGAGGAGTGAGTGAGTGGGTGCCTGGGGCTTGGCTGCTGGCTGGGGTTAAACCACAAAAGCTGGCAAGTCCAAGATTACGCTTATTTTTTTCATTATCATATTTCCTTCAAATCTCTATACATATTTTACAGGGGGTGGGGAAGGGGTGGGAGGAAGGAAGAGAGGGAGGGGGAAGAGATCAAATCCCCAAACGTTTAAAGGTTGCTCTTTAAGGGAAAAAGGGAAGAATGTGTAGCCCAATTCAACAATCAAAAGAAACTCTAAAACAGAGAACCTGGAGCACATGCATATGGATAACAGCATGACTGGGAAAAGATCAGCAGAATTGCCATCTGAAATGTGAAAATCTCCAAACCAGAGAGTCTCTTCCTGCAACTTTCCTTGAAACCCTAGGATTTTAAAGATTCAAATAACTGCAATTACGAGCAGCAGAAAGAAAGCAGTTCTTTAAAGCTGATGGGAGACAAGAGTCTGCCTCTCAGGCAGCTAAATTTGCAAGACTGCAAACACAAAGAAGCACTTTTAACTTGCAGTACATATGACATCAGCACCCGGTGCTCACAAAAAGAGATGCCTCTGTACTGTATTTACCAGGCTGATTTTCAGAGGAAAGGCATCCCAACCACCTTTGTACTCCTCAGTGGCTATGAGACAGAAGGTGCTATGTTCCCAGCCCGGGTGTCACTCAAGCTGCTCAGTCGGGAGCAATCCTTTTGGCAAAAGCTTCACGTGCACTTTTTGTCTGCCTTGTCAGAGGAAACTCAGAAACACAAACTGCCATCCACTGTCTCTGGTGTAGCTGAGAGTCATCCCACCAGAGAGGAAAAAATAATCTGCATTTTGGATAACCATTTTCCAGATGTACTATCTTGCATTTGTTAGAGTGACTTCTTGTTATTTCCTGCTTCTCTTTTTTTCAGTGGTGTTTGCAGTATTCTTCTGTATCATCTGTTAATTTCATTAACATACTGTTTGATGAGCTTGAAGGGGGTAATCTAGAATTATGTTACATAAAACCAGACACAAACTCCATTTTCCTGCAGCATCCCACCACTCACCTCCCACTCATCTCTATGCCCTATTATTTATCATTACCTCTATCACCTTCTGCAAGAGCTCACACTGTGTTCATATGACATGCCATTTTCAGGTGAAAATTCCTGAGCCACTGGGCATTGGTTTCCTAGTCTGGGATTGCTTCCGGTTTTTCTTTGATGCCTACATTGTGCCTTTCAGGATTGAATTAAATTTCTCTGAATTTTTTCAGTAACAACAGTTTTTCCCCAGTTCTGTGATGCAGTAGTAAGATATGGGGACATGCCTATAGACACTTCTTTGTTACAAATTACAGTGATATTACTGTAACAAACTGGGTACTTCATATTCTCCCAAAAATCTTAGGTTTTTTTCCACTATTAACTCAGTTAATTAAAATATATATAGAGAGACGTTGAAATTATTTTATGAATAGTCAAGGAGATCTTACTGGAAAATCCTATTAAACCTTAGAGCTGTTGATGATAACACTGCTTGCAAAGCCTGTTTTGAAGATGCTGACCTCTCTTTTTGGAACATTCCTGATGTTTGCCTCTGCTTAGTAAGGTAATTTTAAATGAAGAGTCAACTGCAAACTATACATCAGCTTCCTCACAGTGGGGACCCCTTGATGTTCAAAGTCACAGTGTCAGAAAATTTGACATTTGCTTGGTAAGACATGTATTTCATTAGAATTACACACAGACTCTGAGTTCCTTGCTTGCGCAACCTTTGCAAACGTGGGGTTTGCTGCACAACAGAGATGCCAAGCGACAATGGAACTGAACAATACAGAAAAAGGATAATCCCCAGCTGGCTTAGAATGGCTGCACTACAACTTGTGCAGGGTATGTGGGATGAAGAAGTGTGCCTATCCACAGTCAGAAAAATAATTACTACAAATAAATAGATAGAGCAGTCCCCATCAGACTGCAGCAAGAGAAGCTCAGGCAAAGGTACTGGCAGCCCAAGACAGGCCCAGATCCAGGTGAGTCCTGAGGCCTCCTAGCTTAACACATACCTTGACCTCTTGCTAGCAATGGCAACTCTGTATTAAAGGGCATCCTAGGCTGCACAACAGATCCATAGAATTAAGCTAAGTAACCCAGGACAGGGATAGACCACAAATGCAGAACCAGACTTGGCAAGGAATACGAAGAGTAACAAAGGATTCTATTAAAGACATAGGCCAGAAGAGAAAGGCCAAAGACTGTAGTCCCACTGGTACTCAAGAGGGGTGAAGTGGTGGTGACTGATATGGAGAAAGCTGAGGTACTGAATGAGTTCTTTGCCCGAGTCTTCACAGGCAGTTAGGCTCCCCACTTTTCTCAGGTCCCTGATCCTCTGAGTGGATGTAGGGGGAGTGAAGTCCCTCCCACTACAAGCGAAAAGCAGGTTCAAGATCACTTGATGAAGCTGAATATTCACAAGTCTATGCAGCCCACGGTCCTGAAGGGACTGGCTGATGTTGTTGACAAGCCACTCTCCATCATATTTGAAAAATCATGGCAGTCAGGCCAAGCCCCAGATGACTGGAAAAAGGGAAACATTGTTCCCATTTTTAAAAAAGGGAGAAAGGAAGATCCGGGGAACTACAGACCAGTGAGCCTCACCTTTGTGCCTGGGAAGGTCATGGAACAAATCCTTCAAAAAAATATGCTGAGGCACGTAAGAGACAAGAAGGTGATCCAAGGCAGCCAGCACAGCTTTACTAAGGGAAAATTGTGCCTCGCCAATCTGCGGCCTTCTATGTTGCAGTGACAGCAACAGTCAACAAGGAAAGACTGATAAATGTCATCTACTTCTTTAAGGCCTTTGATACAGTCCCACACAACATATTTATCTCTGAATTGGAGACATGGATTTGAAGGGTGGACTAACTGGTGGGCAAGGAACTAACTGGATGAACACAGCCAGAGGGTTCTGGTCAGTGACTCTATGTCCAGGTGGAGGTCAGTGACGGGTAGTTTCCCTCAGAGCTCTGTTTTGGGACTGGTGCTGTTCAGTATCTTCATCAATGCGAGGCAGTGGGATCAGGTGCACCCTCAGGAAGTTTCCAGATGACATGAGGCTGAGCCATTAACGCAACAGAAGGATTGGATTCCACCCCGAGAGACCCAGACAAACTTGAGAAGTGGGCACACAAAAACCTCATGAAGTTCAACAAGTCCAAGGGCAAGGTGCTGCACCTGGGTCGGGCAACACCAGGCCTGACTGGGAGAATACCAGCCTGGGAGAAGAACTCACTGAGAAGCAGCTCTGCCAAGAAGGACTTGAGGGTTCTTGTGCATGAAAAGCTGGACATGACCCAACCACATCTTGGGCTGCATCCAGACCACCGTGGGCAGCAAGCTGAGGGAGGTGATTCTGCCCCTCTACTCTGCTCTGGTGAGACCCACCTGCAGCACTGCATCCAGCTCTGGGGTCTCCAACACAGGAAATGTGTTGCAGAAAACATCACTGTCGGAGGTGAAACCTGTTGCAGAAAACTTCCTGGGTGCCTCTGCACAAACAGGAACACAGTTTCAGTTTTGACCTTGCCGGGGGCAGGACTGACAGTGAGACTTTTCACCGCAACATTCAACTGCATTATGTTTTATAACAAGTGAATAACTGCAGTACTGCAAGAAGGAGGGTCAGAAATAGGATACTTGATTTTGGAGGTACTTGCTTTGTAGCACCCCTTGAGTAGACCCCTGATGACCACCCCACCACCACAAGGCAGCCCAGGGCAGTGAAGGACCAACACCACTGGATTCACAGCAGTGACCATCTTCTGCTTGCACTATTTCTCTCCTTCTCTCTCTCTCTCTTCTCTATACACCTCAGGTTAACAAATAAAGTCGGTGTTGTTGAATGAGCATTTGGTCTTGTTTGCACCTCACTTTGGCCTTTAAAACTGAATCATAACAGGACCTGAACACAAATCTGTTTGGCCAAACTACAGAGAAAAAGTGACTGTAATGAGACATGCAAAATTTTTTCCTGTTTACTCAGTAGTGCTAAAAAAATAGCTTAATCTGAAACACTGTATAAATTGTGGGCAGTACACTTCAGGAAATATGGACAATCAGAGCAAGGCAGAGAAAAGCAAGTAACTGATGATATGCCAGAAAACATAAATCACAAAGCAAAACTGAAAGAATAAGAGGGGACAGGAGAAGACAATAAAATTCAAACATAATAAAAAGCTGCTGCAAAGAGGATCATCATAAACTGGGTTCAATGATGCTTGGAACAGGATAGGAAATAATGGGATTAAATTGTTGCAAGAATGTTTTTCTTAAAGATGATGAAAAATTTTCTACTGCTAAGAAGAATGAAGCACTGGAACAGATTGTTTAGGGAGATTGTGCAGGGTCTATCGTGGCAGCAATAAAAGATCCAGTAAACATGCCAGACTTTGTTCAGGTATAGCTGAGTTGAGTCACAGATGGACTACAGAACTTCTCAAGGACCCATCTAGCCCCCTGTTTATCTACTGCAGGTATTAATCTGTTGCATCGACTATTTCATGACAGAACAAGGAAATAGTTCAGAGCCCACAGGAACACTTCTATGAAAGAGTAAGAAAAACTACACTAGCCTGACACACAGCAGCCCTGTGGGACAGCTAAGATTAAAAAAAAAAAAAAAAAAAGAGAGAGAGACTTATTGGCTATGCTTTCTCAATCATTCTTCTTTTGAGTTAAAAAAGCCATTAAAAAAAATCACAAACTATTGCAAAGGTGCTCAAGTGACACAAAGGTTATGGAGATTCCAAGAAGCTGATCTAAGACACTGCTGCCAAAGTGGGAGACAGTACCTTTGTACGTAGGTTTGGAAGCTTTACCATCCTAAGTAAATTTCAACTGGAGTGATACACTACAGACAAATATCTCATATTTCAGAGCCATCCAGATTGCATGAAGCAGTTAGATGATGAAGCCCCAGTGGATGAAGTGCATATTGAGTGCATATAGTATACAAAATTGTGTTTAAATAGGATTAGCCATAAATCCTAGCAGATTTAAAAACTGCTGTAATAAGATAGGCCTATGTTTCAATTCCAGGCAAGCATAAGGACACCTCTGCTAGCCAACTATCCAACACTTTATTCACATGTGTGCATGAAAGTCCAATAGATGAGAAGAGCCTAAGGATTAGTAACAGTGAACAGAACCTCATGAACTCCTAGAATGCCCACAGCAAATAGTCAAAACAAACCTGCTGATTTTTAATGGGAGTAACTGTACGACTTCCAGTAAGTGCCCATTGCTGAGAGACAGGCTAGAAGGACATAGAGGAATATAACGTGACGAACAAATAGAAGAGGGATTTTGCAATACTGTTGTGACTAACAGGCCACATCAAAATTCTTATGATTCAGTATTAAAGCAAGATGAGAGCTACAAATGTCTCAAGCTGGACACCCCCAAAGGCATCAGAGGTCAAAGAAACTGATGGATAAACATCTAACCAAGAGGATGGCACTTCAGCTCAGCAATGCCACTCATTGCAGAACACTCCTCAGGGTCCAGCAGAGATGGAAGTGACAGGAGAAAGGATCATGGGTTTTTTCCCCATAATACAAAATTTTCCGAAAGAGAGAACACACAAGCATGACAAGGAACATAAAACTAGGCATGCAGTTGTGAGCAAGAAGCTCACACCACTGGATTCCAACCACTGGAATCTCTGGGCACAAATTAACAGTTCCTGCTATCAATCACAAAAACTAGAGGCAAAAGCATCATCTTCAGTAAATTATAGGTTATAGGAAGTAGACAAGAGAGAAGCTTAAAGCAGTCACCAAATAGATGCAAACAGGCAGAGGAAAGTGCCAGGACTTGTCAATCTCCTCACCTGTTGCAGAAGACTTAAAAAATCAGACAGGAAAAGGAATAAGGAAGACAGGACAAGATACAGAACTACAGAGTCAAATTAAGACCTCTCTAACAATGTCGGCAGCACAAAAAAGGAATGGGAAATCGAGCTGACCAGCAGCTGGTGGGCTGCAACGACCTGGAGAGAAAAGCCTTGACCCTATGGACAGGGAAGAGGTACCTAACAGCTGGTTTACAATTGTAATTAGCACAAAGGGCTAAAGATCATAAACTGCTATAAAGAAACATCTAGAAGCTCCACAGAAAAGTCCAGGTTTGGAGAAAGCACCATGGAAGCCTTTCTGCTTGCAGCGATTGTGGTACCTCTGTAAACAACTGTGCTAAGGAAGCAAACAAAATAAGCCCACCTTGTTTCAGTAATGCAGAAACAAACATTACTCTGGACCCAGGCCACTTTAACACTTAAGATAGACACAGAGAGGACCAAGATTACAACTTGGCAGTTACTAAAAGCTTTGTGAAGTTTGTACGAAAATCAGATTTTAAAATAATTAATACAATATAGTTTCCTCATATTCCAGTTTGCATCTAGAGTTCAATCTGTCATAGCAAATATTTATTTGTGTTAGTATTTTTAACGTTAAGATGTTTCCCAAGACAACTCAAAGGCCTGAGTCAGGAGTCTGCTATCCCAAGTATGGTCAAGTAGACTGGCAGACTGTTCACATCTTCTTTCTGAGCAGATTAACTCTTGCTATCTTGCTGTTCAAACTTAAAATTGCTTTTAAAAATGTGTTAAAATGTGTCTTGTTGGTGAATATTCCTTAAAATCTAATGTGTATGGACTATGGCAAATTAGCCAAGCCAAGAGTATAAATGAAACTTAAGTTAGTTTTAAATCTTTTCAATACATATCTACACAGGCACTGTTTTAAATTTTAGGCTGCTAGAACAGTCATTCAAGACAATTAATGACTGTAAGTAACAACAGAGAAATTCTAACAGAATTTTTGCAGTGTTCACTTACAGAACTAATTCTTTTAAGAATTAGGAAACAGGATCTACCTGATATGAGTAACAACATAAAAGGAGAAGCTTCTCTCAATTCTCAGACAACAGCTGCAGCATTTTTCCTCACCTGCCTTCCCCTGCACATCTGCTCCCTGAGCCACACTGCCTCAATGAAGAACTAACAAAAGGTAATGATAAAATGCTAATATTCAGCCTAGAATGAAGAACATATTAATCCTTTAAAATTATTACTCAATATTTCATTGAAATTTCTTTGAAAATACTTTATTTTGTAGGGCAATATTTGGATGACAAGTAAGACAAAAAATAGCCTCACATGAAGCAATGCC
The DNA here is from genome assembly GCA_018881555.1 of Amblyornis subalaris. Taxonomy (NCBI): domain Eukaryota; kingdom Metazoa; phylum Chordata; class Aves; order Passeriformes; family Ptilonorhynchidae; genus Amblyornis; species Amblyornis subalaris. The sequence goes on along the minus strand of JACAXG010000176.1, from coordinate 291,820 downwards.
ACTTTGTGTTTATTTGCTGTGGGGTGCACTGCATAGGGCGGTCTTTAGCAGGTCTTGTTAACAACTGTTGCTCTTCACCTGGAATTTCTTTTTCTCCTCTACTTACTGTCCAGCCACATCCTAAGTCTCTCATTCTACATGTTACAGCTGCAATTGTAAATTCAACATTGATTTGCTATTATATACAAGTACATATTAAAACAATTTTACAATGGACAAGTCGTGGACTATGTAGTGAAGTTCTACTCTTATCAAAAGACTACACTAGCGAAAGCAGTGGAAATATTTTGTTGTGGGTATGTTATGTCAATGCTTCTCATTTTGAGAGACTTCATACCTTTTGAAGTCAGGCTTAGTTTTCACTGAAGTATAAAAATAATAATTGAAAAAGAAAGATAAGCTTGGAAAAGGAAATCATACAATGAAATACTGATGCAGAACAATGCTTAAAAAGAATTGTAAGCCCTGCTGATTATTGGGACCACACTCTTGAGGTTAGGAAGGTGATTAAGGGCTTTGCTAAATATAGATTTGAAATATGCCTCGAGGATCTATTCCAAAATAAGAAAGCTTGATTGCTTATCATGCTTATTACTCTCTACTCTTAGTGGAAATGCAGACTGCTTGTTATATTGTGTATTATTATAATCACAATACTTAGCATATTGTGTGTTTTTATAATCACAACATAAATGCCTAAAACTAACCTAGGTTTTTTATCCTTCTCTAAAGGACATTCATTAGTTTTCAATCTGTCATTCCCTTTATGACACTCAGAATTCCAATTTTGTGCTAAAAAATGAAAACTTTCCCTACTTAGACAAACCACTTTATAAAGGCTAGTATCAGTCTTCAGGGAGTGTGAGGCTATACATAATTCAGGCATACAATGAAGTCAATACATACAAAGAGCTGCTAATAAATACACAGATCTACTCTATCTTAAAACTTACCCATACAAACTAATAGGCATAGGAAGCCTGAACAAAATTTTGCATCAACTAGGTAATAAACATTATTTTTACTACACCAAAATATGTAATTGTCCATTCCAACTTCACATTTTTTTAAAAAATGAAAGCTGTATACAATGCTACTGTAGATCTTACACAGCCTTTAAAGGAACACCATTCAAAGAAGTGCAGACATTAGAAAATATGTTTTCTAAAATTCACACAGTTTGAACTGAATTGGAACTCATGGGAACACACAAATGAACTACACTTGAATATTACACAATAACTAATCTAAATTGTAAAGAGGTAATTTGTTAGGTCTTAACTGGGGAAAAAAAAGGAATCCAAGAAAATGTATTATTTTATTTGTATACTTAAATTCATTGAACACAGTCATGACACGGCATTTGTAAAGTTGGCAGTAATGAAAAAAACATTTGGCAATATAATGAATTCACAATTTATAAAGAAATATTTTTCTCTTAACTCACAAAGCTAAGTAACTGACATAGAGGAGTTATTTGCACAATATCTGTAATTCCTTATTACAAAATTCAGATGTGGGATAAAGCTAGTGTAATTCAACAATCCCTTTTTATACTGTAGCAAGTTTTATAAATTGAAGTAATTTTTGCTTTCAAATTTTGACCAACTATCCCAAATAAAGAAATTAATGTTTCATTTTGTTTCAAATGCTCTAAAATTATTCTTTAAAACCTTTTTTTTTTCAAATTTTACGTTTTTTCCACTCTGGTTTGTCTGTTTCATCATCTTCTGGTTCCACTTCTGCAAAAACTGTTTTTGGCTGTGTTCTACAAAACAGTAAAAAGATTTAAAAGGTGGTCAGACCTTTTATACTTTAATCAGTTATACTTTATAAGAAACTGTATTAGACAGGCACTAGGCACAAACAAGACAGATATACATACACACTTAAAAAAAGAACAGCCTAGACTTGCACATTTTTTATTTCTGACATTAACCTATCAACTAACCTTCTAAGAACTGAAGAAACTTGCAGCTCATAGGCAAACAAGCACAACGAACACACATATTTTGCAAGTATTATTTCCTCATCAGCTTACAATCAGTATCTGTGTATTCCATGAATAAAATTAAGATAGAAGAGAGGAACAAACATATTTAATTCAATGCTAGAAAACTGGAGCCACTGGTCTACTCATTCCATGACTTTTTAAAAAGAAACCTCCATTTTGATACACTGTAGTACAACAGCAGCCAGTACGTGAAAACAGAACAGCTAAGCCAGCTTTCTGGCTGAGCCCATGCATGAAAAAACAGCTTCTCCTTCAGAGACTTTATCAAACACTACTGTAACATGAAAAACCTAATGATCTTCACATGAGAACACAGAATATCCAATGGTCAAGCTTGATGGTATCAATTCCTCCACTATTTACTTGTATTTTAAATACCACTTTCACTTTACTACAATAATTATTGATTACTTTTTAAAAGAACACAGTATCAAGTAGCAACTCAATAAACTGTTTGGACATTCAGTTCCCCCATTTTACACTTTAATAACTGCATGGTCCCCTTTTCCAACCTAATTCTCAGCACAATCACTGCAGAGCTGAAACTACCAGATTTCTCATGCTGGTTGTGCTCAACTTCTCATTACAATGGACATGACAAAGTATAAAACACAGCCAAGGTATTCATCATCTCATTAGTGTATTAACTAATGTTTTTACAGCAGCCCAAGGATGTGAAGCACTATTATTATAACAACTGTTATTTGACAAACTCTACAAGAGGCATAAACCTTAACAAAATTGTGTCTGCCTTAAATAACACAATAGGCATAATTCAATGTTGCCCCTGACTTTGAAGTGTAATAGCAAGCCATCAGCTGTTAAAGAGCAGGATTCTCCACTTGTTAAATACGTGACACAAATTGATTCAAAATCACCAAAACTAGTCAGAGACAACTCTCCCTACATATAGAATCTTTCTATTGCCCCACTTTCTCCTCCATCCTCCAAGCTTGCCCTGGAGGTGAGGGGCATATTGATAATTCCAGAGATGGCCCTACTGCATAACTCTGACTGGCACACGGTCCCTGGGTGCAGGCTGCAGCAGACCTTGTAAGCAGATGAGGATCTATGGTATGGCAGGTAGACAAGTCATTCCGCTGTTCACGGACAGCATAACTGAGGCTCAAAAATAATTTCCAATTTAAAAATTTCATTATAAAATACTTACTTAAACTCTACTTAACCCATCACTGAAGGACTTAAAAAAAAAAAAATAAAAAATCAACATTCATTCCAAAACAGACACCAGGGATGAAGGCTTTATTGGCAGAAATACCGGATTTTGCCAGCTGCTGAGGAGGAAGAATGTATGGAATCTTCTCTTTTTTTTCAGGACATACCAATGAAGGTTTATTTAGCCCATTTTAATTACGTACCTTTCTTTTACCACAATAGATGAAAGGTATCTAAATGTCATATAGGATGATGTCAGTATTAAGATGTTCATTAGTAAAGCACAACTAACCAAGTGCAAGCCTATAATTTCTGACCACAAACCTGCATGTGTCATAATTCAGATAAAAACTTCCAAGTTAGAAGAATGAACATTTGTGAATGAATTTGTGAAACAAGCAGCAAAACCCGTGTTTTATCCAGACGTGGCACTGAAAAATATAACAGAATTCAGCTAATGTAAGTGTACTACTGAGTGCAGGAAAGCTGGAGTAAGGAGAGAAGGGAGAAAAAAAAAGAGAAACTGTAGCATAATCTAGCAGTATCCAGCTAAAGCAAAAACATACAGCGGCAGTCAAGTCTGCTTGCTACCTCACTTTTTAAAATTACCATGAAATAACTGTAGCCTCAGCTCAGCTGAAATGTAAACTGTTCAACCTCCACAAGCTACAGAGCCGTAACTGGGGCACCTAGAGTGATTCACATGCCTGACCATTTAGAAACACTGTTTTTGTTATTGCACTATCAGCAGTGATCATTTAATCTAATTTAAACACAATTTTTTTCTGCTTAGTAACCAGACTAGAGATTGCTAGTGTAGTAGGAGTTTACTGTATGATTAATATTTATACAAAAATTACTAAAACAAGTCTACTACTTCTTAGTATTCTTATTTCTGGGGGCTAAACAATACATGTGGAAAGCTGTGTTCTTTTTCCCCATCAAAGTTCTCAGTTTTATTTATCCTTGACCATGGGAGTTGATTTCAGTTTTTAGAGATCTGCTTTGGCAGATCCCATGGGAAAATGCTATGAAGGGCAAAGGGGCTCAAGGAAAGCCAGTTGATCTTTGAGGAAATCTCAAAACAGATTGCATTTCATCTTCAGAAAGTAAAAAGCCTGGCAGCAGTCTGGTGTGGATGCACATGGATCAGACTGTGATAAACCACAAACCCCAGAAAGGAAGAAAGAACCCCAAAGGAGGCAGGGACACACTCAGCCAAAGGAACAGAGGCATTATATGAACATGGAGGAACAGTTAGGAGAGCCAAAGCTCAGATGGAACCGAAACAGAAAAGAAATGTGAAAGGCAACACAAAGGCCTTCTACAGCTACACTGACAGCCAAAGGAATGCTAAGGAAAATGTGCTTAACGGAGCAGGTAAACCAATAACACAGCATACGGAAAGGTCAAGATACTTGGTGCTTTTTTTGGCTCCATTTTCCCTGAGAAGGTCTGTCCTGAGGCCTGCAAGCACCCCAGCACTACAGCAGAGTCTTTGGTAGGGACTGAGACATTTCCAACAGGAAGAGGAAGACAGACAGTTTGTAGCTCACTGGACATGCAAAAATCCATGATATCAGGTGAGGTGGATCGAGAGGTACTGAGGGAGCTGGCTCATGTCATTGCAAAGGCACTCTGTCATCAATGAGATGACAGGGTGACAGGGAGAGGGTCTCAATAGCTAGAAAAGATAAACATCATCATCTGTGTGAGGGGCAAAAGGAGGATTTGGGCAACCACCCAACTTCAGTTCGTAGGAAAACAATGGAATCAATCCCAGTGGAAAGCATTTCCAGATACATGAAGGACATGAAGGTGGTAGGGAACAGCCAGCACGGACTTAGTAAGGGCATATTGTGCCTGCCAACCAGATTGCTAGAACAGGCTGCCCAGAGAGGTGTTGGAATTTCCATCCTTGAGGATATTCAACCTTGGTTGAGTAAGCCTCTGAACAACCTGAATCTAATTGGATCTGAGCAGTCTGATCTAAGCAAACATGCTTTAAGCAGGAGCATGACTTCAGGCATTCCCTTTCTACCTAAATTATTCTATGATCCTGTGTTTCCACATGACTGTCAGCTGAAACCAGTATCTCATACACTGAAAAATGCATTCCTATTGTGGGTTATGGTAACAGGCTGCAAACAAAAATGGGAAAACAAACTAGCATGATTTATTTATACTATGTGCTTCTCTTTATTTCAGTGGTTTTCAAGATATTCCGATACGCAGACCCCTAGAAAATTTCCAGGGGCCATGAAGACTGCTTTGGAGTCACCATAATCCCTCTGGTTATGGATTGTTTTTCTTAGTTGCCTTTCAGGGATCCAATGAAAGTAGCTTATTGACATGTGAGGATCATAGTCTAGCAGATAAATAATACTGCTGCAGCAAAACCAGCTGGAGATGACAACTGCATGTCACAACATGTGACTCATGTCAAAGTAACTTTTGAAATTTGTGTTTATACTGCATTGAAACAAAGAGAAAAGATTTTCAAGCATGCTTGGAAACCAGAATAATGTCATAAAGACTACTTCCAGACTGCAAAGTTAAGGTTTTCAGCATCAGGCCCCTTTTTTTTTTCTTTACCCCACCAATCAGCCTGACTCTCCTCTGAATCTCAGAGGCTTCCCTCTCAAAATTACCAATTTACCAAAAAAAGATTTATGATAAATATACCAACGCATGCCAACAAGGTTGCTGTTACAAGACATTCTGTTCAGTCCTGATTCTTCAGCTAATGATATTCAAACAACTACATGACTAACACTGCACACACTGGCATTGTCCTTGCAAAAAAGTTCAGCGAACACAACACAGCTACAGACTCTTGCTTCAAGTTATTCCCTTTTGCCTGTGACAAGCAGCAATGAAAAAGACTGCAAAATAGGGGCAACATCACTGAAATGAAAGGTATTTTCAAAAACTCCAGTTTATCACAGTCAGGAGGGAAATTTCACCCTCACCTTCCCTCTGGTACAGAAGCGAGCTGCATCTGGGCCTGATTAGGCACTCAGCTACAATGCTTAGTAATTCCTGCTGATGCTTCGGAGGGACATCTGAAGTCATTATAGTATATCTGTACAGCTGTGTTAAAACAAACAGCTCACAAAGAATGTAATTTTCAAACATTTACAACTGATGCCTCAAGTTCCTTTCCTGTAGTTCTTTACTTGAAATCTTCAATCTGTCCTTCCTTTCCTTTCACTCCACTGGAACAGCTCTTGCCAAGGTCTCTAACAAGCTTTTTCCTGAGAAATCTCAAGATCTTTTCCTTATGCTCATCCATTATGACTTTCCTGCTGTGTTGATCACATCTTATTTGACACTTTATTCACATTGGGCTTCTGTGACATGTCATCTTCTGATTCAGCATGCACTTCTTATCATCCCCAGTCTCCTTTTCAGCAGCATCTGTTTTTCACCCATTCTCTTACATACTTCCCCCTCTTTTCTGGCTCAAATGTCAGGAGAAACAGAAAGGTCGAGCTAATGATAACAAGCTTGAAAAAATTTTCAAGTGATAAATAATGCAAATGGATATTTGGCTTCCAGAATAAATTAGGCACCTTTACCTCCAAAAAAAGGATTTTTACATAGAATGCATAAACTAACACCAGAAGTCATGTATTTCTTATTAGGTTTATTGAAGTGAAATTCATAGAATCGTAGAATGGTTTGGGTTGGAAGGGACCTTAAAGATCTTCTAGTTCCAACCCTCCTGCCATGGGCAGGGACACCTTCCACTAGATCACTTTGCTCAATGTCCCATCCAGCCTGGTCTTGAACACCTCCAGGTATGGAGCATCCACGGCTTCTCTGGTCAACTTGAACCAGTGCCTCAACAGCCCCTGAGTAAAGAATTTCTTTCTAACATCTAATTTAAATCTCTCCTTTTTTAGTTTAAAACCATTCCCCCTCGTCCTGTCACTACCCACCCATGTAAAAAAGTCACTCTCCCTCATATATAATTTAAAAAGCATTAGATTAGTTAACTGACTCAGAATGACTTAAACAGTATGGATCAGGAACAGACAAACTCTAACACAGTCATCATTTGCCAAGTTATGAAAACTGATTAACCAGAAGAAGAGCATTTCTTAATCTTCTCAGTCTAAAATTATTTAATAACTATCACTGGAGAAAATTAAGTAACTATAGTTTCTTGGACATTTTCTGAAGAATGAGAATGAAAACTTTATGTGAATAGACAGCACAAGACTAAAAGCCTTGTCAAACAAAAGATATATCAAGTGGATAGTTTTATACCATGTTTAACTGAAAATTTACTACAAGAAATGTGGAAAAACTGGTAGCAGAAGAATAAAGTAGTAAAAGAATAAACACTATTTAAAAAAATAAAACATACTGGCTGTATGTTTTTTAGGTCTTAAGACAGCACATAATTTTAAGAATGAATCAGAATATCACCTTTCCTAACTCTATGGTGTAACTTCTGCTATAACTAAAGCAGTTGTCCAGTATACAAACCAGTATTACATGGTAATTTACATCAATCACTAGCAATTTGCATATTTTATTAAATATAAGTCTGTAAGTATATCTGTAAGATGTGTTTTATATACAGGTTAAGCATACATGCTCTATAAAGTCAGATATATGATATTACAGTATGTATTTTATATTATACATATTATATTATAATAACACAGCTTTTTGTAGCTATTAATATAGACCTGAATTTCCAAAAATTAAGAACACAATAATAAAGAAAGTTTCTGTATTTCATTGTTTTCGATTTATTATTATTATTATTATTATTATTATTATTATTATTATTATTATTATTATTGAGGTTTTTTAATGCTTTTTGCACAGAGTACATCTTAAAGCCAGGCTTTTAAAGCAAGGATAATGGCAGCTTCACTAGGATGAGATTTATCAGCTGACAAAGCCATCAAGGCAGCATGCTGCTGGCTGCAGTCCAATTCCCCCACATACATATCACCGTCTGGTGTGTAAGTTAATAGCAGTCTGGACTCGCATCCTGCCCACTTCTCAGCCAGCTCCCCTCTTCCCCTGCAGCCACATCTTTAACAAGGAACTGTAATGAGATCTGGCCACCTGATACAGTAAGCCTCCTGTAACACAGCTTTGTTTTAAAACTTTCATGTCTACTACATTGCAGGTGTCAGGGATGAAACTTAATATACAATCAATGAAGTTACTAAGCCAAAATATGCTGAGGTATCTATCTACCTGATGGAATGCGTGATTGTATTTACTTTTGAGAATGGATACCTCAAAACCAGATGCCTGCACATTGCAAGTGTATTTCCTCTCTAGCAATCATGAACTCTCAAGCAATTAAAAATCAGTATTTAGCATATTCGTTACAATAATTGCTACAGAATTAGGCTTTCAAATATCCCTTCTTTGGTACCAAGAGTGATACTGTATAATGCATTGGTTTGATGTACAACATCAAATGCCATACTTAGCAATTACCAGCACGTCATGCCTATTAATTACCCAGTCAGAGCCAGGATGGGTTACTGACACTCTCAAGCTGCTTTGGAACAGCTACTTAGTTATCTTTGTGAACATGTGGGTCAAGTCAGAAAACAAATGCCACAACCAGAAACAAGCTGTGATTCTTAATATATTTCAAGTTTCTGGAAAGAGGTGGTAATTGTTTCACTACAGAGCTGAACACTAACAAAGAAAGTCAGCAAAGTTCTAATGAATGTACAGCCTTGGAGATAGAACACTGGGCTGTGAAAAAGAAAAAAACAATTCATTATTGGCAGATCATTCTGTGAAGACTATTTAATATCTTAAAAATGTTTTCCTTATGCATTTTGAAAACACTACTTGACAAACTATTTTGTGTAAAAACACCAGAAATGATACTAAAATGTAACAATTCTAGTAATTTTTGAAGTGGTAGTTCTAGTTCATTAGTATGAAATGCTTTTATGTAGTACTTATTTCTGTACTATTGTGAATGTATTTATTTAATTGTTCAAAATGCATTAACGTTTAGGAAAAAACCTCTTTTGGTAGAAAGTGTTCTAGAAGCATATTGCACAATTTTCATTGTAATACATACACACAAATATCACACTCACATATACAAACTAAATTGAGTAAAGTACCATCTGTGGGATTACCAAGGTTTTACTACAAAAATCTTGATGAGGCTCTTTAATTTATGTAATAACTGAGAGAAGTTATTTCTTTATGTTGAATTTTTGGTAGGAGATTTTATCAGTGCAATTTTTCATATTGCTGTGCCTTTAAAGTTCATTCAAGCAGTTATTTGGGTCTTCATATAGGAAAAATTCCTATAAAACCCTATGACAGTTGAGAAATCATCTAGAATACGCTGTCATAACACCAAGTAAATATTTTGAAGGTTTAACCTAAGAATCAGTCAGAACTAGAGGGCATATTGGAAAATCATCCCATTATGTCAACAGCACAGTATCCTATTAAAAGATATAATACAATTTCAGACATTGATTTGGAGAAGATTCCAAACCCTAATCAACTTTGAAAGCTTTAAAACAACTTTCTAGCACTGGCAGGTACATTTCAGAAGTGGAAACGTGAAGTTTCCACAATTTAACCTCCTGTAAACTCTTATCTTCATAAAAGAGTATATTCTTGGTTTACATATTTGTGGCAGCCATCCAAAAAAGGCGAAGTATACCATTAAAAATGTCTCTTCTATTTTTACTAAGCTCCTACTGGCCTCCAGAAATATTACTGGTTTTCTTAACTGTTTCCTTACTTAGCATATGCCGGAGCAACCCAGTATGGATTCTCCTCCGCTTCCTTTGCGTGACGTAAAATGGCCTCTCGAGGGTTGCTGTCGTCTGTCTTATCCAGGGCAATGTTCTTGACTATGTATGATGACAGGGTAACCCCGTGAGTTCCAACACGCCCACCGCGACCTGTAGCAAGAAGAGAAAAATATTTAAGAAATATGGAAAGCCTGTAACAGTGATCTGATACAAAGATGTTATTTAGTACAATAGGAAGGGCCTAATTTAGGGCTGCATTCAGGTAGGTGTTTTACTGATTATGTAACTCAAAGTAAGTCACTGTGATTATTAAGTTTTTGCAGGCAAGCACTCCAATCAGACGTCAATGTCTTACAGTGCTGGACACTGCCCATACATCTATGGAGTAGAGTCACCACCCAAAAAATGCAAATCCAAATGAGTGTAGAACCAAGGCATGATGGTCTCTCTGGCACACAACAGTCTGAAATGATTATCCCTAGATTACCTGCTCCTGCTACTGGAGGTTCAGGTTTGTGAGACTTCATGGGGTCCAACCTATCCTTCTCCAGCTGTTTCCTGGTGCTGCGTTGTCGTGGTTCACGGAACATTGGAAGCGCATGGGCTGAAGGGTCACAGTTTGGAGAAAATTAAATGTTAGAAATTCCATTTTCCTTTTAACATTTTAAATACAAACAGTTGGAATCCTTCTTTCAGCGGAAAAGGGGCAGAAGCAGCCTACTAGTTCTTCCATATCCAAACAGTGGTTTACTGAGTTGTACTTTAGAGGGTTTCTTAGGCTGAATTTTTCAAAGATGAAAACAGTCACACATCAGGGTTCCTTCAGGCAGGAGCCTCTCACCTGCAATTCTGTTCGCACAGCTTAAGTATATTTCACTTATTCCTCTGTAATTTAGTTCTCAACACTAGCATTGTGACCAACCAGTAGCTCTTTTCTGAACTTCCCATATTTCTACAGCTTTCTCATATTCTAAAAACATGACAAGGCCCTTGATACATTCTTGGATCTCACACAGAGTGGAGCGGAAACCCCTCAATGATTCCAAATGTAATTTTATGCTTATGAAGTCACAATCATGTTCATTCTTAAATTATAAGATTAATCACCATTTGGAAAATACTAATAACTGAGACAATCTGGCTAAATTGTCAGGATTTAAAACTTTTCTTTCCTCATAAACAGGTTACAGTATCTTCAATCACAGTAATGGTTTTGCTCCTCTCAGGTAAGAGACTCATTTGTCAGTAACAGAGAAACACCATGTTAAGGGACACGGTTTTCTTGCACAGGTTTAGATCTCACATTTGTTGCTGCTGTTTCCCAAAATGTGGGAAACTGCATAGGGGTCGAATGACCCAATAAAGACAAAAAATAACCAAACAAATCTCACATTTAGGAACATAATCTCTCTATTGAATAAAAAACCAGCAGACAGCATTCAGGGACCTATCAGCTTGCGTTTTCAGCTTATTTCTGTAAATCTGTTCAATTTGTTAGACTGAGTCAAGTCACAGCCAGGTGACATGCAGTAGATCTTTGGAATTAAATGTTTAGGGTTTGTTTTTGAAAATTTCATGAAGTATGAAATGGCAGGGACAATTTTCTGGCAAGCACTACGCTTGATCAGTTTCCACAGAGCAGCTGAGGTGACTAATGCACAGATCCAAGCTTTTGCCCCTTTGAAGTCAAGGTTGTCTCAGAGAAACCCAGGCTGTGTATTCCAAAGTGACACTTAATCCCTTAAAACAACATTTCTGCATTTTAAGTAGCCATGACAGGCAATTCTGATATTAAAGAGGAACTAGAAGTCTGAAGGAAAAAAAAAACCACAAAAAGAAAAAAGAGGAAAAAAAAAAGAAAAAGGAAAAGGGGATCCGTTCGCTTTGCAAAAGCACTTTGGAGATTTTCAGTTATTCCCAGCTCTACCTGTAAACTTAAAAGACAGATATCTAACCTCTGGAAAGCTTCCAAGATATGCAACAAACTTAAAAACTTGGTAAGCAAATCTTTACAACATTTTTCTGCACTGCTTTATATGAAAGTATCCTTATTTAGTTTCAAAATGATGTGGAAGAAACAGTTAATCAGTTAGAATTCAGTGATAAAATCCCCAAAATTTGCGTAACTTGGACCTATATCTTTCAATGATGTTTATAAATGCCACTGAACACCGGATCCAGTTCCACTGGATTTTAAGCACAACTTTCTTTAAAAAATTACGGAAGTTCTTTAGAGTATAAACACTAATGGTAGTGTACATACAGCATTATACTCATGGATGTTGTAAGGACGGATTAAGAGCACCCAACGAAGATACCCCTGATCTTTGGCAAGTGCTGCTTAACTTTACCCCAAAAACTGGAGCTGGACATCTGCAGCAGTAAGGTAGGTTGGAGACAGCTGTGGCTGGAAAGTGCTCAAGATGGGAACCCAGAACCAAACTGTCTTGATATGGGGTCTAGTTACCAAGACTGCCTAAACTTTCTCATTCTAAATGTTCTTTTTGATTATTATGCTGCCAAACAACTTGTTTGTTCTACAGAAATGGTTCTAGTATGTGTAAGACCAAGACTACTAGAAATCAGAGTTGAACACCCTGGAACTGGAAGAGAATGAAGAGAAGCAAGACAGCACAACTGTGTGACTGTTCTCACTTTACATGGGGCAATACTACATAGGACAGTGCTAATGGGGAGGGCTAAGATCTCTCAGTCAATACCCTCATCCCACTGTAAAATTCGTCACTGGGAAAAGGCAGATCATTAAATGTTTTATAGTAACAATGATAACTATTTCTTATGTGTCAGTGAGTCTTAGTATGAACATAAAGTCTCAACCCTGAGGCTAGGCATAGTTAAGTTATTAAAAACCCTATATAACTTGGGGTATTTGTCCAAGACCTAACTCTCATCTCTGATTTTGTCACTGGTACTGCAAAGTGGCAAAACTCTTCCTAAAACCCATCTACACTCCACAATTTAGTTACGCAAAACTGAAGATTTACAAAAGCTCCGAAATTTTGGAGGCTTTCAGGTGCACCACAATCAAGAAACCAACCACTATGAACAACTTTACAGAGCATACAGAATATACATACCTTTCCGGTTGTGCAACGCTACAAAAAATTTGTATGAAGCACCAATATCTCATAGCAATGATCAATGCTTAATGAAAGACTGCAACTTTTTAGAGGGGAAAAGATAAAGCTAAATGACCTGCAAATAATTTCAAACCTAAGGAATAACTAAGGATGCTGCTATTAAAATATGTTTTAATTTCTTACGTGTTATAATGTAATCCTGTGTAAGAGTCTCTGCTTGTCTCTCTTTTCGTTTTGTTTTGACCACGCATAATTTTGCTCCCCTAGGAGGAAACAGAGCAGTTCAGTTGATCTGTTTATATCAAACTGAAACCAGTTTTTATTCAAGACAGTCTCAACAAAATTATACAGCACTCTAAATATTCATGAATGTGTGTATCTTTGCCTGTTCATGCTCACGTGAAAGCGCGCAGAGAGATTATAGTGTTTCTGTTATAGAGCAGTTTATATGACATGCAGAAATAAGGGTGGAAGATTCATTTCACACTTCATTTGTCCACAGTACTTGTAGTATGCACATTGAAAGTGCTGCTCTCCAAACATGGGCATTCATTTGCTCCTAATAATATCCTTCCTAAGTAGCAGACGTGGCACTTATCTAACCAGAGGTGTCTGCAAAACCAAGGCAGGAAAGACTGTATAAGCCTGGCTGTAGCAACACTGATTTAAAACAGTGGTATTTTCCTCCTCATGGTAAATACCAGGAAACAAACTGGGCACAAAACTGCGCTAGGGCTCTGTGGTCCAAACAGTGACGACCAAGTCTCTTGTTCTCTAAATTGACAAAACCAGAAAAATAAAACTTATTTCTGATAATCTTGTAAACCAGAGTTTATCTTCATATTCAGGTGTCTACATCACAGAAAGTATCCAGAAACCATGAACTGTAACACAATCTGGTTTTGCATGCCAGCAAAACAAAGATGGGGCCATATAAGGGTAGAACACCTTATTTATACCGCTCAGTATCAATGAAGTACATTTCTTCCCAGCTGACAGGAAGGAAGCACACTCCAGTTCTCCAGCCAATCCAGATGGTAAAAGCAAATTAATAGCAAACCAAGTATTTATAGGCTACTTAGGCCCTCTTCATTTTAGGCTGACAAGTCCTCTTATGATAAATCAGTACCACCTTTCCCTTTGATCTACAGGCAAAATCCACATGTGATAAATGAGGGTGGCAGAAGAGACTAAAAGAAAGATGGGAATGTGCTTCCTTGCTTTGCACCTCGTCAAATTGGGTCTTCCAGCATTACTTCGCCAACACTGAAGTTTGATGCTGCTAAACAAGATTTTTACTTCAGTACGAAAATATGCACAAGAAAGTATGACTAAATACAATAAATATCCATTCAGTAACACTTCACGGGCAACCTCCAAGAGATAGGACGAAAGGGTAGTTATTCCTGCTGCAGATTTCATGCAAGTAAAAAATGAAAGCATTTGTAAATTCAGGTTGAACAGCCAGCATACTGCAACAGGAAAAGCCCAGACGAAAACGCACCACTTTCCAGAAGCAAACATTTTGGGATTTTTTTTCTCTTTCTACTGTTGCTAAATAAGTAAAACTCTGCAAAACAAATGTTATTTAACCAGTTTTTCTCATTTCTTAGTATAATCATTGAATCACAGAATCAGGCTAAATTTGAGAAAAGAACATAATAAAACACGATTACATACCTCTGGCTTTTGACAGGATCATAGTAGACTTTGGCTAAACCATTTCCAGTACCAACCATGATCTGGTTCAGCTTGGGATGCCAAAGGCAACGTACAACACTCTGAAACAAAGTGAAATATTGACAGTTGGTCACTCACCTAGATCTCAGAACTAACATTCACATTGTCAAAGGCCAGATCACACTGTATGAGGAACAAGCTTAAGCGCGTGAATGAGTATGAATATGTGAATGAAGAAAACTTCCTCTTCAGAGCTGAATACAATGTAAAAGGAGTGACAAGACAAGGATGTAGGCAGGGAAGGAAGTAAAAATTGGTGACAATGGGATAATCAGTGGTTTCCGCAGACTAACTGCTTCAGGATTTTCAGGAGCATAATGGAAACGGAAAGTCAAAAAGGGATTTGAAGGAAAACAATTAAGTGCTCCACATATGATATTGGGATCCAAGCCTTCATGACTTCTGCATTCTTATTTTTAATTCTTATTTCTCCCACTTCGTTCATCACTCTGTTTTTCCCCTTCTTGTCATACACTGCTGACCTTTCACTTGCTGACTGCAGAAACAGAAGACGCTGATTTTCACTCTTGCTTCTTTCTTCCCCACAACACTAAGAACTTGGTATTTGAAGCCAGTGTCTCACAGTACTGTCACCCTTCTGGTCAGCAGTGAAACTCATTTTCAGACATTAAGAGTATTGTTCTACATGTGACTTTGAATCTCCATGTGATTACTGTTTTCAGTCTGATTCAGCAGGCCAGCACAGAAATTCTAAGACTCAAACTTCTGACTTGAGAGAGGCAAAGTGGGCACAATCTGCCACAAAGGACAACTCATATAATCAAAACCACAAAATAAAGTATCTATTTTTGACAGACAGTAATGCCTTAAAGGGATATTGTTCAAGGCTGAAGTTGGTTTGTGCCACTTAAGTAATAAATGAATCCAGAGCTAGCAAGATGCCTTATCCTGTTAGTACTTCATGGAACGATGCTCCCTTTTCTACCCTTCCCTTTCTTCTCCCTCCACTTTCCATTTCATGTTCCATACTATTTCTGGTTTGGTCCAGATTCCATTTTTTTGAAAGCTATGAGGCACACAACATTAAAAATACTGAAAAAAAATCTGAAGCCCATTCAGTCGTCATGAATCAGAACTTCATTTTACCACAAGATGATGCATGACACTCTTCCGAGCTGTTTTTTCTGCTTTATGTTCTTGTTTAAGAAGAAATACCAAGTGAGATGAAGTTTCATTAATCAAATAGCCATTCTTTACAAGGTTCCTCAGCAAAACATCCTCCTTCTACATACACACACATACAACATTACATCTTCCCGTTTACTTACAGGTACAAATAAACTTGGCTTGCTTATTACAAGACAACTACAGAACAACATTTTTAGAGGTAAATCTGAAGTACACAATACAGAGTTACTAATAAGTTGTTTGATTTAAGGAGTCTTACATACTATTATGTAACGCTCAAAACGTGAAAGTAACTCTAAAACACCAAAGCTAGTAACAAGTATTGAAGGTCAAAGGTGGGTGGCCTTTTCTTTTATTAATATTTATTGCATGTGGTTAGCCAGCCTTTTTAAACTCTGTAGTTAATGTGGTTCTCCACTTTCTACTGTCAAGTAAATGTATTTTATAGCATGGTAGTGGATACCAGCCAACAAAAACAAGCCTGAGACAGTGTGGCTCAGCGCTGATGGGGTTTGCTGAGTTTCTAACTTGTCAAACATGCACAGCACACTTAAAACCACCATGGCACGTGCTACAGAGCAGGCAAAAGAAAATGCCATTAAATGTAGCCCTATAAATCTTCTGAAACCATAAAACTTTCCCAGAATATAATTTGTTAAAAACTAAACAAACTCAAGCTCTGAACATGCAAGTAATTTTATTAATCCACTGGCATATAAACCTACTTTATAAAAAATAATAAAACCTACTTATGTGGTTTTCAGATTATTTTAGAAATTCACAATACTTCAAAAATACCAAAATACTGAATCCCTGAACCATATCCTACTAAATTTTCCCAATCATTCAATCCTACAGAAGCAAAAATTCTAATCAAATATACAACGAAGGGATCATTGTAGGCTAGGTCCTAATATTGGGAGGAAAGGCTAAGGAGAATCTTTATCATACAAAAATAATTAACACTGAAAGAGCATTTATCCTCCGATGCCACTAAGTTTCCTACTGCTTCCACTCAGAATAACTCAAGTAGACATCTTTATCACCAGAAATACTAAACAAACTCCATCTCAAAGAAGGTCCTACCTCCCAGCTCTCCAGGCAAGTATGTTAATCACAGAAAAAGAAGTGTTTTCCTGCCTTGGCCTACCCGTGAATGTAGGTAGATACCCACCTACCGATACCGAATTTTACACAACTATAGAATGGTTGGGGTTGGAAGAGAGCTCTGGAGATGACTAATTCAACCATCCTGCTCCAAGCATGGTCAAATACTAGAGACAGCTCAGGATATCGCCCAGTTTGGTTTTTAGTATTTCCAAGTATGGAGACTGTACAGCCTCTCTCAACAACCTTTTTCAACGCACAACCAGCCATAAAAAAACCCAAAACTGCAACCACAAACTCCAAATCATCTTCTTTTGTTTAAGACAAAAAAAACCTACGTACATTCTGAAAAAGAAATAATTCCAAGTCATAGCTTAGCAAATGGAAAATAAAGTCTTGTAACAAATAACAATGATAAAATGCAAAATGCATCATCACACAAACATCTTCAACATTTGAAAAAAGGATTTCTGTAATGGCTGGATGTTTTGGACACTATACTTTTGGAATATGAAGTCCTGGAAGCCTGTCACAAAAATCCTGAAAATAATTTTTCCATAGAACTGATGTGGACAGCTTTGTGACTATAAGAAAACTACAAAAGATAATTACTTGTAATGATTTAAAAACTCTCTAGTACTTTTGCTGTGGCAAAAGCATTAAGTTCTTCAAATAAAATCAATCTGCAATGTCTTTGGCAATGTCTATTGCATAGACAAACACAGTAGCTTGCATTGGGAAATACTGGGAAAAGATTGTGAAAATATTTTTGTGAAGCCAGGCAGGGAAAATATTAAAAATATTAACTGAAAGAGAAACACTCCAAATTTACCTTCTTCATTCTCACTGTGAAAGAGGTTAGAGTAGATTCAGTGGTTGTTACTGATAAGACGCCTTTGTAATTATTTTCAAGTGAACTTGACTGTTTTGTAATACTGACTTAAATTGAAAGCCAATTAAAAAATTATCTATACAATTTTAAAGATATCTTTTTTTTGCAATCTGGATGAAAATGTTTATCTTCTTAAACAATTGCCTAGTGATATAAGAAGATATTACTGATTATTCTTGAAACTAATCTTACCTTTTTCTAAAGTTGCTATACTACTGGTTTAAATTTAAAAAATGTACTACTGAAACAATACATAATTTTTAAACTAAGTACTATACTCTCTTCAGACCCACAAATCTTTTTTTTAAAAAAAAATACAGTTTTAGAAAATTTTACTTATATGCCACCTGCATTTCTTCTGAGATGTGCAGTCCTGGATCATGTGCAGCTCTGGGGGTTCTCAAATAAGTCTCACCGCTATCAGTCTTTTCTCACCTGTGTGTTTCCCTTTTTATCATATAAGCAGAGCTGTTGCTGCAGGTAAACAGTAAACACCACCAAATAATTTTTTGGTCAGGTTATTCTCTATCTAGCTGAGCTCACCAGGCCACTACACACATGGCTTTCCTGGTACTATGAAAGTAACAGTGCTTTGACATGAGTTAACAGCAGTGTCTCTGAATGAGAAACTGAAGCCTGAAACACGATTTTCTGTAACACAGAATGGAACATTTATTCTGGCCTAGAAATACATCCCTGTGTTCAACAGGAAAAGTGAAGAATAACCGAAGCAGATTTGTCACTAAGCAAGAGTTAATTACCTCAACTTAAACTGTCCAGAGCACTTGGGCAACACCCCGACAGGAGTAAACAATGCAGAGAGGGCATTTTACAAGGTCAGCAAGAAAAGATTAAAATGATTTGTGGCATAGGAATGGAAAATTTACCCCCTAAGATGAAACCACGAAGCTGGTAAGGTCATAAAACTACAGACTGATGTCAAGGACTGAAAGAATTTTCCTGGATCTTTGCTTATAAAGATGGCTCGAGACTGCAGCAGTGAAAGCAAAATTCAGTTCCCTGGGCCACACTACAGGTAAAACCATTCAGCTTTAGAGTATGGATAGAGCTGACATAGGGAAGAGCAGTCTCAAAGAGGTCAGAACAGATTGGAGGCAGAAAACAAAGGTTAATAATTTCTAGTAAGAGGGACTATGAATGGTTAGAAATCACGTATCAGCAGTGATTACGTGGATGGTAAGAAACTTCAGAGAGGATGCTCTATGATAAAACATATAAAGAAAAAATCATTAATGAGCTAATGCAGCAAGTATTCCTAGTTCCTACAAATTACAGTGAACATATAATCTTCACATACATGTAACTTCTTAGACCTAAAATATTTTTCTGCAGCATTCCAGAGCCTGAGCAGCCATTTAATCTCACTAGTGTCTTTTGAATCCACCAAAATGTGACGCTGCACACTATGTAACAAAATAAGAAGAACATACACAAAGAATGTCTCTTGAAGGCATTATTCACCTCTATCCTCTTTCACTCTGCTGCAAAAGATTAAGGGAAGATTCTGGTTTCTGTCCATCACTGCCTTCTGATATTCCTATACTAACATTTTGCATGTCTGTGAGCTTATATTACACAAAAGTATTGATTTATTTTTCTTTATTTGGTGCATTTCAGATGATATCTAACAAAATCTAACTACCTTTTTATGTAAACAAGCACTAAAATAACAGCTAATCTTTTTTTGTTACCAAAATTTTATTAAACAGACATGTATGTGTGTAAGCACATGGAGATTGTAATTTGCCAAAAGACTGACATGATAATGGTTTCACTATTTTCAAAAAAATTCCAAGAACTTTTATATTTTTGACATAAATAGGACTATCACCATACACTTCTAGAGCACTTAGGTCAATAGGACTATATTCTTTCCTTGCTACTGCAAAATGAAGAGTAAATTAGAGGGGCCATATTTTACAGTGATATTTTAATTTCTCTTCCCTCGTTCAGGAGGTCTTAGTGCTTCTCAGTCAGGCATTGTTTTCTTTGGAAACCATCCTTTCTCCCTAAAGACAGTTAAGTTTTAAGGTTAAGCACCATGTAATTGTCTTTGAAAACGAACATTTCATGTAAAGTGTATTTTCAGATAATGCATGATAATGTATCAGCTATTGCAAGTTCATTAGTAAAGGTCCTCCTGCCATGCAGGGAAGAGGAAAGAAAAACATGTTTCCATATCAGTTATGCACTGTTGGAATAAACATTTCTCTTTTTTTTTTCTTTTCACTTCAGGTACACACTTTCACTCTTCTATAATTGTTCTTGACTCTCAACTTTTTTTATACATTTGCTCCACAATGCCAGGTAAGACTAATCACCAGCTATCAGACTTTTAGGCTAAGGTCACTAAATTAATGTCTCCTTCCATGTCTATTAGGGCAAACTATTTAAATGAAAGCACCAACCACAAACCTGCTTTGCAGACTCCCTCTATCTACTTCCATCCCTACACAGAACTACCCCAAGAGGGTGGAAATCTCTATTGAATGATGTTGACATACAGCTAATATTCATACTTTCCCTGTGTTAAATGTGCAGACAACATTCCATTCGTAACCTGGAAAAATCAAAAGTGATCTTCCAAATAGCCACTAGCAAAAATTACTGCTAATTCCAGATAAATACTAAAAATGGAAAGGAAACATGCTAATCCTAGGTTTTCATACATCTCTAACCTGTGAAGCAAGAATTCACAGGCTTTTGATGCTTCCTTCACACGATGCTTCCTTAGAAGTGTTACAATTTAGTAATTTAAAGTTCAGTAATTCCATGGTGAAGCTGCTGATGTTTTGACAGTTGTTTGAAAATCAAGTGCAAGTAAGAGGGCGTAGGCTTCACTCTCAGCTAGCACAAGCCTTTCATAGGGTAGCAGGCTTTTCTGAAAAAAGCCTACGGTCACAAATCCTTAAATAAATAGAAATGAATGCAAAAGTAACCCATTATCTCCTACTTTGCTACTGGCAAGGTCAGAAACAAGAGATGAAATGTTCTAGCACTTCAGTAGCAGACAATAAACACCAATGAAGGGAAGTGAACATCTTAGGTGCGGCTTGTTTCATCAAACTTAAGATGTCTATACCTCTAATCTTTAGAGGTCTACTCTTTCAATGTCTACAATGTCTTTCACCTCCCTTTACAGTTTGAACAGAGAGAAATAAGCATTTTACAGTGGCCTTCATCTAAGCTATTTTAGACATCTATTTTAGGATGAGATAAAATCAAAGTCTGAACATGTTTATTTTTCTCTGTTGATTAGAAAAGGAGCCTAGGGTGACTGGATCAGCTGTAGACATCTATATTTGGTCAGGTGAATCCCTACTGCCTACAGTGGCCAAAATAACTATATAAGAAAAACAGAACACTAAGGAGGATCTATATTACAGCATGTTGTGCTACTTAGATAAAACTCCACAGTTCAAGGATAAAGAATCCTGGTACCCATATTGAATACTCCTAGTGCAGAAAGAATACAGCAGATATAAAACTGTCCAACAAATCTTGAAAACCTTAGCTTCAAAGACCAGGTCTAGCTCTGGAGATACTTAAAAACTGCATAGGGATAAAACAGAAAAAACTCCTATGTTTGCACTTTTTGCTTACCCCTTTCTCAACCCACAATCTAATAAATAATTCCTTAGAATCTGTCCTGAAGCTATACAATAAAAAAGTGAAAGCAAGAGCTGCTGCTCTAAGAAAATATTTTTGGTTAGGAAAAGAAAAACTTAAACAAACCTTCTCTCTTTCCTACATGCAAGCTTTGCTTCAGTGGCTATGACGGTATGTGATGGGCTCTGTTTGAACAGCGCTGCTTGGATTTGCTGCACTTGGCTGTCCAGGCAGTCAGATAAGTGACATGTCAGCAGGGAAGATAGCAAACATGTAAAATGACATTCTGACCGTGGTCGTGGATTCTGTAAGGGCAGGTGACCCCAGCAGTGGTTAATTGGGTCTTTTCTGACTGAACTGAGTATTTATCTTAACTGTAATCATTACAAATTCCAGTCTTTCTGAAAAAAATCTTTGCCCGTCAAAATCACTGCCAGTATGCGTGCATCTAGTTTATTTAGCACATCTATTCTCTCTTTTCTCCTGTAAAACTCCTACATATTTAGTGAAGAACTGCTTGCAGTATCTTTTAAACACATAGTTACCTAAGACTATATATTTGAGAGGGGTAAGCAATTTCAAACTTGTGCTGGGTTGAGGGATCAAATCTCAGTGCACCTTTCAGCTCAATCTTCTATAGTTCTGGAACTTGCACAACATTAAGTCCTTCTGACTTTAGAGGTATGTCTTCCCAGAAGAGAAAGGGAATGTACCAAGTTATTTCAGAAAAAAGACTCCATTTATTTCATAGAGTTTCTATGCCTTTGAATAAAACATGCAGATGTTTAGATGCCAACTACTGAAAACAGCTTCCCACTACCACAAGATCTTCCAACAATTGTTCCCCATCCCTGTTTGGTTACCACCACCTTTGAACAACTTCTGTAATTAGGAAAGATATTAAAGCAAGGTCTTTCAAGGTTTTCCATTTTATAATAAAGGTGTGGAACCATTTAGAAACTTCAGATATTTAGACTGCTGTACAAGGCATACAAATCTAGTCTTTGTACAAATTTTCACGGACATGTTTTATGTGGCTCACAGTTTTCATCGACCAAAAAAACTCTGTCACTTTTTATGAAACACATCTCAGCAAGAATGCATACACTACTCGAGAAAAGAGAGGAAAACGTCACAGAATATACTAAAAATTTCATGCTGAGCTGAAGGACTTGTTCTAACTTATAGGCAGTAGAGTGACTCCTTCCTGTCTCCAAGATTTCAATGCTTTAAAAGGTAACACATCTCTCATGCTCTCATACACTGTGAAGTTCAGATACAGGCACTTAACAGTTTTAAACAAGTGTGTCAACACATTTTTCCCCAAGTTAAAAGGTAATTTCTTTCCAATTCTATGCAACTGAAATTTAAAGGAAAAACTTAAAAAACAAAAAAAATTAGCCCCCGCCCCCCCCACCTTAATATTCTAATCTGGAGATAATGCCAATCTGTACCCGCAGACATACTATCATCTCTACACAATAATCAAAGATCATTGATAATGATGGTTGAAATGCAGAACGGCAAGTAAAATCCACCATCAAAGTTAGCACAGTAAGGAAACGCTTCTATATAGTTAGTTCTTTCCTTCTCCTACCATTGCTTTGATTTCTCTGCAGATGATCTGCATGAAACATCAGCTACATTAATGTCTGCTACCCTCCAAGAGCTACAGAATTTCTGCCTATAGAATCACAGAAAGGCAATGCTGCTCAGAGGCCATATCAATTCCCACTGCACACTCTCTAATCTCTTTTCACTGGTGTCTTAGAGCACAGAGGTGATATAACAGCCATCTACTTGGCTTGCCATGCTACTCTGCCTGGAAAAGGCTGGTCTGCCTCCTGGAAGCACCGGAAGAGAGGAGGGATGGTGGGGGTGGGAATAAAACTGTGTAATTCTGATACAACTGCTGTATTTTTAATGATTAAAAAAAAAACAAACAAACTGATTTAGAAGTATGCCATTTCCAAATGTCCGCCAAGCTGAATAATAAATGCTTCCACCTTATTTCTTCTTTCAAGCAAAAATATGGTTAACACTTACATGTTCATGCTATGCATGCTCTGATTTTAAAAAAGGCTGCTCACATAATAAAAATGTACTAGCATTGCATTTAAAAATCTACTGCAAACCCCAATTGAAAAAATCTTCAGGTTTGAGATTCCCCTGGAACTCTTCCAAGGAAAAGAGCCAACTACAATAAATAAGGTGGGAGGTGAGGGAATATCTACAATGCAATGACCTGCTATCATTAGATTTAAAATACTCATGAGAATACAGTAGTGGAGGAAAAAACACTAATTATTTTCCCTTGTGAAACATGACTTAGAAAATGTGTGGAAACATTCAATAGAAAAGAAACCAGAAGTGGATAAAACTTAAAGTTTTCTACGAAACCAGAAATACCCTAAAAATATTTTTAGAAGCCAATACTTTAGAGACGGATTTCAATATAGAAAATATGGATAACAATGTTGTACCACTTACCTTTCAAGGTATAGCTGTAAAATATATTCTTACAAGTGCACTGAGCCACTGAACAATACTTTCGTCTTCCGATGAATAAAAAAGTAACTCAAGGTGGCAACCTGTTCCCCTTGCAATTGCAATGTAGGGCACTTTTCAAGCACCTGGTCTGTTAAAATTACAGCCACACTTTCATCACCATATATCACAAAACTAAGGCAGACAACCTTCATGTACACCCCCACTCTGTTACAGGGACAAAACCCTCACAGTTTATTACTCTTGCATACCTCAAACCTCTACTGACAGCTCCCCTAAAACAAAGTACATGCTGCTCCAGGATACACAAAGGGAAAAACCACATTGTCCTTACATATATGGAAGCAGAGAATAAAAATTGACAAGTTACCACACTACAAAAGAAAACACATTCCTGTGATTCACTTCTTATACTAGATTTCTTTTTTCCTTTAAGAAACACATAAATTTACTGGGCCTTAAATATTGTATTTACTTCCTTATTGTGGAAAAAATGGATTTTCTTTTTAAATAAAACAAATGGCTTTAAAAAAACCCCAACCAACCAAACACAGAAGTAGCATGATGATCTCTTCCAGAAGTTCAAATAATTTATTTTTCTTAAATTCAAAAGCTTTAAATCTCAGTGAAATGGGCCACAGTGGAAAAGCCCTTTACTATATCACTGCACTTTATAAATGCTAAATGATACTGTTTGAGGTCAAGGAAAGAAATACTGCAATCCTATATCAACTGTGCATAAAGGATGCTGGAAGGTTCATATTCCTTTTTCCTTCTTTCCTTTTCACTCTTTCATCTAAAAAGAAGCTTTATTTATAGCTTGTCTCAGAAGACCTTCCTGAAACATCCCTTACAGGTATTTTCAGAAATATTTAATAATTTAACTTTTGCTTATATTTGAGAAACTAAGAAAATATTGAAGAATCGTCCTAACAGAAATAGGTTTCCCAAAGCAACCTTAAATCTATGTTTTTGGGTTGTTGCTTATCTACAAAAATCTCTTGAGTATTTTAAAAACTTGCACATCTCAGTTTATAATGTACACAAACTCATCATCCTGGCTCATTTTTAAATTAAATTATTACTTAAATTTTCATTAAAAATCAGCAATTTCTGTAACTGTACAACTTTTTTTTTTTTTTGCGCAGTGCCCATTCTTGCTTAGCAGTAACGGGGTGTAGTACTTGTCCTTTCCATATGGGGAAAATGACTACACTGCTGCTGCCAAGATCAATCTTGTCTGTAATAAGGATAACTACTGGGTGATCTGTTGGAACTAGCCAAACGAATGACAGACATGTGAGAGTGATTCAAGTGCCTATCCACAGCTATTTAAGATTAAACTGACATTGGGGGAAATGTTGTGTACCCAATTCTTTTTCCCATACACTAGGGTATTTATAACTGGTTCCCATGAAGGTCTCATTCTTGCATAACCAAACAAAGAATTAGGAATAATTCTTCCCTGACTTTCATCTGGCAATGAAATCTCCCCTCACTTCCAGACTGCAGTTACAGATATCCCAAAGACAAGACTTCATTCCAAAGCAGCTACAGGTCTTCCTGCCTCTCATACTACCTAAGGAAAAGCAAAATGTCCTCTGAGTTTCTGGACATAACCCTGTACCCCCATGTTCTGGCAGTATTATTACCTGACATCTGTTTAAGTCTCCTTGTCAGTGTAAACGCAGTGAAGAAATGTTGTGCATGCAATTATTTCAGATTGAAAGATATTTCAGATGAAATAAGCCTCTAATGCTCAAACCGAAAAAGTTTAATGTAAGTATTTTATTGTGAAAATTTGAGGTGAGAGCAGAAGAACTGCCATTCACAGATAATACTGTCAAGATAGAAGAGAAAGAGACAGAAAAACTATGAAAAAGCCGCACATTCATGACAGGATGTTTTCAAGTTCCATGAAAAAAAGAGAAATTCTGTACAGTTTAGTATACACAGCCATTGTCACAGTACAATGTCCTCATAATTTCCAATTGTACCTATCCACACTGAGCCAGAGTAAGGCTGAGGAACTGCACACAGAGCATCAGCTTCCTTATGAGAGTGGCAGAAGCAGGAGCTCCCACCCTGATGTAACTTTGATCTAATCAGCAGTAAGTAAATGACCCTGCCAGTATCCTGCAGCATGGGGAATTTCTCTCCTTGATAAACTCATAGGAAAAAATCCACTGAGTGCTATTAACTACAAAATTCCTCTGTCTGCATCAAGATATCTCTAAGACACCAATCACTGGGAGGCAGAAAGGATGGTCAAGAGAAGCACCATTTTGTGTTTGTCCTGTTTACACCACCTCCAGCTACTGGCCAGAGACAGAGCCCGTGGTCTCCACGTCTTTTGACATTAGTTTTTCTTTAAAAAGTATTGCTGTTTATCTAAGAAGCTTGAATTCTACAGAAGTCCTAATGCTCACTTCGTGGGATGGCATTCAGGAGGGGATACAACAACATAGTTGTTTAGTCACAGATTGTGGCTGAGAAAAAACTCAAACCACTAATACAAGACAAGGAAAGCAAATTAATATTCTATATCCAGCCACAACAGCAGAAACTAATCAGACTGTTAGTCCATTAGTAAAACCACAAGGTTTCACTCCAGCAGCTCTGAAACAGGAATGGATTTTCCCATGAAAACTTGAAAGAAAAGGTGAAAAAAGGTTTGTGTGGTATGATGGAAAGGAATGCCAGACACAGCTTTGGTCAAACATTCCCATTAAATATTTTCTCATTACCCACCAGGTTCACTCACAGGCCAATTTCACTGGCTATTTACCAAGGAGGTTTAAGATAATGTTTACTGCTCTTTACTGTTTTTCAATTTTCTAGGCTTGCTGGAATTTCCCTTAAAAAATCCTTGTGAAATTAAAAAAGTAACACATGAATAGTTTATACTTTTTCTTCACAGCAGGTTTTCTGCTATTCTGATTATATACACACCACCACTAAACTGATATACAATTGCCCTCAAAGAGTTCTATTATTTTAATTTTATACTTGAAATAATTTACTAAAGATGCCTTTTTTCTTTAGCAATTTGGACTAAATCGAACTGAAATCATTGAAATTATTTCATTAGGAACAAAAGAAGATCAAGCTCTTTGCAGAGAGAGATACTGGTGCATTTGTGTTTTTATTACATATATAGCATAGCGTAACTTCACCTCTGCAACACCTAAAAAAACCAAAATAGATGTATTTCAGCACTAGGTAACATGCCAAATGTATAGAAGTATGACACTTAGTTGCAGAAAACAAACTGAAGTCTTAGATAACATTATGTGTTTATCTTTAATTACACTAATGCTAAATGCTAACTGCACTTTTGAGAGTGTAAGGAAAAAATGGAAACTAGCAAAGTAGCCGACAGAAAGCAAGTAATTACTGCACAGCTGAAAAAAAAGCTTTGATAAACTACACACAAGATATTAATCTACTAGTTTACAGGCCAATGATCTTTCCAACAAACAGCATTTACTGCTTACAAAACATAGAAGTCAGCTTCTTGAAAATCCATTTGCTTTTAGCATGCCTTTATGCGTTTATATTTCATCAAACACAGAAATTCGAGAAGAACAAGCAAGGAACACTAATGAAAAAGCCAAAAGACACAGTAGAAAGACCTTGAAAAAATATACTGCTCTTATTATGTAACACCACTTATACTAACTTCTTTTCACTCAGATTCAGGTTGATATGCTAAACTGTGTTTTCCTTAGATGCACAGAGTTAAAATTGCAAGCTAGACGGACTCATTGTACAGATATTAGTAGTGCTAACTCACTGAAAATTATGTCATAAGATCAGTATTTATGTCTCAATTGGTCACCTATTATTTCCATTATTTTCATTTCCACTCTATGCAAAGCAGAATGATAGTCTTAAATGTTATAACTACAAATGAAGAAAACCAGCAGCACTAAAACTCTATAGACCAAAGTGATTTACTACAGTCTTAAAAAGTACCATATAAATATCAGCACCTATACAAATTTATAGTATAAAATTATGAACCTGCTTAGATTTGTACACATACTTAAATTTTTACTATGTTAGTGGCCCCAGTGAAGTTACTTATTGAGTTTCCTACTGTTGGGTCTCAGTTTCGTGTCTCTTTTGCATTTTGAAGCAAAGAACAGAAATTTAGCTCTCAATTCTGAGAGAAACTGACAGCAAAAGAATCTTTTGTGGACTCCCCTGTAGCACTATCTATCTTAGCAGGTAAACAGAACCTCTATTTCTGAGAATTAGAAGACAAAGGTAAGAAATGAAAATTATATTTCCTTTGAATACAAAAAAAAAGCAGGCTGGTGAGCAGTAATTCTCACTATTTAACATCTTTTGGAGATACAGGATCCACCACTGAGAAGCTCCTCCTGCTTGCAGTCTTTGAGCTCAAGCAAAGTTTCTGCACACTGTTACTGATTTGACCACTACCCAAAGGAGATGCCATCACGACCACCTCCAAACCCTCAGCTCTAAGGAATTCAAATTCATTGTGAATAGAATTATTATTAGAATGAAACTATTTTGTTTGCTGCACCCATGGACAGGAGAGCTCCTACAAAAATTGACCTCTTGCCCTTCATCTTACGTAGCTGTTTTCCTTTTCTCTGTCATGAAGTTTTAGAGGAGATAACGAGGCATTCACGTTTTCTCTCAGGAAAAGAAAATTACACATACTTGTTTATAAAACTTGTATCAGAAAATAAAAAGCCACTAGAAATTCTCATGAGTTGAGGATTGGTATGTTCCATAGGAGAAAAATTAAAAACCCAACATATGCTATATTTGGAGAAATTCTTTAGCACTAAATAAAACTTCCAGTGTCAAGTAAAAACACCCTGTATTTAGATTAAATGTTTAAGATAAAAAGAGGTGGTTTTTCTGCTCTTGAAAAAAACATGTGTTTTCTACTTTGATAAGAATTCTGCATTTTTTATTTGCAAGACTGCTCCCATGGAAATTATAGATATAACAAATCCATCCATAAGCAGATTTTACTCTAGGATGAACTAAAGGAGAAAACGGGATTTGAAAAGCAAAGCAAATACAGATGTAGATTCTCCATAAATGACAGAATCCAGCAGAAGGAGGTTTGGTCTGCTGTGCTAGGAAAGACTGCTGTGCTGCCTTAAAAAAAGTGCAGAAGGAGAAAACAATATCCTGAAATAAAGTGACAAAATTGTTTATCTGACATACTGCAACAACTAAAGGGATATAAGCATACATTGCCATACTTACCAGTGGCAATTCTGTTTAATTTCACCCCTTTCAGTTTGTTATCATCTATAAGCTTACTTGTGTGTATCACAAGAATAAAAGGACCTTTTGAACTATGGTATTGAGCTTTTTCCTTCTGTACAAGGCAATAGGTAGCCAATTCAAGCCATACACAGAACCCTTCTGTATTACAGATCCACAGGTTTAGGTTTTTATATTACTGCTGAGAATAGTGTTCTTGATGGAGAGATTCATAAGGATGCCTTTCTTATGTCCCAAACTGTTGCATGTAGACAAGCTGGAGTCCACTGAAATACATTCTATAGTAAGCACTAATCTCATCTCATGGACAAGCAGGAGTTTTGTCCCAATAAGTCACTTCATCGTGATAACTGGTGAAGTAAACAACAAAAACATCTAAGTATTTTAGGATTTGTGTCTCACTTCACAGATCATAAATCCTTGAGAAATGCAATGGTGTCCTGGAGTGATTTACTATGATAGCCTATTCCATGATCCTCTGCCTATGCCCAAAATGGATCCTCTGCCTTTAAATCCAGAGACCAGAGGAATGTGGAGTCGGGTGCGGAGGTTTCCTGCCTTTGCTGCACAGGTGCTTTGAAGCCTCGCCGCCCAGGCTTCCTGCGGTGCTGTGCAACGCGATTTCTCTGCTTGGCTGACTTGGTTTTTGGCCCAGCAAAAAACTTTTCCTTTCCCTGCCTTGGAGAAACTGGAGTAGCAGTCCTTTGGCTGCCGGGAGCTGAACCGAACAGCTGCTGCTCCAAGAACAGCAGGAGCAGGACCTGGCAAGAAGCAGGGCTGCTCCATTCCAGCCCAAGCCTCAGGGAGCCAAGCCAGGGAAAGAGAGCACACCAAAGGCTCCAGCCCAGCTGCTTCATCTGCCGTGACTGCCGTGGAGAAGAGGTCGACACCACGTAGCCATTGGGTTTTCCCCCGCCACTGCTGGAACTGCCCTGTGAAGTTCTACTCCCCTCGGTGTGAGAGCCGGCACTATCTTGGACCACATGTCAGGAAAGGAGTATTCCTCCAGCACTGGCCCCATTCTCCAGACATTTTTTGGGTCTTTGTTCCCGTGTGTGTGGGGAAGTGGGTTCTGACAGTTTAGTGCTTATTTACCTTTTTTCCCTTGCCTTGTGGGTGGGCATTCTGTTTGTTAATAAACCGGGTTTGTTTTTTTTCACTTTCATCTATTAGTATTCATTCCCTATTGGTGGAAAGGAAATTTTTGGAACCCTTATGGACAGAAGGACTCAGTCCAGAGAGTCCTCTCTTAAATTTGTCTCAAAACGGAGACAAATGGTAACACCAAAGCAGGGAAATCCTACTGCTTAAACACTTTGTCCTAGGATCTTTCAATTTTTTTTAAATTGAAACAAGAATAGCACCTATCCAGGTTACTCTAGCCTTATCATGGAGTAGGAAAATTGCAACAGTGTTAGCAGATAATTACTTGTGAAAAGGGAAAAAAAGGCATATGAATTAGATTTCATTCATATTTTGAATAGATGAAGAAATTAAATACGTACCGCATCTGTAACTTCTATCTCATACAGCTTTTGGAATGTCTCACGATAAAAGAAAAACAGCTTCCCACTGCCACCGCCCTTCTTAACAGAAGTGCCTGTGACAAGTATTTTATCATCTGGGCTGAAACAACAATCTGTCCTGTTGAAGAAAACAAAACATGACACACGGCAGTTAAATAATTAACATACAGCGAACTTATATATAAATTGCACTCCTTAAAAACAGTCTTTTCTATTTGTTAATCCTTTTGAGATAAAACTTGAAAAAAATCTTTTGTTAGCTGTCATCTATTACTATAGTTATCAGTTAGAGTTATCTGTTTCAATTGTTACTACAGCTGTGCACAGGATGTGCAAAACTGCCAGATTCAATAAAAATCCTCCTCCCAATAGAATTCTCCACCACTCCAAAGTCTTGTAAGCTTTTCAACACAAGAAACAAACAAAAAAAATTACTTTCAAATCTGGTTGTTATCATTAAGCAAAAGAATGTACCAGTCATGAAATCTGTTTTTGCTGACAACACATTTTTCAGTGATGCAAGGTGGTGTGTTTATAAATCGGCCAAAAATATTTGTCTGTTTACTTTTCCTCTGTGTTACAAACTGCAGTTAAGATTGAGCTGTCCATGACTTGCCTTTCTAAGATCTTATTTTGAAATTATAAACTGTCCTTAGGGTTCAATTTGACTGTATTACAGCTATAGGAATGCAGGTCATACCAATAAAAATACTGAAAACAATACTTAGCACTATGCAGTAAAATAAAGTCAGTGCTTCTGACACCATAACCTGAATTCATACCATGTACCTTCATGTTATGTCTACTTATTCATTCAGCTCTCTTTTTATTAATCATAGACTAAATAAAATTGAGGTTTACATCTATATCTCATTACACACACGTAAGAGTCTCCTCCTGAAAGGTTGCTAATCTAATTAGACATAAGACACATGAGACTGAAATATCATGAAAATGAGATGAAATTTAAAGCAATGTGAATGCCTAAAATAGCCAAGAACTGTCACTGCACAGTCCTCCCTGTGCAGTCCTTTCTGCACAATTGTAGACCAATTGACAGCCGAGGATAAGAACTCCAGTAGAAACCCTCCCCATTCTGCAAAAATATTGCTGTTTCCACTAGTTGGAATAAATTAAAATACTTACATCGGAAAGAAGCTGGGCAGGCCATCTGCTGAATTAAGAGGCTTTTTAAATTGTCTAATATCCCACACCTTTAAAGTATCATCTCCTATAAAAGAAAAGAGACAAAGGTTAGCAATAAAGAATTTAAGTCAGGAATTTAGGCATGTCAGAAACTTTCATCCTCTAAGTCAGAGAGAAAGAGAACAAAATGATACAGTAGAAGCATCCAAAATGGGAGCGATTGGGTAGCTTTTTGTCATTAAATGACTATGACAGTGCAAGGTTGAGAAGCTCAATCTGCTGCACTCCAGTATATCAGAAACTTCTCCTCAATGGCTCAATTCCACTGTGGTAATCCCTCCTACCAAGAACCACTATCCACAGTGGAATCAGATTCCTCAATCACTAACTTATTGTGTGTTTGTGAGAATTGGTGTTTTGCTGCTAGGAGCAAATTTAACTTTCATGCTGTCAGAAGAAATTATACATGTTGCCATGAATGGTCTAGATCAAAAACTAAGCAAGTTTTATACGTCTAGTTTTTACCTGCCCTGAAAAATCAATCAGGAAGAATGGACAGCACATGAAAGTCTTCTCCCTTCTTTAGCAAGCAAACAGCAACAAACTGCTATGTCAGTATGGAGAAGAAGCCCTGGAATCAGTCAGAAATCCTCAGGGAAGGGGGTGAAGGGAAGCAAGTGAAACAACACTTGCTATAACGAAACCTTTCCACCACACTACCTTTGGCCATAAAAGTCAAAACCAAGGTTACAGCAAGACATTTGTAGCAATTCTCATCTGTGTTTGATAAACATGGTGTGACTGTAGGCCAGTAAAAGTCAGGCTGTTTATCCCTTTTTGAAAAGTTATGACATATTAACAAAGTGAGAACATGGGTAGAAAAGAGATTAGTTTCTCAGAGACATCTACATCTCTGCTGATTGTCCTTCTGGAACACACATTTCCAGCACGAGATGAGCTACAGAATTTGAGCTTTGAAGTACCTCACTTGAGCACCTAGATACCTCCTAGCGCTTGACAGAAGTGCCTCAGCACTTTTAAGGGTGCAAAGGACGTTCAAGCAACAATTCAGTTTAAAAATATCCAGAGATTAACTTTAGACAAAAAGTTACAAAACCTTCCTGACCTAGGAGGAAAAGGAGGCAAGATCTGCTTCCTTCCAAAGCACAAATCTTGCAGGGAAGTGATTTGGTTGTCTGCAAGTATTTTGTGGATTCATAGCCTTTGAGCTCAAGAGCTCAAAGGAGGCCTTGGAAATAAAATGTTTTTAAAAGAAGTAACATGCTGTAACAAAAGAAATCAAGGCCAGCAGTGCCCTTTACAGGGAAAGCAGTAATGTGTGGCCTCGTACATCATGTATGTTTACATTAAAGACTAGGATAACTCCTTACTACAAAATATTTTTAAGAAGTGGACAACTTAAATAAATGATGTCTAGAGCAGAGTATATTTCTGTTCATTGGGAAGCTAAAAAATGACAAGAAAGAAAAATGTTGAGTCCCTGTTTTGGGAATATCTGTTTTTTTATTGTTTCCCAGTAGTCTCCATCCCAAGCAGTTTAAAGCATTTGATCTTGTAAAATGAGCCCTCCCTTTTCCCTCCCACCCCCCCAACATAAAAAACACTTATCGTCAAGATGTTACATCTAAAGCACCAGCACTTTATAAATGTATGCAAAGGACACCACTTGGCCACTTTGCAAATCTCCTAGAGAGGGACAGATCTACGGCTAACAGCCAAGGCTGTTCTGTTCCTAGTGGAATGAGCCTTGACATGATCTTCAAGCTGTAGTCCTGCCAGGTTTTAGCAGAAGAAATGCAGTTAGACATGTAGCTATAGCTCTTCTGCTAGCAAGAAAATTTAATGGGCTGGACAAAAAAATTAGAAGACTCTAGTAAGGCTCAAAGTTGTGGTTGATTTCAAGTCAACATTGTCTTAAACCAGGCAGAAATAGAAAGGGAGAAATGCTAGTAGAATGACTTGTCTAATGCTGCGAAACTCACCATCATTAAGAATTTGTCCAAATTCATTTTTCCTAATTAAAAGTATCAGTGTGCAAACGCAAATTGCTTCCTAAATCTAATTTGCATTTGGAGTTGACATCACTGTCACTAAGATCACAGAATATTAACTTTCCTCAGCACCAAGGATTTTTTCCAGTAGCATCCTTCTATCAATGCTTAAGAGGCTTCTTTACTCGAGCTGTAGCAGTAGTGATCTGTTTTTAATTACTTTATACATGAACAAAAATAGTTATCCTTAAACAAAAACATATAAACAGATGTTGTGCAATTCATTGTGAAGCATTCAAAATAATCTACTCAGATCATTCAGTATTTTTTCATGATGGCACACTTCTCCAAAGCCTGGTAGAATTATTTAAAGCTTTTATAGCATTTCTAGTAGCATTTCAAACTAATTTTTGCCATTTTAGTAAGAAGGATACCAATAACAGGCTCAAGTCTGACACAATCAGGTCAGACACTGTTATGCCAATGGTATTGAGCACTGGATTAAGTCAGGAGATAACAATTACCTCCTAGAAAAACAGTCTTGGGTGAGCCAAGACAGGCATTTTGCAAATATCCTTTAGTCAAAATAAGGCCAATGCACTAATACTACAAAGATTTTATCTGATTCTCTTTTCTCTTTCCTTTTCGTTTGTCTTTTTTTCTTTTTTCCTTTTTGTTTTTTCTTTTCAGACGATACCGACCAGGAAGACAAGCATATGAATGTGAATGGTCCCAAAAGAAGCAAAAGTGCTGCCAGAAATTCCCAAATTCACGAAGTCTACAGTCAGCAACATTCTGTGTAAAAAAAGGGAGCCCTGTGTTGAAAGCAAAGCTCAAGGATAGAAGTCGTTCACAGAGATCACTGAGGAAAGCAAAGGAACATAGGAAATGGGAATTTTAAAAAGTTGCAGTTTAGGAAACACGTAGCATAACAAGGCTTACCAGAGTATGTTTATAAACTTGGAGCCTTTCTGTGAAGGCTTATACTATATATGCGAGGGGCAACTCACAGAGCAAAGCACAGGCTTCTGCATTCTGTACTGGTTCTGCAGGAGGAGCTGCAACAACTACAGAACAACCTTTGGAGGCATCACAGCTTGGGACCAAAGCCAAAGGTCTCCGGGGGGAAGTCACAAATCGAGGAATCTACACCTACACTTAGAACAGTTCTCACCATCGCCTGCATCCATACCAGCCTGATCAAATATTTAAGTACATCATCTTCTCTAAACATATAGAATGAACATATGAACGTATGGAAAGAAGGATACTGGCAGACTTTCTTAAAGCCATTTATGCTCCAGGTGCCATTGGAGTTGACTCCAATATTTGACTATGCCTATTAAGGCTAGTAAATGCATTTTTGGCCTTATTAGAATGAACACCAGTGTTTGGCTCCTGAGAAATATTACTTGACAAAAACCCATTTGATTTCTAGAATGCCAATGTCTGGATTTACTATAAAGAGCAATTTATTATTAATCTGCACAAAACAGAAAGTCACTATACATGCTGCTGCTCCCTGCTAAACAAAGAAAATCTTCCCCAAATACTATCCTTCATGGTTTCAAGCCTGCAGAAATATCACTTTCTTAAGTTTCTGTCAGGTTACTACTTAATACCCAATAAGAATAAGACTGGAAACTTTCATAAGCAGCTCCTTAGGTTTTCATTTTCCCTTGTGCCTGCAGCTGAGCCATGCCTCATCTTCTCATATCCAACACAGAATCTACATCAGATGCAGGAAAGTCCACCAGGCTTTCAATGAAAGTTCCCATGCCCCAAACAACTATCCTTTCTTTGATCCTCAGCACTTGGCAGGTGTGTTAATCTATGAATGCTGGATCCACATCTGCTTTTGTTGGTACAGATCCAAAGCAATACTTATATTAAAGCACTAACCAAACAAGTCAAAATAAGGTATGAATCCTCCTTATTCTCTAGCATAGTGCACACAGAGCTTTTTTTTCTTTTAATACACTAGACAAAGGTAGCACTTTTATCCACACTGAGTGGCCAAATTTCTGTGCAGTCTTACATTCTGCAAACAATCAATCAACATTTTATAGAGCTTAGAGCACAGCAGGGTAGATAAAACCTAAGTAAATGAAAGTCTGTTTAACACGACATAAAAACTGGAGACAGATGAGGAAGAGCAGGCAACCAAAAGTGCCATATTCAATAAAAATAAGAAAAGGTCTTTTATGTGATCTACATTCATAAACGTGAAACAGAAGAGAATTTACATAAATGGAGGTTTCAAGACAGCACTAGTGAATACTCCTCGATAAGTATTAACCTTGTTTGCTGTTATATTCAAAAGCACATTGAGGTTTATCCTGAAATCTCCTGAAGTATGTCTGTGTGAATTTTTTGAGGCAATGTCACCAGCAGACAGATGCAGCGTTTTCTCAGCACAGAACAGAAAGACACACAGTTCACATATTTTCCAAGGTTCACACATAATAAGAGTCTGGTTCAGTAAGAACGAGAAAGCTTGAGAGCTTTTACCTCACCACTTACAATACATTCCTGATGATGGGTTTAGTGGCAGCAGAACTCAGGATCCAGGACCCTGAATAGCAATTATGAAACAACCCAAGGTGCCATTAGTGTTCATAAGCCTAGTGCCTTAGAGAACAAGGCTACCACATCCTTACTCTGAAAGATGTGTTCTGGGAAACATAATGTTTGGAATCTTTGAAATGTGGCAAGACATACAAAGAATTAGTGAGGCGGCACCCAATAACAGTTGCATTTCACTGCAACAATGTGCATGGTGAGACACTATACCCCAATCAGGGACAGGGGCACAGGGAGGGCACAAAGCAAATGGAAGCTACTTGGCTAGGAAGCACATCCACTGCTTCAGAGTTTTTTCATCTATGAATACCTCTATTCTGGTATTTTGTGCATGTAATCTCATTCTGTCTACGTACCAAACTGACCAGATGTCCTAAATATATGTTAGGCACAGTGTTAGCTGACATTAACGTACACTGCCTCTCCCTAGGCCTGTTTATTTGGCCTTGGGGCAATGCTAATGCACACACAGAGCTTCTGGTTACAGCTGTTTTCCATCCAGACAGCTTGAACTGTATGCTTGCACCTGCCTGCAAAACACTGGGTAGACAAATCTCCGCATGAAAAGTTGTCTTCAACAGATACTATCCTCTCCCAATTATGAAGTGAATGAGTCCTCAAAAACATCTTTGCCTTCTCAAGACTTGTTCTGTTAGATTAGACTCATTTATAAAAAGTTCTGTCTTAAGTTTACAACACAAGCCTTTTTTCCCAGTCCTGTGGACATTCCAAATGCTTTTGCCATTCAAATATATCTTGGCCAGTCAATTCCAATCATCAACTTCTCATGTTTGTAATAAAGATTAGATGAAAATTCCAATTAGGACAGAAAATGACATTGCCTAAGAAAGTTGCCTGAAGAATTAACAGCTCCAGAACAGAGATACTGTTATTGAGAGGCAATAATCTTCTGAGAAAGAACTAAGCAAAGAAACTGGATTTTTTTTTATTTTTAATTAAGCTAATAATTTCCTTTTTGTGTATTATTAATGCCAGACAAGAAGGCAGATCAGAAACTGTGTAATATAATCAGCAAAGTTCTCTTAAAAATTTTCTTAACTGCAGTAAAATGCACTTTCAGGAACACAGTATTCCATGGTGTATCAAATAGAAGTAGTAAATTGTGAAACACTTCAGATTTGAATCCCTAGTATATGATTTCACTACCTTAGCTCCATCATAAACAATTACATTTAACAATGATATTACTTTTATGGTTTGTTTAATGAACCATTTCACTTACTAAAGTTAATACTGTCTTACATTCAACACATCATAGGGTTTTTTCAACCACCTACCTCCCCGGCTGGCAAGGACAGTACCATCATAGGAAAATGTTAAACATGAAGTGTCAGTGCCTGAAGCATGGGCTTGCCTGCAGTGGAACTTTGTATGTACCTGTTTGTCAAACAAATAAAACATTACAAAATAAACATTACAAATGAAACAAATGAGACAAACATTACTTCATGGCATCTTGGGCGCTCTGATGCTATTCCTGAATTTAAACAGAAACCCCTGCATTTTTAGGAGGTACAGTAGCTAAGTACTTCAACAGCCTTATAAAAATGTCATATATGTTTCAGAATAGGCTTTCATAACAAGAGTTTGAATGGAAAATTTGACTTCTTCATAGGTTTAATTACACAGTACACATTTACATAGCATCAGCGCTCTTAGAAACTCCCACTAGCACTGAACAAAGGTAGTTATGCCTGGTTAAGATAAAAATACATTTTAAGACACTTCTCAACACTCCCCTAAGCAGGCTTATAGTTTCTAAAACTACCAAAATACAATACAGATACTTTGGAAAAGACTTTAAAGGACTGGAAGAATTTACTTTTGCCACATTTAATCCCTGATGGAATTCATGGCTTACATAACAGAACAAAGTTCAGATATTTTGAGGTTTGTGTTCCATTTAGCTGCAATAAAATTCAAGTTTGGGAACGATGTATGTTTTATTTTAATTATTTTTATTTTGCTGATAATCCTAGAGAAAGGCTGAAATTACTTTCAGGTCCACATTTTGTTGTTGTATGGAGAACGTTCTTATCCACTTCTTATTTACTAAGTCACTGTTTAGTAAAATACCTAAAAATTCTTTTAAAAAGGAAGGACCTTCAAACCAAATTTAAACGCTCTTGTAAAATCAAGTTTTCCCACTTCCCAATCAAAAACAAAGGTCTCAGCTAAGATTCCAAGACAGAATCTGAGACAGGTTGATTCCTTTTTTAACATCTGGGTAACTATGCTTCTCATTTGCCCTCTTTTCATAACAGGAAACTAATTCATATAGCTGCAAAATTAAGAAGTCAAGACGTAAAGGTTGTCAATGCAACTGTATCTCATCTTCCCATCTCTAAGATGAGGATTAAAACACTGAGGAGAAGCCAACAAATTAGTGACCTTAAAGTCCTTTATTTATTGTAGTGATAAGCAAAACAGAAAAATATGCATAGAATCATATATTTTCGGAGAGGGGTTTGAACAACATGCAGTAAGTCAGACCCAGAATCCCACCCTGAACAGTAACAGGATGAAATACCAAGCAGCTGCTCAGTGATTTCTATCCAAACCATGCATTAAGTTCTACAGAATAAAAAAGGAGGATGTGATCACAAAATGCAATCACACAGACTGAATTAAGCTTGCACAGGAATCCTCAGTTAATTCATCTTCTAATTTTTGACTATGCACCTTACTAAGGCACTTTTTATGGGCCATTTTGTAACTAAAAGACACAAACTAATAATTAATGTTGTTTGTTTTTAGGAATATTTGCTCTAAATTTGGTTCAAAAGCTAAAGAATCGTTGTGTGGTGACATTAACAATTACTGCAAGCTTATTTTGGTGTGCAGATTTAGTCAAGTATTGAGGAGTCACATGAGGCATTCCCTCCACAAATGATTCTTCAACAAACAAAGGAGGACTTCAAATACCAAGTATATGCTTCGTACAGTATTTGAAGATAGAATGTAAGGCCGACATTTAGCCATAGTAATTGTTTTGAAATTGCTACCACTTCTAGCCAATTATGCATACCCTGGAGTCTATGAACAGACTGCAGTTTACAACTGTTTGTCTTCGGTAGGAGTGTTTATAAATACTAAAAAATATATTTTATGCATCCAATTGCATAAAATTTTCCAAGTATGTGGTAACATGTAAAGGATACAGTGTGAATTGGCTATCAGGAAATAAATTTTCTATAGTACTTGTTAAACATTAACAAGCAATTAAAATGATGTATTTTTTGTCTAAGAAATACCATGGACACTTGCAAAAAACATCATAAATGGTTAATAATCACACTTAATGCCAGAAAGATTACATTATGATATTAAGCTAATGCAAATAAACTGAAAAACTTCATTTGGGCTCCATAACACTCCCATCCCTCCAGGCAATGTCACACTGACATACATATATTGAAATACCATTTTTTTCACTCTGTTGCCCAACTTAATGTGAGGGTGTAGGGTTTTTTCCTTTTACTTCATCCTCAATCGATCTGAAATTCATTCTTTCTGTTTTGTGTTGGATCCAAATTAAAACACAGAAAAAGATCTGCGGTCCTTTCCTTTATGCTTTACTAGTAAAAACCCCAAACATCTATAGATAGATAGCAAATCACATAACAGTTCAGAAGTGGTGTTATTTTCCTATGGTCAAAGATACTGAATTCATTTAGCACTGATTTATGAATTCATTAGTAAAACCTAAATTGTCTCTTTCAGGAATTAAACAACTCATCTTAAATTGGACCCAAGTTGTGCCAGGGGAGGTTTAGGTTATATATTAGGAAAAATTTCTTCACTGCAAGAGTGGTCAAGCACTGGAACAGGCTTCCCAGGGAGTGGTCAAGTCCCTGGATGCATTTAAGACATGCAGATGTGGCACTTAGGGACATGGGCTTGACAGAGTTAAGGTTAATGGTGGGATTCAATGATCCAAAGGGTCTTTTCTAACTTAAATGACTTTTTTGATTCTATGTCATGCACTATGGAGCCTTCTCAATAAAGTACCTATACTTTGACCAGTCTTTCCCCTTTTTTCAACTGTCCTATAGAAAAAGGAAAATAGCAACATACAGGCATCAAAGACTTACATTATTTGCCCCTTAATAAAAAAAAAAGTAAACAAAAGAACAAATTTAGCCCAATTCTATTCAGCTTTGATGCCTTAGGATTTCATATAAAACAAGACTTGTCTGAAAGCGATAGTAAGATTGCATCAGCAATTCTATTTGTCTTTAAAAATAAATTTGCTCAGTTTACCAGTAAAAAGATTGTTTTCCTAACTTTGAGCTCTGCAAGCTTGCCGTCCATATATTATTCTGCAAAGGAATATAACCCTGAATTGTAATACTAAATCAAATATTCTAAAATGATTGAAGGTTGCTCTAAAAATGATAAAAGGTTGAAAAGAAGTTTTTAACATACTGGCAAACATTCATTGCAGTTTTCAAAGAAAATAATGTTTTTGGCCTCTGACCTCTTAATATTTTTAACAGATGTCTAATCTTGCTAACAAATCATTAGCAAAAAAAACTGTTATCAGAATGTTTCTTGCTGGAAAGACATGAAACAACAGAACTAATGCACACAATTCAAAAGCTTGATTCAAGAAGGGAAGGGGAGAGCATTGAAACATTAGATAAAGATGTAAAGATAATTAGGGCAAAGTGTATCTACATATTTCCTTCATTACCCTTCTCCTTTTGTTGCAAAGGTGCTTGCTATTGTGAAGCAACAGTCATGTGCCATACAAAATTTGACAAGTTCATCAGTCCTTAACATTTTTTAAAGATTTAGTTACTTCAGCAAATTCTGCAGTAAACCACTATCTTCTGCAACTTGTTTAAAGGCTTTCTAACAAATAACTCCAGCAATGTAAGCACTTTCTTCCTAGCTTTGTATTAGCACGTATATTTTTGTTAAGCAATTACAGCTGAGTGTACTTGTGCGCAAAATGAGATGACAGGCATAAAACATGAAGCACATGTGAGAAAGGAGACAGTTGGATGTATTAAAAAAACCAGAATAACAGACAAATGTCAGGATTTGCAATATTGCCACAGTCCTCAGAGAGGATGAGACCAGAAGATAAACCAGAGAAAGGACTGGGAAGGTTGCGGGGGGAAAGGTACGTGACTGGAGGAGCATCAATAATGAGCATCCCTTGTACAAAAACCTGTACGGATTGAAGAGGACCTGTATGGGAAGTGAAGACAACAGTGGCCACATGAAGCATTTATCACAAAGGGATGACCTACAATAGAGCAACACGGTTACAGCTCTGCATCACACAATTGCTCTCCTGCTCCAAAATCCAAAATCAAACATATTCTAGAAAAAAGATGGACCTCGTCAGCATGTTCACCCCAGAAATCCAAGCCACGTCCATGAGAAAAACAACAATATGCTTAACTGATAGAATTTTTGAACTTTCCACATTGTTTCTGGGATACAATATTTCACAGTAAGCCGACACTTTCCCAAGATTATAATGCTTCTCACATTCTGTCTCTCCACTCCTTCTGCTTTTCTTTTAACGAAACACTGAATGTCCCAGCCAAGACATTCTTATTCCTAACATCTTCTAGATTTTTTTTAAAAGCAGAGGCAGTAAATTAAGGCAGGCCTTGGGGAAAATGAGATCTACAAAGATTGCTATATCAATCTTTCTCTGTTTTACAGATGTGTAGCAAAATTTTACTTATTAGTGTGAACACACTCAACCATACAACCACAATCATGTCTACAGCAAAAGGAACTCTACCCAGTACTGAGTGTGCCACTAGTAATGTTCAATCTATTTCAGTTCACTCCAGTACAAAGAAGGTGTGTTCTGAACAGGGAAGCTCATCTCTAGAGATGCCTCCAAGGCTCACTTGCCATCTGTTTCCCTCTTTCACATCAAGGAATGTTTCCAACACTCTTTGAGAGCTGGAATTCAGGATTTATGCTGGTTTCAAACATGAAGCAGAAGGGGAAGAATAGCTCAGCAGAGAAACCAAACAAGTGAGTCCAAGGCCACATACAGGTATTTGAGTTTTAAATGGGCCTTTTCACCTAAGACACTTTTAGCAAAATTAAACAGCTGATACTGACAATATATATTCAACTACAGAGGCTGTAATTTTCAATGTATGTAAAAGTCTTCCAAGGTGACACATCATAGGCCAGTCTCAAGGTGACAAAGGTATGAGTTATAAAGCCTCAAGAAGAAATAAACAAACAAAACAGAAATCTCCTTTTTAGTCACAACTGGCCAAAGCTGTCTGCGTCTTTGTTGAAAGTGATCCCATCAGAGACAGCCAGCATTTCAGGGCTGTGATCACAGCTGACAAGACAGACAGGTTCCCAAGGCACAAGCTACACTCTCCAAATACTTACTTCCCCACCCCCCCTTCAGCCAGCTATACTGAAGGAAGCATATTTCCTTTGCTCTCAATTATAATTCACAAAAGAAATATAAGTGTACTTTCTGGGTTTAGTATATCAATTAAAAATTATCAGGTCTACATATGTCAGCTGAATTCAGGAATTTCTCAATATTTTCGCCGACTAGGCAGTTGCAGACTATATCAGATGCTTTCCTTAAGTCTCCATAAACATGATCCCTGGGCTTTCAATTTATGTGACAGCTCTTCAATACCACTTCCCGTGGTGTAGAAATGGATGCTGTTTCAGTAATGAGCACACTGATGCAAAACAAGATTAACTTGTGAAATTTGAGGTTTTAGTGTTTACATGATT
Organism: Amblyornis subalaris; assembly: GCA_018881555.1. Taxonomy (NCBI): domain Eukaryota; kingdom Metazoa; phylum Chordata; class Aves; order Passeriformes; family Ptilonorhynchidae; genus Amblyornis; species Amblyornis subalaris. The sequence continues at coordinate 248,415 of JACAXG010000176.1, read as the reverse complement.
TCCTCTTCTCCCTGATTTTCTAACTCAGTGACATCTACAAGTATCATTAGCAGACATAAAACACTCCTTCTTTCTCTCAATCCTAATCAACCAATTATGAATACAGTAACCTAACTTTACTTGCCGTAACGAGGACATCTGACTGACAATTGTATTTAACTGTCCTGTGCATCCATTATATTCTCATCTGCGGCAATTTAGGCCTTTTTCTGGGTGGCAAGTTTTCGGGATTTCTTTATCTCTCACACTCAACAGTAGTGCAATACCCTTCAATAATCTCTCACATGTATTTCATGGAGATGTTTACCTAGTTATTTGCAATTACTGAACACATAAAAGACTTGGCTTTTTTTTTTAATATTATATAGTTTTTCTTGAGCAACTGTGTTGCAATGAAAAACCTACATAATCACAGGGAAAAAATGGTCTGTAAGTATAACGATGGAATCTTCAGTCCCTTGCAATGAATCATGCATTATATTATGCAATTATAAATGAAAATAAAAACACAAGTGTGAAATACTTAGTCAGAAAATGCTAGGATATTATGGAAAAGAGTAGTCTTAAAAGAGAAGTCATAAAGCAGTGTAGGCAGTCAAGGTGAAAAATTTAGTATTTTTTGCATTGATTTTTTGCAATTGATACAAAAACATGATTTCTAACTAAACAAAATCTAAAACATTTACACAGGAGGCAACATGGAAAGGCACCTGATACATTTGACCATAAGTGGTTTTAGGCAAAACAAGGAAGCAAACAGGCTGGCTTGTCCTAGATATGTCTCTGATCCACTGCAGAGTGATAAGGAACTCCTTCCTATCTGTCCATGCTTCCTTCATCAGCAAGAACACGCGATTTCTAAGAATATTGGTGACCACAGAAACAATTTCTCCTTGTTTAAGCTTATTCATCAAGAAAGATTTCAGGAAACCATTTTAGAAAGATGGCTTCATAACGGCATTGCTAAATATTTGCCTAACGGTTTGAAAATGAAACCCCAGCTGAATGTTTGGCTGCACGGTCAAACTTTGCATTTGAGAAAATAACCTATCTTGGCCACAAAAATGATAAATATTACTAATAAAAATAGCTTTTGGAAACTATTCAGTTGGCTTCCTTTGGTGATTTTTTACACTGCATGAGAAAAACATACAAGGATGTAAAAAGAAACTTTCTTCTGTATCTTTTCATAACTTACCTAACCCATCTCATGCCAGCAAATTTACATTTTTCCTCCTTTGCACAATCATAAATATGGCTTTTGTAAACCAACAAAAAAGCCCACCCCTCCTTTTGCCTCTTTCAAAGTTAAATTAATCAGTCTTAGACTTGCCCAGCTGTTGAAGGTTTCTTTGCCTTCCAAAAAACAATCCAATCTGATCACTGTTATTCTGCAAAAATCTCATTACAAATTCAGTTAAGATATACCTGAACCCCCACTGAAAGTCCACAGATTTCTTCAAAGTCACCTATGCAAATATTGGATGTTTCATATCAATAAAAGTAGCTTTTGGCCTATTGGCAATAAACAACAAAAACATAAACACAAAAAAATTTTAAAGCTACTAAGATGTCTTCAAAAAGCAGCTATGACAGAGTTATTCCCAGCACAATTCAATATAATTTCACATATTCTTTCAGTCTTCATTGTCTCCAAAGCTTAAAACATTTTTGTGGTCTAACAGAGGCACAGTGTGAGTAGAGTGAAATATGACTGAAAATATACAGAAATTTACATAAAAATAACATTTTTGGTTCACTAACCCTTGAGCCAAAAAAGGTGGTTTGCAGTGGCTTATCAAAGATGGCTGTAAAATAAATTTATTTGCTTGTTGAAAATAGTAGCTAGCACATGTATATTCTAAGAAAAAGGGTGTATTTCTCTAAGAAATAAGTAATTTTCATTAAACTTCTTGTAACATAGCAAGCCATTATTTCTTCTACATTATTTGATTTTTTCTGATAAAAATGCACAGTAAACCATCGTGCTGTATTTGTGCTGCATATTATTTAAAATAATATAATTCTTTAAAACTATGGATTTGGAAAGATGAAGATGGAAGAATGCCTCAGTTAAAAGGGTAAGTTATATTTTTCCACATGAAGCATGTCAGTGATAAAATGATTGTTCTTAACTCTGAGCCTCAGTGGTTTATAATGTTGCATGAGGTGGCTGAGATTATTAGCTCAATATACTCAGCATCAATTTTCCAGGACAATATAATACATGAATTTATTTTTTTAAGTCTCTAGAAAACAAAAAATGCCATCATCATTCAATGCACTAAGCTGCTGAGATAAGGTCGCTTTGAGAAGTTAAAGGAAACTCTTCTTCTATTTACAGGTCAGCTGGACACTTGAGGATGGTGAGTGATACTTTTTTAATAATCCAAGATATATTGCTATTAATCTGCAAGACGCAGAGTCCCTAAATGCCTTTGATTTCAGTTACCTTGAGCTCAGAATTCTACCTGATCAGTTCAGCATTTTCAGGATTAGGCCCTAGAGTCATATAAGTGAAAAATGAAAATGTAAGGAGGCGGTTGGGAGAAGTAGTAAAACAAAGGTAACGCGAGTAAACTTCCTTTTCTTCTCAAGCAATATTTTTATCTCAGTTCCACAGTTCCTTCTTTGATGTTAGTCTTTTCTCACAATATTTTTATATATTTGACTAGCTAAATAAGCAAAGAAATAAAAAACCCTACAAACTTGCATGCAAAAAACTGGCAGAGAAAAAATTTTAAAAATTGTTTATAGTGGTTTACACTAACAGAACAGAGTGTTCCAAACTAGCCTTCAGAGCAGCAATCAAGTACCTGAGTATCAGATAGAGTGAAACAGCTTGTAATATCTTTTAGAGAAGTTGCTTGCTTTTCTACAGTGCGATTTCTGAATAAATTTCAAACACGGGTTGCTTTTTAAATTAGTTTTCTTTTTTAGTAGCTATTAAAACCAAATGACTATTTTAAGTATGAGGATAGAATTCTTTTTGTTTGCAATTAACATCCTTAAATCAATTAATCCCTTCTATCTCACTTAAAATAAATAATAAGATGATTATTAAAGGTCTGGAAACGTAAAAATGGCCTGATCAATATGTAAGACTCTTTCAAACAGGCTGCAGTATTTCCCAGAACATGTCTCTGAGGATACAGAATTGTTACAGAATTTTTCATTCTGCAATCAGCCTTCTCCTCTACTATTAATGTTGCTTCAAACCCCTCTTTCCTCCTCCTTTTCTATTCCCATGAAGTAGTACCTCTCTCCACTACAATTCTCTTTAACCATTAGCATCCCTAGAATTCTTCTCCATCCAATGGAAGATTCCTTTCATTTTCTCATTCTAGCCTCCCAGTTTCACTTCAGTACATTATTTCACACTTTGGCCAGCAACTTCCTATTTCTTCTCCATCAGCAGTGGCATCCTCAGAGCATACAGAGATAAAACTTTCACAAGTAGCAATTCATGTATCACAAAACCTCATCTGCCTTATCCACTTTTCACCAAGTAGCTCCACGTTTCTCTCTTAGTGTCTCTCTCTCTCTCACCTTTTCATCCAATACTGCCTTCTCCTCCATCCTAATTCCTTCTCAATCCCACTATATTCCCTCTTGAGAATGCCACTTAAATTTCCTTCTGAGTCTTAACAGATTTATCCCTGACAAACACAACATGGGATGCTAACCCATCCTTACCCTCATCAACCTTGGGAAAAAGGTGTTCCCCTTCTTCATTGTTTTATGAGGTCCAGTATCTCCTGCACACCATCTACATGTTGGCTCCCTTCTTCACTATCCCCTCTGGTGCATGATTACCTTTCAGTTTCTCTGGGATTCACCATTACTCAATCCCCTTGGTCACTGAACTTCTCACCCTACAGTGTATTTTTAAACAACTTATTCACAACCATGACTTCCAATACTTTCATGCCATTTAACCGCCTTTCAAAAAAAGGCAGCTTCTCTCTCTGCAGAACATCTTAGTTCACCCAGACATCACTTTGTGAATGTTTAGCTGGCAATACAAATTCAACATGATGAAAGCTGTTCCTGATTTTCTTACATGGATACCGTATCTTCTCAATTTCCCTGGAAAATCTTACTGCCTTTAACTATTCATCATAAGAAAAATGTTGTTATACGCATCACAATGTGTCATCTCCTTTCTGTCACACATTGTAAAACATACTGTAATAAATCCAACCAATAACCCAGTGCCAGTATCATTACTTTAATGTCTTTTCCCTCTTTGTTTCCTTGCTAAAAGTTCTTTACTCTTAGGGGTCCACTGTCCCCTCATTTTGTCTTCTTTAACAGCTGTATTTCACCAATTAATTAAATACACAGTCTTTCAATAACAGATCATTCATTTAATCTGCAAGCACATCTGCATTTTCTTCACAACAAACGAAGAAAACCAAAATCAAAACAAACAAAACCATCTCTCCTTTTTCCATAATACATATGGACATACAGCAGACCATCAATTTTAAAAATGACCAAAAAAAAAGGTGTGGGGGAGACAAATAGCAACCGAGCTTGCACATTGCCTTGTTTTTGTTTGCTTGTATAAACCTCTTACCGACTTGACACCAAAGGATTCATTTTCTGACACAGTCACCTTTATGAAGTTATGAAGAAGTCAAAACTGAAGTTTGTTTTACACATGCAGACAGATAGCATCACACACTATTGCACCCCTGCCTTGCCCTCCTACCTCAATGCAACAGCCAAGAAACCACAGTGACCTGTCTGATTACAGAAAACACTCCTACACCCCTGCCAACTTCTACCAAGTTTGGCAACACACTTCAACACACCAACTATCGAAATCCAGCAGGCATTTTCACATTTGTGACAAGTGACAAGACAATGGCTGGCAATGCAATGCTCTCTGCTGACTGCAACAGGTGTCCCCTACTTCTGAAAAATCACTCAGTCTATTGAAGGTGGTCTTGACTACAAGCCAGTCCTCCCACTACAAGGGCAGGGCTGCACTACCTGTACTAGCTCTGTTCTTGTGAGCCTTGGTGAAACAGCGTCCATAAAGGTCCATGCAATATACTCTGATGACCTCAACAAGATGAAGATTGCTTAGAGATCTTGGGCTCAAACTGCTCTCCAAATGAGACCACAGGCCTGCATAATGGTGAGGACAAAAAGCAGACTAGTGAGCTAGGTTGCAGTGCCATTTACATGCTCATACCATGGAATGTGTTGATCACAGCAGCTACATTCATCAGGAGCTTCTAGTGTCCATAAAAACAACACAGTCCCTCATTATACAATTAATTGGATTTTCTAGAGCTACTCTCTCTTTGTATGTGAATTAGTACAGTACTTTATAATTTGGCCATCCTATCCAAATCTTTACAAAATACAGTAAATAGAAATTAAATTTTAGTACTGATTATGGGTGACTGCTTTGAGCACAAAATAGTCACAAGCCACATCTCAAACTGACACATACACATGGTACAAAGTAAAATAGTAACCATAAAGGCATTTTTTAAAAACTCCTCATCCTGCTTAATCTGAGTGAAAATTACATATGTTGAATTATCTAAGAATACATTGTTTAAATTACTGCTTGAAATGATTATACACATTCAGAAATTCTATTGAACTAGAATGTCATTCTAAGTCCCTGGACACACTTAGACACACTGTGTATGTATTTACACATAATGTGTGAAACACATAGGTAGTCATATCCAACTCCAAGTCTAGCTCTCTATCTCATGAGAAATTTAGAACTCGGTTTAAGGAGGGCAGCTGTTTCACGGATGTATCTGATTTCAGTCTGTGTAGTATCACTGCAGTCATACACTAAATAAAACACAGCTGGACAATGCTCCACCTATTTCACCACCCTCTCTGCTAACCGTTTAGCACTAACATCTGTTGAAAACAAACTTTAGGAAATAGGGAGATCATGAAAAAAAAACCCTTTATTTTAAAATATTTTGCACTGGAAGAAGTTTTGCTTACTTGTGAAGAAAACCTCACATATATTCAATCAGGTTTTAATTATGGGATTTATACCTAGAGTTGAAAGAAACCTGCTCACTGAAGCTGTGTTACAAAAAATATAATATAATTACAAATGCTTTTAATTTCATATGATTGGTTTAGTTCTGTACCCGATGCTAAGACAGGCTGTAGTTGTGTAGTTTATCTTCTCACTGATAATCACGGACACAAAAATAACTTCTTTGGCTTATAATCTTATTATGAATTCTCTAGAAATGCCATCCAAACATTTTCAGTTAAACTTTAGTAGACTTATGTTCTTTAGGAACTGAGGACAGTCTCTAGTGTATTACGGCCAATTACTTAAACTGTATCCTCACAGAAGTGCACCTTTTAATGGATGTAACCATGAAACAATCGTTCTTTCTGTACAGAAAAAGTTGTTCTTTACCAAACTTCCTCTGAGTCAAACGTATGTAACCTAACGTTACATACAAAAGCTATGCCTCACTATTACTTACCTTCTGCAAAGCTGTATGGTCCATGGATCAGAAGTCATTATTTCCTAGCTTTTGTGGATTAAAACCACAATCCACTTGTTCAAGCTGTAACAGCTTTCCTTTAGTTAAGTATTTTAAAAAATGGGAGTTCTAGGCTTCTCGAATAAAATAAACTTAATGACCAAGAGTTGTAAAGAAATGTACTTTCCATTGCTTTTAGCAAATTCACAGCATAAACCTACTGTTCGTCTCCTCACAAGCTTCAAGAACTAGTGACCTACTATGAACCACAGCGAGATGCATTTGGAGGCAAAACTTGTTTCCTAATTCACATATCAAGCACAACATTCTTTTCATAATTTACAAACCCTATCAGGCTGTAGGCCACTGAAGTGTTCAGCTTGCTTTAGCAATGCGTATACTACAGTATCTAAAAGCCATTTCTCTGATAAGCCAAACCACTCTGGAGCTCACTTCTTGTTAGAACAGAATGTAGTATCTGTACTTTCCACTTTTTGCCTCTGCATAAAAGGAGAATTTTCTCTAAAATAACAAAGCAAGCTCAAGAAGGCTCTTCTTTCTTTTTCATTTTTTTTAATTTCTATTTCTGTAACATTATTTATATCAATATTAATAGCTCTACAATATTAATAAAGCCAATCACATTGCTATAATGCCTACTCTTCTCAAATTGTCATTTTGAAATTATTTCTGTAAGTTCTACTTTTATTTTTCTAAATAGTAAACCAAAGAGAGATATATAATCCTTGTGTGATAAGCCTTTTTCCTTTAACCATACATGAATCCAAAGTGAAATCCTTTAAGCTATTTTCACTGGGGTGTGACAGACTTCAAGATTTAGAATTGCCTTTCATCACTATATTAGATAGTGCAAACATTTAGATAGTTCTTAACTATAAACTGTTTATTACATAAGAGAGAAATGCACTTAGAAATACAGCAGGGCACATTTTATCTTAGCATATGATTGTCAGATTCTTTACTGTGGCTGGCTTCAGGGTACAGATAGCGATGTACTGGCTAAACCAGACGTATACAAAACGGAGTAATATATGAATCTGTTAATATTTGCTGCTGGCAAGCTTGTGTGTGATTTCCAGTTTCTGGAACAGAGGTCTGGCACATATACATACGGAATGAAAGAGTGGAATATTATGGATATGGAAAACTTACCTTAAGTTTGAAAGGGGAATATAGTATATTTGGATATCCTTCATCTTGTATTTACACAAGAAATTTCCAGATGTAGCCAGAGTGCCCTCTTCAAAGTATGAAGCATGTTACATACTTGGGGGAAATTGGAAGATTTGCCTGCTGTTTAGCTGTAGTAGTGATATTCAGCAAATTTAAGAACAGTCATTGTAAACTGTTTCTATTAAATATTGACATTTCACTGGAATATTTTTAAAGCTGTGAAGATATCAATAGAAACATTGAATTCTATATATTAAAAAAAAAAATCATCCAAATAGACAAGTGAATATTCTACAGTGACAAAAAATGAGCAAAAGCTCCTGGTGTGAAAAAAGCATAATCCTGGAATGCTGTGATAGACAAGATGCCAAAGACACACAATGAACTGGTAGAAGCTGCATCTAAAAAGCCATATGTAGTAAAGCTTTCTAGTGGACACACATAAGATGTTTCAAGAATTTGTTACTTAGAGCCATGTCTTTTGCATGTTTGCATATGCAAAAAGCATCCTGTAACTGTGTAAAATTCCAATAACCTCATTTTCCTAAAGCATGAGTGTAAATCCCCTCAAAGGACCTTCCAATAATGGAGAAAATATTTACAGCAAGTCTCAGATCTTACTACTAGTTTTCACTATTATATGTTGGCAGCATCAGCTGTAAAATTCATCACAAACAGCAAAATAAAGTTTGCAAAAAAATTTTTCAAATAAAATCTGGACTTGTATTCCTGTTCAAGAAAAAGAAAAAGTAACTTACATAATAATTTTTCATTATCTAAATTTGTGTCCTTAGTTGTACAGTATTTTTCCAAAATGGCTCCAGTACTTGTAAAACTTGTCTCTGAAAACTCTACCTTAAAACTTCCCACTGCACACCACAAAACTAAAACTTACAGAAACTCTTTCAAAGCAAACAATCACTAAATATAGAAATGTATTTATCTTACATCTATAAATCATGCAATTATTTGGAAAATACTTTTAACATGAGTATTTGTAATTAAAACTTACAGAGCTTAGATCTGTTTAATTTCAGCGCATACTGCCACATCCCACTTTTCCTCCCCTTATATTTTGAGGATAGGGTGGCTTAAGGGCGTATGGAAAACAGGCTATTGGGATTACCACTTGATCACACCACTTTTGAGGATACTCATGTGGGCAGTACATTATTATAGTGTTGAATTTCAATATTATTGTGAATTTTAAGTTCTGCAAAATCACTTTGAGCTTTAGCTAAGTAATTTAGACTGATCAAAATACATAAATTATTCTAGCAATTTAAAATCAGAGCAAGGTTATAAAATCAGGGAAAATGAAAACACTAGCAAAGCAGTAATTCAGGAATACTGTAGCAAATGCTCACTTTTGAGCTGAAGAATGGAGTTTAAACACACCACTAAGTCTTCTATGAAACAAGAAAGTAAAAAAATTGAGGTTAATCACTAGCTATAAAAATATTTCCATGAGCACTGAATCAATTTGCTTAATTACGCTGAAAATCACAAAACATTGTATCTTTCCTGTTCAGATTTGCACTATGTAAAAAGATAAGTCTATTACAGATGTAGAAGATAAACCTATTACAGATGTACCTGTCAAAACTTAATTCTTTACTACCTATAATGCAGCCAGTAGATAGGTAAAAGCTTATAAAAACTACTCAAGGTTTCTAACCAAATTTAATATGGGCAGAAAAAAAACTGAACAAGATTTTTTGTGTACAAGCTGTTTTCTCAAAGGCATTTAAAAGATGTGACCGCTTCTTACAAACTCCGCCTCCCCAACATCCTTACGAATATTCTTCTATCACAGCTGCAATGATGTACCATAAAACATGTGATGTATGAAACTGTGAAACATGATTCAGGCTGCCACACGCAGAGAATTTGTTTATGCAGTCCTGTGCTGAATGCATCCAAAAAAAGTTGGAGGAAAAAAATTCACATAAGAGGTAGCCTATTCAAGTGGTTTGAAATATTAAGAAAGGCTAACTAAGAAGTTCAGCTTTTTTACCCCAAAAAATGCCTCTTTGTAACCAATGAAAAACATCTCGATCCTTTCCTGATTATTGTGGAAAATGAGGGGAGCTTGTCTGTTCTTTAAAGAGATTTCAATCAATTTTAATTCACAATTCGCTTCAAAAACAACTTCAGTCTTCCCATATCTCTATGAATGAGATGCTCCCATTCCTGGACAGCACAACCAGGCACACAAAGTTTTACTGATTGCAAGACACCCTGCATTCTTGATACTAAAGACTGACTCCATGGATCAGTTTGTTCAGAAATACGTGCTACTACTGGCTTGCAAAAAGCTCTGAATGGGCAAGCACAGGCAAGATGAGGAATTTGAACTTACTTGAACTGCAGTGGTAACCTAGTGGTTTTACTGCACTGCCCTGTGAACCAGTAATTTTCAAGGTCCTGTCTTATTCTGACCATTAATGCTCTCCAACTCTCTGTATTTGCCAGACACTTTTCTCCACCTCTCAGAACATTTAAATTGAGAGTGTTCTAATGTGTTGTGTTATGATTGACTATTTCACACTATTGTTTCCACTATTCATTCAAAGTTTGAAGGAAGTTATTTTTTATGTCCTTTGAAGCTGTTATTTTAAGCCGAGTTGACAGTGTTCATAATATTTCAAACACACTGACAGATCGCTCTGCTAATGTGCACTGTAAATGCACATGTACGTGAACCTTAAAGAAAAACCATGCACTGACAAAATAACACACGTGAGAAAATAACACAGATTTATGACAAAACAAAAAAACCCTCTGAGGCAGGTGATTATAATGCATCATAATCCTGCTGAGGAAGTTTGGAAAAAGTCAAGGCAGAGCCAGAATGCATTTGGCTAACTTCAGCATTAGCAAGTTACCAGTGTCAGTGTCATGAAGAAGAAAAAAATCTTCCTCCAAAAGTTCCAAAAGAGTTTTTACTCTCACTACATACAGCTGGGAGATTTGGAATCTCACCAAAAAAACAGTGGAAGTGAAAAACTGAATGAAACATTCATGGTGTGCTTTACTAGTCAGAACTAAAGAAGTGAATTGATTACACACACCAAAATCACTCCCTAGCCACAACAACATGATTTTCAAAAAAAGCAGATACTGAGATGGCTCAAAAGTGGCTTGGAAAAAAACCAGCTAACTGATGAAGCTAACTTACAATGAACAGCTACTTTGACTTCAGCGGGATGGATAAAATACGACACAGAAATCTTGTCTGCCTCTAAATTAAAAATCAAAAATTTTTTAATCACACCATTCTAAACTGAGTTCTACACTGTGGAGCAGTGTACAACACTAGTGATGTGTCTGTAGTGATGGGGATGCCACTGCACTACAGGTTCATTTTCAATTTCTTTGCCCTCTGATGGACACATCGGTAGGATTCCTGTAGTCAGGTGTAAAAAGTAATGTGTGAAGCAGAGAATAATAAACCCATACCCACAGTCAGAAACTATGACTACAGTGGCAAAGGAGATTTGTGGGGGCTTTTAAGGTAGCTCCTGTCACCTTGCAAAGTGGTACAGCAATGGCTTCCCACCAGCACTGCCCCTCTGTACCTGCTTCTAATGAGTGCCCCTTTTGCTCTTGGAAAGGGCATCATCAGACCGTCTTTCCTATTGGGGTATTCACTTCTGCACTTGGGACTGCTGCTTTGTAGTTTAATAGGACAAGAGGCAGTGGGCAGGAACTGATGCACAGGAAGCTCCACCTGAACCTGAGGAAGAACTTCTTTACTGTGCAGTGACCGAACACTGGAACAGATTGTCCAGAGAGGCTGTGGAGTCTTCTACACTGGAGACATTCAAGAACCATCTGGACACAATCCTGTGCCATGTGCTCTGGGATGGTCCTGCTTGAGCAGAGAGGTTGGACCAGATGACCCACTGTGGGTCCTTCCAACCTGACCCATTCTGTGATTCTATGCCGCATTGATGAGCCTTCTCTTGTGGGAAGGCTTAGGCTTCACAATTTCACTGAAGCAAAGAGAAAACCTCCCTCTCTAGCAGGCTCTGTGCTCGACAGTAGTTTGTACTCAACTCAAAAATAAATGCATCTAAAAATCTTCAGACACCAGGGTAACAGGCACTATGCATGTGCACATAGCGTGAGCCATATCTGGATGGAACATCTTCATGGATTTAGTTTGCGCTGTTACCGTCACATGCAAGAACAGTGGTTCAGGCACTCAAGATCAGGGTTGAAATGTCATTTATATTCTCACTTAAAGGCAAAATCCAATTCAGACAGTCACAACAGGCCTTTATGGGGCAGCCTTGTCATGACAGTACGGTCTAAAGCTACAGCTGGCTTTAAACACCTTCCTGATCTCTCCTTCTTCCATATGGACCAAACACACAGTCTAAAATAATGATGCCAGAATCATTCCTAACTGATCAAGCATAAGAAAATTTAGCTACTATTTTCTGCTTCCAAACACTAGTGACTTTTGTTACTGACTCAATAGAGTCTTGTTAAGATAAACACAAATGCTGTCTTAATTTTGACTTGAAAGCCAGTTGTACTGTAGCACAGCAAAATTTGTATCTACACCTCTACACTTGTTTTAACAAAGCCAAATGATATTTGCTGGGTGGGAATTAAAAGCTTTCTGTTCAAAAATCAGAAGTTAATATTTCTACTATATATTTCCTGAAGCAGCTTAACCATCACACCTCGAACCTGTACAGCTTTACTTATTTTCCTGTGTCACATACAACTCGTATCCCCAGAATTGCACCCATTTGTAATGACTTAACATTTTCTTGTTTGCCTTTGCAAGCATCTCTGTATCCTGTCAGGCCAGTAAGTGCTTTCATCATTCCACTGCAGGAATCAGTCTCATCCTCTTCTTTCTAACTGTTACGTTCAAAAAATTTTTTCTTCTTCCTTCCTCATCCCCAAATATAAGACGAAGGCTTTTTCTAATTGTTTAATCAAGATGCCTTTTGAAACACCTGATTCTAACTATACATAGGGATTTCCAGTGGACACCAGCACTTTTAGACAAGAATACCACTAAAAGTCCAATTTACACTGCTCCTTTACCCAAAAATCTTGCACATTTCTTAATGAAACCAACAAAGGCAAGGACAGAAGCTCTTTAGACTTTAAAAATACAAACCCAAGAACACCACCAACTTAATTTCCACTAGGAAATCACTTTAGTCTTGCCTTGTTATACAGGGGTCACCCACTGGAAATTGCACAAGATGCACAGGATATATCTTTAAATTACTCATAATCACCTTAAACTGCACTCAATCAGCATTGCAATATGTCATCTTACAGACACAGAAAAGTTCAAAAGGAAAAGCACATGAAAAAGCAGACTACCAAGAGCACTATTGTTAAAACTACACCAGAAAGCTTAATATTTCAATACTGTATATGTTAAAATAAACAACATACACAGGTGATGAAAGCCAGTCTCTGAAAAATTTATTATTCTGTTAGAACAAGTTTACACTTAGGATGAATTCTCAAGCTTCATGCCATTAGGAAGTTTTACTGGGTTTATAGTGGAAATAAAAACAGAAATAAAAATAGATGACAATCCCAAAAAATACAGGCTGTACTTTGAGTATGATCCACAGGCTTTCTTTTCCTTTTAAATCTATACCTTTCCTCCTGCCTCCAGCAATCAAATCTTTTTAAATCTTTATAAAAAGCTCCTTAGATTGTCTGTTTTCCTTTTTAAAATCAAATACTTTGAAATATGAAGTTGACCAGACTAACATAACCTGTACTAGTTCAGTATTACTTCCCCACAGCCATCCTACTGGAATTGTACAGCTTCCAGAGATTATGACATCAGTTTCAGGATCCTGCTCTTCCCACCTCATTTCCTCTGTATTCTCACTTTGGCTTAAAAAAACAAATTGACCCTATTTCTGTTTTCTCCTCCTATGCATGCCATTGGTACTTATCCCACTGAAGCGAAAGGGACTTTCACTTCTTTGCATAAGATGGGCATAAAGAGAAGATATGCATGATTTACTGGGATTAATTTTAAAAGCAGTTAAGCTTAGCTTGGTGAATTTGCACTCGACATTTCAAAATTAAACTCTTGGAACTGGACTGGTTTGTAAACTATACTACACAAAGCAAGAGTGAGCACTGAATGCTCTAAGCTTCAAACTGTAAAGTAGTAGCAAGAAGTGTACGTAGGCTTTGTCAGTTCAAGTCATAACTACTGGAAATTCATTTTTGAGTTCAGTATGAACAGAGTATTTCCTCATTTTGAAGAATTTTAAATAGTTTCCATTCTGACTCTTTCTGACCACAGTGCATTTACATAAATGGTTCAAATTTGCCTCCATGTCAATTTTTACACATTAGACAATATAACAACATTTGCCATTTAATGTACAGCATTGGCCTTATCCTCACCCACTTAGATGCTATTCTTCTCTGCCTATTATATGGATTAGTACTGATTTCAGTATCAAGTTTTAAGAGTTGTTCCCTAATGTATTCGCTATCTCAAATTAATTATGTAACAACCAATAACCGTTGCATCTTAAATGAATAATAATAATCTAGATACAGGTATGTGGTCAAACTTTTTCCTTTTCTTTAAAAACACACTGCCAAGAGTTTTCCCACCATTTTGAACTGAATGGCACCACGCTTAATGATCAATTGTAAAAAGGCAGAAGAAATATTAAGTTATGCCTATGAGTTACTTGGTTTTCAGGGCAGAGAAGAGAGTAGAAGAGGGGAAATTAGATAAAAGTATAAAAGTACCAAAATTGATTTTATCAACTTCAACATTCACACTTGATATATTAGAAACACATATTGTTATCAAATACTTGACTTACACTCATATTCCTATCCCAGATCTGGATAGAACCATCTTGACAGCCAGCTGCAATAAGTTTCCCATCTCTGCTGTATGTGCAAGTTGTAGGAATCACCCGTTTACCTTGAACTGATCGTGGCTTAAATACACTTTTGTGCTTTTTTTCATTGTTAACATCCCATGTCCTCACAGTTCTGAAAAAAGAGTTTAAATAAACAGTTGGTTTAGATAAATTTGATCCATCTGAAGTAATTCTTCTTGTGATATAACCAAACCCATTTTACAACACAAATGGCATATAATATTGTTCAAGTTAAGTTGTAATGGCAAAATAGCATTTCAGATATGACGGCAACTTTCCAAGTAAAAACATCATGTTCACTAAAATGCATCCAAAGTTTAAAAACGAAAATTCAAAAAAACAAAACCCTCAATATTTTCCCTAAAACTCTCACTGTAAAAAAACCCCCTTGCAAATACATAAATTATTTACAACTGGAAAGATAACACAAGGTTAATACACAGGTACTACTTAATCTGTACTGTCATTGGAAATAAAGAAGATGAAAGTATTCAATCCTTTACAAAGAATGAATACTTCAGGAAATAGGTATGAATGCTTATACAAATTCATAACCTAAACAGATTTCGTAAGTATTCTGACACACAAACAACTGAATATTCTACTTTTGACTGGCTGGTTGTTCTTTAGACTTTGTTTTTAAAAGGCATTTAAACATTAATTGTAATATTATTGTAGTTCTCTTTCAGTAATCCTGAAGGTCTTAAGAGTTCTATTCTAAAAGTGTTCTTTAAATATTTTACAAAGATTTATTTATGCAATACTGGTTTTTTTCAAGTTGAGTTTTTCCCACATTATTAGCAAAATAAATACATCCTTTCTTTTTAATGGAAAAAGAGTTATCTGCCTGGATCTTCACAGTTCCTTAGATACACAAAAACATCCAAATGAGAGAGAACTAAAACACTAGATACAGGTGGACCCTTTAAACTGTCTTAGATACAAATGTTTTCTGTCCATTTAATATGTTGAGGTCTTTCCAGATAAAAATTCAAAACTCTTCTGGCATCTAATGCAGAGAAGAGTTTCAGGATTTGGCACAGGAAGGAAGATCATTTATTTAGAAAGAAAAAAATCTCAAAGTTCTCAAGACAACCTCATTTGTTTAGACTATACAAACATTGCCTATGATCCAACAGCATATAATTCACTGGTCTCTAGCAAAGCACATACAACTTTAACAAAGGCTGCCATTTCTCCAGAATGAGACAAGACACCACAGCATAACATTAGGAACTTCCACCAGAGCAACAAGACCAGACAGGCCACAGAGCTGACATATATATAATTCTAGAATAAAACAGACAAGAAAATGAGCTGGAAATATGTCATAGAAGTAATATTTAATTGCACATTTAATGACAGTAATGAGAAATCAGTAACTCTAAGTTAAAATGCATAAGTAGAATTAATCTCCAGTTGCCCATAATAAAGTCAAGGTTAGTTTCATTTTTAAAAGTTTTCAGATCTCATATCCGTGAAGTATCACATTGCTCTATTGGCAGCTCTAGCATAAGACATTTAAGTGTTCTGATGATTAGCTTGGGTTTGAGGTTTTGGGGGTTTTGTTGTTTGGTTTTTTAAATTATAATTTTTATTTTAAATGAAGCATTATATTACGACTATGATTAGGTTGATATAGAGGATCTTCAGAGATACCTTCCACCCTCAACCATTATGTGATTCTGAGCTTCCTTTCTTCCTCTCCTTGTGTTGTCAACAACCATCTCAGTCCTCTACCTATCAACAGGCACATTCACACTTTCTCCCACTGTGATATTTTCTCAAAAATTGAGTCTTTTTCCATTCCCTTTCCCCCATAATATTCAATCCTTCCAAAATCTCATTTGAATATCCTGTACCTTCAGCTTCTCTTCTTCCTTCAGTGATGACTATCTCCTACTGAAGGTCTCTGTCCTCCCTTACCATGCAAGCTCCCAAGGACTGCCTTGGCACACCGCTTCTCAGATGTTGCACCTGCTAACATGGTTATGTGCAGGGAACTTCAGAGCCTGCCTTCCCCGTTCATCCCAGATGCCTCACAAACATCTCAGATGTAATTCCAAAAACAATCTCTCGAGAATCCTTTACCATCCTATTCTTCATTTCTGCTGGCATGGAATGACTTTTTTAAAGCCTTCAGTTTCCTCTTTTTAGGCCTCAATGTCCTATCAAAACCTCAATTGTTTAGCTACACTAGGAGCATATTCTAATCTTTTTACCATTATACTTCTCCTCTGTAAAGGAAGAAGAATTTGTATACTCTTATTCCTTATAGCACACACTAAGAGAAATATGAGCCCTAAATCAACTACAATATCAGCAGACCAGCTGAAAAATCCAGGTTTTCTGAACTGCTGCTTATGCTGCAGACAGTTGGCCATATTCCCTCACATATGGTTTACATGCCCTGTCAAAAATGCCCACAGAGCCTACAGTATATATTTAACATTCCCTCAACGTTTTCTCCACGTCCCCACACTGAGCATGTGTTTGCTGTTGCCTTGCTGCTACTGGATCTAATGAAAAAAAATTTCTACTAAACTAAATCTTTTATAAGAAATTATCTATATATTAGTTACAAATTTGTCAATCATTCCCAGCAAGTCTTTAACTCTTGAGCTAAGAGAGAGCTCTTTAAAGTCTTCTTTCACATCAGATCATTTCAGTATTTTTATTCTTTATGGAAATATTTTCTGCTTTTATTTAAAAATGGACATCATATTGCTAACACATCTCATAATATCATGTGCACGATGGTATTCAGCTCAGCACAGCTTTTGACTGAATCATCACCAATCAAAACATCAGGACTCATTTGCAAACTATGTATGTTTTATATTTTCCTTCAGACCAGTGAGCGACTAGAAACAAGGATCACTGAAGGACCTCAGGGACATACCTTCAGTGGAGTGAGAGGAGGTTTAGGGTGGACATTAGGAAGAATTTCTTCAGGGTGATTAGACACTGGAATGGGCTGTCCAGGGAGGTGGTGGAGTCACCGTCCCTGGAGGTGTTCAAGGAAAGCCTGGACATGGCACTCAGTGCCATGGTCTGGTTGATGCAGTGGTGTTGGGTCACAGGTTGGAATCAATCCAAGAGGACTTTCCCAAACTGATTAATTCTGTGATTCTGATACCCCATTCTAAGGGCCATCACATAGTTTGAGTATGACACAGGCTAATTTGTTCTGGCATTCTCCTTTTACCCTCCCTGCTCCATCAACATCCATCTGAGCACCATGTCTCTTCTTTCAGTAGGCAGTTCAACACTTTCCCCTGTCCCTGTCTACAGTTTATCCTTGGAACTTACTTGAAGCCTTTTTTCTAGGCCCTGCCTCTTACAACACTTAATTCCTCTGCCATTCAGGGTGACAAACTGGAGAAGAGGCCCATGTGAACATCATGAAGTTCAACAAGCCTAAATGCAAGGTCCTACATCTGGGTTGGCACAATCCCAGATATGAGTCCAGACTGGGAGAAGAACTCATTGAGAACAGCCCTGCCCAGAAGGACTTGGGGGTGCTGTGGGTTAGAAGCTGGACATGCCTCAGCCATGGGCACTCACAGCCCAGAAAGCCAAACATGTCCTGGGCTGCATCCAGAGGCCTGTGGGCAGCAGGGGAGGGAGGGGATTCTGCCCCCCTGCTCCATTCTGGTGAGACCCACCTGGAGCACTGCATCCAGCTCACCCCAACATATGAAGGACACGAACCTGTTGGAGCAAGTCCAGAGGAGGAAATTATGCTGATCAGGGGGCCGGAGCACCTCTGCTATGAGGACAGGCAGAGAGAGCTGGGCTTGTTCATACAGGAAAAGAGAAGGCTCTGGGGAGACCAAAAGCAACTTCAAGTACTAAAAGAGTATTTTCCTCTTATAAATTTCCCTCTTATAAAAAAGAGGGAAACCAATTTTTACATGAGCATTTGGTCATACAACAAGGGGGAACAGTTTTAAACCAAAAGAGGAGAGATTTAGGATTGATATTAGGAATAAATCCTTTATTGTGAGGGTGGTGAGGCACTGGCAGAGATTACTCAGAAAAGCTGTGGATGCCACATTCCTGGAAATGTTCAAGATCTGGTTGAACAAGGCTCTAAGAAACCTGGTCTAGTGGGTGGCATCCCTGACCTTGGGGGCAGGAGCAGGGAGGTTGGTATCAGATGATCTCTAAAGTCTCTTCCAACCCAAACCATTCTGTGATATTATGATTAATATTTAACTCCTTCCATTCTAGCCAGAAGGAAAGTGGATAAAAAGGAAAAGAAACATAGAAACCCAAATAATTTATCTTCAGGGAATATTTTCTTTAAACTGGCAACATGGTAAAAAAACTCTAAGACTACTTCCATATATTCTCTTCCCTTCTGCTACTGACTCTCAATCAGCAGACCATATAATAGTCAGCTCAGGGTACATTATAGAATTATGCCTCTGGTTTGGTTTTTTTTCTGGAATATTTTGTACCATTTAATAATTTCTTCTTCCTCAGACATAAAGAAAACATAACTGAGATTGTATTACAGAAGTTCTACTTTCACTTCCTACGCTCTCTGAGTCCAGTTGTTTGTGTTGAAATGAGTAAAAAATTTTACCCCTGCATCAATCAGATCATTTCCAGGACACCCATTTTGTTCAAAACCCCCGTCTTACTAAGAGTACCTCCTCAGGCCTAAAAAATGTGGGAGATGAAACAATAACATTATTTTATGTTCTATGTTGCACCATTTAGCATAATACTAATATTTATCTGTTGATATGTAGAACCAAGATAGTTTTGAACTCCACTGAAAACAAAAGAAAAACATTTCCTGAATGAGTCTCTTTTTCCACCTGAAAACAAACCATGTTCAATGGAAGTTTGTTCTTTAGCAAAAACTACATATAGGGATTTTTTTTAAAACGAACTCTCCAACATATACTAATGTTTGTTCATTACATCAAGTTTTAATATACTGAATGACAAGCACAGTCACACAAACACTTTTAATTCCTCTTTCATAAATTCCTTTTCAATTAAAATGTCCATGAAAAAGGCTCCACATACACATGTTTAAATGTAACTTTTTAAATGGTGGATTCCACATCTGCAGAACAGATTTTGCAAAACTGATTTTGTAAAGTTATTGTATTTGCCAAGAGCAATTCAAAGGAACTTAGAAAAGGAGGGGAATGTTCTTTTGGAAAGGTAATGTGGATATTTTCGTGACCACTGAGAAGTTAAATGACACATAATAAACAACTGATTTAATTATTGAGGTTCAAGGGGAGGTTTTTGTTGGGTTTTTTTTTCCCCAAAAATTGTTTATCTCTCTTTTTTCCCCTTTCTTGTCATGTTCTTATGATGTTACTACTAAGTTAAAATTTCTAATAACATTAATTATTGGCAATGTTGCTGCATTATACAAATTATTAGTTATGTAGCTGCATTTCCCAGACTGCAAGCAGAGAAAATTTCTCTGTCATGAGTCAGCAAGACACTGCTCTAATACAATCTGTTGAAATTTAAGAAGTGAACCAATTCAAACTTCAAAAGCCTGACCTGCCAAATTCCACTAAGCTTTTTCGTCTGTCCCATCTCCTCTGTTTCTACTGGACTGCAAAACCCTATTGCACAATGCTGAATGTGTTTAATATGTTAAGTCTATTCGTAATAATTAAGTCTATTCTTACCACTTGAAATACAAAAGAAGCAAATAGTACATTACTGTTAAAGTACCAGTCAGGCTTAATGCTGTACATCTAGACGTCGCATTATAGTGCTCACCTTTGCAATATAAGGTTGGAAAGCTACAACATACTTCAAAATCATCATACAAATACTGTGGCAGTGGAATTCACCACCCCAGTACAAGACCCCAGTCATCAGTGATAAAAACCACATTTTTAAAGTGTTAAATTAAGACTCATTATATAAAAAAGCAACTGCTCTCACAGTAACATTTTTTTTAAATCTCTTTCATGACACAAAACAACCACATGTACATGCAAATGAAATTAAGGTAGTTATTAATATAGTGAAAAACTACCTAAAGCAGGATCTGTAAAGAGGTTAGTTAAGAAATAGCTCAAAAGTTCTGTTAAGATGTACTTCATGCATATGGAAGTACAACACTATGTCAGCAAGAGAATTTTCATTATTGTGTTCTTTTTGCCCTCTTTCAGCAAAACTAAGTTATAGTCTTCTTCTGTTGAGCACATGGGACCCAATGAAGACTGAATCACCTGCCAGACAATGAAAAACTTGGGAGACACAAACAGATGGAGAAATCCAGAGAAACTTTCCAAACTTGTTTGGCAGCAAAACTTCTAAATAAGCTACCTACTTCCAGCATTTGAACAGAGTTAAAATAATTCAAACCAGAATACAAGAAAAGTCACATCCAACATATGTAAAATCATAACTACAGAAGGAACTGCCAAAAATATTGACATAACTAAATAATTTATAACAATTCTACTTTTCTGTTACTTAAATAAACCCTAGATGTAAAAAACAAACAGAAACATTTAACAGAGTAAAAAAACGGTATGTGATATACAGCAAATGAGTTAAGCAACTATGAAACCATATTTTTCCACATTTTCAAATTACACTGGTAGCCTTTTTTTGATAGGAGAAATTACCATCATTTGTATGTACAAAGTACAAAATGTACAAAGTACATAATTTGTACGTACAAGGACTGCTGAATCTTAATTACAGGGGGGAGCAGATCAAAACCTAATAATAACAATGAATGCGAACCGCTCCTATTGTCCCAGTGTGAATGAACTAAAAAGCAACCAACTCAAAATTAAAATGACACGTAAGTGTAACTGAGAGAGCATGGAGAGTAGGTGTTCTGAATTACTAAGCAAAAATCCTGCTGCTGGCCAATACATGCAACATTTGAGGAAAACTAAATTAGAAAAGGAGACAGAAAAAAACTCGATGAGTATTAGCTGGACTAAGAAACCAGAACTAATGGAAGTAAAAGGAGAAGGGTAGAGATGGAAAAAGACAGATTGAGTAGGATAAAAGCAAGGAACAGAATATAAGTTATAATGTCATGCCAGATTTGGCATGACTGCCCTCAAGTCACCTGTGCAGCATGCTTCAAGTGAGGAAAACAGCAGGAGCAAACACTAGTGAGTTATGACTGAGGAACTGGCCAACAGATGCATTCAGACACACAGACTTACCCACCAATGCATCTACATGACCCTTTAGAGGTTATATTATAAGGACACTGTAGAACACTTGTCAACAGAACCTCTTACTTATGGCGGAAAGTCTGTTTTTAATGAAATCGGAGCTCAAAAGCTTCGCAGACTGAGTAATTTTTGCTTTGTAATGGTTGCAACAGTGGTTTAACAGTGTAACAATTTGTAACAATACAAAAAGGCACTCCTCAAGAAGGTACAAAAATTAAGAGTAGAAACAAATTTCCTAGAAACAAGCTAGCAAATAACATAATACAAGACTTATATATTTTTTAGTCAGCCGATCCTGTACATAAAATGATACTGTATTTGCATATGACCTACATACCTATTTCAGCTATTCCCTTCTGCATACCTGTCCAAAGTGATGGAAAATATATCCCTTGGAATTTTGCAAAAATTTTTTTTGAAGTACTTCTTTCAAAACCTGAAAATACCCCTGAAGTATCTACAGATCAGTTGATCAAAATTACTCCCTCCAAAACCCCATCATCCTCAAAGGTTATAGCAGACATATTTTGCACATCACATTCACAGAAGAAGGAATGACAAAATACTACACAGTAAAACCCCAATTCTACATTTTAAATGTTGATATTTATCAACTATCAGCAACAGCTGTTAAGTCAAAACTCAAGAAAGAGCATCTAGACACACAAATTGAAATATTTCAGAATGCACCATAAGAGAAATTCCAAGATTCTGCTCTCGACTTTTTTCCCACCTTCACTGTGAATTTCCCAGAGAATTCTCACTTAAGTATAACTCACAGAGCAAAATTCAGATAAACACCTTACTACACCCAGTCTTCAACTTCAAAGATTCTGAATGTTTTAATTCAAAACAGTAAGTTTCATCTGGGACCTAAAATTTTTACAAGACTTTTTTTTTTTTTTCCCTTTCTAAAAATTCTAAGATACCAACAATTTTTTCTATATGTAATTGCTACCTTGGAAGACAGTATAATATATTAATATACAAATCACATACAGAAAGGTCAGGATCAAAAAGAAAGCAAATAATGGAAATTTTTAAATAAAAATGAAAGAACAGTATTACTATATGTCTATTCTCCAACGTTATTAGTAAATTCCAATGTAGTTACTAATGCTCGGCAGAATTTTCCTCACATCAAAACAAATACTCTGAAAATAAGCAAAACAAAAAAGGTTTGGTAGGAGAAACTTTACAAGCTCAGAAGATATGAAAAGAGCTATTATGGGAAAGAACATACTAGTGGGAAGAAAGGCTGAGAAGGAATATGGAAGTGAAAAGCAGATTGATTGTGCAAAACTAAAAAAACCTAACAAAGGTAACTCCTGGATAGAAAGCAGCAGTTGAGGGTATGCAGGCATGCAATACCAGTAAGAATCCTCACTTCTCAGGAAGGAGGATTAATATTCCACACATATTATATAATCAGTGCTGCTTAGAATACAGAAAAATAGAAGAAATCTAAAAACATTGATTACATTCTGAAGACGGGATAATTGTTCGGGGACGACGTGAGAATGGGACAAACATCCCTCCCATCCCAGCAAAGCAAACCAACAGTTTCAAGACCCAATGCACAAAAATAAAATACATAATAGGGAAATTATGTTACTGAGAGGACATACTATTGGGAGAAGACTGCATTTAAATACATTCAAATTCTGTAGAAGATTAATTCAAAGGCAAATCACAGAGGCATTAAAAATAAACAAAAAAAACAAACAAACAAACAGCAACCCCAAGGTAAAAACCAACACAGGAACATGCTCCAGAGGATGTTTAAATTCCCAAAACAGTGATACACAAAAAGGTCTCTTCAGACTAAGAAAATGCTCTCCAAATTATAGGCATATTCTGTACTGAAAACAAAGGCTGCAGGGCTCACAGGTTAATAAAAAAATAATTCATTTAGGTGTTCCAGTCTGTGGTGTTGTGATAGGTTCTTCCTTGAAGAATTTTTTTCTTAAGTTTAACTCAAGGTAGTAAAAACGGATTCAGTCTGTCTCCTTTCAGAAGCGAAATGTACAGGCAAAAACTGAACATCATGACCATCGTGCCCAAGGTCCTGTAGGCCTTTCACCCTTAGTATTTCTTTAAATATTAAACTGTTTTGCTTTCATATTTCCCTGAAACACTGAATATATTTGATTGCATTAGAGATAAATATCTGGGCAACTAAACTGCACTAAGAGAAAAAAGTCTTGTCGGTTTTGAATGGCTTTCTCGCTGGCACTGGTGCCTAATTTGCTTTGTTTCTTGCGGATGATGTCTTCACATACCAATTTGACAGAAGAAAAAGGTTGCTTATCTTTGCACCAACCATTAGGATGGCAAACACAGATGCCTGCACCAAAGTGTATCATTTCTTCAGTTCAGATCAGTAAGGCATCTAAAAGCAAGGCTTCAGAAAAACATGCATAGAGTAGGTTACAGAACTATCCCCCTTAAGATATTTTCATCCAATGAGAAACAGATTCAGTGATTTTAATGAAGTATATTGAGCTCTGTAGAGTCAATATGCTTTCGAATTAATAGTAATTCTAAGTCTATGTTAATGCTGTGCTATTTAAAACACCTGAGCACCCATATTTTCCTGAGACTACGCAGCACTTTACACACAGGAAGTCCTTCATTTACTATTCCAGCAACATCCAACTTCAATATTATTATTTCTATGCAGAACACTAGACAAATTACAGGTATTATGTGATTCATAAAGTCACAACTGAAAGTTGTGACAGTAAAAGTAGATACAATTGTGTGTCATCTTCCAAATGGGGCAAGCAGGCAATGAACTGAGATCTCATCTCCCACTTAGAAAAGATAAGAGTAGGATGCAATCAATCTCCCTAGGGGGTACATCTGATTAAGATCAAAGGGCAAGACTTCTAGTAAAGAACATCTTGACAGTTCAAGTTACTGTCACCTGCATGAATTGAAATTACTCAAGAGCAGTCTTGCATGATACTGCAAAAGGAGGAGGGGTTAATCACTAGAAAAACAGGATGCTTTCTAAAGAGCTGATTAGTCATGGCTATAAAGTAGTTCAGGCTCACTTGGATCTCAAGTTTTTCTTCACTCCATTAAATAACTTAAATTGGAACTAACAATCAGCAGAACTCTTCATTACACAAGTGAAAAATCAACTGAAATTAAGCAGTTAAGTAATCAAAAGCTCTCTGAAGCAACACCTCAGCTGATCCTATATGCATGACAATTAGTTTTAACTGGTTTTGCTGTCATCTTCACTCAGACACTTTTCTGCAGGTCCATTACCAATGAAGTGCAATCTAACAAGGGTAAGTACTACAGGGAGCAAATTCTAAGTTTTAAGTGTATTTTGATTTCTAAAGTTACAGAATCTGTTCTAAACAAGGCAAAGTTTGACTCAGCTGCACAGATTAACTATGCATTTTGGGCTACAGAAAATTTTAGAAGTCAGTTTTACTTTTAAGTCAGTCTTGCTTTAGTTTAGAAGTCAGTTTTACTTTACTATTTAAGTATGAAGTATCAATCTTGAAGTATGTTGTAGTGTAACCCCATAAAAACTACCTACTTATAAAGACCAGGACAAACTTCTGCACATAAGGTAAATGCAAATGCATGTATTTTTATTTTCTAGAATATAGAAGAAAATCTAAGACACTTCCCTCATCCTCACAGAAATTTAGAAAGGAAGAGAGCATCTCTTCAAGAAAAGAAATGACACTTCTTAGTCTCAGGACTCCAGAGAGTCTACAGTCCCTCATCTGTCTGGATAACCATAGAGAATACGATTTTTTTCATATACCCATCATCCTGGTCTGCTCATATCATAATACTGCCACTACTGAAGAAGCCCCTGTATACCTGACTTTTGTGCAAAGTTAAAAGTTTAAAGCAAAAGACTAGTACACAAAACAGTATTTAATTTTATGATTCTTGAGGATAAAAACTACGGGACTTATATTCTCCACACGGGGGGAAAGGTGGGGTTTTTGCTGAATTTAAAACATAGATTTAAAAATAGCAAAGGCAGGACATAAACAACTAAGAACATACTTTTAACAATCTGGTTTTCCTTTTAAATTAAAAAAAAACACCAAAGAAGTGACTTGTTTCATAGTCCAATTTGATAAAAAATTCTAGTAGCTCTAGAGTTTGAACATGTTACTTGTAGTGCTCTAGTGTTGTTTGCCTGAAGCCCTGAAATTTCTGTCTGTTCAGAAATTCACCTTTCTGTTCACTGCACAGGTGGCTGCTACCTGAGCAACCTGATCTGAGTTGGCTTTGCACTAAGCAGGGAGTCGAAACAGATGACCCCCAGATGTCCTCTTCAACCTAAATTATTCTGTGACTCCAGACAGCTCGGAAGGGTACTTTACAATGCATTTAGAGCATATGAATATTCCTGGCAGGGACTCACACTTCTTGTATCTAAAATTCTATGAACCAACAAAAATCTGCTCAAAAGCTAGTCAGAACAGAACTAAGTCCAAAATCACAACAAAGACATACAAATGTCACCAACATCACCGACTTTAAGAGCTACTTGGAGACAGATACTGGGAAAACTGCAGAAGCTTCAGCTGGCAACTTATGTCCATGGTCTTACACGCCATGAAGACATGTCTTATGTCTTCCCTTCATGACTGCATGCATGAGCAGTCAACAAGTACTCACTGACATACCACAGCAATCCAATTTTAACTTGCAGCTGAGAGTGGTCCTACACAGGTCGATCAAATAGTAGGAAAACTCTCAACTGATTTTTTGTTGTTGTTTTTCCCCAGCTAGAATTCATGGATGCTTTCTCAATAATTCAGCTATTCTTTAAGTGAGTGCAAACGCCCAGCAGCTCTACCCTTCCTTTTTACATGGGGAATCAGCAAAATTTCTAATTCTTACTTTCTCAGAATCACAGACCAGAATCACAGTATATTTCAGGCTGGAAGGGACCCATCAGGTCATTGTTCCTTGCAGACCTACATAAAACCAAACCACCTGACTAAGAGCCTCATTCAGATGCTCCTTGAATGCCAGGATTGATGATGGGACCAATTCTCTGGGGAGCCTCTTCCAGGGACCAACAACCTTCTCAGTGAGGAACCTTTTCCTAATGTCCATCTGGAACTTCCCCTGCTGCAGCTTCATTCCATTTCTTCATGTCCTGCCACTGGTGACCAGAGAGATGAGATCAGCACTTCCCAGCTGCTGCCCGCCATGAGGAAAGTGTACACTCCTCCAAACTGAACAAGACCACTGACTTCAGCAGCTCCTCATAAGTCTTGTCCCGAAGACCTTTCTCCTTTGGTCCCACTTCTCCCAATGCACTCTAACATTTCAATGTCCTCATCCTGTGGCACCCAAAACTGTCCCCAGGACGCGAGGCAAGGCTACACCAGTGCAGAGCGGTAATTTAGCATACTTTGGTCACACATTTTCTCTGCATTGTAGGAAGTTTCCCTTTTGATTTAAGTTTTTAGTTCTTAAGATAATCTACCTGAAACTATGTGTACCCTTTAAAAATGAAGTTACGCAGTAAAAATGTCAGATGAAAAAGCCCTCAAATGTAAGCTCTTACATTGACTGCATATCTTATTGCAGCAGCTAACATTTCAATCAAGAAAAACCTCAGAAAAATATTAATGTAAACGTACATAGTTTATAAAGACAAAAATAGCTTTACTAACCCTTTTGTAAACATACAGCTTTCAGCAAGGGCCAGTACAGCCATTATTCAAACTCTTCTTAACCAGGCCTGCTCATTTGCTGTGCTCTCTTAATCAGCTCTGCACTGCATATGTATCTATAAATAGATAAGTTAGTCTAGGAGAAGCCGTCTCCATGGATCTGTAATGGACTTCACACCTTTACACATGTCAAGACAAAAAGCAAACTACTATGCCAGTGCAGTGCAAATTACTACACCCATTTGAGATAACAGCACTTTTTTGATGAAGGCACTCTTGTATTACAAACAAGTCTCCAGAGACAGTTTTTCCAAAGACTTAAAATCATGTCGTATCAGGAGATTTTAAGAAGTGGCAGAACTTTAACCCTACACAACCACAATACTCCCTCTTCCTGCAAAATATCATGGTTCTGCACCGAAGATCAGAACTCTGGTGTTCCAGAGACAGAAGAAAGAAAAAAATTCATCAGAACTTAATATAACTGACACACATAATTCCTAAGCCTCACTCTTGGAAAAAGTTGAATTGCTATGGCTGAAATAAAAAGTAAAACATCAACTTTGTGGGGATAAAAAAAGTGGACATACAAATTCCTGTAAGTAATCTGATCTTCATAAATGCCAATTCTGCTTTATTTTTACCTCATGCAACTCCTGAGAACAAGTTTTTAGATAATCTGCATGGCATTTCAATATATGTATTTAAACAGTAACAAAGTATAAAAAATCTTGGTTAAACCAAGTTTGAGTGGAAGCAAAAGATATTATATTTACATAGGTAAACACTGAGATGGAGACTTAAAACCTCTAACTGACAGTTAATAAAATTTTAATAAAATTACTTTAATAAAATTACTTTATTTTGGGACCAGGCACCATTAGTTCCTTACTCCTGGTGTTCACTTGCATGCCTGCACACAAACATCACGTTTCTTTGAAGTCATAACCTTCTGTTACTTCATGTACTTCTAATTTTCCCTGGTCTGAATTTATGAATGTTGCATTAGTTGCATACATTTGATACTTAGTTCTAAGCAGTACTATCTGCAACAGTCTGAGAGTGCCTTATTTAGGTTGATTTCCAATTCACCAAAAACCATTACCAGAAATAAAGCTTGTTAGGCTCACTACCTTAAAGTCTTCCTATATTATGGCACTAAATGTGCATGGAATACTTTTAAGTTAGATTCCATATAATGACATACATTTCCAAAGAAAGCGGGCAAATCTTTCACATCTCTACAACTTTCAGAAACATCAATATTTTGTACTTTTCCAACACCTTACACTCTTGAAACTGGTAGACTTCAGGAGCACTTCAGCTTTCACTTGAAAGGACCAAGAATATGAAATATGATATAAGTTCTAACTAAAAGCTCAGAAACATGGAAACAAATAACCAACTTGTTAAATGTATTTGTATTTTGAATAAATGGATGTTATTATATATCTACTTGAAGACCTACTTGGCATTGTCTAAGAAGTTACCATCTGGTTGTTTCATTGCTAAATCATTCATTTGAATGTAACCTGATGAAGAGGCTCTTTAAACCAAGCCACTCTCTTTCTAATAAAGCAGATGAGGAATGTTCACAATATGTATTCCATCAATCCCGCCATAAGGGTGCCAACCTTTACAAGAAGGTTAAAAAAAGAGGGAGCTTGCATGTGGAACACTTAATTTAAAACTACATGGACTGCTCCCCAAAATCATCAAATTTGTGAAACTAAACTACAATGCTATAATTTTTCATGCACAGTGCTCATGAGACCATTAATGTCATCTAGATCCTTCTAAACATGGGTATTTGGTTCAAACCCAAGCCATTTTGGAGTCACTGTGAGACTTATTACCCAATGGCTAATCTTAATGAAAATAATTGTGAGCTATGTAAAATATAACAGACATTCTTCATATACTTGAAAAGGTTTTTAGAGCAAACAAGTCATGGCCATGGACTGTATAAGTAAACTCTGGTTCTCCAAGGTAGTCTCATTGCATGAAAGAACTGGAAATATATATTCCATTTAAATGGCAATTTTGATTTAGTGGTCTCAAAAGAGAATTATATAAATTTATTTCTACATGGGCACAATACTCACTCAGTGTTCTTGAAAGACAAACAAAAAATTTCCAAAGGAAAACCAGTTCATGCTGCGAGTAAACAGATGCTGGAATGACACATCAACTTCCAGATAAGTAAATTTGGCTTCAGAATTACTATAGCTTGGAAGAAAAAATGAAGTATTTTTTTAAAAAAAACACACCATGAAAAGAGTTCTAAAACTAAATTTTATCTCAAACCAAATCTGTTTAAAGCTAAATTATTTGCAGGTTTTTTAATAAACATGCTGATAGCATAATTAAATTTTAAAGCCTAAGTGCGTATCACCAAAAAAGGGAAGACACCTTTTTTCTTCTCTGAAATTCTTCAGCACCTGTTATTCTACCATCCATTTAAGTCACTGTGAATCACACAACAGAAGGAAGCCACAGATGAGCATAAGTAAATTATTTATTTTGAAGAGAGAAATGTATATGGTATAGTAAGTTTATGATGACAAAAGAAGATCTGCATCTTATCCCACCAAAGTTCAACCTCAGGAGACTGAAATGTTTGCCAGCATGTTCTAAATCACAGACACCAGTGAATGTGGATCTTAATTGTAGAGATTAGCTGACCAGAAGTTTCCACTACCATTAATGAGCTAAACTGAAGAATATCGATCAGATGTTTTCTGTCCTAGCACACTGAAGATTTCACAAATCACAGCTCTGGAAACATTTCAAGGAGAAAAAACATTTCCAAAACCAAACTAATCCCTCTCAAGAGAAATGCATTTAATATAAAGCTTTATTAGCACATATTTGAATGACAATATTAGCTTAAAAAATTAACATTATTGCCATAAAATGACTGTAAAATGATCTACCAGGGAATGATTTGGAGATAGCAAGTGAGGGGGAAAAAAGAGCTAAAAAGTCAACGAGGAATAGGTTGATAAAACTGTGAAGGCAAGCTGATTTTGAAGAAAAAACACACAACTAAAAAAGTAAAGAACTCCTGCAATTAATGTGCTATAGTAACAACTATTGGATCCATATCCTACCTGCAGTTCCACATGGACAGTTCTGCCATGCTCAGAAGGACTACGTATGGACTTCCTCCTATCCTCAAAAGCTGAGTAACTTTAACACTCACAGCTCAATCCCAAGCCCTTATCTAAAAAGCTAAGTCATATGTACAGTTTGATCAGAGGTTTTATCACTGAGAAATCTACAAGCCTATTCCAATCTCAGGCTTATTAAACAGTGCTCTTTGTGTTCACTGGTTTGTTTGATGACTGAAAGAGAAATTTCATCCACAATTTCTGTGTGAAAGTTACTAACGGTAACGAATTCCCTGCATTTCTTCCTCAATAATGAGTTCCACAGTCATGTAATACACGTATTGACAAAGCAATACTTTCTCCCACAGAAACCTTGCTAACTTTCAATTACTGGATCAAGTTATGTCTTTAACAATTTAAAGAAATTTTAACTGTTGGACATTTTATCTCTGTTTCAATACTTCTTTGCTATTCCCAAGTCTCTTAACATCCTGTTTGATAAACGGAAATGTATTCAGCTTCTTCTTGAATTAGCTGAAGTTTCAGGATACTTCTTTGACATTTTTCCTTTTCAATGTCTTTTATCACCCTTTTTTAGACTGCTGTCACTGGAACTAGACACTGAACTCAATGGTAATCGCTGAAACAAAACATTACCATCATATCCTTTACCAATGTCGTTAGTTAATTCTCTGTGTGTGCATGGATTTTTAAAAGATGTGTATCCACTTTTCCACAGCTTCATACTAAGAGCTTATATACCATTAACCCTACATAACTGTCAGGAAAATATTATTCTCCACGTATGATTTCCC
The DNA here is from genome assembly GCA_018881555.1 of Amblyornis subalaris. Classification (NCBI taxonomy): domain Eukaryota; kingdom Metazoa; phylum Chordata; class Aves; order Passeriformes; family Ptilonorhynchidae; genus Amblyornis; species Amblyornis subalaris. The sequence continues at coordinate 217,017 of JACAXG010000176.1, read as the reverse complement.
ATGCTGTTGTTTTCACCCAGTTCACTAATCAATCTGCTCTCAGAATCAGTGACTAATACTTAGTGTTCAGGTTTTACCAGAAATAGATTCACAGTTTGCCTAATAAATTCTGCTTTAATTAAAATAATTTATAGAAATATAGAAGTTTTGAGGCAATAGCTCAATCTTATGAAACTGCATTAGAAACATGTTGTTTTGAAAACTTCAGATTATCAGTTTTAAGATCTCTTCCTATTAGCTAACCCAGCTGATAGATGACAAATATCTCACATGTATTTACAAGATTAATCCCCTTAAAAGTCACAAACAAAACTTATTGGAATTAACAGAAAAAATTTCAACAGATTTTGGAATGTAATTTACTGCTTATAACTTACTAATGGCTGCTATACAAAAATTTATAAAAAGTTCTATTAAATAAACAAGAGAAGCTTCTTTCACAAAAACCCATACAAAATTTCCATGATATTCTATCCCACTTGCCAAATGGGATTTATCAGCCTTAACCAGAATCTTCTGAACTCAAAGCTTTTCTAGGCTTCATCATCAACCAGTGAAACTACACACCTTTGAAACCACTACTAGCTGAGAAATGCAACTTCAGGCTGTTTCAATTTGTTTCACGAAAAACAAAAACCACCTGACATACATCTCTAAGCAAGTAACTTAGCAGTGGGATTGTAACTAAAACATATATTTATATAACATGAGGGTCCTGATAAGAGGAACAATTTTAAATTTCATTACTCAAACAATGAAATTACCTGCAATTCTAAACGTCAAAAATCACAAAGCAAATATTTTCACAGAGTTTATATCTATAGCATATTAACTATCATTAGTCATTACTGTGTAGCTTTAATACAGAATCAGATTTGAACATTAATCATGGCGATTTAATTTTATTTTCTTAGATAGAATGCATATTTTATCTTGTAAGCAAATGTGCCAAAATAAATCCTTGTCCACCCTACTTCACTTTCTCATTATCAAACAAAAACATTTTAGTTTAGGTTACTAAGTCTATTGTACTTCCCATTAGTACTAGAATAATCGAAGAATTCTGGTCATTCAAATAAGATGCGTATCTCATGAGAGAACTATCCTTTAAAAAGAGTTATAGGTTAAAATTACCAGTGAATACTTGAGAAGAAAGCATTTCATTTTCATACAATGAAAGACATAATAGATTTTTCATGGGAGAGGACAGGAGAGGAAATTGTCAGTGAAAGATACTTGTGGAACAAAGTCACCCCAACGGAACTATTTGCTCGACAACCCATATACGACTCAAAACCATGGGAATTTTCCTACCAGTTCTACAAATGGCAAATTCTTTTGTTCTTCCCTGTCCGGTATCAAGCTGAGCTGATGGAAATACTAAAACTTCCAGTCTCCCATAATTTCTATACTGCCAGAAGATACCCCATAGATCTACTAACAGAACTGCTCAAAAGTATTCTCTCTTCTCAGTCAAACTGAACCAGGACCAGAGAAGACGTAATACTAAAGCTTCTCCAGTCTGACAGAAAGGGGTTAGGAAACAAGCTGCAAGAAAAGCTTATCCATATAATCCAAGTAGTGCACAGTACCAGTGAGAAGTAAAATACTACGTATTCGGGGATGAAAGAAGCAAACATATGCCCAAGAACTGCTGCCTTTCCATCCTAAGCTAAGAACATTGTGATTGCCTAGCAAAAACATTTGACAAGACTGTCCCTTCTTGCTCCACTCACTGCACAGTTCTAAAAGGAGAAAACTCTTCAGAAAGTACCGATGTACTGTGAATATTTAAATTCTCTGCTTGCCAGAAAAACCAAACAATTTTTTAATGTGTATTTTCATCTGTACTTTCAACTTTCTTGCCATAGTAAAATACTTTACCTTGGTATAACTAAAATAAATGACTGAACAGAACCGTATTCTTCTATGTTCTAAATGAATACGAAAAATTTGCCTAAACTGTAATATTGTACTGGGAATAAAAGTATCTCATAAAAATCCTGAAGATATCTTCTTAAACTTAAAAATTTCATCTTCATATGGAATATTACACATTAAGTGAACGTGTATGTGTAAACACACCTATATACATATGTGCTTGAAGCAACTCGGTAAGAGTTATTTCTTTTCCTAGGATGGAAGTTCAAGTTATACTACTCCTCCAGCAAATTCAGTTGTTTCACCACAATGTTATTTGCATTCGCCACCCTGTAAAGCAGCATCATGCAACTAGATATAATTCAGGGTGACCTTTTTGGTGAGTAATTACTTTGGACCCCAAAGCAGCTCCTACCTTCTACACTTTCAAAGAAGTGCAGCTTGTTTCAAAAAGTATATCTAGAAACTGCACAAAAGCAGTCTGCAATTGAACAAAGATTTTTAAATGATCCCTCAGATGATGGTAAAACATTAGTAATTATTTTCAAGTATGCTTTTTCAAAAAAAGCCTTCAAATCTGTGACGACGGATGCAGTGTTGAAGCTTAAGTTCTAAAAAAAGTTTATACAAACATCTTGGTAGTAGCCTTGGCATTGCTATCTTACTGTTCCCAGCAGTTTTCAAAGCTGCAGACTGATCAGTGTTAACTGTATTTATTACATACAAAATGTTTCAAACACTGAAGGTGCTAGGACTATTAATATTTATTCAAAAGCCTTCTTCAGTGTTGTACTTTGGTGTCTTTAAACAAAACAAGGACAGTACATGTAACATGCTTTACCATCATATTTCTTCAGATACATTATTCACAAAAATCTATAAATTCTGCACAACACTAAGACAATGTAACTACACTTACACTAAACCACACAAGTCCAGATTCTGTTCTCACCTGTGTTTTCATATGCATAGTATTACTGATAAGTAAAAACATTAATGAAAAGTAAATTCACAGCTTAAGTTCTCCAGTTGTCAACCATGCTGTTCCAGGCCTTAGCAGAGTTCAACAAACTCCAGGGTTGTACTCACTTTAAGTGTAATCAGCTTAGGCTGAGCCACTGTCAACCTGGAGTGAGTACACAGTATGCAACCTGAAGATTACATTCTATAAATTCAGGAGAAATGCCATATAACCCCAGCCTCACAGCCAGTGGAGCTGTCTTTCACAGTGCACAGCCAAGCAGGCTGAAGATACCAAATCTCATGCTCTCCTGAGAACATACTACCATGGACAAAAAAATCTAAGGAGCAAGTATGTGAACTATAATAGGTGACTTGGCTCTTAAGCTTATGGGGCACAGACTTCATCAATTAAATGAAAAAAGAATCATCTCGGCTGAAGGGAGCTTGCCAGTTCAAGACAAGCTGAACAGCATTGTGGGAGTAACCGATCATTCCATGGGCAGTGAAACTGACTGCTGGCCATCTTCAGCAGTGCTACTCCAGATCCTGCTCAATTCTCTTTTCTGTCAAGCCACCAAGCTTTTACACAGTTCTGGGCCTAATAGAAGGCTAGAAAATGGTGGTCATGATGGAGAAGTCATACACTAGTAGCTGCCACCTACAAAGACTGAAACAAGGCAGCTAATGGGGGAAGATGAGGTATCAGGTATTCTAGATGTAAACCTGCTTAATAGGATGGAATTAGTTAACATATGAAAACTGAAAGGTAGCTGAGATAAAAGTCATCAAAAAACAGCAGTGCTCACTAAGCTATATCAACTTTCAAAAGCACCAAGTAGTGTCTAGCACATAACGGATGTCCTAAAGGAAAGAAAAATCATCTAAATAGCAATGGTTGCAAACAGCATATATAAGTTACACAAACTACTCATCCCTCATTAACTATATTTTGCTGCTTGAAACTACAAAAGGCAGAGAATGTTTACTAGTAACAGTATACAGTTAAAAGAAAAGTTTAAAACCCTATTCCATGGGGCAGAGTAACTTCATATTGAAACACGTATTTGAAAAAAAGACTAAGAATTAAATTGTACCTTAAATGCAGAATTTTATTTCTGAACAGTTGAAGCTTCTTTGCTGAAATTACTTCATCTATTAAATTAGAGATAGATCTACACTGAAGTTGTCCCTAAATAACTTATTACAGAGGTCATAACTTTGTGATGGCAGTAAATATTCTCTAGAATTCCTTTTAGAGAGTATGAACATTAACTTAACTTACTAGAAGGTGAGAGAGGAAAGACTTGTGAGAGGTATTCTCTACAGTAAACCAGCTGTTAATCAACCACAAACCAAGCTGCAACGACAAATCATAAAGTCCAAGACTGCTAAATTTCAAGTTTGGCTGCAATTCTGCTTCTAAAAGGGAAAAAATATATGAGAGTAGGGACATAGAACACCTGTTGCTGGAACATTTAATATCACTGACCTCTCTTGCTTATTTATACAGCACTACCTATCACATTTGTGATAAGAAAACATCCAAATAACAAAAACAACATTATCCGTTTCCTCTTCCTTCTTTGTTATTACATAGAAATCAACAGATATTTTGGAATTATATAAACAAGGAGTTAGCTGTGTCTTAAAACACAGGACCTTTTTAAAGGCTACCCTGCTCAGGTGCATTTCCAGAGAGTAACATAATTTTTAATGACTTTCTCATTTCCAAAATTTTCTTTCACTTTCAGGCAACGTATTAATGTTGGCATTTCTGTTACTATCACCTCTAACGCAGTTCTGTAGATCTATTCAACACACTACTGATAAACAGAAAGATCCTTGCCCTAAAGTGTACGTTCCAAATACACCTAATAATGTGGAAAAGGATTTATAAGAAACACAAAGATAGTGTTGATCACAAACTGAATCTGAACCTTATCTAGAATGGCAAGGCATATAGGCAATTAAAAGGGACCGATCATTCAGGAATAGTCGTGGGATATTTAAAGTTCTAGGCAACATATAGCCATAAATGAAAAGATAGCTTGTGCAAGAAAAAGTTTCAATCAAGTTAATAGCAATACTGATGAAAGTTTTGTGTGTATGCTTCAAAAACAGTGAAAGGTTGACACGAATTAATTAATTAGTCTCAAACTCATTAAAATTGAAATTATCATATCCGTAACACAAAAGTTCAGAATTACTGCAGTTCCATGGAGAAGACAATTGCTTTTCTATGTTCGTCTTTTCTTCTAATATAATTTTATTCTAATCACATGCAATGTTGTAAAGCTGAAGCATTGAGAATATGAGAACTCTCAGTTTTGAGTATCTATGCACAAGATGCTACCTAGTTAAAAAAATACACTCAAATAAACACCTACTTTAACTACATCTCTGGGCTAGTGCTATTCATTCATACACTTACAGTTAATCACCAGATTACTTACAGAACTGACAACTTCCTTACTTCCTTTTGCAACTAAAAGCTAATAAACCCTTAACGACCTCTAAAAGCCCAAGAAAATTATTATTCATCTCTAATCCCAGAACAATGAAACTATTTGCTTAAAAATAAGGCTTTAAAAAAAAAACCCCACACAAAACCCTGACTATAACATGAAAAAATATAAACAGTATAGTATTACATGTTTCGACAAGCCATCATCGGGAAAATTTTCAAGGAAAATAAAATGAAGTGAGCTACCGAGTTATACGCATCCACCAAGGGGACATGAATTTACACAACTTAAGAGAAGTTTTCAGACATATTCTACAACTGCTGGGTCTAGGCTCTGGCTCATTTGAGTGTGCAAGCTGACCAGCTGCTGTTTCTCTCACACAGGAGTCTGAAGGAACTGTGTCGTTGTCTCACGTAGTTTTTCCTGAGTTCAACATTGTGTCCTTGAGCAGTCATACAAAATGCACTGAGACTCCCTGCTGGTAACCCATATACCTGCAGTCTGAAGTAACAGATTTACAGTTAGCCTAATAACTGCATATTAGAATATATTATCACCAAAACCTACTTCCAGCATTTTTTAAAATGTATAGCATATTTGAATGGCATGTATAAATCACAACAAACAGATCACCTCTCAAAATATTTAATTTCCAATAGCAGTTCTAAGAGCCTTCATATGAAATGCTTTTTAGTTCAGACTACTACTACAGCCTTAGACACCTGGAATCAAAAGAAACTGTCACATACATATAAAGACTGATCCCTATGTGAGTATTTGAGTTATAGTGGGTTAACATACAAAGAAATGCAGATTTAAAATATTTGAAAAGCATTTACTTAAAACATATTTAAAATGTGTTATTTTCATTTGATGCCACAAGGCCACTTGCAGATTTCGCTTTTTAACTTTTTTATGCATCATGAAAACTGTTCCAACATGCCACCCAGAAGATGCAATTTTCTTTCCTTACTTTATTTTTAAACTGTATGCAGGTAGCAACCACTCAACTAAAGAGACAGTGCAAATGCCACAAGAATAAAATAAAATAGAGTCCACAACTTGCAAATAGTTCTATCATTCAGTTTATGAATGACTGTTTTCTCTAGAAGGGGCGCAAATGTTATCTAGGGCCATACAATACAGAACTAGGGTTATACAGTACATTAACATCCTTCATGTGATCTCCTGTATCCCCTTCTCCTTCAGCCCCAGACCCTGCCATTCAGCATGCCCCAAGGAGCATGACACACGTGCTTCAACCATTATTTTCAACACCTTCCAAACTCCTGGATGATAAACTGAAAACCTTTATACCTTTGCTCGCAAGCATCTTCAAAAACAGGTGTTGGTTCTGACAACCAAGTTTGGAGCACAGAGAACCTCTCCACACAGAAATACTTTTCATGTGAGTGGAGAAGTCTCTGTTTAAGACACTATTATCACTCTGCTTTACTGTTCTACGTGATGTCCAACATAGATTAAAACCACCAAAAGCAGGAGATGTTCAGTCTTCCTTCATACCTGTTAAGGGCATCATTGGTATCATCTTCCCACAACCATACAGAATGACCCTCTGAAGGGTCCCATTTTGGTGTTTAGTGTCAGTTGTCCTCCTCCACACATGCCAGTTGTGGCAGTTCCTTTTTTCAATGTGAGGATTAAATCTCAACACGTAGACATACAGATAGTATCACATTCCATCTTAAAAGTCTCAGAGCAGTCACTGTACTTCAAGTAATTTATTCCTACATCAATGTCTAGTAAAAATTTTGGAACAAAACTAACAGAAATCTACTGCAGAATTTCCAGAGCTTGTCTTCACTGTATACAAGATCAGCAGTGCACTGTCAGGATAAATAAAAAAAATGAGGAGATGTTTGATTGCATCTTTTCCTCTGAAGTGCAATACTCTAAAGCTTTTCATTACTCCTCTTCTGGATATAGATGGTCTTGATAAAGTATGAGAGAGAGTAATATGTCAAGGACTACAAAAGCCAAAGCACATTACTGTATAATGTTAGGAATGTCAAAATTGGGTACAGGCAGGTCTCCTGCCCTGTAAAAACATTGATTCAGGACTGGTAAACTTTTTTATATTTTTGTTGAAAACTATAAACATTCATACCCAAAATCTCTACATACCAGAGCCACATAAAAATAGATTGGGCTTTGTCTCACCATGTTCCTTGAGAGAGAAGACCTTACAAACAGTTGACTTATTCACATGAATACCACACAACTCTAGATATAAAACCACTGCAAAAGTATTATATCTCAAGAATTCACACACTACATTTTCAACAGTAATGCAGCATGAAATTACATCCTAATTATTTACTGTCACTGCATAACACAAAGATATAAGGAACATCTGGCTCCATCTGACCATAGGTTCATTTAACCCTATATTCAGTCTTCGGTCACAGCAATAATGATGCTGACAAAGTCTGGTCATTACAGTTTATTCCCTTCATTCCCCTTCACTATTCACAACTGTCATATATGAGGTATTATAATGCATATTGCATTTCTTATCTGTTTATGAGTCCTTCTAAACACAAATTTTTCTCATCCCTTTTTAAACTTGCCTCCACAGTCTCCTGTGACAAGAAATTCCAGAATAAATCTGAACAGTACGCAAAAAAAATCTTTTTCTTTTGTTAGTTTTAAACTTAACTATATTCACTTTCAAGAACCACCTCTTAGTTTTGGAAGAGGTTTTGGAAAACAACAGTTCCACATTCAGCTCACCTATTTCACAAACTTTCATCGCATACCACACCTACTGAGACCTCTCCTCCCTAGAATAAAGACTGCCAGTCTTTTGGTCTGACCTGAGAAACCCACAGTCTCCAAAGTTCAAGTTCTCTTATAATTATTTTGTTTGCTTTGCATGCAACATAAACCCCAAGTTTTCACTTAGACTCTTCAACAGTTTCATATTTCTGCCAGCATTTCATTAAGTGCAAATCTACTGGCTCAAACAAAAAGGTCAGCTTTACAAATCAATGAAATACAGTTCTTCAACACATAAGGGTCAGGTATAAATATTGGAATAAATGTAAAAAAATTAGACTGACAGACAGATACCGTTATAACACTTAATCACATCCACAACCTATTCTATTCAAGATGCAAAATAAACAGTATTAAATAAATAAATTGTGGAAGGCTTGGTATAAATTGAATTTTTAAATTGCATTTACTTAAAATCCAGAAAACCTGTTTTCTTTAAGCATAAACCAATAAAAGTTTTCAATTATATCTTGCTGACACAGGCCATTTCTTTCTTTAGATTTAAACTCTCTGCCTAAGTACTCTCCTAAGCAAAATACTCTGTGAGAATACCATATTAAAGCAATCTTACAGAAGTTATTTTTTCTCATTCAAAAATTACTACAAAAAAAAAAAAAAAGTCAGAAATTCACACAATACTGGTTATAATGGTTGGTATAATTCCAACAACCGCTGTAACTTGGAATCATCAAGGTTGGAAAATATGCGTAAGATCATGAAGTCCAACCATTAACCTAACACTGCCAGATCTCCCACTAAACATGTCCCTAACTGCTCCCAGGAATGGCAATTCCACCCCTTTCCTGTACAGTCTGTTCCAATGCCTGACCACTCTTTCAGGGAAGAAATTTTTCCTAATTTCCCATCTAAATCTACCTTGGTGCAACTTGAGGGCCATTTCCTCCTGTCCTGTCACTTCTTCGCCAGCAGAAGAGTCCAAGACCCACCTGACCACACCCTGCTTTCAGGTGTAGAGAGCAATAAGGTCCCTCCTGAGCCTCCTCTTCTCCAGACTTAAACAACCTCCCTTCTCTCAGCTGCTTCTCATCATCAAATATGTGCTCCAAATTTACTATCGGAACATAAATTTTCAAAGGTGTGCTAAGTAACTCAATTCACCTTTACACAACACGGTTAATGAAAAGAACATTAACACTTTTATTTATCTCTTTGAATTAAGTTTTTGAAGCTCACTAGACATTGGCATAATCAGATGACCTTCCGTACTCAGACAACTGCTTTCTTAGTGCAGCAGGCTCAGTGTGGGTCAGCAGTGCCTGGGCAGCCCCAAGGGCAAACCCCATCCCAGAGCACCGAGCACAGCACAATCAGCCCAGAGAGGGGATGATCCTGCTAGGCTCAGTCTTGGGACAGCCTCACCATGGGCTCTGCAGGTGGGGAAGGATGTGAAGGTCCTTGAATGTGTCCCAAGGAGGGAAAACTGGTGGGAGGGCTGGAAGGAACTTCCAGTGAGGAGCAGCTGAGGACTTTGGGCGTGTCCACTTTGGAGAAATGGAGGTTGAGAGGTGACCTCACTGCTCTCTGCAGCTTCATGAGAAGGGCAAGGGTACAGGAACATGCTGATCTCTTCTCTCTGGTATCCAGTAACAGGATACATGGGAATGGTCCAGAGCTGAAGCAGGGGAGGTTCAGACTGGACACTAGGAGGCATTTTTTACTGAGAAGGTGGTCCCAGACTGGAACAGGCTTCCTAGAGATGTGGTTGAGTAGTCAATGCCCTTAACAACAGGCTTTAACTTCTGAACAGCCTTGAATTGGTCAGGCAGTTGGATGATCATTGTAGGTCCCTTCCAACCAGAATTACTCTACAGCTCCAGTCTCAAGACAAATTACTGATTAAACTTTGGACACTTTGTGGTTTCTGTTATTATTTAATTTCACAGATGGAATATTGTCTTTGATATTTAAGTCCTGTGGTGCAAATTAAACAATCAAAACTGTTTCTTTTCACATGATCTACCCAAATCCTGGAAAGATCTGTCACTAGCATGAAGCAAAATGCAATGGGTTTAAAACACTTTTCTTGTAATGTCAGCCATGTAATGTCTCTGAAAATGCAATTATGCGGCCATTTATAGTAGTGTTTATCTTGATTTCACTTACTTGTCCAGACCATTTCAATTCACAGCAATTCAAGCATCAGGGATGTACTGAATCCATATTTGGTATGTTAGTTAGGGACTTGCTTACACAGAGAAAATTAGACAATCTTCATAATTTATAATATCTTAATTTGCTTTTCATGACCTACAATTAGTCAACCTAATAAAGAAACTTGTACTAATGTCTAACTACATTCAATATATCAGTAAACTGTTTAAAGTATTGATTCTGGCATTTAATAACAATTCCTCCGATGGAAGTAATACCTTTGTGTCTACAACCTCGAAAAATATACAGTTTGTTTAACTGTATTTTTGCAGATTAATTTCTCCATAAAGCAAAATGTAGTATTAAACAGTTTTTTTCTTTCTGAACCAGAATCTGTGAATTTCCCTATTAAAATAATATTTTCATGTACCCATGTGTTAAACCAGTAAGTCAGGCCCTTTTGGGGAAAAAAGAAAACAAACCTTGTTGTTTAAAGTAATTGATAATTGAAGTCTTCTTGTTACAGTGGACCACATTACAAATACATTAGTGGGGAAATTCAATCCTTACTGTCACTCTGGAGTAAAGGAGATTGCATATTTAAAACATCACTAAAAAAATCATTTATGAACTTGCTAGCGACAGCTGCAGTAACTTAATTAATGCAGCTGCCACGTGATATTTTGCCATTTGACTCTAACCACAAAGACCAAGACTGAAGCCACAAAATAATTTCTAACAGTCTCTTTGACACTTCTCAAACATCCATCAATATTCAGTTACACCTAAAGTGAAACTTGCAACTTCCAATTGAAATCCTCAATCTTCCCAGCGAATTCAGTTACATTGAGTCTCTCCACCGGAATTATTCTACTCTGAAGGAAGACCAGGTAAAGTTAAATTATGCCCAAAAATTTTTGTAATAACAATTAACCAACAACTTCCATGACATATCATTACAAATAATTTTAAATTACAGAACTAAAATAATACAGACAAAATACCTTTATTATCTAGAGCAAAACAAATATATTTGCTTCCAGATCTCACATAACACTGTCCTAAGTACTTAGTAAAGATTTAAAACAATGATATTTAAAGCAAATTAGGGCACAGTACTAAAACACAAAAGCTAAACAAGCCTCTCAAAAATGCTGACAAAGATAGACCTCAATACTTACCCATCATTAGAGCATGTTAAAAATTCTTCCTTTATCTTTGGATGCCAACAGCCTGAATTGAGCATTGCTGTGTGACCCTAAGGAAATAAACACAGAGGCTTTGTAAGCTGTCTTACAAGGTCTTATAATTTTTACTCCAAATCCTTCAAGTGGAATCACATGAAAGCTGAGGGACAAATCAGACTCTCTAGACCCTTCTGACTGACATCATAATGATTTAACAGATTGTATGTACTCTATCTGTTTCATCCTTGCTTGTTTTCACTTCTGAATTAGAAAAACCCTCAGATTCTTCCACTTATGACTTTTTCTTTCAGAAAATGGCATAGAATTACACTTTTTCTCCTGGGAGAACTGGAATGTAGAGCAAGGATGAAACAACAGGCATCAATACAGTGTCACACAAATTTTTTCAAGCTACAGAAAAATAACAGGAATAACAGTAACAACCAGGGTGACAAAATACACATACTGAATGTCAATCTCACTAGCCAAAGATCCAAACAGAGGAAACAGAGTTTGAGAGTCCAGATGGGTTTAACCTCAGGTGAGTTTTTCATAAAATATTAAAGCTGAAAATTGACTAGTCAGTTCTGTTTCTTTAAGACTGAAAAAACAAAAGATAAGTGTTTTATGCAAAGTAGGGAATTGCCATTATGGTGACTATGAATGTAACTACATTACTGCACTACATACTGTCCAGTTGGCTTTACTTTGAAGTACAGGCACATGCTCATTGACTACATTCAAAGAGAAATTTGGAAAATACTCCTGCAATGCTGGAATTACTTCAGTTTGTTTTAAGCACAAATAAGGAGAGAAATACTGCAAAGTTAATGAGGCAATATACCAAATATTTTAGCATTTTGACTGCTGGACCACAATACACTGGAATTCTAGACATTTACAAGAAAAAAGAAAATCTAAATTATTTTTATGCAAGCAAGAACTAAAGCAGATGTTATTTGATGGTTTTATATATGTATCACTAGCCAAAAGAAATAATCATCTGACAAGAACAGCTTTAGGCAAAACAGCATTTAGCCTAGTTATTTGGCAATATACTTTACAAGCAATAAATAAATCAACTTTATCATCAGTTTGAGTATTAGATTTTATCATTACTTTTTAGGCTTCAGCTATTTAAAAAACTCATCTGAATTTAAATTACCTAGGTAAACAGAACCATTGCATCAAAGTTTGTGGAAATACAAAGGTAAAGTGGTCAAAACACAATCAACTGTGGATGAAGCACTTCAAAACTACAAATGAACCCTTCTGCACTTGCATTTTTAACTAGCATTAAATATATACACATTGTTGCTTATAAGTCTTACAGCATGCAAGTTAAAACACAACCACCTCCAGGCAGCCGCTGCCTTGAAACCTCCAACCCCTGACTTTACCTTTGTGTTTGTCATATCCACAATGTACTGGTCTCCTTTTATGCATTCCATTACTGGGAAGCCATCTCTGTCAAGAACTTTTGCCTGAGAGTTACCAGAGACAACGAGAATGACATCTCCTGTGCTGCTGTACTGTAAAGACTTGATTTGGTGACTATAGAGAAACGAAAAAAAAATAAAGGAGAAATAAAACACTTCAATTAACTTTTCTGTAAACCTACACTAAAACAAAAGTGTCAGTGGTGAGAAACCATATTGCAGAAGTAGACCCATGTACATTCCTATACTCCAAAGAAGTGGGGGGCAAAAAATCTTGTATTAATGGATTAAAACTTTTTATTCTGCTGTGTGTGTGTGTGTCGCATTTCCTTCAAACACACAAAGCCCATCAAACATGTAAAATGTAATTTCTGGCAAACATATTTCTTCAAGAATGCTATCATAACTTCAATGGAAAAGTAGTATGTGTCAGATTTAACTATCCAGAGCTGAAAATTCTTTTTCATCTTCCCAGAAGTAAAATGTGGAATTACAGTAATCTGTAAATTACTGTAAAAGAATGTTGTAGTCATACATAACACTCCATTGTACCACGTACACCAGGATATTACTCACAGGTCAGCATCCTTGTGTCTTTTTCTATGGTCAGGCTTTAATTTCATCAAACTCTAAGATGAAGTTAAAGATCCCATCAGCCCTGGAAACATGACAGTAGATAACCATCTTCTAGTCTACTATGTCTTGGGTGACTGTTCATTTAGTGTAACAGTGTTCTCATATACATTTTCTACTGGTTGAGAAAACCTGGGATAGAAATCATGCAATAACAGCAAGATGACAAAAATTAAATGAAAGTGGAAAATTGGCTGATGGATGACAAGCCCACTTCCAGCTTCAGCATCTTCTCTCAGCATTCTGCTTTATGAACAAATTTTACAGCTCTTACCGTATCTGAAGCAGACCTCCCTTTGATCCCCTATACTCCACTACAAGGATAGCAAAGAATGCAAAGCAGCCTATCCACTTCACACCTGCCAGAATTTATATCCTGGCACATTAACAGAAGGTGCACAGTAACATTACTTTATATTAATACTTTAGCGCTGCATCTAATCTCAACTACAAGACTGGAACGGATTTGCCAGACAGACTTGGATTCCCCTGGCATCCAAAGTGTCCTCAAAGAAACATCTTCCTTTTGGTTAAGAACATGACCACGTGCATTCAAATCCTAGTATCTTTCAGGAAACTACTTTAAACACTATTTCCCATCAGTAAAGTTAACGCTCAGATGGTCAACAAAACCAAGTACACAACTTGTAACTTAACAATTCAACATTTCAGTTCTTACACAGTAGTGACTTCATGACTGTCTCAGCAGTAGCTACTATCTGCTAAATCTGTCCTCGAACCATGAGTTACTACATGAAACACTTCAAACATCATACTTAATACTTACAAGTTCTGCATTGATCATAGTAATGTAAACTAAGCATAAGTATTTTATCCAAAAAATGTTTGGCAAAACTGATTACATTATAATTCAAAAGCCAAAAATTGCTTCAAGCACCCTATTACATAACACCAACTGGCAGCCAAATTGGACCAAGTATTATAAATTCTGATTTTTAATAGAAAGGAGACACTCAAATCTGGGAATTTCCAAAACAGAGCTCAGGCAATGTCTGAAAAAACATCCAGATCCTCAACAGCAAAAATGAATACTTTCTCAGAAGAGAAGATGGCTAGCTACATTACGCTCAGAGGAAACACTGAAAAAAATTAAAAAGAAACTCACAAGAGAAACAATATGTAAAGTCTAGAATATTCTCTGCAGATGGCTGATAAACCTAGACTAAAGAATCCATTAGATTCAGCTTTTGCAGAACAAACAGATCTTAGGAATTAAAAAATTTTCCTCAGTTGTACTTCCAAGTGCTCTTGCCCATTCACATGATTCAAAGTTCAAAATATTCCTGAGCCCCACCTGAGTACTGTATACAGAATGAAGTACTTATCAGGTTATATGTCTCATACTCTGATGCTAAAATTGCCAAAAGAAAATAGCCAACATCTCCAAAGCACATGTTCATGTATTGCACTTATCACTGTGGAAATAAAAGAACCAAAAATAAACATTTAAAAACTAGACTAAAATATTATTTTCATTTGATGCATGTCTCATGCATGAAGAGGATCTGACCACTGGATAAGAACAAACAGCTCAAAAGTAAAATCTGATTTCTGAAAGAATCCACAATACATAAAGGCTCAGAGAGTCTTCTGAAAAAAATCCTGCTTTCAGACACTGAAACACTAAAAATAAAACTACAGACATTAATACCATTAACATGGCACTGTTCATAATTCAAACAAGATCATCTCATTGCTTCTTAGTAGTTCCGTATCAGCAGGTCTGAAAAAACTTTGCTTTCATCTGAAAGTTTTTTCCAGTAAGGAAAAGAAACTGATTTTACAGCACCTAGCACAACAGAACATAACCAATAATTTATCACATCAGTCATGTGAAAAAATTAGTTTGAAAGACAAGATTTCCATAACCTTTACCTAAAGGGTAAAAAAAAAAAAATCAAAACACCTTCCTGACTGTGCAATATGACTTTTTAAAATGATATCTAAAACTTGCTTCTATAAGCAGAGTATTTGTAAAGTCCCAGAAGTTACCAGTTTTCAGATGTTTACTGGAACATGACCAAGAGTGAGGCTCTGCAGAGGCAGTTCTTTAAGAAAACATTTTTGGTTCTTATTAATGTTATAGGAAAAGTATTGGGAAAGTTATAAAAACAGTTCCTTTTAATAGCATTAATCCAAGTCATTTTGGTTTAAAGCTGTCAAATGTGCACAGCACTTTGTGCCAGGACCTGCAGAACAGAGCTATATACATGGGTAGAATCACGATACACAAATATTTTCTACACACGTAAAGGCTTTGCCTTACACTTACTTTTGGCTTTAACACCAAAGCTTGAAAGTGCCAGTTTTTTTGTCAGGCTGGGTTTTTTTTGACTTTACATCCCAAATCCAAGGAGAAATTAACAGAGTAACCTGATATTATGCTACAAAATGGAGCCTTGGCAATATAGAATTGGTCTCAGGCTCCTTTATTCTTAAAATGAATTTACATTTATGGCTCCAGATCTGGATTTCTGCTAACACCTAATGTTTCCATACCAGAACTCCTCAGAATTCTTTGAAATTCAAGTCTGTGAATGCTGATAGTCCTTGCAATAAACTTCACAGTGAAAAAAGTAATATAAGAACCTATATACACCTGGACACAAGTTACATAATATTCCACAGTGTTCACCAGTGCGTCTCAATGTCAGCACGAAAGAATTTGAAGTTGAATCTTTTTACCAGAGATATAGTTCCAGTTTTATGTTTACAAAAAGATACAGAAGTTGTATTTGAATAACAATTTTTTTAAAACCCGCAAAATTAGTACATGAGACTTGCAACGTAAGTGTAATTTCCAAACTTCACACCAGTCAAGTCTATTTTTAATATAATTTCATGTTTATGTTTTATGTACTTTATTTATACATCAACATACTCAAACTACAAGAATTTCACAGAGAACATTTGCATAAGAATACTTGTGAGATCCTTGCAACACACTAAATGAACAGTGTCAGGAATAACAAACATGTTAAGTTCATATTTTAACATTAGTTTTTTGCCAAAAAGAGCTTACCAATTTATCTGCAAGCTATCCCTGAAACAGAACATTAACATACAGTCTATCTGCGGTTTTTAGACAACATTTATGTCTTATACATTTATTAGCAAGTACTACTAAATTTGAATGAACTCCTCTGCTTAATCTAAAAATGCTTCATTAAAGTAACTCCCTACTGTGGGAGTAAAGACTGTCAGCTCTTTCTGCTCAGTTGTGACAAAGGAAGGACAATACCATTTATATAGTACTAACTAATCATGTAAATTAAACTTATGCCAGAAAAACCTGAATGTCACCTTCCATTTGGAAACTTTTATTTACTTATTTCAAACTGGCATGTTTACTTAATTATGTTTTCAAAATAAATGTGCCATTTGTCAGTTTATTATAAAAGTCAAGGTCTGTCAAAGAGATTGGAATTGCATAATGCATTAAAGCACATTTTCTATTTTTCTGATTTTTCACACTTCAGATCAACAGTAGAATCCCTCTATTGCTCCTCTTGAGGTTAATAGCCCTAATTTTTTCTCATCTTTCGTTATCCAGATTATTGGTATATCTATAGTCATTTATACACATTCTAGCCTTCCAAACTGACCAAAACTCAGCTGTAGCTTTTTAAGACAATAATTATTAAAAATAGACATTCTAAGTACTACTTATTGTGTGTATAATAAATTTCAATCCCTTTTTTAAGCACACCAAAGCACCTTATAAAGTGAGCCATATCAGGTAGGCATCATTTGCTAAAACCACTGTGTTTTATTTTATGACTGTATTTTTCTGAAAGTTCACTGTGCACTACTGTTGCAGGAGTTCTGTATTTCAGTCCTCTGGAATAAGTAAATGAACTCATTTCACTTACTTTTCTAAATCGTCAGTGAACAATATAGATAGTATGGAAATCACTCTAAAAATGCTTCTTGCATTTTCTTTTTAATTTGCATATATACAAATCCAGAAATAAATGTAAAAAAATATATAGCTTTTTTCCTTTAAGAAAGACAATGTTTGACACTATGTTGCTATTCAATGATCACTGCAATGCAAAGGACCGGTGCTTCCTGAAACAGAGGACTTCACGAAAATTAGATAAACCACCATGTCCTTCAGAAATCCTGGAAGCAACTACAGAGGCTCTTCACAAAGGGTTCAATTGTTTTAGCTTGCTTCTTTTCTTTATTAATTTATTATAAACAGAGTACATATAGAAAGTACATTCTATTAATTTCAGTTACAACTACAGAAGCCAACTTATCCCTTTGAGAGGTTCATTTTCTAATGTGCTATTAACAATTTCATCTGCAAATTCACCTGTAGCTTTCTAAAAGGGGAAAATATGCAAGTCCCTGGAAAAAGCATGGAAAGACATAAGCAGACAAGTTCTTAGGTTCACTTTCCTTGATATTCAAGAGCCTTTTAAACAAGCTGTCTTACAAGGCTTTTGTGCCCTCCACCAGGAGCTTAACACAGGCAGAATATCAAGTGCAAAAGGTAGTCTTTGTGCCTACCATTCACAAGGCTGGAGTGATCGAAAAGCTTGGAGAGAGGCATCCATTCCAGCAAAATCCCAAAATTTCACATCATAGTCATATCCACCAGTTATCAAACGAGCACCTGAAGGATCCAACCCCAAAGCAGAAACCTGTACAGAAAAGAAAAATTATAACCAAAACCATTCAAGCTGTTTATCTTTTTCTACAATTTTTCAGGTGTCTCCAAAATATAAAATGCTACNCCAAACCCAAGCACCAAACAATCCAGTGCCTGGTTTCTTACTAAAATATCTTAATTATATTTTCATTTTGAACTTTCACTACCTTGAATAAAGTCTGAGTACTTTTGAAGGAGTAGGAAGAACGGAAGTAAAAATTATGTAGTCTTAATAAACCACTGAAAACAGCTGAGAAAAAACAGTTGACAGTGTTTACTTCCTAATCATCTCATTGCAAAAGTTGGCTAAGTTGCATTTCTATGACGAAAATTGTACTCTAGACTTCTATCAAAAGTAAAAACAATATTTCTAGCAAAATAATGGAATTATATTTAACATCCACAAGTTTAAGATTCTAAATTTATCCAAGACAGTATGTACACACTGGTGGGTTAAATTTCTCTTCTGAAAAAAGAGAGAAGAAAAAAATAGAGTGTAAACCTGATTTTTTTTAACAAATCACAAATTTTAAAAAGATACTATTGTAACAAAACAGGTCAAAAAAACTTCTCAAAACTCATCTCTTTTATATACAGAACCAGATGCTCAAAACTACTCAGAATTTTGAGGAAAGAATGCTAATGCTTATTAGTCTCATCTATTATTCTCAAATCAGAGGTTAAGCAAAATGGGAATTTTACTGAAAATCTATTTTAATTCTCTATTCAAAGAATGGTAATATTCTATACTGTAATAAATAGAATATAACATACTAAAATAATTAGTAGTGTTCAAATCACCATATGGAGAAGTAAGATAACAGAAGGCATTTCACTGGAACTTACATAAAATAATTACATAAAATAATTTACCTTCAATATTATTTCTTCTCCTTTCTCATTTGTGAAAATATTGTATCTACCACTACGATTTCAAGTCTTAACAAAAGATTAGCTCAACAGTGTGCTACATTACTCTACAAACCAATAGATTAATTCTCAAAAATTAAGAGTGTTGAAAAGTTGTATCATATAAAACATGAGTACTTTTAGAATTACTCAAAATTACACCCAAACCCAAAATGTTAAAATGCTTGAAGAAGTTTTCATGACAAGATAAAACTCATATGGAATTCATGCTCAGGTTTTAACGGAGACCATGGGTAAAACTTAGACCATAACCAGCAGATTACTTTTAACCATTGGAAAAAAACATGAGTCATCCCACATTTATAAGACAGATAGTCATTAGGTTCAGAGACCCTTTCAACAAGAAGATAGTCTCCAACACAATAAAGTACTAGTAGTAGTAGCAATAATAATAATAATTATGTCAAATAATAATAATGAATAATGAATAATGAAGAATAATAATAATAATAATAATGTTAAATAAGAATAATAATGTTAAATAAGAACAATGTATAATAAATATAATGTATAACCATCATCATCATCATCTATATAATGCCAGGAAAGGGATTTGAAGAGATAAGCCAGAAAATATTATACTTCACCAAGAACATTCACACTTATACAAAACTGTGGCCGAGAAAAAACGATCAAACAAAAAAACTATACAGAGTAAAAGACAGAAAAGCCTTAATTTCTGAGTGGAGAGTTACATCTCAGAATAGTTTCATGACAACAGGTTAGCAATACTGAACGTCTTCAGGGAAGAAAGTAACTCAGGCAAATTACTTTCAGATGTCTAAATCTGTACCAAAAATTCTAGATACGAATGTACAAAAATTACAGTAACTTGCACATAAAGATGCTTACCTATAAGTATCTTCTTTACATGTATACATGAAAAGCACTGACAGTCACTACGATTTAATGCAGACACACAGCAGTACAACAAAAAAAATTTGTCTCAAAGATATATCAGTCTACTACTGTACTTTTTTTCAAAGCTTAGTATACATGTACATACACTGTGTTATGGAGACTTTTAAAACTTATGTAAACTGTTGAACAGTTCCCACAGAAAACATTTTGAAACATGGAAAAAAGTTCATGGAAAAAGTAACCTACAAAAAGCGATTGTCCCAATAAAACAGCATGTATGAATGAAATTTATTCTTTAAGATAGACAATTTGCTCTCCTAGAATCTAGATTTCCTTACATGAAATAGAATGGGCTTCTTTTGAGCTTTCTTCTTCCAGTTTCATGTAGAAAACGTTTGCTTAGTTATTCTGTATTTTATCAAAGATTAATTTATTGGCATCTTGTCCTTAAGGTTCCTGCTGATCCTGACCAGCTCTGTGCTGGTCCCTTTTAAAACATCACCTCTGAAGGGCACAGGAGCAGGCAATTTCCAATTGTGAGAAGTCAAGCAGGTGAGGCAGAAGGTCAGGTCGGCAGAGCAGGGATGTTCTTTTGGAAATGAGGCAAAAAGGAAAGATCTATGCCCAGTGGAAGAACGGTCAAGTGACATAGAAGAATACAGAGATCCTGCTTGACATTGCAGGGAGAAAATTAATGAGGCCAAAGCTGAACTGGAGCTGAAGATGTCCAGAACCGTGGGGGAGAATAAGAAGAGTTTTGTAAAATATACTAATGGTTAAAGGCAGTGTAGAAATAACATCAGCCTGTTACAGGATGAAGATAGTCACCTCACAAAAGAGGACAGCGGCAAGGCAGAGGTGTTAAATGCTTGCTTTGTTTCTGTCTGCTGATGGACTGAGAGCATCTCAATGCCCTGAGTTGGAAGACCATGACTGCGAGAATAATCGACTCCCAGTCAACTCTGAAACTCTGCAGGATCTGCTGCTCCAGCTGGATTCCTACAAATCTATGGGGCCTGATGGGATTCATCTGGGAATCCTCAAAGAGCTGGCTGAAGTAATCATAAAACCTCTCTCGATTTTTGAGCAGTCTTGGGAATCCAGAGAGGTCCTGGCTGACTGAAAACTGCAAACACTGTCCCGATTTTCAAGAAGGGCAAGAAAGACGGCAAGGCAGTCATCCATCGGTCACAGCCAGCATGGCTTCATGAGACAAAAGTCTTGCTTACCAAACCTGATTTCCTTTCACGACAGGGTACCCACCCAGTCGATCAAGGGAAACCAGTTGATGTTATCTTTTTTGATTTCAGTGAAGTCACAGAGTCCATCTGGACAACATACCGTCTCTCACAGAGTCCTTCTGGACAACGTATTAAGAAAAGGTTTTTCACCCAGAGGATGGTTGAGCATTGCAACAGGCTCCCAAGGGAAGTGGTCACAGCACCAAGCCTGACAGAGTTCAACAAGCATTTGGACCATGCACTCAGGCATATGGTGTGACTCTTGGGGTGTTCTGTGAAGGGCCAGGAGTCGGACTCGATGATCCTTGTGGCTCCCTTCCAACTCAGAATATTCTGTGATTCTGTTATGCAAGTACCTCACAGTATTTCAAACATACAATGCCCTTGTATAGTCAACAGTTAGAAAACAGTACTTTCAAGAAAACCAAGATATGGCAGGAATTATGCTCCAGCCAACTGACTCCTCCTTAGTCTAAATGTCCTGCTTTAATTCAGAGGCATTCACTTTCAGAAATCTTATCTTTCAGAGAAGGTCTAAAAGCTCATTCTTCTAAAGAACGCAAAAGATCATCAAAGGCCCCAAATGCAGTGCCCCCAAAAAATGTAGTTTAAAAAGTTAGTAGTTTTAACTTTTTTTTTTTACTTCTCTGAATCAAATTTTTAAATGTAGTGCTTTGTGCTATCCCTAAGAATGAATTAAATTCGACATAATGATAATGTCACCACGACAAAGTTGATTTTCAAATTTGTAGCCTCTTATGTGTTTCCAAAACAAAAATGCCCATTTTACAACTTCAATGGAAATTCTGAACACTAGCCATTTCATTCATGATTTCTGACACGCAGAAAAACTGAGCATCTCCAGATTCATCAGAACATTCAAGCGTTCTATTCAGTAACTACTATATGAGGGAGAAGTTGTGACATGAGAGGTTAGAAAGCACAGATTACTTCTCATTATATATTCTTTCTCATACCTATCTATCAAAAGCACCATGAGAAAAAAAAAATACATATCTGAAGTTTCATTGCGAACAGTAACTCTTATTACACTGTAAAGCAAGACAACTGGGAAATTAATCAGGTTTCTGGAAAGACTCCCCAGCTTGGGCAATCTTTTCTGAGATTTCTCAGCTGCAGAAGAATAGAGACATCATCAAATCCACTTTCACTAGATTGAAGAGGTACAGATGGGATATAAGTGCTTAGCTGAAATACAGTACCCTGGATGAACAAAATGAGAAGACTGTATTTAAAAACATTGGGGCAAAACACCAAAATCACAGACAAGCAAGACATGAAGCTGCTCCCGTCCTTATATGTATATGGTCATGGGTAAGTGGTTTCACTATTCTAAAACCAAAAAACAACCCTCCTCCCAAAAACATAGCCCTTCTACAGAGGAGATCGTTTTTTCAATTATATGTTTCAATTACTGCATCCAGTCTAATCCAACTGTGCTATATATATCCCACATTACAATTCACCTCTGTTCTAGGTGATGACAGCTGCATTCTCCTGCAGTCGAAGTATCTCAGAAGTCTTCCAAAACTGCAATTTCCACTTTACAAGGTCTTTTAGTTAGAAATAACATGAGCTTATTCTTTAAAAAGCCATGGAAAGATTTACTGGTTTAATAAAGAGAAAAATAAATTTAAAAATTTTACCTAAGAAAGTTTGTTGGGAAATGTATACAAGAAACATACTGCAGAAGCAGTTACTGTAGCATGTGAAATGGGAAAACAATTTGCACTAGTACACTACTCTGCAAAACACAGTATTCATAGAAATTAGTATGCAAAGCAATTGCACACACTGTGTGTAGAAAAAGCCACCCTATTTTGTTTAGTGTAATACAATGTATCTTTTACAGGTCTTCAATCAATCAGCCCATAAAAGCAGTTGAATTTGTGTTGGAAGACAGGTTTATACAGAGACACAAACATATAGAGTAAAAAAATGGTAGTTCCAAGTTGGATTGCGGTTCTTTAAGAGAAAGCAAAGCAGCATTACTGGAGGCAAAACCTAGAAAAGATGCAGTCAAAGACAAGGAAGAACAAGGTTTCAAACTGAGAACAGTGTGTAAAAGGCACTAAAAGACTGAAGGAGAATGAAGTACTCAGCTGCAAAGAACTTGCTGGCAATAACATTCTCCTTTAAATCCATGACCAAAGAAAGGTCTAGATTAGGCCCATGCCTACGTATCAGGAAAGTCTACTCTAGAAGAGGAACTCTAACAATTACAGAGAGCATATTTGATGAAAATAATACAACAACTGAGTGAAATGGAGCCAAGCTTAGGTTATTACAAGAAATTGAAGAGGCAGTCCTGAAACACATTTTCAATTGCACTAAGAGACGGACTAAAATAACAAATTGAGGGGAAAATTCACTTCTTGAACCTTAGCTGATAAGTGTTTCTTAACTTATTTCACAGACTGACATAGTTCCAGAAAAGCATGAAGTGTTATCACTTACTGTCTTTGTTCCATGTTGGAGCGTAATTTCATGAGAATCTGGAATTTTCTTTACAGGGTTCTGGAACAGAAGAAAATTCACCTCTATGAAAACAGTGCTATCACCAAAAAATGGCACTAATGCAATATATATGTAAAAGTAAGAAAGATTTCTGTCATACCAGTTGTAACACGAGGAGGAGAAAGGAGAAAATCATAAACCCAAGACTGATTTCACATTTTTATTTTCACAGATATACCCCCAAAAATATGATGAATAACTGTTTAAAAATATGACACTATCTTAAGACAAAAATAGGAAAATATTTTCTTTTCTTTTCTCTTTGGAAGACATTAATTCACACAGCAAGAAATGTGATGAAAGTACTCAATTACTTTTGAGCGACTTTCTTCAAAGGTCATGTGAATCATTACTCTCAAAATGCTTCTCTTGTACCACTCGAGTTTCCTAAAACAGACACAATCTATCCTCTTGATGCCTCACATCTTCGTCATAATTGTCTGTTGCCAAAGTCTAATTTTAAAGTAATTTTAGGTACATTTTATATCATACATTAAATCTCTTTATCCATCTCTGCCAGTTCCTTCACTATTTTTCATGCTTCACAGAAAGTCTCTGTAGCATCAGGCTGATTTCCTTCATATCTGTTTTATCTTCTTTATCAGTTCTATCTTTTATTTCTCTGATAAAACTGAAACTTACATTATCTTTGGTTTAACCACACCTACCCTTCTTCTAGCTTTACTTAAACTAAAAGGGGTACATTTAGATTAGGTATTAGGAAGAAATTCTTTACTGTGAGGATGGTGAGGCACTGCAACAGGTTGCCCAGAGAAACTGTTGATGCCCATCCCTGGAAGTGTTCAAGGCCAGGTTGGATGGGGCTTCAAGCAATCTGGTCTGGTGGTAGGTGCCCTTGTGCATGGCAGACGGCTTGAAATGAGATGTCTTTACGGGGGGAGACTGTGCACTCATTATTTGTCTTCCAGAGCAACCACTTTGCTCACTGAAGCCTTACCGGGAAGCACGAGGACATTACCTGGTGATGGGAAGCAGAGAATACACCTTCTGCTTTCCTTTGTTTCTGCACGCAGCCTTCGCTTTTACTTCATTAAATTGCCTTTATCTTGATCCATGAGATTTTTTCCATTTTACTCTCTTTCCCTGCTCCATCCCACTGAGGATGGCACTGATAAAGCAGCCTGGTGGGTACCTGGCACCCAGCCAAGGTCAGCCCACCACAAGGTAACAGTAAGGGTTTACAAATAGCTATACATGACATCCTGGAAGGTACAGCCCACATGGCATTAAGTGACACTTCCACAGACTCAGTGGTTTAGAAGCTGAGAAGCAGTTGTAAATCAAAATTCCTAAGCGAAGCTGTGATTATGAAAATGAATTTAGTGTTCAACTGACACTATAAAGCACACAGACAAAAGTATAATTATAATACAAATTAAGTTTTCAATGTTCCATCACTCCCTGCACTATAAATCGGTATTTGCTGTTCTTGGGATACAAAAAACTGCCAAACAGCCACTGCCTGTACCTGCCATCCAAGCACATTCCATAAAAACCGAAGTGTGAAAAGGAAACAGTTTCCAAGATTCACCCACAACAGCCCTCACCCACAACAAAAGATGTACTATTTTTGTGAATCAAAGACTTTCACCATCAGTTGCATTCTTATCTTAATCACTGCAAGGCTGCTTATTCTGCATTGGAATATTATAAGATTCTTCATCTCAATATACATTACCA
Organism: Amblyornis subalaris; assembly: GCA_018881555.1. Classification (NCBI taxonomy): domain Eukaryota; kingdom Metazoa; phylum Chordata; class Aves; order Passeriformes; family Ptilonorhynchidae; genus Amblyornis; species Amblyornis subalaris. Next base: position 191,586 of record JACAXG010000176.1, on the reverse strand, counting down.
TAAAGGTAGGTATTGTATGTCTATATTGTGTCAGCACTGAATTTAATTTTCAGAGGGTATCTTAACTACTTTAACAGTTCTTTCAATAATTCAAAGAAAAAAATAATTTATTAATAAACAAAATTAACTAGAACAAACCTACTTCATTTTAATTGCTAGCTCCTTTGGGTGACAGTAACTAAATTCCCTTTTTCATGAGAACAGTGAAGCACCAACATGAAAACATTTCTGCTTTACACCACACTAATGTTGAACAGTATTCTGGCTACTATCTTTAGGGGAGAACAACAGATAGGAATATATTCTGCCACCTGATAAATCAAACATCCTGAGGTTGAAAGTCAGACATTTGGCGACTGCTACTGGTGCTAAGTTCTGCAGTGTCCAAAGGATGCCTGACAGTTAAAGTAACTGTTTAGACTATTCAAAACAAAAAATTAAGATAACAACATCCAGGAACATATCTTGGCATAACATCTTCAAATTAGCTAAACATTTACAAAAAAACCAAGGTGGCTTATTCTATTTTAGTTAACTACGAACTTCCTAAATAACTCAGAATGCTGTAAGTATCTCTATCTCCAAGGCTAGAGCACATGCCTAAAAGCACACAAGATAATCAGATGCAACTACTACTTTTCCAGTTATTATATAGCAAAGAATAAAGAATGCCATAAAATCCTTTTTTTCACCCTCCGAAAGGAAAATATAGTTAATACATTTCTGCTGATTGAACATGTGGATGTCATGTAAACTGGAATATTACTCTAAGTCTCAAAAAAATGAAAAGGTAGAGTTTGCCCAAAGTGTACTTGCACTCCCAGGACTTCAGCTGCTGCTTGGATTTCAGATGTTAAGTTTACACAAACCAATTCTATTATTTCACTAATGTTGTTCTGCAAAATTTGTATTGTAATTAAAACTAGAGGAGATAAAATCTTTAAAGGATTTTGGGGGTTATTTTTGGCATTGCTGTTGTTGTTTTCTTTTTAAACCACACCACGAAAAGACAGTATTTTGAATTTCTCCTTCGGCAGAAACAGAGGAAAACAGTTACACTGTTGACATATCTCCTAATATTTTTACAAAAATTCTCAATCTCCTGGTTGACATAGGATTAATATATATTAAATCTGTGAAATAGAGTATTCTAGTTCACAGTTTTTCTCAAAATGAATAGTCTTACCTTTAAAACAATTTCTGCAAAGGGACAGTGCAAATCAGCATCGCATCTGCAGTATGCAGTTCCAATTTTTTCAGGGAATTCCAGCCTGAGTATTAAACTTCTGTGCCTAACAACCCTCTTCTATTTACTGCACCACTGTCAGTAAATATTGTGGATGGTTTTTTTCTTGTTCCTTTGGGAAGCCTCCTTATCCTCAAACAATACTCTGAAAATACACCACTAGGAACCAGAGGCTGAAACTAGATCAGTCTCTCCAGTATCTCTTGAGAAAAATCAAAGGCAAAACTAAAAAAATCAAATAAACCAAAATGACTCACTTTTTCATGGCCCAACCAGAGAAGAGGAAAATGATGCACTTACGCTGAAAAGAACTTCTACTGTTCTGTTTGCAGAGGTCTGTATAGAACTAAATGGAAATTACATTGTATGAGAGGGACTTGAAAGCTATAGGTAATCTTTCATACACCACGCCCTTAAATAGGAACTTCTCTGAATACCCACAAGACTACAATTTACAGAGAAAAAACACTTCTTTTTCTCTTTGTTTGCAATTGTCCTTATAAAGGATTCTGCCTTCACTGAGGATTTCAAGATTGTATGTTGCCCAGGAAGAAAATATTACTTTCCTTTTCTGGATAGCTCCTTTGCTCTCTCTCGAAACACTGGCTTCCTGGAAACTTGAAAAGACTACTCATTTCTGAGAGCAGAGCTATGGCACAGAATGGAGAAAAAAATGCAAAACTACACCCAGTTAAACTAAAACATGAACACTTTCTCTGTCTTGAGCAAGAGAAAAGGTTAAAGTTGGCTTGGCTACTACCTATTTTAAATACCTTAAGAGAGCCACTAAATTGATCAGAGGGCTGGAGCACCTCTCCTGTGAGGACAGGCTGAGAACACTGAGCCTGGAGGAGCCTGGAGAAGGGAAGCCTGGAGAAGAGAAGGCTACAGGGAGACCTTATGGCACCTTTCAGTACATAAAGAGAGCCCCCAAAAAAGCTTGAGGGACTTATCACAAGGACATGTAGCATTAGAAAAAGGCGAATGGGTTTAAACTGAAAGGGGATAGGCTTAGTTTAGATATTAGGAAGAAATTTTTCACTGTGAGGGTGGTGAGGCACTAGAACAGGTTGCCCAGAGAAGCTGTAGATATTCCATCCCTGGAAGTTTTCAAGACCAGGCTGGTTGGGTTCTGAGCAACCTGGTTTAGTCGCAGGGGCATTAGAATGAGATGGTCTTTAAGGTCCCTTCTAATCCTAACCATTCAATGATTCTCTGATTCTATTATACTGAAAAAACCCTTCTGCTCCAAGTGTAAACACTCACACCCTGCTTTTTTTGGGTCTCTGGTTTGGTATACTCCACATGGAAGATGTCCGTTCATGGGCAGGAGTGATGAGAAGGAGGCAAGAGCTACACTTTGCAGAGATCTCTCCATTTCTGGTGAAACTGCAGGATTTGCAGAACAAATATCACAGAGGTGGTCTGACACAGATGATTATTGCCTCACTTGAAGACAGATGGAAATGACTGGGATCCTAAATGGGCAGCAGAAATAGCTGGTGGAAGTGGAAGCAGAACAACAAACCCTAGCAACAAATGGTGATGAAAGAACCTCCATCTACTTAAGAAGCCACAGCAATTCCAACTCCCCAAAAAAAGGACTCTCCACAGAAAGCCATGTTTTAATCATTCAAACCTCAGGCCTCCTGGCGATTAAGAAAAAAGAACTTTCTATTTTCATGCCTTTTGTTTAAATACATAATGTTCATGTTTTCTTTCAAGTTTTGTTAAAGGTTATGCTCTTGTCTTCCAAAATGACTGTTTTGCATGGAAAAGCAAATGCCACGCTGCTGACAGGCAAGGCAGGGAGAGCAGTAATGTTTGAGACCCTTTTGAAAGGCTTTTATTTTTGATACCAGCATACTGACAATGCTGAAATCTACCTTGTGACCAGATATTAACAAATTCTATCTCTTCCATTTTCTCCAGCAAAGAGTTCAAAATCATAAGCGCAATTAAAAAAGAGCAATCAAGGGTTAAAGGAAGAGTTAAAAAGAGAACTGTAACGTCTCCTAATAAAAATGTTCTTGCTGTAAATTATGAAAGAATGTACATACTGAAAGAAAATGCTCTGAAAATATTTAAAGGACAAAAGTACAGGCAGACAACTCAACAACAATCGCAATAGAAAGGATGGGATTTCTGAGACAGTGATTCCCAAAGCTGACAGATACAGCATCACAAGCTCTTCACACAATCACGGAATTATTAGGGTTGGAATGAACCTCTGGAGAACATCCAGACTAACCCTCCTGCCAAGGCAAGGTCACTGGGAGCAGGTGACACAGGAACTCACCCAGGTGGGTTTTGAATATGTCCAGAGAGGAAGACTCCATGATCCATGACCTCCCTGGGCAGCATGTAAAGTTTAGACAAATAGAATATCACAGAAAAACACTGAGTTCTGGAGATAAACCACTGTTAGTCTTGATCACCACAGAAATCTGGTCCAACTGCTGCAGTATCTAGGCATAACAATGTGTTAATACAAATAGCAGAAGGCTTCAAACCTATGCTTGTTGTTGCTTGCTAATTTCTGTATCAAAAGGTATTTGGTTTACAGGTCCAAGTATTCTCTCTTGTACATCACTTAAAATCCAACCTAAATGCTTCTTTTCAGTGGAAAGAAGTTATAGAAGTCCATAAAACTTCACAGGGGCACACTTGCACAACCTCCTCGTATTGGAGTTAAGTTCAGACCCACAAACATGCAGTTTTTTACTTTTTACCTCATGTCCAACTTTGATATGCAAGTGAACAAAATTAAAAGACTATTTTAGTGATGATTAACAGAGAGAACAGAATCCTGTTCCATTCTTCAATATTGAGTCTGAAACACCATTTGAAGAAAGATAAAAGGGTGTTGAGGGGAGTATTTCACAAAACTGGAAAAAAACATGTCTCATTCCTCTTTTCAAATTAGATAAATGTTTTAAGCTGTTAGCCACCCAGATGAATTTTCCATTACAGCAGTGAAAGGTGAAGGCAGTAATAAGAGTTCTAATTTATTTTTTCTGTTCTTTTTTAAACTCGTTTTTCAAACAAACACACACTGATGTCATGTTTTGTTCCACAATCATGCACTGATTAAAACCATATTACTTGTAAAATGGGCAGGTTATCCAAGTCACAATTTTTCACTCTTTTCCTCTGTAAAATAAACTGAAAATAAACATGTAAGATATACACTAAGGTTGCACAAGTGAACACTCAAGAGAATGATGGAGTAGGAAAAACCACAATATGAGAGACTGGTAAGATGCTGTTCTACAGCAACAGAAAAATATAAATATTTTTTGGTTTACAGGAGTGCATTACCCATAAACTTCCACGAAAAAGGAAGCATACAGTTTTGAAAGGACATTTCAACAACTCTTAATTTCCTCTCTTTTAGGTGTTGGAATTGACAGATGTATTCTCATTCAGACTTGCATGTTATTAAACTCGGCTTGGCCCAGATTCATATAATCTGAGTTTCTGAATGTGATGCATCTAGATATGAAAAACACTTACTTCAAACTTCCTATACAGCCTTTAAAAATAAGAAAATAACTCAAGAAGAATCAGTGTACCAAAAAAACAGAATTATTTGGAAACTTCTCCTCTTCATTAATTATTCAGGAAAGTGCAAAACAGCTAAATTCCTAGCATAGGTCCCTTGATTATACTGGATGAATCAGGGCATATGTGTCTGTATTATCTAAATTTCTGCTCTGAAGAAGATAAAGGAAAATACTCTGGAAAACAGGAGGATCCATGCAAACACTGGTATGAATTATCTTTGCTGGCATCCCCACGAAACACCCACAGCATCTGCTACTCATTGAAAAACGTAGATAACTACAACTGCATGACAAATGCAGAAAACCTTCAGAATTAACAGAAATATTGGATGGGCCCTACAAAACTATATTGTTTCCAGTTAGCCTTTAATTTCAGTAACAGTCAAAACAGCACAGAACTTACATCTTGAACTTTAAGTATAGGAAGATTAAGGAGATGTTATTCTTTCCTTTAGTGAACTAAAAGTGTGCACTCTTGAGTGCTCCAGTGTGCACTCAAGAATTATAAGGTGCTTTACGTAGATGAACTTCCTTTCAAATACCTACAGGAAGTACATTTAATTATTCAATATGGAAATGGTACTGTTGCTAGCTTCTCTCAGTATCATCTAATTCACAGATTCATGGAATTTTTTCTTATGATCTGAATCAGAGTGTTTTGTCAGGTTCAACCAGCAAGGGAAAAGACCTTCAATTCACTCTCTATTCCAACACATTACTGCCTAAAAATAATAAATTTGTAATGTTATTATAGGCCAGATACAACATATTTTATTAGATGATGGGTCAAATGGTAATTCAGAGACTGTGCCATGACACAACAAGTAATATAAATTAGGTCTACCCTTCCCTTCCATGCCACTCACCAGCACAGCCCCTTCTGAAAAGACTCCAATGGCTTAGCAGTTTAGGAAAGGTATTACAAGTAGAATCTCAACATGCTTGCAAGTATCTTTTTTAGACATAAACATCATAAAGTACAGCAAAAAGGCTGTTTCTGGGGGCTAGTTTTAGATAGATTTCAGGAGATAGTTTTAGATAGATTTCAGATTCTAAAATCTCACTCAGATAATTTCTGAATTTTTAACAAGCCCTTGATTTATGAAGTCATAGTTTATATTAATATTTACGACCTGGGAATTGTTCTCACAATGCATACCAAAGAAATTCTCTTGAGCCTTTTCTAAAACAAGTTATAATCATTGATAAAACTGATTTAAAACTGAAATTGCCTGGAATCATTCAAGTTTCCTCTGCAATTTCTGGGAAACAGATTTACTTAAGATGAGCATTCTGGTTATGTTCTGCTCATACAACCAGCTATTTCATCTTTATCTTCCCAGTTTCAAATGTGGATAAATATAAATACTTCATATTTGCTGAAACTGTATGTACAACTGCCACATATCACCAAAAAGCACCCATGTTGAGTCAAGCCACAGTTTTACTACAGTAAAAAAACCACAAAACATTACTGCTACCTGCCATGTTAGGAATGAAAAAATCTCTAGTATTTTCAGTCAGGCATATCCTTTATTGAAGTTACTCTTTAGAGCTGAATTGAGTACTTTGTTTTACTTCCATTTACTCTGCAAAAGTGGAACAGCTCACACAACCATAGATCAGCTGACAATGAGAAGAAACAAACTCTGAAAGCTTTGCTCAGGCTCATAGGTTTCCAAACAATAGCTTAATTATGAAATTAGAAAGGACAAATAATTGTGAGCTTTTAAGTCTTCGGAGTAGAAGTGCCAAATGCTTAGTTCACATGCAAAAAGGCCTTGCTTATGCATTCACCTCGTTTACATTCAGCTTGTGACGAATTTTGTACCACAGATTCCATGTGGGATGTCTACCACAAGGAATATGCCCTAAAAGACACCCATGAAAGAATCCAAAACCAAAACATAGGATGCACGACCAGACTGAACTTAACATTCATTAATGCATAACATTTTTCAGCCTGTTAGACAGTTCATTTAATTATTTACATTAAACTTGCTCCAAAATATCTCTTATCTAAACTATACAGACACTTTATCACCATTTGGCAAACTTTAGGGAAAAAAAGGCATGAAGTTCTTTCACCTGACTCACCAAGAGAAACCATGAACACTTAGATGTTTCGCACTCTTTAAAATAGCTTTACTGTTCTCTAGATTTAACTTCAGTCTTAAAATAAACATACTTATGAAGTATCTTAAAATTTAGAAACTACACATGTACAAATAATTTTTTTAAAAAAATATTCCTCCCCTCTACATATTTAAAAAGATGATCATACTATTAAGCCTTTGTAATTCATGCAGCAAAAATCAATTTTAGTTACACACACTTCCATGTAAGTACATTAAAATTATGTATGCAGTAGAAAAAGTATTAAAGCTTACTTTGCAAGTTGCATAAGCAATTGAAATTAAGTCTATCAGAAGCAATACACCCAAGATTTTCATTTTGGACTCATCCAAACTTAAAAAACCAATGCAACCAATAGACGTTCAGTATTTGGCTGTCTAAAACAGACATGGTGATCACTACAACTGAAATGAACTGCATTTTTCCTCTTATCAAAAAAGAGCCTGATGCTCATTTAAGACTTCCGGTGAACACATTAGCATAGAATTTCATAAGCATCAAGGTGATACAAAGAAGAACATCTATACCAGTATAACAGCAACCTCATTAGTGAGCCATCTCTTAAATTGCATGGGCTTTGATGACCAAATTTAAAACAATACACCACCGGTATCCTTGACCTTTGTGCAATTTATTTCATTCTTGCATACCTCAGGCTCCTCATCTGAAAAAATGTGAACAGATAATACCTATCTTAAGGAATCTGCTATAAGGTTTTATTCAGCAATGGTGCTGAAGTTTTTCACATTCCCTGGGGATCCTGTTGTTCTTAGCAAACACTACAGTCAGCAAAACTAAACAATCACAGCTTGACACAGAGAGAGAGATGTCCACAGACTTCACTTTTCAACAGTCCTCCAAATGTGATTGTAAAACGTGTTCATTCAAACGTTTACTTCAGCATCTTGAGAGACAGACATTTATGCATAACATCCCACCTAGTGACAATGACTGCAGTTGTCTACAAACCTACCAAATAATTAGGATAAGGAATTAGAAGTGTATGTGTGTATGAGCTACTCATGTAAAGAAGATCTGCAACCACAGGGTGAAGGTACGGGGATGAGGGTTAAAAATTACAGCACGTCTATGTTACTGCAGGAAGGAAGAACAATTTCCTATGTAGCTTCCACAGCTGGTTCCAATTCTATTACTGTTTCGATTACTAATTCTCCCATGCCACCCATAAATTACCTTCAAAACATTAACATTTAAGCTCTCTTATAGCAGCAAAATTTTATGTAATGTGACATGAGAATAAATTGCTAAGTGACTTTAACCATGCATCTGGAAAGAGGAAAAGATACATTTATATTGTATGCACTTGAGGTCCATGCTTGGTAGAAACACACCTTTCTTCATGCTTCACTCAGGTATATTCTCTTATCTAAAGCTTATGGCAGAAGAAAGCAGTGCATTATGGCCAGATCATCTATCTCATTTTGCTGAAATTGCTGTAATACCCAACAACACTGCAAATAATTTTCAAAATGTTCACAGCAAATACTAAGCACTATATAGGTTAAAAACAGTAACCCGTGTGACTATCCTGCTTTTATTTGTAATCATAAACCAAATAATTGTTAAAGGCTGTGCCCAACAATTATGAAACATGTTTGTCTTCTATGCATCTGTATGGTATGTTTTACTACAGTACTTATGTATGTCGAGATCCCTCCAGCGTACCATATCAAAAATACTCATTTCCATACACGTAATGTAGTCTGAAAATTCCAAATGATTACAATTAAATCAGACAGGACAGACAACTAGACAGAGAGCCATTGATTCCTACGAAGCAATCAAACGATAATTATTCAGTATGGCTTAGTTCTGGCTTATACACGAAAAGAACAAAGACCTCAACACATCTTCCAGCGGAACGCTGCCCACATCAAATCCAAAACTTATTATAGTCATTCCTCAAGGAGCCTGAGGTATAAGAGCACACAGAAGCAACGTTTTTACTTTTTAACCTAGACTAAAATAAAGATCCATTGTTTTGACAACATTTTAGCTGTGTGCATGGAAAAAGAACACAAAAGTTCAAGAACATCATACCTTACTGAAACGCCTAATTTCACAGACTTTTACTGACATTATGTTAAGATCTCATACATCTTTCTTCTTTCATAATATATATAGAAAATATAGATTAGATACAACCTATGACATCTCTCCTAATCAATTGGTTTCTTGATCTTCACAAGGAGTTGCTGCAGATACTCCATACTATACAAAGATTAATTGAGTTACAAGAAAAATCTTCTTTTAAAATCTAAAATTTAAGTTTGGATTATATGATTCCAGTGAAATTGCTATTAATCGTGTACATAAAAAACTTGTTAACCTAGTTGAAATGGATTAGTAACAACATGCACCTTCAACTTGGTCATAATAGACATTTATCGATATATTTTTAGCTCATACCAATCTAGTACAAAGATAGCAATTTCAGATATTCAGATGAAACTCTACAATTACTTTCTCTGCAAGAGCCAGGAAAGAAAAGCACAGTCCGTAGATACAAAGAACTCCAGATTTCAGACCACATATCTACTACGTATCTGCTGTAAAATTTTCAGTAAGACAATTGCTTTTGTGCTTGTACAGGATAAAATGTCCTTTCTTGCACGTGTGCTACAATGATACACTAGTAAGTATGGTAGGTTTGTTCATGCATAGGAGCCGCTCAGATTCCAGCAAGACAGAACCCATTATTAACGCCTCTTATTTATAAAGAATCATTGAATAGTTTAAGTTGAAAGAGACTTAAAAGCCATCTAATTCAATGCTCCTGCAATGAGCAAGGATACCTTCAGCTAGATCAGGTTGCTCAGAGCTCTGTTCAGCCTGGTCTTGAATTTCGTTTCCACGGATAGGGCATGTACCATCTCTCTGGATAACCTGTTCCAACATCTCACCACCCTCAGCATAAAAAAACCTTAGTCCTTACATCTAAGCTAAATCAACTCTCTTTTAGCTCAATGCCACAAGCCCTTGTTTTATATCTGCTAAAATGTTAGCCCCCATCTTACTTGTGGGGCTCCTTCAGTACTGGAAGGCTGCAATAGGGTGTCGTCAGAGCCTTCTCTTCTCCAGGGCCCAATTGTCTCAGCCTTTTCTTTAAAGGAGAGGTGCTCCAGCTCTCTGAGCATCTTTGTGGCTTCCTCTGGACTCACTCTACCAGGTCCACATCCTTCTTTTGCTGAGCTGGATGCAGTGCTTCAGGTGGGTCTCACCTGAGCATAGCAGAGCGGCAGAATCCTCTCTCACCTGCTGCCCACGGAGCTCTGGATGCAGCCCAGGACACCTTTGGCTTTCTGGGCTGCTAGCACACATTGCCTGGTCATTTCTAGCTTTTCATTCCCAAGTCCTTCTTGGCAGGGCTGCTCTCCATGCCTTCATTCCCCACAGATGTAAAACTGTAAAAAAACAAACTGCAATGGGGAGAAAAAAAATAACGACCTCTGTGTATAATGCTTATGTTACACATGCAATCTGCTATCGCTGAGAAAACAGATCTGTGGTATTTCATACCTCCTGGCTGACTGATTGGTGAAGTTCCTAGGGAATGCATGATTCCATAACTACTGTTTCCATTTGAAAAGAAAGCTCAAAAAATCCTCCAGCAGTTCTTCCCCTGTAATAAGCAAGTCCAACACGCCATTCAATGAAAAGAGAAACAAAAGTACAAAATATGCCAAAAATGTGCGTGAGAGAAGCAGAGAGCTTATAAACAGTTACTGGCTTTTCATAGGAAAGGATGAAGTGGTGGGAAGGAACATATGACCCATAAAATAGTCTGAATCAAATGCAGTCCAAGATTTTTTGCTCGTATTTGTTCAAATTCCCTGTTATGGACATTTTCCAGACAACTCATAAGGAAGCCAAAACAAGGATTCCCAATTTTGCATAGCTTGCTGCATTTGGGCAGAATTTAACTCCTGTTTCTGGAATTAATTCTGCAAGTCCAAATTCTTCACATTAACCTCATGTTTGACATCCCCCTTGAACGTGTGTTTGAAACTAATGCTATCTCACAGAACACCTACTGCTGTCCCAGACTTGACTGTTTCCCAGGCCTCTTCAGAATTTACATTTTAGCTCTCGGGAGCCACACAAAATGGACAGTAAATATGTTTACAAAACAAATTGTTTTGCTGTGAGTTTTTCAATGCCATTATTCCGTTCACAGAAAAATTGAAAAGTGCAAAGTGCAGGTCACTTGAAGGCACTTTTCTTTACATGCTTGCTTTCAAAATTTACCTGCCCTTCTGTATCATACATTTCAGATATTCTGGATCCTCATTTCATTTGGCTATCACAAGTAATATCCAGTCTGAGACAACAAAAATGGATCTTTGCATAGAGAATGATGGCAACCCCTTGTCTTCAGGTTCCTCTCCTGAGTCTGATAAACCACTACAGACAGGGAGAAACTCTCTTCACTTCATTTAGGTGAAGTCTCCTTTCATAATTCAATTCCTTCAGAAATGACTGGGTAGGGCAATCTACTAAAATGGGAAAACCTTTACAGTGAAAAAGCCCTGACACTGGGTAAGTTGTTCCTACACGTGAACCACTTAACCTTAGAATTTCAGTGTAATACAGAATTAAGAAAATAAAGAAAGCAAAAGAATCATGCTTTTAAAACACAATCATCAGTTTGACACAAACATGTACAAAAATTATTCAAACCCACTATAAGTTATTCATGAATTCTGAAATCCTCACAGTCACTAAGATAGAGAACAATTACAGTAGCATAGACCAGAGGCAAGGGAACAAGCTAGAAAGAGTGAGCAAATGCATATAAATAGATTTTTGCAGCTGGTTGTGGGTATCAAGGACTTAAAAGTATCTATTAATACTGACACAGACTGGGCAGATAAAAATTGCAGTATTAAAATTTTGCACAATAACGGTAGTGGAAGAGTTTTGGCTAAGACACTGGAATTTTACATAAGGTTACAAATTTGCTCTGAGATGATAATTACTGCTCAAATATTTACAAACTTACACTCAAAGAACTCAAATAAGCCATAAGCTATAATGTGAACTGCATGCAATTTAACCTAACCACCCCAAAGGATGAGAGACCTGAGATGACCTTCTTAGAACTTGCAATTACAGCAAGGTATGGTATGTTAAGCCTAATGCTTACACAGTAAGCCCTTTTCACTGTAAAAGTGCCAAGCTAAGAGATTATTGCCAATGTGCCTCAGAGCTTCTGCTGCATGCCTTTTCAACTAGAAGAATGGCACAGAGCGAGGTCAGGCAGCGCATTGTCAGGGGCTGCCACACAGTGTTTTCAAAACCCCTACAAAATCTAAAGCTGTTTTCTTTAATAAAAGATGAGTTGTTACAGGTTAAAGATAAGTTAAATATTTTTTTTTCAACTTATTTCAAATACAAACATCCTGCACACGTTTGGATTCTCATATCAGCTTTTGGCCTGCAAGACAAACTTCCTAACACAGAAAGCCTAAATCTACCCATGATGTTTCTTTAAGATGATCTGTGCCTCAATCACTTCTGCTTTCATTTTCTTATCCATGAAAACTTCAGTACCTACAAGAAGCTTTCAAACAAAAACAAAGGAAGTTCTAGGAAGGTCTAGTTACTAGGAAGTTCTCCTGCTGAATTTAGTTCTGAAAATGAGCCAATTACATTAGTAGCTACGTAATCGTAAGAGAAAATACAGCATAAAGCTACATCTTCATTTACATATAAATGACGTTTTAAACGCTCAAAAAAAAATATTGTATCACTAACTAATATTCCAAAAATGTGAACAAACAAGTGCCTAGGTTGACCCCAGAAAAAAAAAATCTTACCATACTCAGAAAGCAAGTAGTTTGATAAATATGTAACTGCCAGAAGGAAGCACGAAGCTGCAATCCCACATTTTCAATTCCTTTTTCTCTTCATACTTTTCAGTACGGAAATTTTCTATACTTTGAAGTATTATTTAGAGTAACATTAACTCTTCTTCAGACACCCATCCCTTGCAAGATGCACTTAGACACAAAATTTTCCCAGAGAAGTTGGGTAATTTCTGTGATATTCTCCTACCCATTCAAACTTGGTTGTACAGTCCATCATGAGAATACTCCCTAAAAGTATTAGACAGAATTGCAGCTTCCATTTTTTCCTACACCTAAAGAAAATTCTCAAGAGGTAAACTAATGCAAATTTTAAACGTAAATGTAACTACAGAGTTAAACTACAGCTGACAACTATTATATAGAACTAGTTTTCCTAACTATCATGTGAATTGAGCATATGCTTATTTAAAACAGCATTATAAATAGCATAGTTATAACTAATTTAGATTCAGCAACATTCATTTTAGTCAGGGGAGTTAATATTTTTGCTAAAAATGCCTTGAACTATTTTACTACTGCTCATTCTGCATTGAAACACGGATTGCAGTTTCTTATTGGGACTATAAGACTTTAAGAACACAGGAAACTACCATTAGGCCTTCTCATAAATTCACTGTCTATTCAATGTATCACAATTGTCTTCCCTAAGAAAAATATCTTATGAACAGCAACTGGACTAAGCCTAGCATTATTTACACTATTAATTTAGACCTCATTGAAAGGATCTGTCTTTAAAATTGCATCTGTCAAATGCAGAAATTTCTTTTATTACTCTATTACTTACAGGCTTGCACTGTCACATTACAAGTATAAACGTGTTATTTTAAAAATCTATTTTTCAGAAATTCCTTTACAGAAAGGAGAAAAATATGACAGAGTCACCACAGATAGGGATACAAGCAGGAATGGGACAGAGAATATCAAGAGAATGTCTGATCCCTACAGGGCACTTTAGGAAGAGCAATCAATTATGACAGAGTACAGGTCTGACGAAAAAAAAAGCCCCAAACCAAGTGGCTGTCCTCACCATAGAAAATGCTAGATAAGGCAGCATTTAATCATAGAACAGAAAAACAACTCTGAAGGACTCTGTGGAAAGAAATGTAATAAATGCCAAGTTAAAACAAATGAAGTTATTAAAACAAGTTGTTATTGTACCATTGACAGAAAAGAAATCCATGTCAGAACTTTTGAACTATTTTCTATCGAGATATACTGTGAGGTTTACTCTGGCATTGTTATTTCTAGAATTCGAATTTGGATTACACCCTTTTAATGAGTCAAAAATCATTGCACTCTTATGTGTGACCCAACATTTTATCTTGTGTGCTTGCACACCCATACACGTCATCCAAATGAAACTGCATTTTTTAAACATGAGGAAAATTAAATGTATGAAAAATACATGAGTGACAGAAAAAAAGCAACTAGTATATGGGAGTTTACATGTTGTCCAGAATTTTAGTATTTTCTATAGGAAAAACTAATGGAGATTAAAAAAAAATTATTTTTAGATGGTCTTAAGGCATCTAAAATGGCATAGAACGCTTATAAAGACCAAGACTTAACACTGTAGAAGAAGAAGGAGTTGTCTTTAAAATGATTCAGCAGTCTGTGTCACAGTGATCTTGTAAAACAGGCATGTGCAGTTTGTAGACACTGAGGATGATTAAGCTAGTTAATTTTTCTTCTGAATTTCCTTTTCTGACATTTTTGGTACTCAGTAGAAAAGGCAGTGAATTTACCTGAAGGAGTGTCACCGAGAAATATCCTTATTATCATATTTAAAACAAGAGCAGTTACTTTGTGACATCAGCTTTGCAAGAGACATACACTGACTATTTGTACTAAAATGTTACAAATCCGGTGGAACTGAAAGCCAGCTGATGCCCACAGATGCCACACATACCCTGATATGTATGTTTGCCTTCTTTGCAGAGAGCAGCATGTTCCAAAACACCCTAAATAACAGGCTGGTTAGAAAAAGATAAACCTTTATAAATCCAGATGATGCATGAAACTTTTAAGACTACCCAGTTGAGAAAGAGACACTTAAACTGCTGCATAAATACTAAGTAACTTGTCCATCCTCCAACTAATCTTCCAAAATTGATGAGTCCATTTTTAACAAAAGAGAAAAAAGGCTATATGTATAACATAAATGATTTCTTTATTTTTTTGTTTCCCTCTTTAAATAAAAGCATTAAGTCCTATTGGTTTGCCTCTACTATGTAATACCAAAGAACAGCTAACTCACACAAGCTAGTACAGACATTAAGATAAAATTTATCCTAATTCATAGGACATTGCAACTCTAATAAAGGTTATCAGCTTTTTCTGACACCCGAATTCATCTACAAATATACCCTACAGAAAGTGACAGGGAAATATCGCCTATAAAGTGACGTTTGTGAAATACTTGACTGAAAAAAACAAGCCAAGCTTTCTAACATTTCCATGAAAGCAACTCATATCAATTAGAACTCTAGCTTTTGTTTTCATTCTAGATACTTGAATTAATTAACTGAATAATGTAACTCTTCAAAACCATTTTTTTCCACAACAGAAGTTTTGGTCATGTGTAGAAAAATAACTTCTATTTGTGATTTCTATAGCTCTTCCAGAACTTATTTCATGCATTGTCCTGGTTCTGGCTCAGATCAGCAGGATGGGGCATGGCCAAGACATTACGTTATTTGATACCACCTTCTGTCGTTGCTGGGGCCAGGAAAACAGACTTTTCCAAGAAGTGCATTCCTTTTCCAGTCAGCAGAAGCCATCCACCATTGTTTAACTGTCCCACTTGTCGAGAACATTTTGCATATGGGACACCCTCTCTTTGTACACTGTTGTTATCAATATTGTTGCTGTTACTGTTCATTTTCTTATCCCATTGCCGTTTCCAGTAAATTGTTGTTATCTCAACCCGTGATCTCTGCCTTTTGTGTCTCCCACCAGAGGGAGGGAGGCGAGCAGCTCATGGTTTTCTTTTTAATGGGAGTACTAAATTTGGGAATACCCTTCCTAAACCATGACATGATTCGTACTCATTATTATATGAAAAATGACCTATGGGGCCTCTGTACTGCAAAAGGCCACTGTGAGTGACCTCGTTCAACACTTACTTAAGACTTCATGTTTCACCACATGAGAGTGCTCACTGAAATGAATTTCACACATCCAAATAACCCAAATAAAAATATCAAATCCAAATCTTCACGTAATTCTATTTACTCTGAAAACTGGTTCCAAGCTAGTTGCTAAAAAGGGCTGCAGAAACTACACAAGACTACTAAAAGTTCCAGGAAGGCTGGTGTGCATTTATGGTGTTTTCACTGTCCCTTTTTGCAAGTGTGTTGATGTTAGCTGGCAGTACCAGGGTTAAGAAGATTGCTCAGCTCTATGAGCTTCTTATCTGCACCTCGAGAGTACACTTTGCTGCAACATACCATACACTTTCATTTATTAAACATTGGTAAATTAATTAAACCTGGAATTAAAAAAGAAAGTCACAAATCACCCTCTTTCTGGTAGGAACAAACTGTATTTTGCCGGTATCTTCTCATCAATAGTGTAAAAGCAAAGGTATGACACTGGTACTTCCAGTGAGTATGCATACTCAGTCCCACTTACAAAACTGGAAGTCCACATCTGCAGTCTCATTGAACCCAACACAGTATTTACATGAAAATGAATCTAATCCTCCAACCTTCAATAATGAACCTGAGCTTCATGAGATGGCCATTTACTAGCTATTTGCATTAAGTCCTCTTTTAGAAAACTGAACTGAAAGCTCCCTAATCCTACTGCATAAAGGTCTTGTCTGAACTATTTTTTTTTTTTTGGGAAGTAAAGCTTACATATCACCTTTCTGCTATTCTTGCAAGTGATGCTTATGATATGAATGTAACTTTTGCTTAACAAATTACTGTTTTATTTGAAAACCAAATGCAATATCTAAGTCACCTGATTTTTTAGACTACATGAGGGTTCTTACACAAATAGATACAGGATCTTAGAAGAAAACTGAAAAAGAAGTCTTTACCTTATCTGTCATTAAGTAGGTACTTAGAGACATTTCAAGCAGTTTTTCTAAAAAAACCAACAGATTTACAACTGATAATGTTCAAAATTAAAATATTTCTAGTAGAATAAAGTAATAAATAGTTTACAATAAGCAACAAATGCACTCACCGGAATCTAAGAGCTTTGAACACATTTCAAAAGCCTCAGAATTGAGCCACAAAAAACGTGGTTAATAAAAAGTCATATAATTTATTTTTTATTATTATTCAATTATTCAGGACAAAGTAATTAAATTGGTTTATGAAACAAAATCAGAAAAAATTCTTTCTTCTTTCTATATTTCATTATATGAATATTTATTAATCTTTAGTTACAACAGTAAATCAAATAAACATTTATAAACAGTACACTAGGTAATGCAGTAAAATATTATCCAAGATCCTAAGAATTTGAAACTAATTTTATTAGGTTTTAAAAAGAAAGAAAAGGATAAGCAGGAGTAAAGGAAGAAGTTCAGTGTGATTGTTGTGTGATCTGGATACTGTTAGCATCAAGTATGTATAGTCCCTGTATACTACTAAGTGCCCACCTGCAAATGAGAGATGCCATTGCAGCAGTTGTAAAACAATACATGTGGTAGTCTCACGTTCATAAAAATCCAAAGTCATCTTTTAAACAAACAGCAGACATTCCTAGAGTCAAGAAAATTGTTCTCCAAGGATTCCACTGGAGCAGTCTGCAGTTCCAATAGTTTAACATAAATCATTTGTTCATCAAAAATCCTGTGAAGACTTGTTTTGGAGAGGAAGGGTAATTGCGTGTGACTTACACTCTTCCTTCAAATACAATCCTTTTAAATTATTTATTCACCCCCATCATAAATATTTCAAATACTTGTTATCATCCACTTCATTTTCCTCCTGATTGAAGCAAGAGTTCTCTGTTCCTGTATTTCTCATTATTCTGGTTAGAGCTTAAACAACTTTTCAAAAAGATAACACTCATATACCAAAGAAAACCTGCTATCTTCCATTTATGTTTTTCATAGTTATGCCAACAAGGTCGAATACAGTCTGACCATTGCTGTTAAATCCCTTGCCAAATCTAAAAATATTTCATATATTTTAACACTGATGGAAACAATATGGTATTTGTGCTTCTTTTTAAAAGTATATTGGAAATTTGTTGCAATTGCCAAAAAAAGCATCAAACATCATGTAAAGAGGCAGTCACCACTTCCTTTTGACAGTAAGCTTTTTAGGTTTCCAAAGAATAAATTAATTTCAGTATCTTCACCTCCAAAGATCTCAACTTCTACTGGAAGTAAAGAAAGTAACATTCAGGATTGAATGTTCATATACCCTTGCGTGAACAGAGGAAACATCCTAGAAGTATTTGTATTCTGTCATATTACAACTTAATTAAAATCCATATCATCCACCAAAAAGGCACAGCACAATATAGAGCAGAGAAGGCTTGGCATTCTAAGTTCTGCAGAATCAACAAATAGAGATCTTGCAAGTACACTCACTTTTCTCCTGGAACAACTGGTAACCACAAACTCTGGAGCACTGGGTTGACAATTGAAGAGGAGATGAGCAAATACCACATGCCTTTTTATCAAAGACAAACACTCCCTAAGGGAATTACCTGTTAGCTTACTCTTCTTATGATGCTCTCTCTTTCTTATGTTGAGTATTCCCTTCTTTCCAGCTTCTGTTTGATTCTCTCACATTGTTAGACTGAGATGAATGATACAAAATACAACTATCTGATTTTGTTTTCTTTTAATTTTTGTGAAGTCTGCAAATCCATTCTAACTCATTTTGGAGATAATCTTTCTCATTCTTTGTACCACGAGTAACCACATCAATGATCCTTAACAAAAATTCCGCAACTTTATTTAAATTTAAACTTTATTTAAATACAATACATTTACCTCATTTTTATTGTCAAGATCTAAGAACATATTATGCATATATACAAAAAAAGTGTTTTTCTCATGATTATACAAGAAGGTAACAAACGAGCGAATTGAAAGCAATGGTAACTGCTACCTATTTTTCACCAATAACTAGAAACAGTTAAAAAAGAATGCCTCTCGCCCTCAAATCCACACTTTTCTGTCTCTATTGCACACACAAAAATTGCTTTGTTTTGCTTACTACCCTTTTTCCTCTTCAGACAAGATAGAACATGACTGGGTAAATAAGATTCAGCAGTTACCAGGACAGACAATTCTCAGTCTAAATGTTATAAATCCTTAAGATGACTAAAAAATCCCCTAACTTTTATTTATTTTTACAACACCACAATTTTTAGCCTGGTACCATAGCCAAATCCTAATTAGAGCAATTACAGTCTATTTAAATTCGCCATCTAAATCAGCAGGAAATGGCTTCCTTCCATTCCGAACAAATGAGTACTACTAGTATGTCCTGTTAAACTTCTGCAAAACACTTAAACATATCTCAAAACAATTCTAAAACCTGGAATACAGCTATGCTATCATTTTGGAAACGTACCAAATCAGAGTACAGCCTTGGGCCTTGAGGAGGCCCAAGGCTGTACTTGTTTCAGGGACATAATTACAACATGATTAGTATCCCTTTGGTGCTGCAGGGAGAAACAGTTCTCTGTTCCAAAGGAGAATCAACTGTAACTCAGCTCCAGAGAGAAGGTAAATCCTTGCAAATCCATTTGGCAAACTCTTTAACAATCACCTTTACCTCTTGCCGCACCAGAAAAAGTGTCACAGGATGCTAACACTCCCTTAAGCTTTGTTAAAATCTCAACACATTTTCTAATGACATGTAGAAGGCAACATTAACAAATACACACACTCTTACCAAAAACTTCCAATAGTTGTCATCCATTTCCTTGAAAAATGTTTATGTCCTAAATTTAAAGCTGTCTACCCCTACCAACCCTGACACGACTGCTCTTCCTAATCTTCGTCCCCCTCCAGCCAGATTTTGATTGCGCAGATACCAGACAGACCCCCAGGGCATTTTGCCAGGGAAAAAAAGCTGGCCGATGCTACTGTATCTCCCAATTTCAAAACTTACCAGATGAAATATTGCCCTCATTAAGAATTTGTCCTCTGTAAAATAAGCTGTTTTCTGTTTTTAAGATTTTCCTCAAGTTTTCTGGAAAGGCTTAGTTTTCAGGATAGATCAAATCTGAAAAGCTCGATACTACCGAAGATGCTCTGCTTCCTCCCCTCCCCTCCCCCCCTCAGCTTACAACCACGTTAAAAAGGGACACCAACAATCCAACCAGGTTTTTACACCATTAGAAGAAAAAGCACTACAGAAAAGCTCATGCTGATCACAATTCAAATAGCCAGCTTCTTATTTTCCTCACTATCCAAATTAATGCAAGTCTTTCATCTAAAACAGGATACTAAAACAAGAGGAAAATATCGGAGAGAATTAAGCAAGTGTACATACTGTCCTTAAAATGTACTTGATACAGCAGTATTCCTTACACTACTACAAAACAAGCACTGTAAATTACTTGTATAAATACTCACAAGCATGCTGTGGCTTGTTAAGAATCATCACTTTTGACACAAACAGAAGTGAATTACACTAAATTAGCAAGTCATTAAATCTAAATATTTATTTCTTAAAGACAACTAATCATCGGTATTAACACAGATTAACGAAACACAAAAAAATGCTGTACAACACCACCACAAAGACTTGCATATACCATATGAACTTATATCAATTTGGGGGAAAAAGGTGCCTCAAGTTGGAATTCACACATTTAATATATATTAAAAAATTTATGTTCCGTTTGTATCACATAAATGCATAGTACTCAAAAAATATCACTGCCAATTCAAAATATTCAGCAATTAACTGCTGTTAATAATTTTCCCATAAAAACACCATTAAGGTATGAAAAATTCCCATCAAAGACAATAACCACCAGCTACTCCTTCCACCTTAATATTTATTGACTAAAATAACCAATGTGAGCTGGGCAGTCCTGGGGCAACCCTGGAATCCAAAAGCTGTCTGCCTCATAGCAAGCCCAATTTGACAAATGTCTCTACTGACAGTCTGTAATAAGAGAGTAAAAAAAATCTTAACAAGCAATAATGAAAAAACAATGTTTCTATAACAAAAACCACATCTAAAGTCAGGCTTGAGAAACAGTGGGAAACTGTGAGGACGAAGCCAGTATTTTGGTGTATTTTATTTGTCATACAAAATTCACAAGACTACAGATTACAAATTATATACTGCACCACCTACAACTATTAAAGAAAAACTTGATTCCTTCAGGATCAAAATCACAGATACTTGTGTTTTCAATAAATTATTTCAGCAGCAAAATATGATAATAAAAGAGAAACAGTCTCACACTACATGAGGGGAAAAAAAAAATTCAGCTTTCAGTTTGTCCTGTCTCAGTTCTGCACCCATGCACACCAACCACAGCCTACAAGAAAAAGGAATCACAGAGTTCTCATAACTGCAACACCTGCCTTCCTTGGGGCTCACAAGATCATACTGTGATCACCAATCGATCAACAGGAAACCAGGAAAGCACAGCTGCTTCCTGATTCCCTTCACAGGAAAGAAAATAACTGAGTTCATGAGCAGCAGTAAGGGAAGGCTCTAGACCCCAAAGGCCTCTGGCATTCACACTGACACAAAATCTCCTCAGTTATAAATTAACTGTTTAGACTGAAAACCCACAAGTCTCATATTTCTGCCGCTCTGCTTATTCTCAACCAAATCTATTCTAGACTGTTTTGTAACTATTGTCTTAAGTTCAGACAAACTTAAATCACACCCGTCTACAAGTTAGCTTTCTGTCTGAAACTTTTCATTAGGGTCTCTTAACTCTGGTCTCCAGCAACTCTACTTCAGCAAGTCAGTTGGAGCATTATTCAAATACATATAAATGAAAAATAAACACCAGTGTCTTGTTAGAAATTAAAACAGCCAATCAGCAAAGTGACTACTGAGAAAGACAGACTAAAGTAAAATCAGCTGTTTCTGCACATTATTTTGCTTTTTGCATTCTGGAGAAGTTGGCAGAAAAGAAATAGTGATTTTAATATAACATGATCCATAGCAACTTAAATCCACTGAGTCTCTGATGTCCTCAGGAATACAGACTCACTCTACAGTGCCATAACAGCTAGAAGTTAAGAGAATTCCTGATACAGATCACTAGTGAGTAAACCGAGGGTTTACGTGTTGTTCTCAAGGAAAGTTCGGGGTTTATCCCTGCTTGGTTCCCTGAGATAGAACAAGTCATCCATGGGGTACAGATAAGATCACAGGAGATACAGGAGACTAAAACGTACTGTTTGATAATTTAAGAACTCCATAGGCAACAGTGGATGAGACAAAGTAATACAGACCCCTAAGGCACCAGAATTTCCCATCACTTATCCTCTGTGGGGAAACAGAAAAAAAAAAGAAAATTTTGTGATCACGTAAGTTTAGGCTCCCACTAAAAATGAGTTATGTCATGGCTTAAGAAGTTCCTCTCAATCATTTAAAATGAGTATTGTAAACTCTAAAACATAAGTTAAAAGATGGAAGGCAAGAGATGTTATAGCAAAAGAACAAACAAACTGAATGTCCAGTAAAAACTAAAGCAAAATTGAAATAAAGCCTCGAGACACCCAGAAATTTGGGGTTTTTTTAGGGTTAGGTTTACCCTTCTGTAACAGGACATACAGGACTTTTTCTGCTACCAGATGGTTGAAAACAGCAGTAAGTAAGGCTGTTTTTACAGGACTTCTATCGTTGCTACACGTGGAAACTATCATACAAAACCCAATGTCACAAAATATTCGATCCAGGCAGTTTTGAAGAACAAACATCAAACCATCAATCTTTTCACAGAATCATCAAATCAAGGTTGGAAGAGATCTTTAAGATCTTCCAGTCCAACCCAGCACTACCATTGTAACCCTTCAACCACTAAACCACATTACCCAGTGCCAGACCCAGATGCCTTTAACTAAATAGAGAAAGACTTGTTAACTGAGCATCTCTGATACCAAAGTTGGGCTGTAAGGGGTTTTTTTGATTTCAACATAGATAGAAAAATCTATATTCTCTGCAAAAAACAGGTCTAGCACTTATTTAGAAAAAAGCAAATCAAAATAAACACAAATAAATAAAAACAACCAAACAATCCACCAAAAAGCCCTCAGCTACCACAGTTAATTTTCTCAAAACAGTTCTGGCACAGTTGTTCTCCTTAGATTCAAGCCCACCTCTGCCTCATCTTTCTTGTAAAAAAATTCTACACATGATTTGGGAAATAAACCGTCTAAAATATCCGTATTTATATTTATTTATCTGTTCTTCCATTACATGAAAACAAAAAAGTAAACAATATATACTAATTAATGTTAAATTTCCCTTGAGATTCACATGCATATTTTTGGTTTAAATCCTGGTATTTTTAAATGAAAATAATTATTTGCATTCGATGAATAATCATTAGAAAAACCTTTTTTGAACAAGTCATATGTGACCTGGAAATTCCATCAAAAAGGAAGAGCACACATACAAACCAGAGTCTACTCAGAGCATTAAAATATTAAAGAGAAGCAAATTACTTACATTGTCTTCCTCCTCTGTATCATCATTGTCATTGTCATCATCACTATCCTTGAACCCAGGTGGAAGTGGTGGCCCAATGAATTCTTCATCATCATCATCATCATCATCATCATCAGTATCCTCAGCTGGACCTTTAGCAGAACTCCGGGATTGCATGGAAGGACCACTTAACTCTTCATTTGAGTTGTCCTCACTTTCACTAGACACTGTCTCTCTGCAAGGAAAATTTAAAACATTGCTCCTTCAAGAACATTGTCACTTCCATTGGAATTTTCAGATAAAAGATGTTGAGCACTTTTGTAAATCAGTAGACACCAAAATTAGCAGCAAAAGGTACATTAACTTTCATTAACAGAGTGTGGGCCCATCATCATCTTAAAGCATAAACAAAACTTAAAAAAATTAATATCATAGAGACAGACAGTTCAAAAAACTGAACAAAATAAACAAAGTTAAATGGATTGTAAAAGCAACAGCACCACGTCACTAGTATGGATTTCAACACTGCTTAGGAGCCAACACAATATATTACATGATATATAACACAATATGTTACAGAGTATTTACAAGATTCCGCTTCAAGCTGCAACTTGTGCAGATGCTCTGCACCCTTGTTGGCTGGGTGGAAAACAAAACAGAAGTCACCCAGAGTGAGAACACAAAGCTGCACTTGCTTTAAAATGCTAGTAAACAATAACAGGGGTATCAGGCGCTTTCAAACAAATATTTGAAACACTCACAAGTCTAGACTCTAAAAGTTACACTAAATTACCATTCTACTGTTGTCCGAACACATTATTTTTAGCATAGGCAAATTTCTGAAAAGTTGAGTTATGGAGTCCACGCTCGGCAAGTTTATTCAAAATAGCCGCGCTCCCTCTGCTGGCAGGTACCGAGCAGTGTCGCTAGAACGGGCAGAAGGTCTCAAAAGGCATTAACACAAAACTGCATCACTTCGGCAATACCTTGCAGCACAAACCACTTGCTCCTTTCGTATTCAGAGAGATAAGCTCAACTCGCAATACTTCATTTGGGAACTTATCTTTTCAGAGCTTTTAGAGCAGACTGCAAAAAATAGCCTTCTTTTTCTCCTTTTTTTTTGTTGCACTACAGTGGTATTATTTTGTTTGTTTCTTTAAAAGTTTAGGTTATCACTATTATAAAAACACCAAAGTTTAAGAACATAATAAACAATTAAGAAAATCAGTTCTAACCTAGGTAATCGCGACAGAGAATGCAGACCCACTTTGCCTCCAGCTGTACACCAAGCAACCAAGTTGCAAGGAAAAAGAATCCTGTCTGATCAGCACGTGAAACTATATTTCAGGAAGAAAATAGAATAAACTAAAACCAATATGACTTAGGTCTTCAGATGTTACAATGAAGAGTAGAGTTTGCATCCCTAAAAGCTTGTCTAATTTTTCCAACTTCCCTCTACATACAAACTTTCTTTTGCATAGGGATAACAGACATTTAAAGACCCAGACCAGGATATCATTACCTAACAAATCTAACCTAAATAAAAAGAACTTCTCTTACTCTACAAGAATGGGACATTCAACATCCTTTTACCAAAAGGAAGCTCTTCCAGCATGTGAGGCACAGATTGGGATCTTCAAAGTTCTTCAAGTCAAGTATCCTCAAAACTTAATTTCATAATACTGTGTGCAGAAGAGTTGTGTTTTAAGAGTTGATGTGCATTCCTAGACTAGCATATCATATAACTTTTCCCCAAAAGCCAAACTATTTAATTAGTTTTGAGCCAAACTATTTAATTAGTTTTGGAACAGAATCAAATATACACTGTGCCAGTGAGAAGGATGTATACAACATAACAATTCAAGGAGGCCATTCCAATGTGGAATCCCAGATTTTCAGATCTTTCCACAGACACCCAAGAACAATACCTACCTTGCTTCCCAATTACCTTTATCATTGTCTCATTTGCTAAGAATGAAATTGATCACATGAAACATTTCAGTATTTTGAGGGGCAGCGTAGCCATTCTGTATGTGAAACAGCCAGAGCTGCAGTGCTATTTTTCACCACACTCCAAGTTGGCAGCGACAGCCAAAAACTCCAGCTAACAGATACAGGTATCCTCTGTCCTGACTGGGATAAAGTCAAACATAAGAACACACCAGCACAGCCAGACCAAAAGCCCATCTACCTTTCCGACAGGAACTGGGAGTGCTGACAGAAAGGACAAAGCAAGCGGTGTTTCTCTCAAGTTCCAGTCTTACAGTCTTACTCTACCAGGGGCTGTAAAGAAAGAAAAACCATTTTGCCAGCCCCTTTCCCAGGATTCAGAAAAGTATAAGGAATTTTCTTTTGCTTTCACTCACACACTTAGATGTGTAAGTGAAACAAGCTGTAGGATGAAAAAAAGGAAAGGGGTAATAAAGCAGGGATGGCACACTGAGAGGAAAAACAATAAAAAACATTCTGAGAGTTGTGGAAGTATGTGGGCATATCCCCCCCATGTGTTCACTCTCCAAACACCACTCTATTTTCTAAGGTTTTTTCTTTTCATATACTAACAAATGCTTTCATTTTTGCAAAGCATAATTATCATATTTACACATAAATGCATTAAGTATTTATTGTAAACTTTTGTAAACTTTAAGTGATAACCTAAACTATTGTAAACATTTTTCTATAGCAAAACAGCTCAAGAGCAAAAATAATCATTAGCTGTATTTCACATCACTTTGAAGCGGCTTTTTAACAACTAAAGAAGTCAGTATAAGGGCTACTCTGACAACTGAAAATACCTGGAATTTAAAAAAAAATTAAAATTCAGTAAAGTGTTGCCGTTTTTAGAGAATAAAACACGCTATGTGTATTAGATGAGTTTATGGTAACTAATATCTGCTCCATAAAACTAACTAGAAAATCCTGTATTTCAGACTTAAACTGTTAGTTGCAGGATTGAATTAAGACACAGTCACAACAGCATGTCTCTTTCACTAGCTTCCTGGTTTTACCTCTAAGTACTAAGCTACATATCCTATTTTACAAGGAAATATAAAACTTTCAGGAGAGCTTTTCATGTCAAGCCCTTCCTTCCGAATGCTTTGCAAAAACAAAAAGGAAAACAAAGAAAACTTAGTATCAGCAGAACTCTGATGAGTTACCAGAGCCTACCTAGTAACTCAGCATACCAAAAGGTATTTGTTATCTTACTTTATACAAAGTGTCTCTCCTGTCAAGTCCATTAGCAAAATGAGACCATCATGGAAAGCTTCTGTATCACCTGACTGCTCTTCCCCTTATCACTTGTTTAAATTGCTTATGTATATTGGAGTCATCCATACACAATACACAATCATGTTACATTTAAATTTTTTTAATTCTTCATTGTGTCGCCAAATGGGTATATAAGATCATCAAAAGCAAATGGCAGCACAGAATACTCTCAAGCACAAGACACAACATAGGATCCTGAAGGTAGCATATTGTGCAATTATTTCAGTGAGTGTCCTTGGGTTTTCCATAAAGCAATAGGCAAAATCTAAATTTTCTAACAAAAATCTGTTAAGTCTGAAACTCTACAAGTTTGTCTATTACAACCTATGACATATAGACTCTATCAGCCCATAACATACATATATAGAGGTCTACTAGAGTCTTGCATGGGTTATTAGACTTCCATAGATACAGAAAACTAAAAATATACAGTGCCCTCATCTCTGCAAGCCCTACTTGCAAGACCAACAACTCTGTTGTGTGGTCCCAACTGCCCTCAGTTACTTTTGATTTCCCAGCATTTCAGAATTCAAACTGTAAAATCCATAGCATATACTGTTTGTCAGTAACAGAGAAAAGCTTACGTTTCATACTGAAATCAAAACAAAGAACTTTCTCTACCTCACCATTACTCTGTAAAACCTGCATACAGAGACTGCCCACCTACTTCACTTTCTTTTTCATCAGGCATGAATCAGTTTATTCTATCTAGAGGTAGTGGGCAAAATAGCTGCTAATAAAGTCCTCACCTGTTGTCATTATATTTGTCCTATTATTTTCAAAAAATATACAGATAACAACATTCTTGGTATTTTTTAAAAAGTATATCAATCAGAATCAAGGAGGAAACTGCAAAATTGGCTATTAAATATACATAATGTCAATATTTACAAACATTGACATATCTAAGAAAGAAGTTTAAAAAAAGTTTAAAATCAGTATTTACACTGGAATACTTCACCTAACAAGACAAGATGACACAAGTTAAATGACACTCATATTATCAAAACAAACACCCTCTTCAGACAAGAAAGCTGCTATATGGAATCTCCCACAATATCTACGTACCTTTCAGTTACTGTGGATCCAGCTCCTCTTGCACTGGATGCTGAAGCTGATGGATCAGTGCACGGAATTCTAAATTCCTTTTCAGTCTGGTCTTCCTTTTCTCTTTCACGGGCCTCTGAACAGGGAGAGCACAGAAATAACAAATAATCAAGTCTTTTAGAAAATATTAAAATTAGTGACTTGCTGAGGACAGCAAGCAAGTTTTCTTCATTTTCAGACCTATATGAAACACTTGAAAAGGTAACAGCAAATAAAGGATTTAATCTGAAAATACTTCTCCATATAAATTGAATTTCCATTGCTACTGCAATGATCACTCAATAAAACGTCATAAGAAAAATGTAAACACCTCCCACTTGTTTGTTTGTACATGCTGTCAAACATAAGTTGATTATATAAGGATGATGATATTTGAATTATTTTCAACACTATACTAAAACAGTATGATCACTTAAGGGTTGATGTTTTCACAGCATGGGGAACTAAATTAGTGCATAAGTATATAGACACATAAATAAGTGAACTTTAAGTATGGATTATGGAAAATAAATACCAAGTGTTGCTTGCATTAATGCTTCTTTCCTACTTCACTTACTGAAAAAGAATCCCTGTGGAACACTGCAATAAAATCAAAGTAAACAGAAACTTCCATCTCAAATTATTAGTAAAACTGGTAAAACTATGACAGGGTACAGCTACCATATTGCTAAAAGTACTCAAATAACTTCAATTAAGGAGAGAAAAGCTACTTTCTTTTGATACAAGAAGCATTGTGTTCTCTTTTTCCCCACTGTTTGTTAGCTAAACAAAAAAATAAAAACATGTTTTCATCAAAGCTAGGAGACATTTTCCTCAGAAGAGAAACACAAACACCTGCAAGATACAGGACCAGGAAACGTATTTTGATCTCAGTTCCACAAATCAGGTAGTGGAGGAGACATATCCAAAAGTTATCACAGTTATTCCAAGAAGTTAAAAATCAAAAGTGTACCTTTCAGAAATCTGAAAATAAAATGCTCACATTAAAGCACTCTTACAACACATACATATTTTTGATTGCTGTACTCCGAATACTAAAATTTGTTTCTAAGTTAAACAGCTGAATTATATACAAAGCTTTATTGTTTTTAGCAAAATAATCAGCTTTACAAACAACCAAATGTTGTGTATTTCCTCTACAGGTAAAAGCCTAGAATCTGGTGGGAGTCTACTGCAGAGCAAGGCAGAGGACACACTCAAGATGCAAGTCAAGATATCTTGACTTAAAAACATTATATTTTTGCAATCACTTACTGAATTTCAGTAATAACAAAAATACTATGTAAATAAGCAATTTCTTGTAAGGCATGATAGCTCAGCCTGAACCAGTATCATACACAAAAATGTTTCCAACATGACACACATTGCTGTATTTAGATTCAGCCAACAGAAAAGAAAAAACAAAAAACCAACAGTCCAAATCGAGTTTTGGAACCCCTTGTATATTTGAATTTCACAGTGGCTTAAAGTCCACAAAGTCCATGAGCCTCCAGAGGTCTGATCTTGTGGTACTGTATAGAAACACAGCAATAAAAGACATGGCATCACGTGAAAAACAAAACAAAAGGCTCATATTCTCCACAAACTGGCCAAGGGGAAGGAGAAAGCATGGACAACTGGGCTGGCAAAGGGACTTCTATAACATACATAAGTGCTCTCAAAGACCTTGTTTGGACTGGTGTTCGCTTGATTACAGGCAGCGAATGATACCATTTCTTCCATCTCCCACTCTCAAACCACTACCTCCAAAAACCGCCCACACACAGCACAGCAGAAGGCAGGGACACATTTGTGGACTGCTATACAACCTGCTCCTTGGTCTAAGACACACATTTCTTCTTCTTCTTCTTCTTCTTCATTATTCTGCTGTCTCTAGATTAAATCTGTCTGTACCAACTTCTCATCCAAAATAAATAGACAGCTAAGTAAAATAAGAAAGAGTTCGTGTGTTTTTCCTGTATCTGCGAGCAATGCCTCACAACAGGAGAGTTGCACACGCACACTGCTCTTACATTCTCAGACAACATCAGTAAATCCATAACATTACTATTCACCAAGGGCCAAGCTGTTTAGGGCTGTCTGTCTTGCACGAAAAGCCCTTCCATTTTGTTCTCTAGACAGCCAATCCGAGACACTTCAAACATCACCCTGAGGGAGAAAATCAAAACATGTTTTAAAACGCATCAACTGACTACGCTCGCACTTCTTACCCAAGACCTTCCTGCTCCTCTCCACTGCAGTTCTTCTCGTTTGCTCAAACATCGCTTCGAGGTCGAAAGTCCGAGCTTTCTTCCCTGGTAATGAAGCAAAAGGAGATTGGAACACAGACTCGCCCGGCACTGACAGGCGCCACGGTCTCGTCCCCCGCTCCGCCAGCCCCGCCAGCCCCGGCCCTCCCCCCGCATCGCCACGCACCGAAGCCAGAGAAGCCCATGGTGGCCGCCAGCTCCGGGTCGGGTGTCCCCAGCATCTCCGCGTCTGCAACGAGAGGGGAGAGGAAACCACGGGCGTGAGCGGGGCCGCGGGTGGGCAGGACCCGGCTCAGCCCCGGCGCCCCCGCCGCTCACCGCCCTCAGCCGCCGGCTCCATGCTGCCCCTGTACCGGATGCACAACAAGCGCCGGCAGGAAGAGGCCGGGCGGGGCCAGCCGAGCTTCCTTCTCTTCGAAGGAAGGCTATTAGGCTTGTGGAGCGCCATCCTCTGCTGCGCGCAGGGCCACGTAAAACTAAATCACGTTTCTGCGCGTGTTGGACAGACGCTCCTTGAGCTCTGCCAGGCTTAGTGCCGTGACAAATTCCCTGGGAAGCCTCTTCCAGGAACCGACCACCCCCTCAGAGGACGAACCTTTTCCTTATGTCCAACCTGAATTTCCCTTGGCACAGCTCTATTCTGTCCTGCCGCTGGTCACCAGGGAGGGGAGATCAGCACGTCACCGGCGCTGCCCGCCATGAGGAAGGTGTCCACAGCCTGAGGCTCCCCCTCAGCCTCCCCCAAGTGATCTCAGCCTCGCCTCATAAGTGTTGCCCTCGAGACCCTTCTTCATCTTGGTCCGCCTCCTCCTGTCACACTCCTAACACTGTGATGTCCTTCTTAAATTGAGGTGCCCAAAACTGCTCATAGGACACGAGCTGGGGTGTGCAACCCCACAGCAGTGTAGAATTAGGCAGTCACCTCTCTTGACTGGCCAGCAGTGCTGTGCCTGATGCACTCCAGTACATAGTTGGCCCTTTCGGCTGTCAGGGCACATTCTCAACTCATATTCAACTTGTCATCAACCCAAAAACTCAGATTGCTTTTCATGGAGCTGCACTCCAGCCTCTCATCCTTCAATTCCTATGTGCAACCAGGGTTTCCCTATCTCAGGTGGAGAATTTGGCACTTGATCTTGTTGGCTTTTATATGGTTCATGGTTGATCAGCTCTCTGTCCAAATCTCTGTAAGGCCTCCCTGCCAACAAGCAAGTCCACGGCTCCTCCTGGTTTAGTATCATCACACTTAATTCTTGCAACCTGACCATTTATAAGAACATTAGAGAGCACTGTCCCTAAAATTGAGCCTGGGGACCCACGCTGGTGACTGGGCACTAGCTTCTCAATCTTGAGAAGATAGAGAATTTCCTCATTTGCCATTGTGCTTGTTTCAGCTGGGCTACAGTTAATCTTCACAGTGGCTAGTACAAGGCTATGTTTTGGATTTGTGCTGAACACAGTGATGATGATAATACAGAGACATTTCTGTTGTTTCTGGGCGGTGCCTGCACAGAGCCAAGGCCTTTTCTGCTTCTCAGACTGCCATGTTGGCAGGGAAATTGGGGGTGCACGGGAGCTTGGGAGAAGACAGCTGGGACGGGTGACCCAAAACTGGCCAAAGGGATATTCCAGACCATATGACATCATACTCAGTATATAAATTGGAGGGAAGAAGAGAAAGTAGGAACATTTGGCGTGATGGCGTTTGTCTTCCCAAGTAACCATTAGGGATCCTGCTGTCCTGGAGATGACCAAACACCTGCCTGCCCATGGGAAGTGGTGACTTAATTCCTCATTTTTCTTTGCTTTTGTGTGTGGCTTTTGCTTTCCCAATTATACTCTTTTCATCTCAATAGACGAGTTCTCTTGCTTTTACCCTTCTGATTCTCTCCCTGATCCTGCTGGTGAGGGACTGAGCAAGACTTTGCTTGGGGCTTGGCTGCTGGCTGGGGTTAAACCACGACAGCAATGTAAACCCTGCACGGTCTGAGGTTTAACTTCATATTCTTCACTTGGAAAGCAGAGAGTGAGGCTGGATTTCCTTTCTTGTGCCATGTGCCTCTGTCATAAACGAAGCTTTTTAGAATGGACACTGGACCAGTCCACGAGCAAAACATCAGTGCAGTCTAGGCAGCAAACCTGACTTACAAACCAGACTCTCCTGAAATCCAAGTTTCTCCCAGCCCCAAAATTTTCTGTGACAGTTTGTGAATGCCTATGCTGTTCAGAGCAGACACATCACTTAACAGAGACCCAATCTCGTTAACAATCTGATACAGTCACATTGATGTGTCATCCTAAATTCTGAAAAAACAGCAGCCACATCAGGCCAGCACCATGTAAAGGTGACTTACTCTGTTTCCACGCGTCAGCTCTGAACAGAGGCATTGTGCATGCCTGTGAAGGAGAGTCTGTCATCCTGAACATGGGCTCATTACTCGGTGTGTAATTTGCACGCTGAGGTGAGGCATTTCTATTCCTATTTTTATACGTCTATTTCTTTATTCTTGTTCATGCAGAGTAGGGAGCTGGGTGGTACCTCACAAAAGGCTGGCCTCCCCATCATCAAAGCTTTAAGCAATTTATACATTTTAACAACCAAAGGCATCAAGGTTACAAATTATGTAACTTTTTTATTAACCTCTACTCAAACCAGTATTTGCTGGTTGTATACCTCTCGTCGTTATTAGTCTGCAGGCACAGTTCTTCCTTCCAGTTGAGTCTGGCATCTCTTTTGTGTAGGTGGTCAATGGTGTCACAATCATCCATTCCTGGAATTACTTTTCCCCCAGTTACTGCTCAGTCGCACTGACTTCACTTCTAGTGGCTCTCATTCAGCCAGCCCATTCACCTTGGGATTATCTTCTCTTTTCCTTAAAACAAAGATTAGCCAAGTGTACAATGTTCATAATGCAACTGCATAACCATAATTATGCAGCCACAGCTACTGATTAACAACTAAAAAAAAAAATTGCAAAGTTTGACTCAGACCCCTATCCAAATCTTGAGGGGCTCAAATCTGGAGGGACTTCATGTAAGCCTAGTTTTGGCTTATATCACTACACACAAAATCATAGAATCACAGAATTGTTGGGGTTGGGAGGGACCTCTGGAGATCATCTAGTCCAAGCTCCCGCCAAGGCAGGGTAACCTGGAGCAGGTTACACAGGAATGCATCCAGGTGAGGTTTGAATGTCTCCAGAGAGGGAGATTTCATAACCTCCCTGGCATTCTGTTCAGTGCTCTGCCGCCCTCAATGTAAAGAAGTTCTTCCTCATGTTGAGGTGGAACTTCTTGTGTTTTAGTTTATGGCCATTGCTCCTTATCCTGTCTCTGGGCACCCCTGAAAAGAATCTGGCACCATCCTCTTGACACTGACTTTGAGATAGTTCTTATGGATTAATGAGATCTCCTCTCAGTCTTCTCTAGACTGAACAGGCCCTGCTCTTGCAGCCTTTCCTTGTAAGAGCGATGTTCCAGAGCCCTAACTATTCTATTATTTTTATTGTTATAATTATTATTATTTATTAATAAGATCTATTATATTCTATATATTATACTCTAGATATTCTATATATTCTAATAATGATCATAATTATAGTAGTAGTAATAGTTATGATTATTATTTTATATATAATTATATAATATTTATGTGTATATATAATATATAATATATAATATATAATATATAATATATAATATATAATATGTAATATGTAATATGTAATTGTAATATGTAATATGTAATATGTAATATATAATATAGTATTTATAATTATTATTGCCTTTGCTGAACCCTCTCCACTAGCTTCTTGTCTTTCTTGGATTTTCTTTCCAAATCTGCACATGTCTAGATCACTCTGGTCTATACTGTCATTCCACAGTATCACATCAGGCTGGCAGCATAAAACCACTGAAATATTTAGGTTGGAAAAGACCTCTGAGATCGACAAGTCCAACCTTTGTCGGATCCACGCCTTGGTGTAATCCTAGACTGTGACTGGGCTGTCACAGGGGCCCAACCAGAGCGACTGTGCCCACAGAGCGGGCAGACAGGCAAGGGGCTGCCCGGGGCCACACAACCCTGACAGGAGCCGCTTCCCGCGGCTCTCCTTGGGCCCCCCCGTGCCTTTGAGGGGCGGCACAGCAGACCACGCCTGTCCCTCGGGTGGCCCCGGGGACCCCTCGGAGATACGCCGCAGCCCCAGCGGGGCTGATAGAGCAGATCGCAGCATGGGGCAGGCTGGAAGGGGCTACAAGGGGTCATCTGGTCCAACCTCCCTGCTCAAGCAGGACCATCCCAGAGCACGGGGCACAGGATTGTGTCCAAACGAATTGAGTATCTCCAGAGAGGGAGACGCCACAGCCTCTCGGGGCAATTTGCTCCAGTGCTTGGTCACTGCACAGGGAACAATTTCTTCCTCATATTCAGGTGGAACTTCCTATGCATCAGTTTCTGCCCGTTGCCTCTTTCCCTATTGCTCAGCACCACCGAGCAGAGCCTGGTCCGTCCTCTTGGCACCTCCTCCCCCTTCAGATATTTAAGCGCATTAATGAGGTCTCCTCTCAGTCGCCTCTTCCACTCATGCAGCTTCGGCTGCTCGCCTCCAGCAGCGCCCAATTCCCCAGCCTCCCAGGCGCTGCCTGCTGCCCGTGCCGGAACGCCTCTTTCCCGGCTCTCTTCCCATCCCTTCCCTTCCGTTCCCCCGTTTCCCGCCGCCGGAAGCGGATTCGCGCGCGGGGCCTGCCGGGATTGGGCGGGCGGCTGAGCGGCGCGAGAGCGCGGCCCCGCCATCGCCGTGTCGCTGCTGTCGTGCTGTCGCCGCCGCCGCCGCGATGCCCGCCGCCACGAGCCCCGCCGCGCCCGCCGCGCAGGAGGCGCTGGAGGTCGCGGGCCGCATAATCGACCGGCAGATCCAGGACGATCGCTGCTACCCGGACCTGTCGGAGCTGCTGGCGGTGCCGGCGCCCGGTGAGTGAGGAGCGCCCGCTCGGGGTCCCTGTGCCCCCGGGCCCCGCCGCGGGGCGGCTTCCACCGGCGCGGCCCAGCCGGACACGCGTGCGGGCTGCGGGCCCTGTTCGGGGACTGAGGCCGGGTCTGAGGACGCGTCTCGGTCGCGGGGTGGGGCGGGGGCCGTACGGTGTCCGCTTCAGTGCGCGGGTGAGAGTTGTGGATGTGAGCAGTGCAGGAGGGCTGAGCTTCAATTGCCTCTTGTCTCTCTGAAAGGTGAAGAAAACGGCCCTGGTTCTCCATTCTTCCTATTGGAAAGTCCCATGGAGAATGGTCTTGTGGTAACCCTAAGTTACAAGCATCCTGGAAAGCTCTCTTAAGCTTCTCTAACTTTTGTTTGTCTACAGCTGTATATGACATGTAGGTCTGATGTAAGGTATACCTCATCTCATCAAACATTTGTTCTCCTTAACACGTGGAGGCAGCATTTCCTTCTCCATTAGTGCCGACCGTGTGGCAAAGTGGGCTGTGAAGAGACGTTTTAGTCATATGTACCCAGAAGTGGCTGGTTGCAAACGAAGAGTATCTGTGTTCTGTTGTGCGGTGATGTGCATGGCCACAGTGTAGCTGCTCTGGCAGCATCGTGGATACACAACACATAAAACAGTGGATGTATGTGGGTGTTTTAAGTTGGTACGGGGAGTACAGACAACTTTTCTTGGTGAATTAATATGCTCCGGGCTTGTTCATGTGAATGCCTGGCCATGCCATGAAAAAAAGCACTGGAGAGTATCACGGAAAAAAGGAGCTGAAGGGTAGGCTGGGGTCCAGGTGACTTATTGTGAGAGTTTGTTTGCAAATCTGTATGCTCATGTCTGATTTGAGATTTAGATTTATTGTTTAGGGTTCTACAGAAACCTTTGTTCACACGTATTTTGTGACTAGTGATATTTGTATGATTAAAGTCTGCAGCATCAAGGCATTTGATGGTTTTTTTGTTCTTACTTGCAGGTAGCCCTACAGTATCTGGTATGTCAGATATGGATTATCCTTTGCAAGGACCGGGGTTGCTGTCAATACCTAATCTTCCAGAAATCAGCTCAGTCCGCAGAGTCCCACTTCCACCAGAACTAGTGGAGCAGTTTGGACGTATCCTTATAAAAAAATGTGTCAGATTGTGTAAGCAGTAATATTAGAAACAAACTTCTTTCCTCCATATTTTTCTTCTCCAATCTTCTTGTCAGACTCCCAGCAAAAGGCTTTAACATTGTTCAAGTTCTCTTCATAACACTCTAAGCGGTTACAAAGTTAATTTGTGTAGCGTTGCTGGTGGAATTGGTTTCTGTATGAAGAATTTTCAAGTATATGGTAAACAGTTTGTGTACTAGTGTGTATTAAGTAATACTATTTTTCAAAATCCTCCAAAGAGGATTTTGCCTTTGCTGCCCAAAATGTATTTGACCCCTTACATCAGCAGTGCTTCAGATATGCAGTGCAATTGTATGATGGGGGTGTTTCCAGAGATCAGCAGAGCTTGGCTGACCATTGACAGTGACATCTTTATGTGGAACTACGAAGATGGGTATGTAGAGAACACATTCCTGATGGTGTTTTATTGGTATTACATCGGAATTAAGCAATTGGCAGCAGTGGGACGTTGTTTACAGGCAGCACAGAGGTGTGCTATTCAGTTTAACTGGTTCATGTTGGGTTTTACTGAAACTTTTGAATAATAAGTATGTAAGGATCCATAAGAGTTAGTAATATTGTTGCCAAATCATCTACAGTTGAGGGAATGGAAAATGTATTTGCTTAGGGTTAGGCATAACTAATATCCTAAAGTTACTGCTGTACTTATGCAAGGGCTTTGCTTGTCCTGAAAAAGTAGATCAAAAATTATTCTAATTGCCTAACTTTTCTAAGTAGCTCTAATAAGTACTGAGATGAATGTACAGTGACCAATCGTTCCCACAATGGTGAGCAATACACCATTAGTATTTTGAAGTATCGTAATTGAAGCTCTCCTCCGTTGCTTTTATGGGTGCATAAAGCTGAAAATAGGTTCATTATATTTTGAAATGGTGCTGGTATGTTTACAGTCTGCATGTGCGCTTCTTTACTTGCCCACATAGTAAACATTAGTGTAGTAAGAATTGCTTTGTGTGTATTGTTGCCTTTCCTAAGAAGATTAAAGCTCATATGGGCTCTTAACTATATATTTACATTGTGTCAGAGTGTACTAAATACGTTCCTCAAGGAAAACAGCACTGCGTGATGTTAATGATAAATAGGAGAGAAGAAGTTGGAAATTTTTGCTTCAGATAATTTTCATAGGGGGAAACAAAACCCATGCAATTTCCTCCTCTTGATGTTGATCAGTATTGCAGATGCTGCATTGTGTAATTCAGAGTACAATGTATCAATTAACAAAATCCAAAAATATGAAATACTGCAGTTGGATTTCAGGTTTGAAATTCAACAATAAGAGCTTCAAGCTGCTTGAAAGACCTTTCACTGAAAGATGTGGATGGCTTCAGAGTGTGACAAAAGTATTAATAATTATCAAATATACATAATCTGTCTGTATTTACTTTGTTATTATGTGATACTATGTGACAAGTTTTCATGCGGGTTTTTGTTTGTTTATTGGCAGGGGAGATCTGGCTTATTTTGATGGCCTTAGTGAAACTATTCTTGCAGTGGGTCTTGTAAAGCCAAAGGCAGGTAAGGAATATTATGACAGTGATTAGAATTAGGCAGTACTGAGCCTTCTGTGTATTTTGTATATTCTTTATATATATGCATTTATATTTTATATGAGTAGTATGATAAAAGTAGTAAAAAAGAATTTTAATTTTATGTATGCTTAGATCTTAACACGCGTATGTATTAACAAATGGACATGGCACTTAGTGCTGTGGTTTAGTTGACATGGTGGTATGCAGTCTCAAGGTTGGACTCAGTGGTCCTGGAGGTCTTTTCCAGCCTCGGTGATTCTATGGTATATGGAAATCTGTATCTTGTGTATGTGTATATAAGTACACACAAGATACATGGGTTTGTTTCGATTTTATAAACATTATTAAATTAATTGCAAGCCAAAAATAATGTATAGTCTAGCAATTATTTACAGTGATAAGTTTGCATTTTTTTGCCATATCATGCTATAATATTCGTACTGTTCATAAATTTACATATTCAAGCGATAACTTTCATGAGATCCTGGTTTCTAAGCCCTCCTACCTGTTTTGGTAGCTACTGCTTAGATAACATTGAAGTCAAAGTTGAATTGGCAAGAGAGTTGAGTTTAAAAGAAGTACATTTATAAGAAAAATGTAGTTTTAAAGATTCTCTGTTTCGTGAACTGGAATTTGAACTGCTGGCTAATACTCTTTCTAATTATATGATTTAACAGTTCAGTAGGTTTTACATATGACTGTTCTGTCTAGTCAGCTGATGTGGCTTTCCACTGGATTCATTGGCTTATATCATTGTGATCTGAAAGGCAGGCTGCAAACTAGAATTTTCTTTTCTTCTTTTATTTAGGTATCTTCCAGCCTCATGTACGACACTTACTTGTTCTGGCTACTCCCGTGGATATTGTGATTTTAGGGCTTCACTGTTCTAATATACAATCAGGTAATTCTCTCTTCTCCTCTCCTTCCCAGCTGTGTATTAACAAATATGGCAGTTTTATTAGTAGTTATTCAAAAAATAAAAAAAACCCCCCATGTGCTAAGTGCCTTGATAATTTTTAAATCTTTAAATCATATTACAAGCAGGGTAAATAATTTTTATGGTGAGTGCACTTGCTGGATCATGATGTCCATGAGAAGCATTGAGTTTTATTACTCACCTATTTAATGTAAAAAGAGCTTTTGAAACAGGTGCCCCTGTTAATTAAACAGCATGTTGGAGAGGGAGAGAAGATATGAACATGAATGAATCTTGAAACTAGTAAATAGAGTTCATTAACTTTCTTGGCATTTGTATTCCAACAGCAAAAATTGACAACCTGAAACCATTTTCTTCTTTATGTTAACAGAAAAAATTGTTTCTTGAAAGTAAGCATATTATAATATTTTGCTTTTTTAAATACTATGTTGATGTGAAAGACAAAAAAAAAACCGAGAAACCTGAGCTTTGGACTTCCTGCAGTTTAGAGGAGATGACAATGTATAGAAACGAAAACATTACATTTCCTTCCTTAGAAACTTACGTAGATTGAATTTGTTACTCTGCAGTTCACTTTGGACAAAAGCTATTCCAGAATGTGTTCAGTAACTGTGAAATTTGCTGTTATTTTTCCTGGTTTCTGAAATGTTTCTTATCACAGGTCTGTAATATCTGTTAAAACTCAAGAGGATTTATTTGTTTGTTTGCTTATTGAAGGTACTGGATCGCTCAATGACAGCATGTCTGGAGGAATGCAACTGCTCCCAGATCCTCTGTATTCACTCCCTACTGACAACACCTACATCCTGGCAATCACATCCACTGATAACGGGCGTATCTTTTTAGCAGGAAAAGATGGCTGCTTATATGAAGTAGCATACCAGGTGACTGTGTGTTTTATATACAGACATTTTCATTGTTTCATTCTTCTGGGATCTCAGCAATAACAGTTATAAAACATGTCAAGTTTGCAATCTTTTATCTTCTATGATTGTGTTGCGTGGCTTAGTTGCACAACAGCTTAGTGTAGATAGAAGTAGTAATTATGTGGGGAGTTGCTGTGCAGTTTTGGTTAACTTAAAATTGTGACATCTGCATACTTTTTTAATGCAAAATTTTCCTTTTAACGGTCACTGTTTTCTTTCCATTGAATAATACATACTTGTTCAATTAAGTCAATAGTTTGTAGTTAGATTTTTACTTGTTTTCGTACTTGTCCTGTTAACAACTTTTTTAGTATTGCTCCTAGTTTGGATTTTGTTTTGATTTTTCTTTCAATGCTGTATTTGTTTTAAATTGTAGGCTGAAGCGGGCTGGTTTAGCCAACGCTGTAGAAAAATTAATCATTCAAAGAGTGCACTGTCTTTCCTTATTCCTTCATTGCTACAATTCACATTCTCAGAGGATGGTAAGTACTGATGTTAAAGCCTTAGCCAATAATTTAATCTAACCTTTTAAAATAACACTACCAAGAAGTCAGACTGAATGTTTTGTTTACTCAGAGCATTTAGTTATTGTCAATGAAACTTGCCAGTGGTTGATTATTAAAAAAGAATTTCACAAATCAATACAGATTATGTGTCTGGGTTTGTCACAAAATTTCACAAATCGAGACAGATTATATGTCTGGGTTTGTGGTTTTTTTCTTTCTTCGTTTACTAACAGTTGTGTTAGTTGATTGCTATTTTAAATCACTTACAGCAGGAGTCCTGTATGACTCTGCATTAACTGCAGTGTATTTTAACTTATAGTTAATTATTTTATAGGTGTGCTGTCCTAAACTTGTTTTCCCAAATCCACTGTTGATTTTCTGGTTCTCCCTTTTTTTCCCCCCTCCCTAGATCCGGTTGTTCAAATTGCCATTGACAACTCTCGAAATATCTTGTACACCCGCTCAGAAAAAGGAGTCCTGCAAGTATGTGACTTCTTATGGCTCTTTGCTGTGTTACTAATGTGTGTAATAATGTGTATGTACTTTCTTAAGTTTTCCTCAATACCTGAGAATTCCCTGTAGCTATGTCAGGACATTATTCCTGTTTATCTTTTTGTAGCAGCATGTGTGCTGAAGACTTAAAATACTTTTTTTCAGAGCAAAGAGTAGCCTCAATTATATGAGTACGAAATAAAAACACAGCTTGAGTTGCTGCTTGATAAGTGAGCTGTATTTATTAATTCACTCATAAATCACTAAGCTGTGTTATTGAATTGCAGGTTTATGATTTGGGGCAAGATGGTCAAGGAATGGCCAGGGTTACTTCTCTTTCACAAAATGCTATAGTTTCTGCTGCAGGGAGCATTGCCAGGTATGTTCATGACAATTAAAATGAAAGGCCTTCCTTTAAGGCCAATAGTTTCACACTATGGTTTTGAAGAATGGTTGCCTGTTTCTTTGGATTAAAAGTGTGTTGGGGGTTTTTTTGTTTTATTTTTCAGAACAATAGATCGTTCTGTATTTAAGCCTATTGTTCAAATAGCAGTGATTGAAAATTCTGAATCCATAGACTGTCAACTACTAGCAATCACGCATGCAGGTAAAAAGCAGTGCTAATTCTCGTCTGTTTAAACTGATAAACGGTATCTCTACAGTTTAACAAATTTGTGACCTTTTATATATTTTATTCAGGTGTCCGACTGTATTTTAGTACTTCACAGTTTAAACATCCGACAGCTCGTCCTTCCATGTTAACCTTGGTTCATGTCCGTTTGCCACCTGGATTTTCAGCTTCTTCGAACGTAGAGAAGCCTGCAAAGGTTCACAGAGCTCTTTATAGCAAAGGTAAACAGTGGAACATGGCTCAGATGAGATTATTACATTGATCTGCATAAACATCTGTTTTAGCTTTTAGATGGCAAATGGTGTTAAAAGTGACCTTTTGAAGAATTGTATGACATACAAACTCAGGAGATATTATTTGCTGTTCAAGTTGTATGAGAATGACTTCAAGATTGACTTTTGCCTATTTAGGAATGAATTAATGAGTTTGCATTTAATGCATGATTATTGCTTCTAATATGGACTTACTATTGCCATTCTTGCTAGGGGTCTTGCTGATGGCAGCTTCAGAAAATGAGGATAATGACATCCTGTGGTGTGTCAATCATGATTCTTTCCCTTTTCAAAAGCCAATGATGGAAACACAGGTAATAAAGCAAACTTCCATATGATTTTGGTGAAATCTAGCTATTATTTTTTCTTTTCTAATAACAGATGCGTGAATAATACTGTCTGCAAGAAATAAGCAGTTCCCAGAAAACTTCATGAGGAGTTCAGAAACTCTTACAAAGCTGCTGATCAACAATGCTTCAAAGAAAAAAAAAATCAGTAGGCAGTTCTGTGAGTGAGTTTCTTAGTAGGGATCGCTAGTCCAAACATGCTTTTCTAGCTTGATGGAATTGCCTTCACTTCTAAGACTTAACTTCTAACTAATGTATTTGAAAATACTGTTGTCTGTAGCAATGCTGCTACAGACATATTGTGCATATTGTACACCAGGACAGAACAACATGGTCCTCAGTCCATCATGATGTTTGTTGATCAGGATAAAATTTGGTAAAGATTGTTTAAAATGCAGGTGCTAGAAACTTTGGAATTCTTTATTTAAACTGATATGCCATATCTTCATTAGAATTCATACTTGATGAATCCCTTCATTATTGCATGGGGGGTTTTTTCTGAATTTCGTTTTCCTAATTGTTACAAAAGTGGATTTGTAAGAGAAGTTTGGAGGGGGTTAGTTGCCTTATGTGTTGGTTCAGGGAGTACATGTATTTCATCTCTGAAAGAAGTCTCAATTCTTCTGCTGAGGTAGAGGAGTGACAAGTCAAAAATAGTGTTATTGACGGAGTAGCAGAGTTGGAATGAATGGAGGGACTGTATAAGTTAAAAGTTTCAAAGTCAGGTTTCGATTTATCTGCTGTTTTAATTAATAACATATGAAGAAGCTTTACAGTTACTTCAGATCCCTTCCCTGCAAAAACTTGGACCAATATATCCCAAGTGCCAACCTCTTTTTTTCCCAAGCCATCTAACAGTAACAGCTAGGTTTTCCAGACAAAACTGCAGCCTGTTCTTGAGCAGCAATTCATAGTTTTCTGGAATGTCTTCACTAGTATATGTCTCTTCCTGAGTTATATTTGAAGTACTGCTGCCAATTGCAAGAGTCTTGTAAACCTTTGTGATTCAGTTGCAGCTTTTTTAAATTCTTTTAAGAAATTATTTAAATTCATTATACCTGTGGTACATAGTTCTCGTATGGTTAGCAGATGCTTGCTGTTTATATTGTAGCAGCCTTGCTTTGCAAGTTGTTTTACATTTAAATGTAAAACACTATTCCTGTCCCCCAAAAGAAGTAGGACATTATTCCCTCTCTCCTGAAAGCAGCAGTGTATATGTAGCTGTAACTTTCTATCAGACTGTAGCAGAACTTGCTTATTTTTTTCGGGTTTTCTTGTCTCAAGAGCGGATTCTATTCTGTCTAATTTTAAATGATAAAGAGTAAAATAATACCGTGGATTATACAAAATCCATGTTTATTACCAAACTTTGGATGATACCTATCTGTTGTTCAGATGACAACCCGTGTTGATGGACATTCCTGGGCTCTTTCTGCTATTGATGAATTTAAAGTTCAGAAGATTGTAACACCACTAAATAAAGACATTGTTCCAATAACTGATTCACCTGTTGTTGTGCAGCAACACATGCTGCCACCTAAGAAGTTTGTTCTGCTCTCAGCCCAGGTGAGTACTACTTTTCTTGATATAGGTAATCAGAAGAATAAATATAGAATTGGACAACTCATCTAAACCTGTACGTGTTTATTCATGTTAGATATGTTTTAAGGATTATATTGTGAACATGAAAAGGAATAAGGAAGAAGATTGCTGGAACTATCTGTGCCTATTTTAAATTTACTCAAAAGCTTTTAGGCCAACTTCTCTTATACAGTGTATTAATAGTTTTTGTTGTTCTCCAGAAACCCTTGCAGATACAAATCATCTGGGAGGTTCTTTTAGCCTTGGTTATGCTCTTGATTATATTAAATAAAATTCTGTGTGCCCAGAAAATACAGTTCGAATAAATATTGTTGGCAATTGAAATTTGAATAAATAATTTCTTATTTGTCATAGAGGAAGTCCGAAGAGCATTTTTTTTTAGTAGGTTTTAAAGAACAATACCCACAAAAAGAAAGAAGTTTACTTCTTTACTCTATTCTGTTTACATTTAGCAATACTTTAAACACTCAATATCTTGACCAATAGGCTATTTAAAACAAATGGTATTTAAACGTTAATGTCTTGCCACCTCTAGACCTGCAAGCTGCATTTGTTTAATAGCAGCTGTTTTGTTCTGGGCGTTAATTGGGCCCTTTCCAGTAGTTAGTTTGAATGCAGGTAAGGTGATTAATGTAAAGTCTTACCATGCCTTGAATTCTTTGAGCACTTTTTTTTCAGGCAGTTTTCAGGATTTTCAAGATACACAAAGCCCTTCTTTTCTGCATACACTTGCTATATGTTTATATTCTGTGCTTTGTTAATTCTGTGCAGAATTAACTCAGTTTTTGGAGAGTTTATACTCATTGCAATTATCTGCCTGCATTTCCTGGACTCACTAGTGAGTGGGAACTGGGCTTTGGGCACCAGTTATGTTTTGATCCGATAGTGCAATAGAGGAAAACTCAGAATGCTAAAGATAAAGATCATGGGGATGGGTGTGTTAAGATGAACAGAGTAAAAACATTATTCTGACTTGCTTTGCCATACTTCTAGGGAAGCTTTCTGTTTCACAAACTCAGACCTGTTGATCAGCTACGGCATCTGCTTGTGAGCAATACAGGTGGAGATGGAGAAGAAATTGA
Source organism: Amblyornis subalaris (assembly GCA_018881555.1). Taxonomy (NCBI): domain Eukaryota; kingdom Metazoa; phylum Chordata; class Aves; order Passeriformes; family Ptilonorhynchidae; genus Amblyornis; species Amblyornis subalaris. Next base: position 147,024 of record JACAXG010000176.1, on the reverse strand, counting down.
GAGATTTTTCAAGTTGCATCAGGTAAGAGCTTTTGACATGAAAAATGGAAGATTTGTAATCTTTTTGTTGTTGCAGCAATCTTCTGGTCAATGTTTCATTTACCATTTAAAGTAATAACTTCTTTTTCTATTGTCTACATGAAGCTAAATTGTATAGAGAAATAACTTCTCATTTTGTGATATCTAAGAACGAAAGCGTAATTCACTTTTCCTGAAATTCCTATATGTCTGGTATGCAGAACTATAATGCAGTTCTTAGTATAGGAAAGAAGTTTGTCTCAGAGCAGGGGAGGAAGAGTTTCTAAAAAAAGTTGAATTCATATAACTCCAAGAGCTACTAGAAATGTGTATGGTTGGTGTGGATATTTTTGTTGATTAGCAGCTGATTTTGTTTCAGGTAAACAACAAACAGAAAGCAGAAATTTAGTTATTGTGGATTACAATTTTAATATGACTCGTATTGCATAGTATCTGTAGTGAGTGTTCGTTGTAATCTATTCTCTTGTGCTTGCATAGGACATAGGAATAGATACTTTAAGATGTCATTAGGATATGCAAATACTGTTTTGTACAGGTGTTTTTTCTTCAAACCCAGACTTAATTTATGTTGTTGTAGAAATTGCATGAATCTTAGTCACACTAAATTGTCAGACATGGAGATTATTTCCTACCAGTAATAATAGTATGTTTTGCAAAAACCATATAACAAAAACTTACCTGATACAGTGGAATAACTCACTAGAATTCACTTCTTGTCTATAACTGGGAAGAGCTGATTTCCTTGCCTTTTAAATAAAATTATGCAAAAAGTATTCACTGTTTGTTTTAGTGAGGAATATAACTTTTATACATTTCTTACCAACTTGATGCAAGACACAACACTAACAGTGTAATATGCTCTAGGAGGATCAGGCCTGTGCCACTTGCCTTATTTTGGCCTGTTCTAATGCTGCATATGATAGAGAAGTATCTGCCTGGGCTACTCGAGCATTCTTCAGGTAAGTTTCAATTCTGTATGTCATTCTGAATATTATGCTCAGGATCACCCCAGCCGCTAAACACTTGTACAGCTTTTTAACCTGCTGCCAGTTCAGGGCATGGTGACTTTTGGTTATAGGTGTTGATGTTTTTGGTGGTGGTGATTGTGGATTTTGTGGGTGGTGTTTTGTTTTGGTTGGTTGGTTTGGCTTTTTTGTTGTCGTTGTCATTTAGTTTGGTGTGTTTTTTCCGGTACAATGTGAGTGACGAAGTATGGACTTCCACTCGGGAGGATTAATTTGTAATCTCTGTATCCTAAGTACTGCATATCCTTGGTATGGTGCAAATATGTGTATTTTCAGTAGCTGCCTTGAACAAGTTGGTATGTACATAGGGTCACAGAATGGTTTGGATTGGAAGGGACCTTAAATATCATCTCGTTCCAACCCCCCTGCTGTGGGCAGGGATGCCACCCACTAGATTATGTTGCTTAGGGCCCCATCCAGCCTGGCCTTGAATACTTTCAGGAATGGAATATTCTCAACTTCTTTGGCCAGCCTCTTCTGGCGTCTAGTGTCTCACCTACCTCACAGTAAATAATTCTTTGCTGGTATCTAACCTAAATCTCTCTGATCTTTTAGTTTAAAACCGTTGTCCCTTGTCCTATCATTATCTGCCCTTGTAAAAAACTGCTCTCTGTTGCTTTTTAGAAGACTTTAAATCGTGGAAGGTGCTATAACATCTGCCCAGAACCTTCTCATCTCCTAGCTGAACAACTCCAGCTGTCAGCCTGTCTTTGTAGCAGAGCTGCTCCAGCCCCCTGTGGTCTTCATTACCTGCTCCAATGGGTCCAAAGTGAGGACCCCAGAGCTGGATGCAGTGCTCCAGATGGAGTATCACAAGGACAGCGTGGAGGGAGAATCACCTTCCTCAGGCTGCTGGCCACTTCTGTTTTGATGCAGTCCGGGATAGAGTTGGCTTTTTGGGCAGGCTGTTGTCTTATTTTCAGGACTTCATCCATGAGAACCCCCATGTGTTTCTCTGCAGAGCTGCTCTCACTGAATTTTTTTCCCAGTCTGTACTATGTTTGGGATTGCCCTGACCCAGGTGCAGCACCTTGGCCTTGTTGAACTTCATGGGGTTCTTCTGACCCTAAGTTTTGGGTCTCTTGGCTGTCCTCACAGGAGGAGAAAGTTTTTGGTAAAATATAGCTGTTGATAGTGATAATAAAATGTGCAGCTTGAAGTGTTATGTTCCCAAAAACTTACCTATTCCTTGTCAAAACTTGTGCAGGTGTTAAAGTCAGTCAGCTATTTTCAGTAGGTTGTGACTAGTTCCTCTTTATTAAACTCAATTTTGTCAAAAAGTCTAAGAGAAAATGTGGATAATAACTGGAGAGGTGGATGCTTGCAAGGGAAGAGCTTGCAAAGTGCTCATGTAACACTTTAGGACAAAGATGAATAGAAATTACTTGTGTATGACAGAAGGACAAGCATGGGTCTTCTCAACTCCGCCCTTCTTTCCACTTCCCTGTAGAAGCAAATCCTGACAAGACACTAAAGCCTGACACTAAGCCTGATTTTGGAATTGGTAAATTTCTCTTTAAAACTATGCTGGGATTTTTATTCCCCATTTTAAAAGAACCCCAAAATGGCTGTTAATTTTCAAACATATCAAAATTGAATGGACTGTGTGTGACATGTTATGAATTTCTGGTTTTGGAAACTTTAGGTATGGTGGAGAAGCACAAATGAGATTTCCATCAGCTCTGCCTCCTCCAAGCAACGTTGGACCTCTTTTGGGTTCTCCCGTTCCTGCAGGTATGTAACAAGCATTTCATGGTTTTGCACAGGTTTGTTTTTTTCCTTGAATATGTTGTGCTTTGTCTTCTCACAAGTACCTGTTTTCATTTTGTCTGAAATAGATTTGGTTTTTTTCACTCAGTGGCTAGTTAATGACAAGAGCTTTTCCCATTTCTCTTCAGTGATTTTTTGGATTTAGTGAGGGGACCATGTTACCTCAAACTACATCTCCATGTTGCATATAATCTGTTAAGATACTGTGAAGGTGTTCATTTGTTGCTTCCAGAGTCACTTCAGCAGACAGAGAACAACTTACCAATTGTATATTTCAAGCTTCACAAAGCTTAGTTGGTTGCTTTGTAGCTATAACAGTATCTTCCTACAGTATCGTTGTCATACCTCTGCAGGTACTGCTTATGAGAAGGAAGAAGAAATGTGATCAAGACATGAGATAGTCATTTGAAGTGATTTCTCCCTTTAAAAGCTCTGTCTTCAACATTTGGTTTCTGCTTCAGTCTTCAATGCCACATACAAAGGAGAAAAGTACTTATTGTTTCTCCTCAGAACTTAATGCTGCTTGGAATGGGGGCCTTTTTGTATTCTCAGATTCACTGAAATTTCTACAGTTGCTGTCCCTTAATGTGTGTTAATCAATTCCAGATTTAAAGGTTTTTTTAAAAAACCTTCTTTTTAAAAAGAAATTCATAATGATGAATTTGAAACTATGATTGAAATATTAATTAAATTATTATTTTAATTATTTTTTGTCAAGAACTCATTCATGTATAAAATCCTCTACCTTTATTTGACATGTGGCATTCAATTTTACACAACAGACTTGGGAAATAAACTTGTTTGCCTGGAATGTAAAGAAATTTGATTTCATTACCATTTTTTGACATATATCCAAATTCCTAAATGTTGGAGAAAAATGCTGAACTAGGATGAAATTTATGAAAAACAGTTGACCCTGTTTTTCAGAATTCTTAATCCTATTAAAATACTAAGAAGAGTGGCTGATTTTAATCAATGGCATCACTTTCCAAGCCTTACGGTGTGGAACAGTAACAGTATGGACAAGAGCTGAGGCAAGGCATAAGAATGTAAAATTAAATCTCAGTTGGAGAGAGCAGCAGCTGTGGGGAGAACAGGTGCTAGGAGCAGACTAAGAATGAAATTAAGGTGTGGGGGAGATGACAGGACTCTCTGTAGTCAACAAGGGCACTCATTTTAGGAGTAAATATCTTTTTCCCATGTCTAAATGTTTGCATATTGTTGTCATTCTGTCATATATACCTCTTTCAAACCTAGTACCAAAGCACGTGTTTCCATTTTGCTTCAGTAACAGGTCCAGGTGGAAGATGGCACCATTCTTCTCCTCCTACTTTCTCGGTTTGCTCAAAGGGTAGAGAACTGTCATGTGAAATTAAGATTCTGATATTGTGGATGTCCCATGTGGTGGGTCAGACACTGCTGACAGAAATTCATTAAACCACCTCGTAATTTTGCATGTGAAACTACATTACAATAATGTTAGCATTAAAAGGTGCTTTTAACTTAGTTCCATCTTTTTCCCACTGTTGAAAGTCTAGTCATGCACTTGCATGCTGCTTTTCTGCAAGTTTGTGCTTTGCTTAGCACACATGACGATGTGCCGTGAGAATGCATTGGCACTGTGTTATCCTCTGTGCTGTTGTGTGTTGCCAAGTGGAGAGCACTGTAGTAAATTAGGGAAGAAGGGATTCTCTGATAAAAGTCAAATTTTCAGAGTGCTGGTTTTCTTGCCTTTTCTGTGATACATCATCTTGCTTGCTAATGGTATGTGGACATTTTTGTAGATGACCACACATGTTCCTCATGCTTTGGGGTGTTAAGTTAGGTATTCAGACTTAATTTGCAGGAGGGGATTGAGTATTCACGGCTGAATGTGAGGCTATGGACAGTCTCAGACTTAGCGTTTCAAGTTAACAGTGTTGTTGTAGTGTTTGTCCATCTGCCCCATGTAAAAACGAAAAGTAATATTACCACTGTTCATCATTCAGAAGGTGAGGGACAACAAAAAGTATGTGGACAGTATTAGATTCAGCACAGAGAACAGACGGTGTGCAATAAATACTACATAAATGCTGGGGAAAAATGCTCAATAACTGCTTTTGAAGGAAATGTATCCATTTGGTTCACTCGTGGAGTGTTGGATTGATAAGAAATGAGTGCAATTTGATACTTAACTATAAAGAAAACGTTTAAAGTACTTGATTCAACAACTTTGCTGCTTTTGCACAGATATTTTATGGGTTAGATTTTGGTTTATGTTTTTTTATTCTTTTTAACAAACTTACCTTTATTGCTTTTCCCTTCATAGGTTCCCCTTTGACTGTTGATAGTCCATATCCTAATCCTAGCTTTTTGACATCTGGGCAAGGTAACACCACCTTTTCCTTTTCTGGAGAAACAGCATTTTTTTTTTCAACTAGGCTTTTAATTGGCATTCAAATGAATAATATTTACCTATTTTTACTCTAGGTTTACAGCCTCCTACTATGTCAACTCCCGTATTTCCTCCTGGGAATTCCATGTCTCACCCTGGTACATCCATTAGCGGAATGATGGGTCCCGAGATAGTATTTTCTGGAAGACACAATGGCATCTGCATATACTTTGCTCGAATTATAGGGTGAGGTCTTTGTGTAAAAAGAGATTCTGTCACTCAATTTGTTTCATAGTTTTTCTTTCCACTAATGCATGTAGATGGTGAATTCTATATTAATAGGGTTTAAATTGGAAATTAGTAAAGTGCATTTTAATGTTGAGTTTATGAAATACCAGTTGATATAAGACATTGTCTTTGCAGTTCTTTTAATAATAATACATTCAGTGAATGCCTAGGGCAGGAAAGTTGTTTAGATATTGACCCTGCAATCAAGTGCATAAGCACACTTTTGTAAACTGCAGTTTTATTTTTCAAACTTGTGAGCTGCATATTTAAAACTCCTATGAAGGATGAAACAGAAATGGAAAAGGACTTACAAGATCAAACTCCTGGCTTAAAGTCATTTCTGTTAAGAATCTTATATCAGAATGCTCAAGTCAGAGCAATGAAGCAGTACTAAGTATACCTAATAACACCTTGGATGTTGAGTCCTGTGTTAATGAACACTCCAGGCAAGAAGAGAGCTCTGTGTATGTTGGTCATCTCTCTGCATGCTGATTGGGAAAGAAATTTTCGTTACACCACTTGTTTGTTTACATTGTATTTCCAGGGAATAATATTGGCCTAGAGTATATGAAACCATCAAATTTAATCTAATTAAAGTTTTAAAATTTGGAATTTCGTTAATTATTTATATCTGTACTATTCATAATTGTATAATGGCTACTTTTTTCAGTATTTAGTTGTCATCTAAATTAAATGTTCATTTTAGACTTGTAAGTAAAAAGTTTTACCATTTCTTTCTTAAGAAATTCTACATAGAAGACTTGCAAAAATACATGATTAAATAACTTGGCTTTTAACAGAGAACTGTTTTGTTTTGCAGAAATATTTGGGATGGCAGTATAGTTGTGGAGAGAGTTTTCAAAAGTGGCAATCGAGAAGTTGTTGCAGTATGTAAAAGATTATTCTTTGTTCTTAAGAGTTTGTTCTAGTATTTCTCTTAAGTCCTTTTAAACTTCCTTTCCCAGTTATAAAAGGTCAGTGTTTTCATAAGTGAGAGCTCTTAACTGAGAATTAGTTGTCCTTTTAAGCTATCATTTTGAATGTAACTTTTTAAGAAACCTAACTAATTTGATCTCTGCTCTTAATTGGCAATGGCCAGTTTTCTCTATGTTAACTGATGGCACTTCCTTCATACCCACTTAGTGTTTCTGCATACTCCCTCCAGACAAACCCTAAAAAGAAAATGCTATATTGATTTTGGATTGTCATTGCAATTGTGGAAGGACATTAAAAAATTTCCATCATTTTGCTGACTTACACCTTGCTGTTTCACTTTTTGTCCATGGTCAAAATAACAAAATCTTTCTGACTGTGACTGTTAATAGAATCCTGAATTGAGTAATTTCAGCACGCAAATTAACTGCTACATGAGCTTTCCTTCTCCTACCTCCTAAGGTAACTGGGAGACTCTGGAAGACTTTGGCAGTTACACTGTGTTGTAGCAATGCTCAATTGTTGTTCTAGTTTAGTAGAAAGGAAGTAGTAAAGCTTTGCTGATTTAGTTACCAGAGGGGCAAGGAAAGTAGCATCTTGAATACTGTATCTCGTGAGAGGACTCCTGCCCCTTCACATGTGTGCCCCCTCAATGAATGTGGTATCATCTTGTTGTGTTCTAGTGATCCATTACTCTTACGTTGTTTATTTGTTGAACCCTCTTATTTGTCTTTTTGGTGACATCAGCTTAAAATTGAAATTTTTTGGAAAAAGAAGTGTGAAAACCCAGCTTTTTGTAAAGAAGTTGGTTTTGTTTTGCAGATAGAAAGCAGTGTTCCATCCCGCGTGCTGGAATGTGTGCTACAAGAACTAAAAGGTTTACAAGAATTTCTGGATAGAAATTCACAGTTTGCTACAGTAGGAGCCCTTGGAAACCCAAGGTATTATTAATTGTGGTAAATTTTGCTAGTAATATTTAATGTCCAGCTTTTGAAAAACTGTACCATGTGTGTCTGTGTTGAGTTGTGTGGTTCCCAGCTTTAACTATTCAGATACTAAAAATGAGTTGTTAGATTCATCTTTAAAAGATGTAATATGTGTAATCATGTTAGTGTCTTTCTGGTTTTTTTTTAATTGCAGTTTCAGCACACCAGCCAATCTGCAGCAGAGGCTCCTGGGGTTTATGCGGCCTGATGGTGGAAGTTCTCAGCAAGTCCAGCAAGAACTCCAAAGGAAATATCATGGTATGTAATTACTTTTGAACAGGAGGTATCAGGGAGTAGTGCATTTGGATGTTGCCTTTCTCACATTTCCTGTGAAATCCTCTGAATATAAAGCCTTTTTTTCCACACAGATTTTACATTAAATATGCCCATTTTTTGCACATTTACCTGTCTCCTTTTTTTCTTTCTAATGTTCCCCATAATTGAGAAGATCGTTTAATCTCCTCACTACAGTACTTAGTAGCTGCACACCCATTTATAGTTACAGGATAGCAATTTTTAAGCAGTTATTTTGTGAGACAAGTGAGCATGGTGTCCTATTAAAAAAAATACTGTAGCGCAGGTTTCCAAAGCTACAGTCACTGAAATGTCTACAAAACTTTGTTTAGAAATAGGAGGTCTGTCACAATGCCCGTTTCAATTTGTGTCCTCTTACAGTACAGCTTTTACCCAACACTTGCAGGCAAGTTGGGAAGTGTTGTTGCTGTATATATGGAATTGAGGATGTTTGTCATCCATGTGGGTATAATCCATGTGGGTTTTCAGTAGTGCAGATGTAAAAATTTGCAAGTCACTGTGTAGGATTTGGTAGACCCTTAGTAATTTTATTTTTCAGTTTTATTCTTTACGAAGTTCATAAATGCTTTTGGATTGCTAAATGACACAATGTAATTGTTGCTGCCTCATTTGTGAACTGCAAGCACTCAAAAGTACAGATGTAAATTGGTGCAATTTTGTTCCACCTGTGTTGTAAGTTTGAACACATTATCCTTTCAGTTGATATAATCCTTACCAGATTTAAATGTTGTAGTTTTTGGAGTAGTTGTTGCTTTAAATATAGTGTAGACAGTATTGACTACAGCTGTAATTATAATTGTTCTCTCTACAAATAAATATAGGTAATCAAAGAAAAAGAGTATATGTAAGAGTTTATTTTCATTTCTTTTATGTTCATCATAAATACATTTAGAATAGCTGTTTATGAAAAAACAGTAGCTAAACATCTAGGACTGATGTGTAAATCCAGTGTATTCACAGGAAGCCATACTTCTTTTTTCAGAAAGTACCACCCCTGTGTTTCATGATTTGAAATAAATGTTAACAGATGGTATTTGTTTCGGGGAAATGTTAAAATGGCATTTATCTCCCAAGAGAGCTCGACAGCATTAATCAGGAATGGAAGAGAAAAAAACTTAGGAACTTAAGGAGATTGTTACTGTAAAACCTCAAATTTACATGCTCATTTGAAACATGTAAAACAATTACTGGCTGACAATCTCTGCTTTTCCAGCTGAGGCACAGCTAACTGAGAAGACCTCGCTTCAAGGCATCCAGCAACTTGTTCGCAAAACCTGCCAGGCATTGGCTTTATGGAAGTTGCTGTGTGAGCACCAGTTCAGCGTTGCTGTGGGTGAGCTTCAGAAGGTAAGATCTGGATCATATAATTTTAATTGATTTATACTAATCACCTGAATCTCCTTTGCTACCTAAGTATTCCCAAAGGACTATTATTTAAATTAATTGAGAAACATGTCTTGAAATTTAAACCACATCTAGATTTTTATTCAGGTGGCAAATGTTTAAGAGGCTGACATGTAGTATTGACATAATCACCCAATTTTATGAAATCAGAAGTGTCACTAACAATAAATTATGTTTTACTTTTGTTGATAGTTAATACTGATTTTATAAATTACTCTAGTTTCACCTTAAGCACACTTTGCAAAATGTGCTGAAAAGAATAGACCAATATTTTCCAGCAAAGTGGACTTCACTCTTTGCCTTAGTCTTGGTGAAAGGTGGAGAACAATGGGGTAGTAGAGTCCTTGCACTTCTTTGTAAGTAGAATTCCAGAATGTACCACGGAACAGCTGAGGCTGGAAGGAACCGATAGAGATTATTTGCCCCCTCTGCAGTGGAGGGAATAATCTAGTTGACTCTCTAAGATCAGCTAGAGCAGGTAGGCCAGGACTGTGTCCAGTAAGGATTTTAGTATCTCCAAAGATGGAAACTCCACATTGTCTCTGAGCAACCTGTTCCAATGTTGAACCATCTCTAGAGTGAGAAAGATTCCTCTTCCGTTCAGGTGTAATTCCCTTTGCTTCATTTTTTGACCATTGTGCGGTGTCCTATTACTGGGTGTCACTGAGGAAAAACTGGCTCTGCCTCCTTTACAGCTTCCCAAAAATAGCAGTAAGATCCTACATACTGCCCTCTAAGCCTCCAGGCTAAACAATCCCAGTTCTTTCAGCCTCTCCTGGTTTGTGAAGAAGAAAACTTACAGAACTATGGGTGCTACTGCTGTGCACCGTTTGCTAATGTCAAACTTGAACCCAACCCATGAAAAAGCTATTAAGTTGAATACTAGGCATTCTGTCCTAGAACTTGATAGGAAAATAGATCATTTGGAAAGTGGTATTCTTTGTTCATAAAAAGAGTAATTTTACAACCTTACAGATGCACAGAACCTGTAGCTCTTTACACGGTTGTATTGAGGAGCTTTGGTCAACTTCTATGATGTGTTGAACAAGGTGTTAACTAAATGTTTAACATTTTCCTCTGTCTCCAGTAGATTTAGAGTTTTTGTAGTAGTATTATGCTGTTAGTGATCATCTATAGACACTACATAGACAGTACTGGCAACTCTATGTGAGCAAATATTCATAATAAATTTAAAAAATTAATAACCTTCAATGTAATCTAATTTTAAAAAGTATGGAGAGTGGAGACCTTGAACTTTTCAAACTCCTCCTTTTACTGAATCTGTCATTTTTTTCATCTATGACAGAACAGATTGTTCCCATTATTAAAAACTATGACATACTTACAGTATAGGATGTGCATTCTGGCAGTGCCCTGTCAAGTAAAGAGGAACTACTAATTCCATTCATACTATCAGAGGTCTGAAAGAGAGGTGACACATAGTGAAGATGGCAGAGAAAGTCTCTTAAGAGGAGTTTTGCACTGTCCTTAGGCATCTAGGGATCTAGTGTCTTCATTAATAGCCCTTGCTTTATTATTTTTATTTTGCTATATAATGTGTGTTTTAAATAATGTATTTCTATGCTGTACACTGCAGTCGTTGGAGTTTTGTATGTTTGTAATCACTAGAAACAGTTAATTTTGCTGCTGTAACATTCTGACATTTTTAAACAGCATCAAATAAAAGATGCAGTAAACTAATGAAATTCTACCTCATCTTCAGGAACTTCAGGAACAGCTGAAGATTACTGCTTTTAAAGACTTGGTGATCAGAGACAGAGAGCTTACTGGAGCACTCATTGCTTCTCTCATAAACTGTTACATCAGAGATAATGCTGCTGTGGATGGAATCATTGCCCATTTGCAAGATATTTGTCCTCTTCTTTATAGCACTGATGATGCTGTGTGTTCCAAGGTAAGTGCACTTCCAGATTTTACAGCACCAAAACACAACTTTAGAACGTGTTCAAATGAGAGCAAAGTTGGGCAGCTTGTAAGTCATTATGCTGAAGTAGTTTCAGAAGAAGAAGAAATAATGAAGTCAAGTTGTTGGCATATTTGTGTCTTTTGTTTAATTAATGCTGAACATTACACAAAAATTGTTTGAAGTGTTTGTAGTTATTTGTAATGTTCATAGAGTCTCTAACTAATTCGATGTCTATCTTTCTTCTTTATGTTGATAAAATGTTTTCTTATTCTGGTCTTTCCTTGGCATAGTCTCTTGGTTTTTGTCTGTTGCACAGTGTAGTCAAATTTGTGAAAGATAATTGTGTTTAAGAACTTAGGTCTTTTAAGCTTTTCAAATAAATATGAAACAACTAACTGGTGAGGAGAGAATGGGGAACCAGTTGGTTAAGTCTTCAGCCCTTCTCTCTAACGATATTGTAGGCTTTCTGCTGGAAATTTGGTGACCAGAGGCTGCTTTTGAGAGGATGATGTTTCCACTGTTTCAGCTTTGAAGTTTGGAATAATAACTCATTAGCAGTAAACCATGATCTGTTCGAGATGTGCTCATGTGAATAATTCCCTTTTTGCATCATTTGTCTCTAGGCAAATGAACTTCTTCAGCGGTCTCGACAGGCTCAAAGCAAAATGGAAAAAGAGAAGATGCTGAGAGAGTCACTGAAAGAGTACCAGAAGATCAGCAATCAAGTAGACCTTGCTAATGTTTGTGCACAGTATAGGCAGGGTAAGAGCCAGTCACTGGTCATGTTCTGTTAAATAATTTCCATAGTATCCTTTTATGCCATCTTTTCTGTTTGTTTCATTTACTCACTTTCAACTTGGTTTTTATAATTTTTTATGGTAAACAGTTGGTTAATAATGCTTACAATTAAAATGTGCGAGCCTGTTCTTTTTTAAAGCCTTTCTAGATTTCACCAACCAAACAAGAAACCCATTTCTGTATTAAAATTTTTCCATACTCTAATTTCATATTGCAGTGTCCATTTGTTTCTTGTATGTGGTTAAAGTACTTTTAGGAAAATTGTACATAGGCTGTATGTAAGCAGAGGGTTTCAGGTAAGTTTTATACAAAATGTGCTCTGTGAAATATGGGTCTGAATCCTGTTTACTGCAGTAGAAGCTAGTACATAATTTAAATGTAGACATGACTAATGTAACAGTTAAGATTTGGGCCTCTGTACAGTATTATACATTGTGCTAGACATTCTGATGTAACTTAATATCTAACTTCAAACTTGCATATAAATACCACAGATTAGGTACAAGTATAAACCTTTGTATGATACAGACCAGAGAATAGTGTTTATTTTTTCTCACTTGTTAAGATGAGAAGTGTTTGATGTCACTTACCATTTTGTCATAGATTCAATACAATAATGAATGGTGATATTTGTTTTGATTTTTCCTAGTGCGTTTCTATGAGGGAGTAGTAGAGCTCTCTCTTACAGCTGCTGAGAAGAAAGATCCCCAGGGTCTCGGCCTTCATTTCTATAAAAATGGAGAACCAGAAGAGGATGTTGTTGGACTCCAAGCTTTTCAAGAAAGGCAAGTTTTCAGCATAATTTATGATCATTATATGGGGTGCTTAATTTCAAGTGACTGGAAGAGTAGATCTTTCAGGGAAGGTATGCAGGGTAGTAATAAATAAACAGTTTAGGATAAGGGACACAATATAAATGTTTTTGCCCAGCATGTTCCCCCTTGATTATGATTAGTATGAAACTAGCTTAATCTGGAACAAAGGGTGATAGATACAGAAAACATTGTGATCAGAACATTACAGAAGTACTTCTTAGAAAGATGAATGAGAACTAGATTATGAAAACTAGCTGACGATTTTGGTAACCGTATCTACAAAGTCATACAATAGCAACACTTGAGAAGACTATTTCATAGACTGTTGCGATGAAAGTTATGAGGCTTTTGTTTTGTTTTGCTCTGTTTACAGATTGAACAGCTACAAGTGTATCACTGACACCCTTCAAGAGTTAGTGAATCAAAGTAAAGCTGCTCCTCAGTCTCCCAGTGTACCCAAAAAGCCAGGTCCTCCAGTCCTGTCATCTGACCCCAACATGCTAAGCAATGAAGAAGCAGGACACCATGTAAGAAAGTCCCAAAAAAGTCATGACTGCACTCCAGAAAAGAATGTCATTTGAAGGGGTGTGGAATTTATTATTTTAATAAGATTGTGGAATAGTTTAGAGAAGTGAAGATTTGTTATGAATTAGCTTCTGTCTTGAGTGTCCATGGAAATGATGACATGTGAACCTAAGTATTGTCACATAGGAATTAAGTGCTAAATGTAATCTAACCACTTCTGGAATAGCAGCTTTGGCCTTTTCTTCCCTTAGTTTGAACAAATGCTAAAGCTGGCTCAGCGTTCAACAGATGAACTCTTCAGTATTGCACTTTACAACTGGTTGATACAAGCTGACTTAGCAGACAAGCTGTTACAGGTGAGCTCTTCTATATACAACAAACTGTAATAATGCTGGTGCTTTAAAAAACAGAGAAGAGCATGAGTATAAACATTATCTTTATGATGTCTGCAGGTTACTGCCCCCTTTTTGGAACCCTACCTGGTGCGGATGACCAAGATTGACCAAAACAAAGTCCGCTATATGGATTTACTCTGGAGATACTTTGAAAAGAACAGAAATTTTAGTAATGCTGCCAGGGTCTTGGCTAAGTTGGCTGATCTGCATAGGTATGGATTATGTGCTATCTATTGCATATATATTGAGGTCATTAGGGAAAAAACAAACAAACTAAAATAAAAATCTTATGTGTAGGTATTTTTTAAGAAAAGGCCCATGTCCAAGGAGGTTTTCTAAAAAAAAAAAACCCTTAGTTAATAGAATATGCTAGATTTAAATCTAGGCAGTTACTGGAAAGAAATGATAATATTTATTTTACATATTATACATTACTTTGCAATGTATTTCTTGTAATTACCATATATTAATGGTCGTTTCTTACACAGATTTTTATAGTGCGATAGTTTAACTGGAGCAATGGATTAAGAAGTGAGCTAGAACTGAGCTGGCAACAAAGATGGGGTTACATGGTTGGATCATGTCCTGCATAATTTAGTAAAATCAGGAAAAGCCACATACTAATTCCCAGAATCTAGTTAGAATATAACTTACCCTGAAATAATTATATAAATACCCATTTTATTTTGAATATTTGTTTTGCAGCACAGAAATTTCTCTTCAGCAGCGTCTTGAATACATTGCACGTGCCATTTTGAGTGCCAAAAGTTCCACTGCCATATCCTCTATAGCTGCAGATGGTGAATTCTTGCATGAATTGGAAGAGAAAATGGAAGTAAGAAAAAATATTGATCTAAGCCACCTGTAAATGCATTATTTAGCTTTGTCTCATTGGCACATAACATTTTTATTACCAGTTCTGTAGAAATGGACTTGTGTGCTTTCTTCCTGACATGGCAAATTTACACAATTGAAAATAGACTTACTGGTGTAAGGCAGTAACATTTCTACATTTAAATAAGGTTAATTCTGAGTGTATTCTTAAACTTTGATTAAATCAATTCAATCTTGAAATACTGTATTTTCCTCTTTAAACAAGGTTGCAAGAATCCAGCTTCAAATACAAGAAACATTACAGCGGCAGTATTCCCATCATTCTTCAGTACAAGATGCAATCTCCCAGCTTGATGCTGAGCTGATGGATATAACCAAGGTGGTTAAAATTCAGTTTATCAAATTGTGGGGGGAAAAGTGTTTTGCAAAGAATGATCCTATGTTGACTAGGAAAATGTTTATCATTCCTAGTCTCAGAATGTCTGTTACCCTAGACTGTCATTTTCTGTACTTTGATAGTCTTTCAGTTTTCACTTTAATTTCTTTCACATATTTATCTTCCTTATTAAGTCCCTTAGGTTTCTTCATTTGTTGGAAAAATTGTTGGAAAATAAACAGTTTTAATTTTAACTTCATATAAAATTTGGGATTGTATGTAAGAAGTGAAACTAACTGTAGCCAAAAAAAACTTTAGTGGTTGACAACAGTTACTTAAACTGCACCTTTACTAGTCTGATGTGTATTACACAAAACAAGGAACAACTGATTTTTAGAATTTCCTTTTGATCCAACATGAAATGTAAAATCTGGTAATTTTTCTTCCAGCTGTATGGAGAATTTGCTGACCCTTTTAAGCTCTCAGAGTGTAAGCTTGCAATTATACACTGCGCAGGTCATTCTGATCCTATCTTGGTGCAAACTCTCTGGCAAGAAATCATTGAAAAAGGTAGGTCTTAATGGTCTAGGAGTTGTGACGGTTTGCCTCATCCTTTACCATGAGGTACTAATTGACTCTCACTTCCTGTTGGTTTTGGTTTGTTTGGGTTTTTTGCCCTTGGATTTAAGGCTCAAGTTCGCCATTTTGCAAACAACATTGATAGAGATTTAAGGGAAAAGCTGTGTGGTAGTGGGTTTGTTGTGAGGTTGTTGTTGTGGTTTTTTACGTAGATTTGCATGGATCTTCACGGAAGCGTAAAAATTTGTGAGCGTGCATGCAAACACACCAGAAAAAGTTGTATTTTCACTTCCATGTGCTGATTTTGCATTGACGATAGTGTAGGATTTTCATGTATTATTTGTGAATTTAGGTACCTTGGTGTCATGCTGTGTAAATGTGGAACTTTTCCTGAAGATCTCTCTAAATGTTTTCTTTTCACTTCCAGAGCTGAGCGACAGTGTATCTCTGAGCCCTGCTGACCGAATGCAAGCGCTTTGTCTGAAGCTGGCATTGCTTGGAAAGATCTATGCTGGCACACCTCGTTACTTTCCTTTAGGCAAGTTGTTTAGCTTGCATAGTAAATAAACATACTTACGAGTCTCAGCTTTCTTTTTAGCCTTTTAAAAAAGTTTTAAACTAAGAAATTATTCTAATTTTTTAATCTCAAAACAGGAAATAAATGAAGTTTAGATGCTTGCAGCAGTTACTTTTGGATGGTTGTGCAGATCTCATTTTAGAAAGTAGTAAAGTTCGCTTGCATCAAAGTACAAAGTAAAAAGGTGTCTTTATACATAAAAGATTTTAAGCAAGCATGTTTATCTGCTGTCTTTGGAAGTTCTGTAGAAACCATCTGCCATCTGAAGGGACAGGTTCTGAAAACAATTCAGGAGATTTCTGGATCCTTTTTGGAGTTTCTGCTTTTGAGATGCTCACATGTTTTGACAACATGGTATTATATAAAAACCTGGAAAATTTATTGTTCAGCGGTAAATCCTATTTTATAATAGTAAAATACTGTGCAACTACAATATGAACATTTAGTGCTGAACAATACATTGGTAATTGTTACAGGCACTTGAACATGATAAAAGCTCCAGTAGTTTTGTTGGCTCTAGTTTTGTTCTAGAAAATGTAGTGAGAGTACATGTTTTGTGTTGAAACAAAAGGTAATGAATTTTTCTTAACAGCATAGCTGCATGGCAAAACCACAACAAAGTACTTAGTATGAGTGATCCCTGCCATGTATTGCTGATAGTAAATTACTCTTAAATGCCTTTCTTTCCTAGACTCCCATTAAGCTGGAATCTAAATATTACCTCTTTTTGGTCCTCCAGACTTTTTAGTGCAGTTTTTAGAGCAACAGGTCTGTACTTTGAACTGGGATGTAGGTTTTGTAACATACACCATGCAAGAAATTGGAGTGCCTTTGCCAAGGCTGCTTGAAGTATATGACCAGCTGTTTAAAGCACGGGTAAGGAAAATAAACAAAATAAAAATTCTGTTTTCAACCACTATCAAGGTCTCTCTTTAGTGGGAAATATAAAATAATGTAAAGTGGGATATAGCAAAATATATGTTAATAGCTTTGCTTTTTTAACTGAAAGACTCTTAAATCTGCATTTTTCCCTCTGTGGATTTTGTTCATTTCAGTCCTATAGTATGATGAAATAGTATTAGAATTTTTATCTTGCAGAAGAAACAGCATATATTGAATATATTAATTTTGTTTCCTAATAATGATTAACATTTGCTGTATTAGTGCATCTTGTCTGATCCATTGATACAATAAACAAAGAGATTTTACTTGCTTGTTTTTACTCAGATTTCTAGGAATTCAGAATTTCCTAAAATCTATTACTTTATAGTCTGTTTGGTAATGGAAAACAGAGTTAAATTCATGTATGTTTTCGTACTTAAGTCAAAATAATATTTAAATATAGACAGTATAGATTAGGGTAGAATTGCCATTAATTTTACCATTTTGATACAATAAATAAATTATTACTATAGCTGGAGATTTGGGTACACACCACACACTTTTTTTTTTATTCTCCCCTTAATATTTGTGTCCTTAATATTTTGAATTCTTTTTTTTCCAGGATCCATACTGGAATAGAATGAAAAAGCCTTTACACCTCTTAGAATGTATTCATGTATTACTGTCAGGATATGTACAGGATCCAAGCAGAGTACTTATGAGGTAAAAGGACAATTATTCCTAATAAATAGTGAAACATATAAAATATTCTAAAATACTTCAGTCCAGCAGTCTTCAAAGCTTCTCTTCTTTTCTTTTGGGTGGATTTAATATTTTGTTCCTGGCAGTGATTACTGACACTCTTCATTCAAAACCATTTGGTAGAAACTTGTAGAGTTCTCCCTATAAACTACTTCAACAAAGGTAATTTTCTTTAAATCACTGAAGATCCATGAGAAACTGAGAGGATTATTTTGTAAATTTTGGTAACATACTTTAAGGAGTAGTTCAAACAAATTTCAGACAATGTGTAAAAAGTGGAGGAAAATGAGAATCAGGCATTTTGTGAATGAAACAGTGAACTGTTTCACATACAAATTCTGGAAGCTCTGAGTCTGTAGAAGAGAAGATTACACATTGGGATAGATCTTCCTAAATTGTTTCTAAGATGTTGATAGTGAATCAGTCTTCAAGACTAAAATTCAGCTTAGTTCACATCAGGAAAAAATTTAGATGTAATATTAGCAAAAGTTTCTAGTGAAAAAAGATGGCTAAGTACTTGAAAAAGTTGCCTGCATGTCATCTCTAGCTTTGACAATTGTTATTTGAATACTGTACAAACTTCAGTCAAAGCTGTCATGTTGCAAAAACAGTGACCAGAACTAGACAAAGTCATGATAACTCTTCTAAATATAAATGTTTCTGATTCTTTTGAAAATATACATATAAATATCCCCTGTTCACATACAGTTTACTGCTATCTTTTATCACTTTTATGTTTGACTGATTTAAATACTCTATTAGAACTTTAGTGAATGTTACCTTATTTTAATACCTACTTAAATATTACCTAAATTGAGATTCAATTATAATTTAAGATATTTAAATTGCTGTCTAAATTAATAACTTATACATTGACTGTAATAATATCTAAAGTAGTATCTAAATATTAAAGTATTTCACATTGCTATAAATTGTATCGTGTTTTATAGTTTATATTTAATATCAGATAAATAGCAATGGTTCATTTATTTTCCCAATATACCTCAGTCACAAGCATTGAATTTCAGAACTAAATTTTTCTAATAAATAGTTAAATACTTAAAGGTTGCTGACAGATGTCTTACTGATATGTTATTCCATTAAAACTCAAAGAATGATCATTTTCTATTTCAAGTGAATTCTAATATGCAGGAATAAAAAGGAGTTGTTATTCTGTGTTTTCTTTGCAGGCGACGATTCACAAATGTTTGCCTGGATGCTGTTAGTTGCTACCTGGTTGAACTTCAGTCTATGAGTCCCACAATAATGGTGCAAACTACTATTGGCAATTTTAAATCTCTGCAGGCCAAGTTAGAACGGCTTCACTGATTGACTAACACAAGAACAGAATCATTCAACAGTGCAGGTAATATAAACTGAAATAAAAGTTCAGATGTCTGCACCGTATCTCTGAATGAACAAATCCTCAGAAAAAACATCCTGAGAAAGTTGTTTCTCCTGCCACAGTTATCAATTGTGTGGCCTGTATTCATGCTATTCTAAAGGTATCTACAAATTGTAGACTGTACATGTGACAAATGGAGTTTCTTTTACTTTTACTACTAGTTTTTTTAACAACAGAAAGCTTTTTTTTATACTGTTGAAATACAATACATTGTGTGATCTTTGCCTTGGGGATTAAAAAAATTTAGAAAATACTTTGTTTTTCTTCACTTAGAATAATGGAGAAAAGCAAATTATTTTCCCTATTGCATTTTAATAATATGTTGTATCTGTTAAAATCAAATAAAGAAGTCAAGAAGTGACTTCTGTCTACTTTTATTACATGCACACAAACACCAAATTGTGTATATTCCTAGAATCCCCTCCCTTGACCTGCTGGCCACACTGCTGGATGCAGCCCAGGACACGTTTGGCTTTCTGGGCTGTGAGTGCCTATGGCTGGGGCCTGTCCAGCCTCTCACCCACCAGTCCTTCTCTCAGGGCTGCTCTTGACCTGTTCATCCCCAGCGTATGCTGATACCAGGGGTTATCCCAATCCGGGTGCAGCACCTTGCACTTGGTCTTGTTAAACATCATGAGATTCCCATGGGCCCTCTCCTCATCTGCAAACTTTCTGAGGGTTCACTCGATGCCTTTGTCTGTGTCATTAATGAAGATATTAAATAACACTGGTCCCTGTACAGACCCCTGAGGAACACCACTTGTCACTGATGTCCATCAGTTGACCACTACCCTCTGCATGTGAGTGTCAAACCAATTCTTTACCCACCAAACAGTCCACCCCTCAAACCCATGTCTTGCCAATTCAGAGAAAAGAATGTTATGGGGGACCATGTCAACAGCTTTACAGAAGTCCAGATAAATGACACCTGTAGCCCTTTTTTGGTCCACTGATGGAGTCACTCCATCGTAGAAGGCCATGGGGTTGGTCAGGCAGGACTTAAGCTTGCTGGAGCTGTGCTGGTTGTCCTGAATCGCCTCCCTGTCCTCCAAGTGCCCTAGCAGAGTTTCTAGGAGAATGTGTTCCATGATCTTCCCAGGCACAGAGGTGAAGGTGAGACTGACAAGTTAGTAGTTCCCAGGGTCACTCTTTCTTCCCTTTTTTGAACACTGATGCATTTTTTGAGTCACCTGTGACTTCACTTATCTGCCATGACTTTTTAAATGTCATGGAGAGTGGCTGGGGAATTACATCAGCCAGTTCCCTCAGGACTCTGGGAGGCATCTTGTCAGGTCCCATAGACGTACATAAATTCAGGTTCCTCAGGTGGTCATGAACCTGGTATTCTTTTGCAGTGGGACACACTTTGCTCCCTCAGTCTCCATCCTGCTGTCCATCAACTTGAGCTGTGAGAAGAGACATTTCCATTGAAGACTGAGGCAAAAAAGTTTTGACTACCTCAGGCTTCTCATCTGTTGTTACCAGTTTTCCAGCATTTTTACATTTTACCATGTTTACAGGGGGTTACACCTTCTTTGACCTTCCTTTTCTAGTTCACATGCCTGTAGAAGCTCTGTTATTCTTTGTCCCTTGCCAGGTTCAATTTCAGCTTCTCCTTGGCCTTCCTCACCTCATCCCTCTATAACCAAGCTTTATCTCTATACTCTTCCCAGGTTTCCTGTCCTAGTTTCCATTATCTGTGCATTTGCTTCTTTCCCTTCAGTCTCACAAGCCGTTCCCTACTCTGCCATGCTGGTCCCTTGCCTTCTTTGCCCAATTTCTACTCTTGGGGATTGCCAGCTCTTGCACTCTATGGAAGACAAAAAAATCCAGTAGAGGAGGATGGTTTTGATCCATCCTTCCCTAGGTTATGGACCCAGCATGCTTCTACTGCTCCACTCTGCTCTTCCAAGTGCCTCTAGAGGACATGGGACCCCCACCAAAGGGCCTCGTGTCCAGACAAGGGGAATTAAAAGTGTTGGAGAACGAGGGCATCAATCCTGCTGCCTCCCACATGCTAAGTGAGTGCTCTACAGTGCATTTACTATGAAATATGATTGCTCTAAAATTTTGCTAAAAGTACATCTGAACTGCCAGATACATTCTGGTGATTTTAAGCCAGAAAATGCACTCAGTGAAGTAAAATATAAATTAAAATACATCTCTTTTTTACCTCATTAGATCAAAACAGAGGTGAAATAGAATTAGCTTTTCTCCTTTGTCAGTGTTAAAAACTTCTTATAGAGTATTTAAATAGAAGAAATCCTGTATCTCCTGGGAAAAATATTTGCATCTTTCCATATAAAATACAGCATCTTTAGATAATAGAAGTTATCTTCTGATAGTAGCTATATTTCACACCAAGGATGTCATGCATTTGCCCCAATCTTGTCAGTGCAGTTCTCTTCATACAGATGATGTCCAAAGTCTTGCCTGATGTATTTAACTAAATATTTGTATAAAATATTTGTATATTTGTATAAAAGCATGTTGTGTTGAGCCACATTCTGGAACCTATGTAGATTACTAAGCAGATTTCTATTTTCAGATCTGGAGAAATAATGCAAGAGTTGGGAACAGACTAAAATCACAGATTTGAGGTTCAGCTCTTCTGTTTTTTTCTCCAGTTAATAAAATAAGGATGCCTCTGGCAACATTACAGATTTATCAAAGTAGGAGTATTGCAAAGTGTATCACAAGTTACCTCTGATATTTTTCAGATGACAGCAGGTAATTGTAATATAGACATGATGTCTTCTTTGGGTTACACTTGCTCTGCTCTCATATGGAGAAGGGGTAGGTTCTGTTTCCCAATTTAAATTTGGAGAGATGTGGAAAACTGGGATCAGAGGGGAGGGGTGGGTTAACGCAGTAGATGAAATGAAGGGTGATAATCACAGGGAAGTAACAGATGAACATTAATGTGAAACACTGCTCATTAACAATATTATCTGTAATTTTCTATCAAGACTGATTAAGGGAAGGTGGTAGAACGTAGGAACAAGGGCCAGTTTCAAAGAATAGCTGCTTTAAGTGAATCAAAGGCATTTCTTCAAGGTGATGAAACAGTGACTGCTCCCCCTGCTTGTATTTCACCTTGTCATGGTTTAACCCCAGCCGGCAAGTAAGTATCACACAGCTGCCTGCCTTCTCACTCCCGCATGCCTTTCCATAGGATGAGGAGAATTGAAAAAAAAAGTAGACTCCATGGGGTGACATAACACTGTAATAATTAAAAAGTAAAATAATACTAATGAAAAGGGAGGTAACAAAAAGAGAGGAATAAAACCCAAGAAACACAAGTAAGGCATAATGCAATTGCTCGTCAAGGGTTGACTGGTGCCCAGCCTGTCCCTGAGCAGTGACCTCCCACCCAACTCCTCCACATCATATACTGACCATGATGTTCCATGGTATGGAATATCCCTTTGGCCAGTTCATGTCAGCCCTTCTGGCAGTGCTCCGTCCTTGTTCTTGTGCACCTGCTTGCTGGCAGAGCACGACACACTGAAAAGTCCTTGATTTAGAGTAGGTACTACAGAGCAGCAACTGAAACTGTGTGTTATCAACATTGTTCTGCTCAATCAAAACCACAGGGCTGTACCAGCTACTAGGAAGAAAGTTAACGTTATCTCAGCTGGAACCAGCACCACCTAAATTCCAGTAATTGCATAGAAAATGATGACCTCTTACAGCTGCTACTGTTACTCATGCCCCTCATCCCCAAATACTGATGCAAATTCTTCCCCATGGAGACACAGCAGTGCCCTGTTGCCTGTGGGCTATTGCAACAGGCAATCAATGGTGTCTAGCTTTCCCCACTGAGGGAGCAGTGTTCATCAGCTCTCCGTGGTCGGTTTTCTTGAAATGCATGAGACTTCACAGATCCACAGAATGGTTTAGGTTGGAAGGAACTTTAGAGATCAAATAGTTCAACCACCCCCTTGCCATAGGTGGGGACACCTTCAACTCGAAGTTGCTCAGAGCAATCTTTGACAGGTTTTTCAGAGGCCTATCCAACCTGGCCTTCAATATGTCCAGGGATGGGGCATCCACAGCTCGTCTGGATAACCTATGCCAGTGCCTCCCCACCCTCAAAATTAAGAATTTTTTCCTAACCTCTAATGCAAATCTTTTCTCTTTTAGTTTAAAACCGCTTTGTCCTATCACTACACACCCTAGTAAAAAAGTCCCATTTTTCTCTTTTTTGTAAGCCCCTATTAAATACTGCTCTGCTTCAATGAGGTTTCCCTAGACTTTCTGCAGGCAGAGCAAACCCAGCTCTCAGCCCCTCCACAGCAGAGGTGCTCCTGCTTTTGATCATCGCTGCCCTCCTCTAGACTCTTTCCAGCTGGTCCGTGTCCTTCCTGTGCAGGGACCCCAGAACTGGATGCAGTGCTCCAGGTGGGGTTTCACCAGAGCAGAGAGGCAGAATCCCTTTCGTCGACCTTCTGGCCACGCTGCTTTGGATGCAGCGCAGGATGCGGATGGCTTTCAGGGCTGCGAGCGAGATGACACGCGTCCTGCCAAGCCGGCAGGTTCAGGGGCGCGGGGGTAGCGGGCGGCCGTGCGCTGAGCCCGGCCCGGGAAGCCAGAGGAAGGGCCGGCCCAGTGCGCCGGGACCTTCCCGCCGGGGGCCGCCGCGGCCAAGGCAGCGCGGGGCGCGGGCAGCGCGGGGCGGGGCTGCGGCTGCGCCCTGCGCCGGCCCGGCCCGGCGGCTGCGGAGCGCGGGGGAGCGCGGGGCGGCGGGGCAGGGCTGGCTCAGCGCACCGGCTGCGGCGATTGCGGCGGGCGGGCGCCGGTCCGGGCGCGCGGCACCCCGCGCTGTTCGTGCCCCGGGGGACGTGTTCGCCCCAGGGGCCGTCTCCGCCCGGAGCCGGACGCGGGCAGCGCGGTTACCCCGGATGGCGCCCGGGGGCGGCGGCGAATGCTTGTGCCGCCCCTCGCTCCCCGCGCGGCGCTGAGCGCCTGGCCCCGCTCCAGGCCCGCGTCCCTGGCCCTGGAGTTCTTGATCTCCTTCTATAGGGGCCTGCAGAACGTTTTCCTCGCACTTTGCATTTTTTGAGTTCTTAGCAGTGTACTTTGTCTCGCGGCGCCTCTCTCTCGTCTCATGAACAAGAGTGTAATAACCCGCACGGCAGAGCAGCACACCGCCTGTGAGCTGCGCGGACCAAAATACGTTTGGGAATACCGGTAAGCATCTGGTTTGCTTGTGTTTAGCAGGAAGCCGCTATAGTCAAGAGTTTGCTTCTGAATTCCTGTCCTCTGGTCCCACCCCCAGATAACAAAAACTTCTGGTCTGGTTTTTTTTCCTTTCTTCAGTTTCTCTATAAACGTATGGAAAAGCCACTGTTTGCTGTTCTGTATGATGGTTACCTAGAGGTTTAGTAAGAATGGAGATTAAGCTCGATGTGCTCGTCTCTACGTGTATCAAGCAAAGAAAACCATGGCCTCGCATATCATGGGTTGGACAGGTAAGTGTAATGAACTCTTTAAATAAAATTCTGCAAAGAGTAGGAATTTTAATTATATAATACTTTGCGCTTCCTTTTGCTGTAGGAGAGTGTGTAAAAAAAGCCTCGGGAAGTGATTCTAATAATTATTAAAATAAAAGGCTCTTATCTTATTGACATGAGGCTGGAAATTCAAAGTTTCTCAGAGAACCAGTGCAGAGCATTTTTGTTTTCCTGCCCCAAAGACACACCCCTTATATGAGATTGTTATTTTGATGAGTCTATAGTTTCTCATAACCCTTTTTACAGTATGTTGTGGGAAATGTGAACGACTTTTTTTCCCCATTACATCTTGCATCTGTTGAAAGACATGCTGTCATAGATTTTTTTTTGATAAAATGAGTCTGAATTTTTATGTTCTATGATTTGAATTTAAGTAGCAATTTAAGGCTAACTTTTTTTTTCTATTGAAATTACTGGCAAATATCTCATAGAATTAAACACTATAAGATAGGTAGTATCCAATTTTTGTTATTTTTTAGCAGGTAGGTTAGTGGAGGTAGTTTGAATAACTTTTTAATAATGACTGTAAAATTTGGTTGGTACTTTGAAACCTGCGAATGAAATTCATCATCACTGTAGGTCCATGCTAGCTATGATGTACTCTAAAGCAAATATGCCAAAGAATGAAGTTCATATGGCAATTGCTGCTCTTAGTGTATTTTTTAAAATTATTTTTTCCTGACATTTTTTATCTCCGCATTATTTTGCGGGCTTGTGTAGAAAATAGCATTTTAAAAAATGAAATGCTCTTTTATTCTTTCAACAGGAAAAAGAGGCTATTTTTCTTTTAGATGATAAACATATAAATGAAATTAACCTGACATCAGGAAAGACAAAGAAGAAAATCCCTCCACTGCAGTCATTGTTGAAAAATGTGGTTGTCTTAACAACATCAGGAAATGGTTAAGTATAATTTCTAGTGCAATATAAGCTCATGTTATTTTATTTGTATTTGCAATGCTCTAGAAAGGCAGAATATCTAAAGTACCTGCCAGTTCACTGTCATCTTTAAAACTGTGGCTAAGAGGGAACGGGAGTAATTTTAAGTACTTTGCAATAATATCCTTCAAAATTTCTCTCCCCCAATGAACACAGCTGCTTGGTTGGCAGGAATACTTACAACAGGAGAGCTATTTCTTTGGAATAAAGATCAGGACAGCTTGAAAATTGTGCCAGCAATCGAAGAGTTCAAGAAAGTAGTAGCAGCAGCACAAGGTGGGTTTTTTCAATTAATGCTGTGAAAAAATGGAATAGAGGGAAAGTTGTTTTCCTTTTTTCAAATGTTATTACATGAGTAAAAGCAATATTCTCACATTGTTTTGCATTTGTGTAATTTATATGCTAGCTGAACTTTGATAAATGTCTATTATTGTTTGAATGGTAAGGTTGTTGCACTTCGTAATCCCTTGTAAATAGTAATTAATTTTCAAATACTATAAGTGTGTTTTTGATTGGTTAATTTTTAACCCTAGAAAAGCATTGCTGACTAGGTTATCAAGACTTCAGAACAGATGTACCTCTGATGTAGACAGTATATGGATAGTTTGAAGCTTCTTCTGTAGATGGGCTTTTGTGACAAATACTAGCTGCAGAAAATAAAATAAAGGCACATATTTGCAAACTGAAGTATCAAATATTGTCATGTATTGGATAACATCACTGATACCAGCTTGTAAGGTGAAGTGTTGCACAAGCAGTTCTGTCATTTCAAGGAAGATCAGAAAGATCTTTAAAAGTAATCAATATTAGAGCACTTACACATTTATTACCATTTTCTATGAAAGATGGGTTTCAAGAAAGACAATCTCAGGAAACATCTCTTAATGGTCGAGTGGTGTGGGAAAGGTAATTCATAAAATGCATAGAAATGAATGTGCGTCTGATATTAGTGCTGCCTAAGGTCTGTTATCAGTGGTGAAGCTGGATGAAAGATACTTAACATGGCGGCTTGGATGTCTAGTGATACATGAGAAAAGAAATTTCCTTTTTTTTATACTTTTTAATACTTTGTCTAACAAAGGAACAGAAACTATTCTAGCACATTGTTGTGTTTGTTGTTTTTTGTTTTTCTCCAGAGTGTTTAATGAGGTTGTACTTGTATGTATCTGGAGATGGCAAAAAGGCGTTATTGACCACTCCTACAGCATGTGTCTTTTTGTGGGAGAGCACAGAACATAAAAATACAACCTTGTATAAAAACTCTTCTTCTGGGCGTTGGACGCAAATTTTACCGGATGAATCAGTCATATTGCCTTCTACTGAAGAAAAAGAAATTGGAGTGCATGCGGCTTTTATACAAAATGAGGTAAAAAATAAGCCCTAAAGCAATAATTTAATTTGTTAATTAAATTAGAGTCACAAAAGGTACAATAAATTTTGAGAGCAATGTCTGCATCTTTGGTGGTGCGTGTAGGCTTAATAGTTCATTACATGTTACATTTAATGACAACTTAAGAACAGCCATACTGGGTCAAATCAGAGTTTCTGGCCCACTAATATTCTTGCCAGCCTTTACATTTCTAAGTGACAACACTGTGTTATTTAATCTGAATTGTAATAGCTAGTGATCTAGATATGTAAATAATTAAAGAGAAATTTGTGTGTAATGAACTTTTTGAGTTTGTTTTGGCTGTGTTCTTTTTTTCTACAGGAACTGGGTAATTGCTGTTTATGTTCTTTTGTATTTTACTCTGGAGAGTGTTTGGTGCTCACATTTTTGATTCTTCGATGGCATGAAAATACCTGTAAAAATATTAGGTAAGTTCAAAGATATTTGACATTACAATAGCTTCAGGAACATTTTAATTATTGTTTAGAACTCAGACTTCGAGGTGCAATTGAAGATATTTGCAAGGATGTCCAATTAGCCTGTGGTTACAAGCACTTACTTATGTTTACGTATGTATTTTCATAGCATGCCCTCTGTCACTTTGAAGCCATTCTCCCCTGTGCTTTACATGCCCCTTGTAAAATGTGTTTAATGTAGCAGCTTTTATTTACATATTCTGTAATTCACTATTAGCTTACACCTAAATAAAACTGAGTCTGTTTATTGTTAGGTGTGGGTGGCTATGTATATATACACCTGTTGGCCCCACATGTGTTTTAGTGTCATCCTGTTTTGCATTATGGTAATAGAATATATTTTTCTTGTTTTTTCTTACGTTGTTTGTGTCTCTTATCATTTTCTGATATTTCTTATATTGTGCAGCGATGAATGCTCTGACTTCCACTTTCTCGTCTTTATTAAGCCGATTTGTGTATCTTACTTGTTTTCTGTTGCCTTTTTCATTTCTTTTGCTTGACTGTGAAAGTGTGTGTGCATTTCTTTATCTGAGCTGGGACCAGGTACTGAAATAGATATACAACCACTTAAAAATGCAGTGAGTAATAATCTGGAGCACATGTATGGTCCATTCTTCTTACTAGGTGACATATAGATTTATGAATTTAAATGGATATGTCCTCTGCAAGTATTATTTGAATAACTGGCTAAAATTTTGCCCTACACTTGATGTGGTACAACTGCTTTTGTTATATGATGTCCTTTTGATACTGACTTAGAAATTATGTCTTCCTTGACCTAATCTTCAATTTATCAGTGGTATGGTAATGCCTTTCTGATAAAATAATAAGTGAAATAGAGCGTAACAAACCCAGTGTAGAAATGCACATATGTATACACACCACAGTAATTGCAGCCTGAAATTGTAACCAGTTTCTCAGACATGTTACTCATATTTTTTTATGCCAACTCATGCTCAGTTTCATTGCTTAGTATTGTTTAATTCACTTTTTCATGCTAATGTGGGGTTTTTTCTTGTCAGTTGGGTGGCATGCTTCAAGACAGAGTCTTTCTTGTGTTTTCTGTCATGTTTTGAATCTTTTTAGGATCCCAGAATGGTTTGGATTGAAAGGGACCTGTAAAGGTCACATAGTCAACTGTCCTGCCTTGGGCAGGAACACCTTCCAGTAGACCAGGTTGCTGAAAGCCTAATCCAAGCTGTCCTTGAACACTTTCAGTAATGGGGCATCCACAACTGTTTTGTTCAGAGCAGCATACTGTTCGTTTTCAAATCCTGGGCATTCCTGTGTTGGATGGTGATCCAGGGTCTGAGGAAGCTGTTCCTGGCTAGAATGCAAGTGCCTTAGTTGTATGTAGTTCGCCTGTATTTATTTGTAGACCAAATTCCCATGTCTCATAAAAATAATTCTTATTTTTCAGACATAATTTTTAAACTTGTGTAAATGCAAAATATTTTTTCATTTATAAGGCTGTTGAAGAAAAATAGGTATTTTTATTTTATTGTTCATGCTCTATATAGCTTTGCCTTGCATGTTTTTTTACTATGTATGAATCATCCCCTTCAGTATAATGGAGTAACCACTTGGTTTTGTTGTCTTTTTGTTGGTATTCAGTTCTTTGCCATATCAGATCCAGTGGGTACAGCAGACCTGTTCTCTTGTTAATTTGGTTCCTCAGTGTGTATCTGTAAAGTCAAGGGGAGCTTTGCTCTGTGCATTTGCAAGAGATGGACTTCTGCTTGCAGTAGCTGTTAATCAAACTGATCCCAAGGTATGTATGACCGTGCATCGTTTAAGCTAATAGTTCAGTTTGAATGAAGTGGTCACAAGGATTTAAAACCACAGTTTTAGGATGATTTGTCAACACTCATAAGGATACATGGAATTATATTCACATTGATATCCATACCTAAAAAATTCTACTACAGCTTATAATTTTTTGAATGTGGTGTTCACTTAGAAGTTGGTATAAGATCCTCTGTAATTTCTAAACTTCAGTAATAAATGAATTTCAGTTACTGCATTGTATCTGCAACAATTCTGGGTGATTCTCGGTCCAGCCTCAGCCTAACATGTTTTGGAGTTCCACTTCGTAGTGTTATTCCTATTAGCAACTCAGAGGTCAAATTTTAATGTACTTTTTAATGCTAATGATGACAGGGAATACGGACCAGCTTGCTCAATATACCGGGTTGGGATGATGCAGTCCTTCAAAGCTCCAGTTGTTTATAACCAATAAAACTGAAGAAGAGTGACCTTACATTGAGTGCTTTAGAAAAGGTTATATTAAAAAGAGTATTGAATTCTATATTAAGTATATACTAGTCCTTAGTTATTTTTCAAACACAGAACAAGTTATAGAATTTAATAAATGTATAGAATTGAATAAATATTCTAATAGTAATAAGTATTGAAATGCCATGTCACTTTCACATATAATAATGTTTCCAGTACATTGAATATAATGCAGAATTTAGTAGAAGACCTTTTTTTTGATGCAAACATTTATGATGTCCTTACATTTATTTTTTCTTTCTAGGCAACTCAGGTTTTGTTTTTAAACACACTGAATTTTGTAACTGTTTCGGGTAGCCTTAAAGGTTGTAGTAGCAAGAATAGCATGACCCCATCCAGGTTTATCAGGTCAGTAATTGATGCTGTTTCTGCTGCTGTTGTCGATATTTTTTGGTTTTGTGTTGTAGTTTGTTTGTGTGTTTTATAACTATCCTAATCCTCTGATGCAGAAATTTGACAGAGAAAAAATATTTTTTTACCTGCCCAATTTAGATCTTACTGGGTTGGTGATATGAGCTGGACTCCTGATAGCCTTTTCTTGGCTTGCATGTTAAAGCGTGGATCTTTGATTTTGTTGACATGTATGGGTGAATTGCTGACCCTAATTACTTCTGGATGCTCCATAGAATTTGGACCAGCACAGTTTATTCCATTTCATCCACTAATAACATACAGGTAAAAGGGTTTGACAGTGTTTATATGTTTCTGTCTTATGGTCTTACTGTACTTCCTATCATATTTATTATAATTTTACATAAATGTAATCTTTCAAATTCACTCTTTTGCTTTTCACATGTCTTTCCAATATCTGTTTCTCATTCATAGTTCTCTTCTATTTCTTATAATGCATTTGTCGTGATGAAAATTGACTTGTGACAATGTAAGTATACATCAAGTGATTTGTTTTTCTAAAAGTGTTTGAATTTATTCGGAATTAAAAATAGCATGTTTTTATGATACAAGAAGAAATTAAACTTGCGAAAGTACTAAAAGTGCAAGTTTATTTTAATCCAGTGCTATTTTTGTGCTCAGCATTTAATTTTACCTATAGAACTTGATACAAGATATTGTAAGATCTTGTAAATAGCATATTTGCATGGACAAAAACTTGTTAGTTTTTAAAATATTTTTCTGGGATTTTCCAGATCTAAATTCTGAGGTTATGTTGCTGGGTGTATGAGTTGAAGGATCTCTGATAACACACTTTAGCATAAACTGAAAGTTAGAAAAAGTAACGCACTCTAAATAACTAGAGAAGACAAAATAAAATCTAAATTTTAAATATATTTCTTAAATCTTACTAATTTTGCATGACTTAAACTGGATAGTATGTAAATATAACACCTCATGAAGACATTCAAAGCATTATACTACCTTCTTAACTACCTGATTGAAAAATCAGATACTAAAATATATTAAAGTACATGAATTATGGTGATATATTGAATATATGCAGCTACTTTTTTTTCAAATAAACACAAACAATACTTTTATACTTCTGAATAATGTGTTATGAGACTAATATTAGGATACATGTATTACACAGCTTTCTGGAACTCAGTAAGGAGGGATTTCTGTATAAGAAAAGACTTGTGTGTTTATATAATTTTTCTGTTGAATATCTGAACTTGTGCTGAAATCCTGAGATTCAGATCCTCCATGTTTTTTTGTTTTTCATATATGACTTTCTTAGCCTAACCCTTCAAATTTCTTCTTCAAGCGTTTGTCATACCAAATAAAAGCTGGATAAGAAAGTGTGATACAGAAATTTAAAGTCAAATTACGAAAAAATACTGTTCTTACTAATGAAATAATAAGTGAACACTTAAAGCTTTTTAAAATTTATTAAAAGAAGTTGCTACTGCAGCAAAATATTGGCCTCTTGCAAGCATAAATAGTGTTATCCACTGTGCTCCTCCTGCAAAAGTTTAGACGCTTCCCTAGGATTCTGAAAGGACTTATTTGGATAGTAGAATGCATGGTATTAAATGTTAAATTATTTCTCATTCTGTTCATGATTATTACATATGATAGTTGCTTCTTAATTTTTGATGTATCTCTATTTTAGACAGCACCGTTCTTTTTGCCGAGACTCTGGCCAGTCTCTTGGTTCTTCAGATTCTGAACGTGACCTCACAAGACAGAGATTCTCTGTTGCTTCACATTCGAGACTACCCTACCTCATCGTCTCTGATGGATACATGATCACACTGCTTAGATTTCCTAACAACTTTTCACCATCAGGATTTATAAGATCCCTTTTGCTTGATTCAACCCAACAGCTTGAAAATATCCGTCAGAATTTGCTGAACTTCAAGGTAGGGTTATAAAATTCCTGCAACTGTTGCCAACCACATAAGATACAATAAATATTTCAGAATTTTTGCATTTGCTGATAGAATGCAACTTCTCTTCTGATTCAGTTTCTATTCTGGATTTTTGGGAAAGTGAGTTACCATGGTATTCCTACATAAGCTTGAATAGTGAGCAAGGATTTGAGCATTTAAAAAGATATGTTACTAATAAAAATGCAAGAAAGCCCTACGAACAGGCAAATTTCTAGGCCTTTTCAGGGATCAAGGAAGCAGATTATTTCAGTATGAAGCAAACTAAAGTTGTCTGGTGTGAGAGAATTCTGCTTTCCCAAAGCACGGTCAAATAATTGTTTCCGTGCAACAGATGCTTGCTGACCTGTTCTCCCTGTCTTCTGGGACTTTTGAACTGAAGAGTTTTACATAATTAGAATTTCTGTGACTTGTTTAGGAAGTGTCTGTCTTGCTAGAGACTGATAATGTTTTCTGCTATTGTTTTTTCTTCTAGTCTAAAGGGAGATCTCGGCATTTACGGTCACTGTTGTCTTTAAAAGCTAGTCTTTCAAAACAAGTTCTAAACCAAACTTCCATCTTTTCCACCATTCCAAGATTTCTGGAGAAGGACACCACAGAAATGAGCGAGAAAACCATGGATTTACTGGTAGTTAATAGCATTTTTCCACTTACAATTGTGGAATGATTTAAGTTTAAGGTATTCTAAAAGGAAATAACAGTGGGAGGTTTTTAATATAGTACAGGTTTATTTGCTTTTATTAGGTATATTTAAATAATTCAATATTGCTTAAATTCTCATTTTCTTTATTGTTGTGAGGAAAATGCTTCTTTTCTTCAACTGATACCTGATTTTTATTTTCGAATGTATTATTTCTCTAAGCAGTGTATTAATTTTTTGAAGAGTATATGCTAATCTACATATATATATGAGTTTATTGTATTTCAGTACAGAGAATGTTTGGGGTTGGAAGCGACCTTAACTACCTTCTAGCTCCACCTCCCCTGCCATGGGCAGGGACACCTTCCACTAATCCAGTTTGCTCAAAGCCCCATCCAGCCTGGCCATGGACACTTCAGGGATGGGAAGCCTCAGCTTCTCTAGGCAACCTGTTCCAGAGTCTCAGCACTTTCACAGCAAAGAATTTCTGCCTAGTGTCTTATCTAAGCCTGCCCTCTTGTAGTTTAAAACCGTTGGCCCTTGTCCTATCACTATATGTCCATGTAAAAAGTCTCTCTCCAGCTCTTCTGTAGCCCTGTTTATGTAATGAAAGGTGCTGTAAGGTCTCCCTGAAGACCTAATGCTTTAGCTTCGCTTTATGATAAAATGTAACACTGTAGAATATATAAATAAAGAGACTTACCTTTATCCTCAGTTTTAGAGGATTCTTTAACCAGTTCCAAAATTTGTATGTCTTCTGTGTCTTTTGGAAGAATGGCCCTGTGATCACAGTTACTATGCAGCCTTTCCCAACTTCTTTTCATGCTTTTGGGTTTTGGTTTGTTCTTTGAAGCTTTTGAGCTTTTGTTGAATGGCCTTTATATCTTACAGGTATCTGGCAAAATCTCTGTCTCGTATTCTGGGCTTAATGAAGGACAAGGTTTCACTTTCTGGTGTAAAATCTACTGCTGTATTGGCAGTGTAATTTTGTTGTTGTTAGGTAATTTAATTTCTGTCTGCCCAACTATTGCAAATAACCACACTTAATTTAAGATCAAGGTGAAACTGCAGTTTATTAAGCTTATTAGCATTTAAGCAAGTTAATTAAGCATAAAAATATCATTTCGGAGACTGACTAAGTGGTGATTCCTTGCATACTATACTCTCTCTCAATAAACTCGAATTAAACTGTTTATTTTTTTTAATGTCTGATTTAGGACCACGAAGAAGAATCAGACAACGAAAAGCAGTTTTACAATAGCCCTTCCAGCTTCTGTCACGAAAGAATCCATTCATTTGTTGGTGAAGCTGATCAAGGCCACTTGGAATTTGCATCAATGTTTGATACTATCCATGCAGAAGATGATATTGAAGAGAAAGATAAATCATCATTGGAGCTACGTTCCATTCAGAAAAACCTCCTTGCTGCATGGCAGATAGGGATTTCAAAAAATACGGAAGAGAAAGATGCATTACTGAATTACACAGTGAACTGCATTATCCATTTTTTCAGCATTGTTCAGTTTGTGAAATGTGCTTTGCTAAAGCAGGATGCATCTTTAAAGAAGTTTGTGAAGAATACTCAATGGATGCACTGTGTCTTGAAATATTTTCAGCAGTGTTTGACTGTCTTGTACTGGCATTCAAGAGCCAGTCTGACTGGGCACGTGGCAAAGCTGACACTAGAAACTTTAAAACTGATGCTTATACAGCAACGAGATCAGTTGTTCTCAAAAAACCTTTTGGCATGCTTCTGTCTTTTGAAAATGGTCTCTCATACCTTAAGTAGAGTGTGTGTTCTTCAGTACGAGAATTTTTTTGCATCTCCTGACAGTAACATTCTTGTGGAACTTGACTCCCTCACTGTGCCTGTTTGCTTAGTTCTTGATGACAATACTACTCAGCAATTCAGCTCACTGAAATCTCTGCTTAGCAAGCCTCCGGAAGTAAACAGTGATGCAAAACCAGAAAAAAGGTATGAATAATCTTTGCATGGGGGAAAAAAAATGTACAGCACAACCAGGGGATCAGGCCCTGCCAGCACAGGTTTATGAAAGGCAGATCCTGCTTGACCAACCTCATCTTCTGTGACAGGATGTCCTGCTTGATGGATGAGGGAAAGGCTATGGGTGTTGTGTACCTGGACTTTAGTAAAACCTTTGACATAATTTCCCACAACTTTCTTCTGGAGAAGCTGGCTGCTTGTGGCTTGGACAGCTGCACTCTTTGGTGGGTTAAGAACTGGCTGATGGCTGGACTCAGAGTGTAGTGGTGAATGGAGTTACATGAAGCTGGGGCCAGTCACTAGTGGAGTTCCCCAGGGCTGAGCATTCGGCCTAGCCCTGATTAATATCTTTACAAATGACCTGGACAAGAGGATCAAGTGCACCCTTAGTGAGTTCAAAAATAACACTAAGCTGGGTGGGAGTGTTGATCTGCTGCAGGGCAGGAAGGCTCTGCAGAGGGATCTGGACAGGCTGGATCAATGAGCTGAGGCCAATAGTGTCAGGTTCAGCAGGGCCAAGTGCTGGACCTGCACTTGGGCACAACAACCCCAGGCTACATTACAGGCTTGGAGCAGACTGACTGGAAAGCTGCCCAGCAGAAAAGGACCTGGGGGTGCTGGTCGACAGCAGCTGAACATGAGCCAGCATGTGCCAAGAAGGCCGATGGAATCCTGGCGTGGATCAGGAATGGTGTGGCCAACAGGACCAGGGATACTTGTACTTCTGTACTTGTCACTGGTGAGGCAGCACATCAAGTCCTATGTCCAGGTCTGGGCCCCTCACTACAGGAAAGGCATTGAGGTGCTGAGGCGTGTCTGGAAAAGGGCAACAGACCTGGGGAAGGGTCTGGAGCTCAAGGCTGGTGAGGAGCAGCTGAGGCAGCTGGGGGTGTTTATCATGGAGAAAAAGGAGGCTCCGGGGCGACCTTACCACTCTCTACCACTCCCTGAAAGGAGGCTGTAGCCAGGCTGGGATCTGTCTCTTCCCCCAAGTGCCAAGTGATAGAAGAGGAAATGGCCTTAGGTTTGGGTTGGAGATCAGGAAAAACTGCTTCTCTGAAAGGGTTGTCAAGCAGTGGACCAGGCTGCCCAGGGAAGTGGGTTGAGTCTCCATTCCTGTAGGTATTTAAAAGATGTGTAGATGTGGTGTTCAGAGACGTGGTTTAGTGATGAGCTTGGCAGTGTTAATGGTTGCCCACAATGATCTCAAAGGTGTTTTCCAACCTAAACAATTCTATATATTGGAACAAAAATTATATCAGTTAAACTGTAATTGCAATATCCTTCTGGCTTTTTCCTGCCCTTTACTCCATGGAAAGGCATGATAAACTATTAAAGCATGCAGATTAAGGCTCAGACCTATAGTTGATGTTAGTTCAGTTATGGTGACTAAACTATTAGTGCGAATCAGTTTGGAGACAACTGATGGGTTATAGCTCACACCAAGTCTCATAGTGCAGCATCAGGTATTGAAACTTTAGAAGCTTTAACTGCCTCTTGTGCATTTCAGTCTTTCCCAGTTGCAAACTCTGGAGCAAGAGTCTGCTCATATGCCAAATATGAACAGTGTCAATTTAGTCAGCAAAG
The DNA here is from genome assembly GCA_018881555.1 of Amblyornis subalaris. Taxonomy (NCBI): domain Eukaryota; kingdom Metazoa; phylum Chordata; class Aves; order Passeriformes; family Ptilonorhynchidae; genus Amblyornis; species Amblyornis subalaris. The sequence goes on along the minus strand of JACAXG010000176.1, from coordinate 110,822 downwards.
TTTTTATTTAATAGGGATGTGGTGTCTCAGAGGCACATGAAAAATCCATTTATGGAAACTTACTAAACAGAGCTATTTCTTCTATACACATTAGCTTGAAAGACACTAAAACTGAAGTGTGCTATCCAGCTTTTGGGAAAGTATACTATTATCACCGGAGTATTTCTGTGCTGCGAAACTCAAATAAATCAAAGTGTGTTATTAATATGAGCAGGCTTTTTCTTTCCAGAGATTTAGAACCTAAGAAGCATTATAACTCACAGATTTAATCCTACTACAGTAAAATACATTTCTTCAATAATCCTTAAATATAGCACTGTGTTCATTGCAAATCTGATATGCAAGTTTCAATTATCTCTGAGAAGATAACCCATGTTCTTGATTAATTGTGCTCCAGGTACTAGGCACTGTGCATATGACTGACTCTCTATGTATTAATTATAATAGCAGTAGTACTTGAAGATACAGATGTGTTGCAGTTTTGTGCAAGCTTTTTAAAGTCTCTGATAATGTATATTTGCTTGTATTGCTAAACTCACTACATATCTGAGCTGGTACCTCTATAGGGCTGTGCTAGATGACAGGGACTTGCCAGCCCTAAAAACGTGTTCTGCAGTCTTTTTTTCTTGTCTTTGCTTTTCTATGTTATGCTTTAATTGTATTTTTAATGAGTCTTTTTTGTAAAGATACTGATGCCTGTTTTGAGGTTGCTCTTTCTGAAATGATTTCATTTTCCCATTGCTTAGATAGCAAAGGAATTAATTTTGGGAATGTTTGGGTGCTTAAAGTAGATTGCTGTGTTTAAGCAAATACAGAAGAATTAATGTTTGTTGATCAAAAACAAGGCAAACAGTGTTTTATTTTTTCCCCTCATTGAAGTCAAGAAAGTAGTTGATACCATTTAATTTTCAGATGCATAATGCAAAATACAAGAAAGTAAGAAATGGATGTAAGCAACTTTGTTAATTCTTGCTTTGTTTCATAATATTGTACTTCTTGAACTACAGGCTGACTGTACTATGGCGATTTTTATATAAGAGAGTGGTTTGGTATCAGGTGCAGCTGAAAAGGAAAGTGAACAAGAATGCAGAAGAGGCTTCTGTTGTCTCATTGCTTTTAAGTCATATACAAGCAACCATCCAGTCTTCAGGAGTGACATTAGAACAACGTCTGAAGATTAATTCTGTATCTGGTTAGTACAAATGTTAGGTAGTTGCATAGTTAATTGAAAACTAGGAAAATTAGGTCCAATTTAATAACAATTAATAACTGACTACCAGATTTTTAAAAAGTTGATATTGAGACTTTTCTTAAAATTCTCTCTGTTTTAAATACTGAGTGTCCTGGTACAGTTACAGATTGTATTATAATCTTTAGAGCTTGTTAAGCTAAATAAAAAGACTGCATTGACTTCATTTTGCTTTGAGCCATGTCCTAAAGAATCTAAATGGACGATTTCAAATCTAATCTCATTAGTGTTATTTCTTCTGAAGTAAATGTATCTGTTACTGGATTTCTGTATAGAAATCTTGTTCACTCCATGTGATCATTGGGCACATGGAGTGCCCCATGTGCTCATGTTGGCATGAGCATGTTGTATTCACAGATGGAGTCAGCCTCGACTAAGCATGCAAATTAGTGTAACCTAATGTAATCGTCTTAATCTGGCATATTTGTTTTGCAAATGGTATATAGTTGTGGCCTAATTTCTTACACTTTATTGTCCTATATTATACCTTCCTTTTGACTTCTACACTACTAAGCCCAGCTTCCTTCCTGTATTCTTGATCTCTCCCCCTTAAATGACACTGCTAGCTTCTCTTCCTGCATCTATCCATACAATACATTAGTTCCTCCTGGAGAAGAGCTAATACATTACCTGTCCTGGGGAGGGATATTCAAAGTCATCTTCTTTCAGATTCTCAAAACTGAGATTTAATTGTGATAATAGAAATTTACTGGGGACTCACACATTTTACTCTGCTTTTACTAGGTCTCTGATACTGAAACATGAGCATATGTGTTTGTACGTGTGAAAGTAACTATGTAGAGCTTTTAATTTGTTAATATGTTATTTTATAGGGGAGGAGCAGTTCCTTTTAGGCTCATACAGAGAATCTGTGGACATTTGGAAAAGATCTCTTTGTGAACTCAAGACAAAAGGTAAGGGATAAAATCTTTATTGAGGATGGAGGGGGTAAGTTGTATAATCACTTTACATTTGTGACTCTGTTTGCCGTTCAAAAAAAGGGGATGAGACACAAAAAGGGTACATATTTGAAATTAAGCTGGGATTTGAATAGAGACCACTCAAAACTTAAGTCTGGTTGCTCTCTGAGAAAATTCTGTGCATTTCTATTTTAATATAAGAGCTTTCTTGTGATTATGAAGTACTCAGTACAGAAAAGCTCTAGATATATTTGTGAGTAGGAAAGAGACAATGAAAAACAGATGAACAGAAATCAATTCCTTAAGTAGCTGTGAAATTAAAAGACTTAGTGTTTGGAAAGTAACAAAATAAAACTTGTGTCAGGATTTTTTGTAAGAGTTGATTTGAAACAGGTATACCAGAGTCTCTTTCCAAGCATCATGAGAAAATTTTATTCTGGGTATTAGAATGAGGAGTACTTCATTGAGAAAAAAAAACCCGGATATTGGAAGTTTGGTAGATGTCTTAGCAACTTCATTGTGGTTTAGGCGTTCCTTCTTTGAAGGCTAGGCTTCCTTAAGCTCTCCTGTCTTTGTCTGTGTCTTAAGAGTTATACACAGTATTGCTTTGAAAACTGCCACATCTCTAGAAATAAAAATGTGGGTGAGCATTAACTAACTAGAGACTTAGATGCTGTATAGAAGGATCTTATTCTAAAATAGCTGCTCCTGATTTTTACTCCTCAAAATGTATGTTTATGTAGATACATTTCTGGAAAGAACTAGTACTTTGACTTGCTTCATATGTTTTTGTGTTTATTTCCCAACTGGACTTCTACCTTTTTTTTAATCTTTTAATGCAGGAGGAAAAAGAGCATGTTTTCTTCAGCGTAGGTACTATCTTGCAATATTATTTTGCCACCTGTATCAGTACAACATGTGTGAAGCTCAGGGACTCTGTGATCATCTGGTAAGAGAGATTCTAAGGCGATCACAGCTCTCAACAAGTCAAATGGAAAAGTTTTCTGGTATGTTTAGATTGCCTAAAAGTGTGATAAGGTACGTTGACACTGTTTGATTTCTATGCCATCACATGCCACAGTGTCTGATTTCTATGCCATCACACGCACACGTAACAGCATGCTTTTCTCTTTACACTGGACTGAAGTCTGTTTTCAGTGACTTTATAAAGATCTTTTTCTGATCTTCAGATGATATTTCAGCTGCACTTGTTGGAATATGTTTTTAGACAACTTCCGTTTTCTAATAATGAAAGCATGACCTGTTAAATATTTTCAAACTCAAATCCTCTCAAGGAAAAACTTTGGATAAGAAAATAAAGGGGAAATTATGTGATGTGATTTTATACTTACTTTTTTATGATACAACATGAAAAAATAGATCTTAGTTTGGTCACCAGTCCTAAATAGACAGTTTTGTGCAGATGCTTGTAAAGTTTTTTCTACAAAGTCTGAATCTAAGTGAAATCTGAATTTCAACATTCAAACAAGTGGTTTTTTGACTCAGTGGTAGTCTAAATTTAGATATTAGACGTCCATCGCTGGTCATTAAAAACCTAGTATAAGAATCTTCTAATGTTAGTATAACGTGTAATTAGTGTAAAAGGTTAATGCTCTGTAAGTTCTGAAAGCTTGTCAAGAAATTAAGTTTGCTTGTTTCAAAAACATGTTTTATAACCTGTGATTAAATAATTTTAGCATTCAAATTTAAAGTATTTTTTCTCATAATGTTGTAATTTGATGTGTTTTTTCAGATACCAAGTATTTTCAGCATGAGCTATGGATGATAACCAGCATTCATACTGACACTGCCATGGCTGTGATTCAATCCATGGCACGATTCATGGCTGCTTATTTCACAAAGCAGCTGCTCTATATCTTTCCCCCGCACAATGTTGAGATCCTTCATCCACTTCACATCAAACAAGGTATTTTCTTTAAAAGCAGTTTCAGTTGCTTAAATCTTTCAAGTTGCTTAAATTTTTCATGCGTATCAATGCTGTCTGTTATGCTTTAACTTGATGATCAAGTTAGCTTTTCAGCGGAGCAGGAGACAGAAAAAAAACATAAGGATGTTGCAAAAAGGTGTAACTGATATAATTTTTGTTCCAATATACAGAATTGTTTAGGTTGGAAAACACCTTTGAGGTCATTGTGGGCAACCGTTAACATTTCCAAGCCCACCACTAAACCACGTCTCTAAACACCACATCTACACGTCTTTTAAATACCTAAGGGAATGGAGACTCAACCCACTTCCCTGGGCAGCCTGGTCCACTGCTTGACAACCCTTTCAGAGAAGCAGTTTTTCCTGATCTCCAATCTAAACCTCCCCTGGCATAACTTGAGGCCACTTCCTCTTCTATCGCTTGGCACGTGGGAGAAGAGAGGGATCCCAGCCTGGCTACAGCCTCCTTTCAGGGAATGGTAGAGAGTGATACGGTCTCCCCTGAGCCTCCTCTTCTCCAGCCTAAAGACCCCCAACTCCTTCAGCTGCTCCTCACCAGCCTTGAGCTCCAGATCCTTTCCCCAGCTCTGCTGCCCTTCTCTGGACATGCTTGAGCACCTCAATATCCTTCTTGTAGTGAGGGGCCCAAAACTGACCCCACTGGTCAGCACTCACCCGTGCCCAGTACAGGGGGCCAATCACTGCCCTGGTCCTGCTGGCCACACTATTCCTGATCCAAGCCAGGATGCCTTGCGTACATGCTGGCTTGTGTTCAGCTGCTGTCAACCAGCACCCCCAGGTCGTTTCCTGCTGGGCAGCTTTCCAGACACTTTGCCCACCCTGTAATGTAGCCTGGGGTTGTAGTGACCCAAGTGCAGGACCTTACACTTGGTCTTGTTGAAGACTATATGATTTTCCTTGGCTCATCAATCCAGAACCCTCTGCAGAGCTTTCCTGCACTCCGTCATAGAAGGAGATTCAGACTGGTCAAGCTGGACCTGCCTTTCATAAATCCCTGCTGGCTGATCCAGGGCCTGATCCAGGTTGTCCTGTACATCTCATGATGGTTCTCAAGATGATCCATGAGTTTCCCCTGTACCACAGTCAGCCTGACAGGTCTGTAGTTCTGCAGACCGCTCTTCCAGCCCTTCTTGTAGATGGGTGTCACTTTTGCCCACCTCCAGTCGGCTGGGACCTCCTTGGTGTGCCAGGACTGCTGGTAAATGGTGGAAGCTGGCTCAGTGAGCACTTCTCCAGCTGCCTTAGTGCCCTTGGGTGGATCCCATCCAGCCCCATAGAATTGTGTGTGTCTAAGTGGTGTTTCAGGTCACTAACCATTTCCCATTGGATTGGGGTCTTCATTCTGTTCCTCATCCCTGTCTTCCACCTCAGGGGGCTCGTTACCCAGACAACTGGTCTTACTATTTAAATACTGAGGCAGGGAAGGCGTTAAGTACCTCAACCTTTGGATCATCCTTTGTCACAATGTTGCCTAAAGATCTGACTCTGACTGACTTTGATCCTGCTAAAAGTGACATAAGAGCAGTGCTTAAAAAATAGTTGAATTGGATCTATGATCTGGTGTGACCCAAACTGAAAAGCCAGAGGAAAGCATTTTTTGCTTGTCTGACAGTCAAGTCCTTGGAATCCAAAATGCTTCGGACACCATATTGTCAAAGCAAGTGGGAATGTCAAGTTGCTTTGTTGCTGAACCTAAGTAGTACTTGTTAGTTTAAGTCCTGCTTTTCAGCTTGTTTTGGAGAACTACTGTTTATCACAGTGAGTGGTTTTACAGAGATTCTGTTTAAAGATTTCCTATGTTAAGAAACTTTTGGGTTCAGAGCTAATTTTTCAATTGTTTGTGGGAATAAAGAATTATTTGGAAGTATTTTAACTACTCTACCAAAAAATTGATATTATAATGCCACATATTTTTCTAAAATATTATTTTGATTGATTGATTGATTATGTTTTGATTGATTGTTTGATTGATTATTATTTTGATTGATTATGTTTTCTCTAATGTATTTGAATAAACTGAGTATCTGTAATGTTTCTGTACTAGAGCATGCACTGGTATCTATTTCTTTCTTCGTGGTCTTTTGGATGTTTTATTTGGACAGCTTTCGAGATAAAACCTACAAAATAAAACTTTGATTTCAATACTTGATTAGGAAAAGATCAGTGTACATGATGACACAATCTTGGTAAAATTACAGTGCACAAACTGGATTGGTGTGAATATCTCCCTAAGTAATGCCATTGTCTGAGCAAAACAGAAACTGCAACAGAAACAAATAACTCCTTAGAATTCGTGTTGATCAGCACCTCTCCAGGAGAACCAGGAAGGAAAAGCTTGAAAAGCAAATCTAAATCTAAACAAAGAAGGAGATACTAAATTTGACTGAAGTTTGTCTCTATGTACTCTCCTAAAATCACAGAATCACAGAATATTATGTACTGTTCTTTCTCAAAAATGAGTTTCAACATTCTGTCTTCTGGAATAGGCAGCACAGTGAGTAAAAACAATGTGAGTACACTAGGGAAACTCTAGGAATTTTCATTTCTCTCAGGTGTACCCTTTGGCATATCCTACAGATATGTGGCATACTTGCAAATGGTCCATCGGTATGATTAAGTCTTTAAAGTATGAAAAACGCACAAGTTTTGCACTTGCTTGCATATCCCACGTTATTAAGCAGAAAAATAGCCAATTCTGAACTCCCTTTTATACCATAGCATGAGCTGCATCTGCCTGCTGCAGATAAACTTCCATGGTGTGCCTCTAATAGAAGTAAAGAGCAATTGTACACTGAAACTAATCCACAAGCAATGTGAACAAATGAATTCTAGATTATTCATCTCATAGCATGCAGATTTATGTGAACTTTAAAATGTGTTTTTTGTGTCACAGACTTATCTCCTCGTGTCATTCCACTGCAACACTGTTTGGTTACCAGAGCTGTCAGGGACCAGAACCTTTCATGTGTGTGGACAACTGAATATGCTCTTGATTTGTTCTTTATTGGTGGACTCATTCCAGAGGCTGTGTGGTTAGCACACACACTTGGAGACTGGAAACTGTCTGTTTCGATTGGTCTGGCCTACCAGTTGTATTGTCAGAATTCTGATGAGCTCTCAAGGTAAACACTTGGAATTAGTATAGTATATTTTGTTATGAGCTATTTGCATAAAGTTTATTGTGACAAGGCATATATTTTGCTTCAGAAATTGATATTCCCAGACTCCTAGTAGGTGTAGGACTTAAGGTGTTATGATTAGTTATTTTGGCATAGATTTTCATTTAACAGAACTTCATTGGATTATCTGTGGATATTACTTTGTTATTCATGAGCATTTTCTTGTTATACTTTCAGACTGAAAAAACCAGAGTGTCACCTGCCATTAAACTTACTACCAATGCCAACTTTTCAGGAAAAGTTGCAATCTTTGTTAGGACAGCCAGTAACTTCTGAAACATCAGGGCATGTTAAATACAAGAAGTTTACAGGTACTTAAAATTAAAAGTAATTGTGGTTATTTTTTGTGTTATTTGACTACATATTCAATGTTATACTCTGTCTTAGAAAGAAACAACTGCTTTTTCTTCTCCAGTGTGTGAATTACTGTTACAATGTATTCAGACAGTTAAATTACATGGGGTTGTGTGTTTTGGCTTTGATCATTCCAGAAATGGAGCATATTATCAATCTTGTCTTCTTCATTTGTATTGTCCAAATGCTTATTTGACTATATTTGATATTACCTTGTTTGGAAGAAAACCAAAGCATTATTAAAACAAACAAACAAACTGAAATTGATGTATTAACAGTATGGGAAGTATCATCATACTTAAAAGTAGCTACAGGAAGGTGTTTCATTTTGGCTTTTCCTTTCTGTTAAAGTGGGTCTGCAGGTCCAGCAGCTAGCAATGCTGAGATTGTATTCCCAGTAGGCACATACACAGCACCTCTGTACAGCTGGCTACACATCAACACCTGCCTGCTCAGCACTCACACAAGCGTCACCAACAATCCTATCACATTTCCGTCTCCTGTCGGTCAGGGTGAAGGTCTGCATATAGATACCTGTTTGTACAGTGTGTATCCTGCCAGTAGCTGGCCAGTAGACCCAGTAGTTGAGTAGCTGGCCAGTAGACCTAGTTGCTAAGTATCACAGGTTGCTCATGTTCACAAATGTGAGCCCTCAAAGCCCCAGCCCCTCTCCATTGTTTGGTACAGACCCACTCACAGACACCCTCTTGCCCCCGTGCACACACTGTCCGTGCCCCGCCACAGTAGCTGGCCTTGGGTATACAGTCCTGTCAGCAGAGAGCTGGCCTGAGCTCTTCAGCCTGTCCACGTGCCTCACCTTTAGAGACGCACACATACCTATGTACACACTGTATTTCTGGCATGTGGTCATGACTCCCTTGGTCTCCCTTGTCTTCCCCTTAGAGACATGAAGACACAAAAGCAGTTCTCTGAATTGTCTCTCTGTCAGTTGGTCAGGCCTTTGCTGGTCCCTGCAGATACTAGGAGCTCCTGTAGTCTTGCTCTTACACCCTTACTCCCAGGACATTTCACTTACTCGTTAGTTAGTCTGACTTGATATTTGCTGGCACTCACATGTTCGCTTACATAGCTTTGCTTGCTCCGTTGTTGTCACTGTGGGATACACAGGCACTCTGACCTATGGTGCCACTTGAGTTGCTGGCACTTGATTTGCCTTAACTCTAGTCTCTGCAGCTGCTGGCTTCCCAGACAGGTTTTCTGGCCCATAGTCTCCTTCATTTGTTTGAACTTATTAGCCTATACACAGACACACTGCACAGAGAGTTACTCATTCATGAGGAAAAGAGACAGGGCCCAGTGAAGGCGAGGCTGCTGTGAGTCCATGCCATACCTTTGGTTTCTTTCCTGAAGATCCCATGATCCTTATGTGATCCCAAAAACTTAAAATTAATAGTTGAATACTATTTCCAAATGTAAGAGATCTTAGCTTAAAACAAGTAGATGAGGTAATTGTAATCCATTGTAATATATGGATGCAAATTTAGACAACATGGTCTCATAATTTCAGAATGAAGGTCCATGTATTGACCCAGTTAATTTATTGGTTTCTGTGCTTGATATTTTATAGATCCCATTGAAGAGGAAGATGTAGATGTTCTTTTTAGTTCAATACAAGAAGTACTGAAAGCAGCTGTTATGGCAGATGTTGATGTTCTCTCAGAGACATTTCAGCTTTTGATGGATTCTGCGAAGGATCTTGGCAGAAAATTTTGTGGTTTGGTTCCAGTTGGGCTCTATCTTCCGGCACCACCGCTGTACTGTCCTCAACCAGCTTCTCTCAGTGAAGTAAGTGTGTTTCTTGTATCTTTGAATGTATTTATGAAGTAATCATAATCTTTATTCTGGTTCCTTTAGGCTCATTTTTCTGTTTGTTTCCATGTCCACTTGTTTACTTAAGTAGCACAGTAGTGATGAGAAAGTATGTGTGCCTCTGTGTTTTTTCCATCAAAGATCTATCCTGTCAAGAAGAAGGGATTAGGAGCAGAAACAACATTCAGTTACATGTCCTCTCTAATTTGGGGGTTTGTTTGTTTTTTCATTTTCAGGAAGATGGTGATGACATTCTTTTAAAAATGGAGAAAGAGACCCGTCAGAAAGTGTCAGGAGTTCTCCAGCGAATTATCTTGCTGTTCCGAGCTGCTCATTGCTCTTGCTCTGCAGCACGTTGGTATATTACACAACTGAAGCGGGCAAGAAAAGTTATGCAGAAAGTAAACATTTAAGTTTGTTTTTTTAACTTGATTATCCATTGTCAGTATTACTGACAAGTTTGCAGTTGCAGAAGCATTCAGTCTCACCTGGTCTTTGATGTCATGTTTTGTACAGGTCATCTTCTAGTTTTACACTCCTTTTTTTTTAGGCAACAAGAACTTGAAGATATAGGGTAACTAATTCATAAAATTTTTCCTTTTATCTCTTTCTATATCCGCTTGGTAACATACAAATTCATTTCTTATCCATTTGAAAGAAACAAGCAGAATTTAAGTGACAGTTACAGCTGTTAACTGGAAGTACATTCCAGATCACTTAAGGTTGAATATGTAACAGAGAAGGTAATGGTCACTTCAGGTAAAGGAGTCATCTTGGTGCACAGAACTTGTAAGATCTCATTCTACTTTTGTGCAATTCGTTTGCACAGAAGCAAGTTCAGAATATATTAAGATGAAAAGCTTTTGTGTAAAGTCAGGCTTTTCTTAGGTCGTTGTTACATAGGTGCTTAAAGAAGGTTGATTTGCTACTGAAGGGACTGTGTGTGACTGTCTCCCTTCCTACAACCCCCCTGCACCAGCATTAATGCTGTGATTGAGATCAGGAACTGGTCTGACTGACAAATACCTACTTCTGTTTACTCGTTGCAAGGTCACATGCTTGATGCTGGCATGGCAAGGTGGTCTGTACCAACGGAAACTGGAGGGAAAGCTAGTCTGCCTAGGTGACAGCAACCTGGATTGTGTTGGATTAATCTAGTTTCTTGATTGTGGTCTTAGTTCTTCTTATACTTTGTTACTCTTGTATTTCATGGTAATCATGAGTACCATTCAGACAAAAGCATTTTTTGTGCCATAGCTCATATTAAACATATTCCTTTAAATGAATTTTCAGAATAGCGATTTGAAGAAAATGGAAAGCAAGCTTAAAGGAATTTTACTGATCTTGACAGTATTCTGCTAGTAACTGAGGGGCTGTGCATTTAGTACTGATACTTGCAAAATGTTAACTGATTTTCTTTCCATTTTGATTGTTTATTTACTTATTTTTATAGATTCGAACGAAAGGATCTCTTCCTTCACTGAGTCCATTTCCAGCGACTTTGCTTCGTTACTGCAATTTCCACACTGTTCTCTATGGATCTACATCTTCTGGAGACCATCAGTTTGATGACATTACCTGCAAAATTTTAGGTCTGTATGCAGTAACATAAAATAATTTAGAGCTGGAAAAAAGAATACTAGTACAAAAAAGCTCTTATTAGCTTGAAATAGTATATTGCAATGTGTGGGAAACACATTTCTTTTCCAGCTTTCATTAATTATCAAATTAATTATCAAAACTTTGATTTTGAAACAAAATCAAAACAGTGAAATGTGCTGTTCTGGATTGGAGGTGGAGGTGCATGTTACGGACCTGACAGATGTGAAAGAACATGAACAAGAGCCCTAGCTCCAAAGCAATGTTGAAAAATCAAGCATAAGTAATTTTTTTATTTAAATGTATTGGTAATGTTAATTTCTTTCTTCTGGCTAAAAATCTCAAGCTGATTTATTTAAACAGAATCTCACCCTATTACATGTTTGTGTTGTAGGCTGGTTCAGAGAGTTATGTGCTTTATGTTGGATGTTTCATGTCCGTGAAAAATTATCTGACAGCTGTAGGCGGTACCAAACTGCAAGGGAAAATTTTCACAATATGAAGGTAGTTATATTACTAATATAGTACATATACATTTTAATTGCATGAAGTTTTGAGAAGAATTCTAAAGGTCTGCTGTATATTTCTGTGAGAACTTTTATTTGCTTAACAGATCAAAATGAGTACCGTGTTGGAATGTGAATCGTGTATTTGGTGCCATGGAGTAGTGCTGTCCATGTGAACTCCATCTTCCTGACAGTATTTCTGTTAGGCTTTTGCTTGGTATTTAGCTCAGATAATTGAAGAGATGCTGCCAGAAGAGCAATAGCTTCTGCACTTATTGTTGACTTAAGAATTTACTTTCTGGTTTGATTTTTTTCCCCATTAGGTCAAGATATTTTGGGTATTTCCTGAATAACATATATTTAATACATCAAAAATGGGATTTAGAAACAGTAATGAAAAATATTGAAACTTAATCATGTTTCCCCTACTTATACCCTCATCAATTGATGTCATAGATCAAGGAAGAAAAAGAAAGAAACTAATAGCATATTTGTCATGTATTCTGTAACAAGTTTAAAATTTTTCTTCACCAGAAAAACCAAGTTTCAGCTAAACAGGATGGCTCTGTTTCAAATGGTAGAATATTCAGATTTTTCTGTACTTTGTTGTGACAGTGACAAATGAGATAGAAAATACTGTTTCAAAATAAACTGATCCATCTGATCCTCACAAGAAGGAATTTAGGATCATCTGAAGTCACAGTAGAATTATTTGCTTTACAGTTTAGGCAAATCCTCAAGTTTTGCTCTGACTGCAAACAGACTCTTCACTAGAGTGTTAATGAAGTTATTTCCTAAGCTGGTTTAAAAAAGCTCTTTTTCTTCCTCTCTCTCTCTCTCTCTTTTTTTTTTTTTTAATGTACATTATGATCCGTAACAACCTTAATCTGTGTTCTTGGATCATACACTACTCCAGCAGATATGTTAGAGATTTTTTGTTCTCTGTGGGCTAGGAAAGAAGCATTACTATTTGCAATGTATGAATAATTTTGCTGAAATATATTGTTCCTACCAATTAATGTTTCTGATTTTTTTTTTAGGATCTGAAGAAAAATGGATATGATGCCTCCACAGTTGAGCATTGTCTGAATGCACTGGAGTGGGCTTGTCGAATGCTTCCTTTCTGCAGATTCATGAATGTTGAAGAATTAGTTCAGGATGTAATTTTGAGTCTGCTTGGAGAATTGCCACCGCTAAAAAAGGTAAAAGACCTTAAAACTAGAATAAAAGCAGTAGAGATTATCAAAAATATTTCTTCTCCTCGGAAAAGCTAGTCATTAGATTTTCTAGTGGTGTAAGTTCTGTGTGAAAAGACACTTTATTTGTATGTTAGCTACTGGAAAAGATCCTTTTTTTTTTTTGTGTAGGTGGCAGAGATTTTTGTAAAAGCATTTCCTAATCCTGAAGATATAAGAGTTCCACTAAGAGATAAATACCATGGACTTCAGCAGCGACTCAGACACAGTGTTGTTACAGGTAATGTTCATCCTTCTTGGAGAAATTTTAGACAAACTTTCTTCTTTATCCTACTTATTAACTTGTGACAATACCTTCTTTCATACTGCGTGCAAAACAACTATTGTAGTTTTCTGTTAGACAACTTAGAGTTTTGTGACAAATTCTGTGTTTTTCTTCTGATACGTCTATACCAATCGCAGGGTATTATGGCTTTCAAGTTGTTGGTGTTTCTTTACTTTATCACAGTTTCTTATTGAGTTTATAAATGGCTCTAATTTATGATTTTAGTTCAGATCTAATTCATGTCTTAATTCGAGACACTAACTCAAATGTGAAAATTAAGATTAAAAACTTGTTTTTCTTTCATTTAGTAGGTCCTGAAACTGAAGAAATTATGTCTGTTGTTATACAGACTGCTGAAGAAGTGAGAAAGAAGGCCTTGAGACGTGTAGTAAAGAACATAGGCCCTATAGAAATTAATATTTGGGAGCCAGTAGAAGAGGGAGCATCAAATGATGAGGAGCACTGTTATGACAGATTCTCAGTAGGCACTAGTCTAAGCACATGCACACTTACTGATCTTGGGAGTCCTCAGGTATATAGTGACGCAGACACGGCAGACACACTTTCTGATGCTTTGTTTGCTGAAGAAACGAGACCTCAAACACCTTCATTACCAAGGTACGAAAAAAATGGTAGCAGAAAGCTTTCGATTTAAATTATGGGGCTGGGGGGGGGAAGAAAAAAAAAGAAGAAGTTGTCTCCTGCTAATCAAGTAATCTCTTCACCAAACAGGGTAATTGTCAATTTTGACAATTTACCAAGTGCAGAATTACAGATCTAGCAGATCTTAGAACTGCCAATATTATATCAGTTAGTATGTGACTAATATGTCTTTGAAGTATAAGTTACTATCAGCTGTGTCCACATTTATATATGTTACTACCTAGTTTCTGTCTGTGTAAAAACTATGGATTTCGAATTTGGTTAATTTGCCACCTTAACATTGTATTAATATAAATTTGGGGTTGTTAGTTTACCATTTTTAACACCAATGGAAGAAAAGAAACTAGTGTTGCATGTAGTTACTTTTTAGTGTAATTCTACTTAAAATGGGTTTGGGTATTAATGGTTCTTATGTTTATTGTCTTACAGGGATAATGAACTCCAGAGACAAGGGGAAGTAGGTAGCAAAAATACCACACACAAGATAAAAGCTCTTAACTGTAAAACAAAACATAAAGACAAAGAATATAGAAGAGACATGCATAATCAATGTAATTTGCCTGTAGTTGGTGCATGGGAATTTGAACGTGATGATGATGAATACGTTAGGTTTTTGGAACTCTTTTTGAGTTATGTTCTTGAGAGAGACCTGATAAAGTACAGTGACCTTGGAATTCCATTTCTTACTAGCTTTTCTGGACCACTTCGGGAGCATGAATTGAACTCTCTCTTTTTTGATGTTCACACAACTCTAAAGCGTCGACAAAACAAAACTAAAAGTCAAAGTGTGTTTAGAGCAGGGTCTTGCTATACTGTCACCCTGGCATCTTGTGATCCTAAAAAAGTGTCTGTTTGTAATGAAAACAAAAATATCTTGGAAGAACCAACAATTGTGCAGTCCATCACAGAACCTTCTGTGCATAACCTAACAAAAGGACTTAAAGAAGGATTATTTGGTTTGAAAAACAAGTCAATTTACAGAGCTCAGACTGACAATCAAGGAGTCACTGTTGCACTAGCAAGCCAGACCTTTCCTAACCATACTTCCTCTACCCTGCAAACTCAGGCAATTTCTAAATACATGTACAAAACTGCTGATGTAGCTGGTGTTGTACCAGGAGAAGAACTAGCTATAGAATTGGTGGGCAAGTTAAGCAGTATTGCAAAATTGCTGGAGTGGATGATCAGATGGTCCGATAAAAGAGTGCTCTGTGGTTTCAATAAACAAGATTCCTTAGAAGAGATTCTCCCAAAGATACATGTGAAAACCTCAGCAGCTGCTGTTCTTACTTCTTTTTGGCTGTTAGAACAGTTGTACAGAGACAGATCTCAAACAAAGAGCATGAAAAGTAAGGTAAGAAAAAGGATGGGACAAGTGTCAATGAAATGTGTGAGTGAGTTATGCCAGTAAGGAAAATCACATACATGTTCTACCTGATAGTTCTGTTCTCAGTAAAACCTGGAATACTGATTATTAGCCTTTCCTCTAAGAGTTGCTAGGAAAAGAGAAAAATTCCGGAAGTACTGGGATTCTATCTGTAGAAATACTTGAGCTGGAGTTGAAAGTTCTCTTTGGAAGTTCAAAATATAGCTCATTTATCCAGATACCACATTATTTGCACAAATTCCTATAAGTTTGGTCATGATGTCTAGTCTTAGACATCATCTTTGAAGAAACTTAGTACTGGAGATGGAATATGGCAAAGCAAGACAAACAATAAAGAAATAGTTTCTCTGGGAAGACTTGGGTTTAGGTTTATTTGTCTTTGAGGACAGTGGAGATATAGTCTGACTGGAGTATTTAAACTATTTAAAGATCAGTGAAAATAACTAGCACTGTTACACAGACTTGGAGTATATGTGTGGATATGAAAGAAGAGATTTGCCAGCAGAACCTGATAGGTATTGCTTTAGTTTATACTTTAGGGACACTTAGTTTCTTTAATTAACACTACATGGAATCAGAATATATGAAAGGCTTTGAGGGGAGGGGCTTGTGGGCCTTTTTTCGGGAAGGTTTTTCTCCCATTTCAAAAGAGTTTTTTTGCTTGCCTTTGGTTTGTATTTTCTGTTTTTTGGACAACTATTTTATTTACAACTTGCTGCCAAAATTTTGTGCGTGCATCTAACCACAAGATTGTGCATGTCTTTTTGCCTTTCATGTTGTTTTCAGTGATAATTTGAGAGTTCTATATTATGTCTGATAAAGGCCAAATCTTGCTGTTATGTATTTGTCTCAATTACATTATCGTATACTGTCTTTAACAATTGACACTCAGCTGACACATGAAACTTTCATATGTTTCCTTTGGATAATTCAGAGGATCCTTGCTTCACTTAATGCAGAAAGGGGAGAAACTCATGTTTCACAGGCAACGGTAAATCCAGGATTTCTCAGCTCTATAATAAAGAAAAGGATATGAATTAAGCATAATCATTCTGTATGAAAGCTTTGTGTGTTTTAAAAAAGTATCTGGTATCTTTTTTTTTTAACTAGTGAATTTTGATTATTATTATTTTTATTAATAGCATCCAGATAATCAATATCTGAAAGAATTTGCATCTCTATCAGAAGCCCAGTCTAGAACAGACAAAGAAAGTAGAGTGAATGACGACTCTTCCATAGAGGCCAATCCTCCTCATAATGTCCAGAATGTACAAGCCTATGAAGATCTTTGTGAAACTGATTCGAGGTAATATTTTTTTAAGCTAAGAACTCTAGTTGTTCATAATTGCTCTGCTAAGCAGCATGAAGAGTTCTACTGTTGTTATGTGTTATATACATGTTTAATTTAAGTGAAAAGTCAAACTTACGCCTGGTGATTACAGCTGCATGAAGCAGATTAAATATTCTCCATCAGCAGATGTACTTTAAGTAGAAAATGATGTAACTGTCGCATATTAAGTGATTTGTACATGTTTGTTTATAGACTTAGTGATGTGGAAATAGAATCTGGATTTCCAATATAATGGACATCATGGTTTTCTCAAAGAATTCAGACAACTTCCACTTCCACAAAATTATACTCTCTTTAGTGTAATTTTCTATGAGTTGAAATGAGTGGTTCACAATGTTAGTTTATTTTCCCTTGGATCTGTGATCTAGCTATGTTCATATGTGTGCATGTCAAAAAAATAGATGGAAAAAGCAGTAAATATTTTATTTGTTAGTACATTGCACTTTCCTGAAGGTAAAGAATCCTGGACTCCTTTGTGGCATTTCATCTTCTGTTGCAATAAAGAAAAAAGTAGATCTCTAATACTAGGAGGGAGAGGGAGAGAGATAGAGATATCTCTAGTATTCTATAATCTGTAGTGTTTTGAGACATTATTGTGTGTCTTGTCTGACAATTGTTTATTTTTTTTCAATAAAGGGAAGTTTCTGTGAGGGAGATAAATGTAACCTTAACCAGATGATTTTGAAGACACAGCACAGTTTGTCTTCCATTTTCGGTAGATCATGTGTGTTGGTTACATTTTTCTGGAAACAGCCTGTCTGAAAGAGTGTACCATTAATGACACTAAAATATCACAGCTATGCCAAAAAAAAAATTAAGCTTGATGTAAGTTGAAGTCAGAGAGAAAACTTATATGAACATCTATTCTATCACAACAGTGTTTATTTTACTATTAGGCACTAGCCTGCAATCTAAAAGGAACCACATACTTGAACTAAGCCAGATACTTACATTGTTAATTACCTTTTGTAATTCCAATTACCAGAATATCTACAAAGTCAAAATATTTTGACAAGAAGGAAATTAATAATGGAAATTATTCTGTACCTCATATGAATGAAGATCTTGATGAAGCAGGACCATTTGTTCAGCAGAAGTTAGATGTAACATCAGAACAAGAAGGTTTGTTTTAATGGTATATCCTTTTGCTATGGTCTGACGTATAAAGAAGTAGAAGTTTTGCATGAATATGATTGTATGTACCTCTGTTTATTTAATCAAAAAATGTGAATGTTTGCATTGTTCTATTGAAATTATTTTACCTAGTTTGTATTATAACTAAATTTTAAAAAATTGCTTTATCAAGACTTTCTGATTGGTTTTTCACTTATGTAACTTTTTTCCTATAGCGATAGAACAATGTATATTAACATGTTCTCTCAGATACTTTCATTCCAGAAATACTCGTGCAACTGTGCAAAACAATTTGCAGATTTTAAGAGTTGAGTATGCATAAATTAAGTTTATCATATATAAGTTTACCATTTATATAAGCTGCTTTTTTTTTTACCTCTCTCTTTGGGTGCATGCATCAACACTAGTAATAACACAAATTTTGAATTTGCTGATACAGCACTGAACACTTTACTCCTCACTAGTGAAAATGTGGACTAATGTGACCTGTCAAAAATCACGTAACAGTACTATAATCTGTGTAGATTTCTGATTTAGATTAATTGTGTTTATTTTGTAGAGTTCTTTGAGGAGCCATATGAAACCCCAAAGAGCTCCAATAGCTCCATCAAGATCAAACCTGTAGAACATCAAAGAGAAAAGGCAAGTTACCATAGATCGATCACAGATCATAGAAGCATTTGGGTTTGGAAGAGACCTTAAAGATCATCACATTCTGAACCCCCTGCCACAGGCAGGGACACCTTCCAGTAGACCAGATCATCTGGGGCCTCATCCAAACTGGTCTTGAACACTTTCATGGATGGGGCATCCACAACTTCTCTGGGTAACCTATTCCAGTGCCTCTCCTCCCCCCAAATAAACAATTTCTTTCTTACGTCTAATCCAAATTCTCCCTCTTCCAGTTTGAAGTAATTCTCCTCTCTCCTATCCCTATATGCTCTTGTAAAAGGTCCATCTCCAGCTTTCCTGTAGGCTCCTTTAGGTACTGAAAGACCTCTCTGAGGTCTCCCCGGAGCTTTGTGTTTTTTAGGCTGAACAACACCTCTCTCACCTGGGAGAGGTGCTCCAGCCCCCTGACCACACTTTGCTCTGGACTTGCTTTAGTGGGTCCATGTCCTTCTTATACTGGGGGACAAAGAGCTGAACACAATTCTCCAGTGAGTCTTCTGAGGACAGAATGGAGGGGGAAATTGCCTCCCTCAGCCTGCTGGTCACGCTGCTCTGGATGCAGCCCAGGACATGTTTGGCTTTCTGGGCTGCCAAGTGCACATGGCTGGGGCATGTTGAAATTCTCATCCACCAGCACCCCCAAGTCCTTCTCCTCAGGACTCCTCTCAATCCATTCTCTGCCCAGCCTGTACTCATGCTTGGGATTGCCCCAACCCCTGTGCAGCATCTCGTTGAACTTCATGAGGTTTGCACAGACCTCTCAAGCTTGCCACGGTCTCTCTGGATGGCTTCCCTTCCCTCCAGAGTGTCGACTGCACCACACAGCTCAGTGTCATCAGTGAACTTGTGAGGGTGCCCTCGGTGCCACAGAGATGTTAAACAGTGCTGGTCCAGTAATGACACCTGAGGGACACCACTTGTCTCCACTTCGACATTGAGCTGTTGGCTGCAACTCTTTTGAGTGTGGTCATCCAGCCAATTCCTCATCCACCAAGAGGCCCATCCATCTAATCAATGTCACTTCTGTTTAGAGACAGGGATGTTGTGCCAGTGTCAAATGCTCTGCGGGTGTCCAGGTAGAGGGTGTCTGTTGGCATTCCCTCGTCTGCCAACACTGTAAACCCATCACAAAAGGCTGCCAGAATTGTCAAGTATGCATTGCCCTTAGTGAAGCCATGTTGACTGTCTCCAATCACCTCCTTATTTTCCATTTCCCAGTCCCTGCCTTTGCCTTCTGCAACTCAGGCAGTTGGGGCAAAAAAGTCGTTGAGTACCTCAGCTTTCTCCATATCCCAGATAAGCAGGTCTCCCATTTCTTTCCAGAAGGGGCCTACATTTTCTTTAGTCTTCCTCTTTTTCCCTCGATGACCCTGGCCAGATTTAATTCCATCAGGGCTTTAACTTTCCTAAAGTGGTCCCTGGCTGCTTCAACAATCTCTCAGTATTCCTTACCCTGTCTGTGTTTCCACCCTCTGTAGGCTTCCTTTTTTGTATTTGACTTTGTCCAGGAGCTCCTTGTTCATCCATGCAGGCCTCCTGGCATTTTTGCCAAACTTCCTCTTTGTTGGGATACATCACTCCTGAGGCTGGAGGAAGTGATTCTTCAATATTAATGAGCTTCGTTGTGCCCCTCTTCCCTCCAGGGTGCTATCCCGTGGGACTCTACCAAGCATGTTGCTGAAGAGCCCAAAGTCCGCTCTCCTGAAGTCCAGGTCAGTGGCTCACTGACCTCTCTGTGCCCTCCTCACTGCCCTGAGGATCTCCAACTCCACAATTTCATGGTTACTGCAGCCAAGCCTGTCCTTGAGCTGCGCATTCCCCACCAGCCCCTCCTTGTTGATGGGAACAGGGTCCACCATAGCGCCTCTCCTCACTGTCTAATCTGTCATGTGGCGAAGGAAGTTATCATCACTGCCTTCCAGAACCGCCTGGATTGCCTGTGTCCTGCTGTGTTGTCCCTCCAACAGATGTTGGGGTGGTTGAAGTTCCCAGGGAGAGCCAGGGCTTGCAAACATTAGGCTGTTCCTGTCTGCGTATAGATGACCTCATCTGCTTCAATCTTCCTCATCAGGCAGTCTTTTACTGGAGCCCCACTGTAATGTCACCTGTCCCTGTCCTCCCTGTAATCCTGAGCCATCAGTTCTTGCGCAACTCCTCATCCATCCCCAGGCAGAGCTCCACGCACTGCAACTGGTCCCTGACATAGAGGGTGATGCCCCCTCCTCATCTCCCCTGCCTGTGCTTCCTAAAGAGCCTGCATCCATCCATTCGACACTCCAGTTATCGGAGCCATCCCACCACACCTGCAATGCCAGTAAGATCATACCTGGCAGATGTGCACATTTCTGACTCTTATTTATTCCCCATGCTACATGTGTTTGCATGGAGGCATTTAAACTGGGCCCTCAATGAAGCTGAGTTGATAGCAGGGATAGCTGTAATTCCTTTGTGCAGCTCTTCAGGTGCTCTGTTAACATGCAGTTCCTCTCCAGGCACCTCTTCTGACCCTGGCATAAAATGGCCCCTCCCCTGGCAACTTTAGTTTGAAGCCCTCTTCCCCACTTGCCAAGCCTATGACTGAAGATGCTCTTCTCCTTCTGTAAGAGATGAACCCCACTGAGACCAGATTTCTCAAAGCAAGTCCTATGGTTGAAGAAGCCAAACCCCTGGCTGCGGCACCAGTCCTGTAACCATTTGTTGATTTGGCAGGTTCAACTGGTCCTTCAAACCCCTTCCCTTGGCTTGGAGGATTGTCGAGAGGGTGTCAGGTCAGCAAATGGGTGCCTTGCTACTCAGAAGAGTTGCCTCCTACTACTGCCCTCAGCTTTCCTTGGTTGGACTGGTTGTTACACAGGGAGCAGATTGGGCTGCCTTACTCAGCTCCAGCATCTCTCTTAATATGACAGGATCTTAGTTAAAAGCATCAAATTGTTATGAATACTGTTTTCAAAGTATCCTGAATTCATCAATGTATTTGTGAAGTTGAGGACTTAAAGTGTTTAGGATTGGTGAATCTTCTTCCTTGCTTAATAATAAAAGTCACAATTAAAAGGTGGTAAAGTGAGATCTGCTCTGAGCACTTTTGAAAATGTGTGTATGCCTATATATGTATATATAGTAGATATAATTACATATACATAAAATTGCATTACTTTTTTAAAAAAATACATCAAATTTATTTAGCTTCTGTCTGAAAACTCAGTCTGGCTTTATAAAACAGCCTTCTTTTTTCATGCATCATTTTTGGTCGTAGGTGTCTTTTCTTTGAAAGTGGCTAAGGTCTATTATGCTATGTAGTATGGTCTTCAATTCTGCAATACTATACAATTTTACTATAGTGAATCTGTGGCACATGTAAAATCCTACATTTGTTTCATTTTTTTTAGTTTGTAGATAGTTTCTGTATAATAGGGTTGTTTCCACATTTTCATCTTTACCTAAAGGGGGTGTGAGATTAGCAGAGTATATATCCAGGTACTACATGGATACGAATTTGAAACTAAAATCTCAAAATAATGAGATCTTTTTAAGAAAAAGAAAGCTGCTCTGGTGAATTGCTATGATCTCTCCTTATTACTGATCCATAGCTGTCCTCTGATAAGTATGTACTTTTGATTATTTTTGGTTGGGTTTTTTCAGTTGGATGATTAATCAAAAATACATTTGCCATTGGCTAAAAAAATTGTACTTTATTGAAGTACAAGGGGTAGAAAAATCTGCAAGTTCATACATCTTTTTATATTCATCAGGTCGCCATTTCAGCTGTAAAGAGTCCCCAGGAAGATCAAAACATGGGAGAAACAAAGGAAGAAAAGGCTGAGGAGAATATGTAAGAGACTTGTTTGCATTTTTTAATTCCTCTTTTAACTTTGCCTAGAAATCTAAAGTAGTTTTGTCAATGATGGTATCCAGTGAAGTCTTAGGGGTTCGTGCTGTTGTTTACAGCAACAAACTCATAGTTTCAGACAGTTTCACTTATCTCCTATTTCACATGTACAGGCATTTCACATATATGAAGTGCAAGGTTGATGAGTCATTATTTTAGTAACGATCTAATAAAAGAGGCATGATTTGTGGGAAGATGTATTTTATGTCTGGGAAAAAGATAGACAATAACTGGAAAAATGGAAAATCTTATTACAATGACATATAAGTAAATGTCCCTATGTATACATAATGTTTGTGAAAAACTTCTAAATGGCTTAATTTTGGAAATATTTGGAATCCTCTACCATTTTAGAATTACGTATTTTTGTTTTAACTGAAATGAAGATGTCCCTCAAGAATTTATTATGGCTTTGGTTTTTGTCTTCTAGAGATGCAGATTATAGTGACATTATCAGTATTCCTTAAATTGGATTTTCTCTTCCTTTGTATACTGGAATCAGCCTCTTTTTTGCCTGCTATTTGTCTTGAATACCCAGAACTTTCTCAGTGCTTTTGTTTGAGTCAGTTTCTGATTGCTAGGGGAGACAAGCGTGAATGTCAATATTTGTCAGCTCAGATTGCAGTGTAATGCAGTAATTGAAGCAATGGAGGTCAGTATAGCTCTTATCAAGTGGCTTTCAGATATTTCATCTCATACTAATTAAAATACTTTTTCAGGAGATTATGTGTGTATTCATACACATGCATGTATATAAAATGCAAAAAAAGCGTAAAAAATTATAGTAGTGTTTACAATACTAATTTTTTCTCTCTTTATAGTATGACTGAGGTTGTTACTAGCAGCGTTTCTCACTCATTCTCTTTAAAACAAGATACAGAACTTCCTAGGTGAGATAAACCTATACTGTTTAATGTAGTAAAATACAATTTTTGGTCTGAAGTAATGTGATGTGTAGATTTGATTGCAAAATATTTGCAGGTGTAATATATTGTAGCTGCAAACTAAGTAGCTTTTCCTGAAACCTTTTTGGACTGTTAGCCATGAGGATCATGTACTCTTGATCACATGAATCAAACATGTTAATTCAGAACTACCAGATTTCAAGAGACGTGACAGTTTTGTTTTCTGGTTCTGGACAGAATCATTATGTAATACTACTATAGAAGATATATTTTTACATAGAACACCTGAACAATAATATTTTAAACTTATATTTACATTTTTATCAAAATTATTAAAATGTATATGTCCTACAGCAACTGATAGATTTACATAAATATATACAGAATACTTTTATAAACAGGGAGAATGTTGGAATTGAGGAGAGTCAGATGTCAGTCTCAGGCTTTCAGTTGTAGAACAGTCCTCTATGGGGTTTTTTTCATTTTAGAGGAAGATAATAAACTACGCATCCTTTTGGGTTCTGTTTTCATGTGTCTGTAGTCTCTTTTCCTTCTTGAGCTTTTCTAGCCAACCTATTTTTAAAAAAGGTTTATTCAAACTTTGGCACTTCAGGCCATGCTTGCACATTCTAATTGTCTTCCAAAAGATGTCTTATGCCCCTTCACACCATATCCAAAAGCTTTTCAGTATTACTTATTAGCTATTGCTTTATGCTTCTGTTTCTTCACATGCTTGGAGTCCATCCTGTACAATTGTGAAAAGTACCCATTGCAATGTCAGCATTTTTCTTAAATAGAGAAATGTCTTTTAGGTCAATTTGTGTTGATGTAAGTAAAGTTCTTCAGTTTCTTTATAGCTTGATGTAAATCTCAGCCCTCTCTCATTCACATAAGGAATTAATGTACTTGATGTTCCTTACTTACAAAAAGATCTTATCAGTGTGGGAAAGTGTGATGTATTGTACATGTTACTTTAATTTAATTTTTTTTTTTAATCTGAAATCTTGTTGTTGCTTTTTAAGGCCAAATATATGAAGGCACATTAAGTGAAAGTATATCTGCCTTCTGCCTTATTTCAGTTAATAATGTTCTTCTTCATTTTCCATCAGCTGTTTGGCTTTATGACTAACCAGACCCTTTTTCTGTCCATTCTGTCAAATCATTGTTTTCTGCCCGGATCTGTAGTGAAGATAATATTTCAGATGTGCTTGTGGCTACAAAATCAGATAGAAATTACGTCTTTACTGCTGTTTTTCATTCAGTATTTTAAGAAGCATTAGGAAATATGTCAAACGTGCTTTCTGGTCAAGATAGTGCAGTGTTAATTATGAAGTTGTTCCTACGAATTAATTATGATTTTAAAAGCACATATCTTTAAAAATTTTATGGATTGATTTTAGAAAACCTTATATGGGTGTTGTAAACTATGAGTGGTTTTCCTAGTTTTGTTCTTTTCTTTCTTGAGTAGTGCAGACATTTCTGTAAGTGATTGTCAGCCTTCTCGGACTGTTGTGTCAACCATGTCAAGTGTTGCCTCCCATACTTCTGTTTGTGCAAAGAAGCAAGAAGTCAAGAAAGAAGTCCCTAAAGAAGAGAAACCCAACACATCAGAAACTGTCAGGCAGATGCTGCAAGATGAAATGTTTAAACTAGTTCAGGTGAG
This sequence comes from Amblyornis subalaris, assembly GCA_018881555.1. Taxonomy (NCBI): domain Eukaryota; kingdom Metazoa; phylum Chordata; class Aves; order Passeriformes; family Ptilonorhynchidae; genus Amblyornis; species Amblyornis subalaris. Next base: position 86,035 of record JACAXG010000176.1, on the reverse strand, counting down.
AGCATCTAATTTTTTAAAATAGTTTTCACGGTACAAACTGTGTTGTTTAAAACAATGGAAATAATTACTGTTTTAAAGGCATTCTGTGTGTGGTTGTTCTTGAAAGAGATTTCCAGTTCCATGTTAACCACTGTGACAACTTATTTTAGGCTTATATCTAGCTTTTGATTCAAGAAAATGAGTTATATGATAATAGAAGTTTGAGTGTGTTTCAGTTCACATAAGTCAGTGTGCTCTAAGAGTATACATTAGGAAAAGTTCTGATGCTGTAATAACTTTTCAGCCATACTAGGATTTAAGTTGTACATTGAACCAATTTTAAGTGACCTTATGTTTATTGAAACTTCACCAAAAAAGTGAAGAAATTTGTCTTGCTTTAGCGTGACCTGTCTGTGGTAGGAATTCATTGTATCTTACAAGAAAGTCCAGTACAATAAACAATTATACAACTGAATCATTATTGAAACTTTGGGATGCTGTTTGTTTTGTCATCTGATAATGAACAGCTATAACATAGCCTAGTCATTTTTGCTAAGATTCCTGTTAAAGTTGTTGACATTGTTAACTTTGTGCATGTGTGTATTCAGCTACAGCAGATCAACTTCATGAGTTTAATGCAAATAGTGCAGTCTTCCTTTACCAATGTGCCAAATGCACAACAAATGTTGCAACAGCATCAATCGGTTCACCTGGCAGGGAGCCAGCCTGCACACACTGCTGAAGGCAATGCTGCTTCAAAATCACAGCTGCCCACTCAAGAAAAAAAAGAAGAAACTGGTAGAAGGGGCTCTGATTTTCAACTAAGGAATAGTGTAGAAGATGAAAGCAACAACGACCATATAAAAGTAGGTATATCAAAGTGTGGTTTATGAAGACTGTTTAGCATATTGATATGCTATCTATCACGTTGAGTTAAGAAATGTGTTTGTAGTGATTGGTGTAGACAGAATTAATCTTGTGCATATTTAGTGCATGATTGCTATGTAAATGCTGGTTTGTTTGCTTTTCTGATTTAGAATCATCTGGATATGGATGCCTCTTTAACACTATTTGAAAGTAATAGCAAGGAAACAGGATTTATGTTACCATCCCAAGATTTGCGTTCTTCAGTGCCTACTAAACCACTTCATCTCCTTGCTCCTTCCTCAGACATCCAGAAGAAAGTAAAGCTCATCCCTGTTGAAAAAAAAATTAATTACTCAAATGGATTTCCTTTGCTTGAGCTCAAATCAAGTTATCATTTCAAACCAGCATTTTTACATCCAATAGAAATGTCATCAGTTTTTGCCAGACCACCCCCAGTACCACGAGTAGCTTGGAGTTCATCAGATTCCTTATGGAACCATCAGTCATCATACACACCAGGAACGAGGCAGGCAAAAGAAGATTTCCACAGGAGTAGATATGTCCCTGAGATTCCAAGGCAAATGCATGAGGAAGAGAAGAGATGGGCAGAAACAGTGCATAAGGCACCTCCCAAACATCTGAATTTGGATCAGTATGAAGGACAGCCAGAAGTTTCACCTCGGCCACAGTTCTCTGCAAATGTGAATGGGTACAAAGCACCAACCACTCAGAACCTGGCTGGTATTCCCCTGCTGCACTTGCAACTTGACCCAGTACCCAGAGTTCCACTGCTTATAAGGCAGCCAATCGCTACTACTTTAATACCTGTTAAACCTGCAACAAAGGATACCAACTCCAGAGAAACACTGCCGGATGCAGGAATATCGCTACTTCAGGTTAATTTACCTCAAAAAAAGAAGGTACTGGATTTTAATAGTATGTTTTTCTAAGTCGTCGTGTTTTTTCAGTTTTGTGGTTTCTTATTCATCACAAATAGCTTCATGTTTATAGACTATGAAATTTGGAAGTGTTCAGCACAGCTACCAGAAGGGATCTAGAACTAAGGGTACCTGCTTATTGCCATGTCAATATGAGGCAGGCTGCAAGCCTGAAAATGTTTTTAGCGACATTAGATTGATTGCACATTCCATAGTTCATCAACATTCCACCCATGGGTAATGAATGTAAAGAATTTACTATCTAAAATACTAGACAATATTTATATGGTAAAAAAATAGGTTTTTGTCCAGAAATGATTGTAGAATTATTTACAGAAATAGAATGCAGTGAGAAACCCTTTTTTGCAGGGCAGAAATGGAATGGTGAAAAGCTTGGTAAGAAAACCTTATATTATGGATGCTGAAAACCTGATGTTTTGGAAAATATTGTTTCTGATAGACTCTTATATGCTTGCGTATTCCAGTTGAGAAGAATGAAAATGTCTTTCCTTGAAAGGTGCTTCTTCAGTCCTTGTCTACATTGGACGGTTCCTACGTTCATCCTGAACTACATACATAAGAAATGCAGATACTAGTGAAATATGTTCTGTGAAGAAAATTCATATCTTTTAGTTTACTTTCAGAAAATAGTTTACACATGTACACATTGTCAGAGGTTCTGGTCTGATGCTGTTAATATTACATTTCTGTTTTCTTTACAAATTACTACAGGAGTTTTGTTTGTATAACTGAGATTCAAACTGGACTTACTTTTTTCATCCAATCTGAGTGGGGTTCCCCTCCCTATTTCCCCTGTCTTCTTTTTCTCTCTGAACCCTCTTAGGCACCAAAACTCATTCCACTTCAAGATGTCATTGCGTTTGAGCAACGCCAGCAGCACCATTCTGTGCCCAGTACTTCCTTTGGACAAGACCAAACCAAGCCTATCCAATTACTAAAAGCTGATGTTGAGCCATTTGAACTAAGAGATGTGCAGAACAATAGAAAAAGGCAAGCCAAGTTTTTTAAGTGGGATTTCATTTTGAAAGACTAAGTGGTAACCTGTATCTTCTAGCTTTGACATCAAAGGGAGTGGAGGTAATTCTCTCAGCAGAGAATAAGATAGCAAATATTAGTAAAGACACCACAGAATTTTATCATTAGGGCATCAAGAGATTTTGCTTTTAGCAGACTGATAGGAAGAAGATGCAGGGGGAAATGTTTTTCATTTTGCTATCCATGTTTGTAGTCTTCTTGTCACCTGACTGTTTGCTATACACTCTTTATGAAATGCTTTCCTGTTTACACGATGGATGTTAGTAGACTGCTGTCTGGGCTCCATATTGTCACGGTCATCTTCAAGAAGGAAAAGGTTATATGCTCTTTCAGTGTAATTCAACATATAGGCTGTTTTTAATACAGAGAATGATTAATTAACAAAATTCCTGCTGAAGCAGTACTTTATTACTTACAAAATTTGATTTATTCGTTGTTAACTGATTGCACGAACAGTTAAAACTGTTTAAACTGCTTACATATCTTTGTTCAGTTCTCATAGAATGTTCGTAGAATGTTCTAGAATAAAATACTTGGTTCCTTCTGGCTTTTAACACTGTCATTTGGGAACACAGGCTCAAGAGGAGTTTTTCACTCTTAAGGTGAAAACTTTCTACACAAGTAACTGGAGATAGAGTTTAGAATACATTTTGAGAGTATCTGCAGAAATGCTTGAAGCTACAGTTGCTGTCTTATAATCTACTTATCACATATTAAAGAAGAATTGCGGCTTTTTGAGTAAAATTGTTAATTAGAAAACTTCTATGGTAACTGAAGTTTGTTTCTTACAGATTCCTCACAGGCATTTTGTGTAGTAATTATTAATTATACACAAGATATACATGTGAAATGCAATATGGTTACTAATATTTAATATAAGTAGTTTATTAGAAAATTAATAGATTTTAGTGTGATTGCTGGTATTTTTATGGGTTCCTACAACAATTTTGTGTAGATTTAAAGCGGGCAGGAACTGTGATTTGAACTGATCTGTATGCAGCAGCTCTGTTTATCTTTTCCATCTTTATTTCAGTGTTTATTTCTTAATAGTAAAATTTCATAGAAAACAATGATAGGTATTTTTATTATTTCAGAGCATCACTTATTCTTTATCTGTAATTAATATGTTGACAGTAAAAAGAGGCGTAATAAGAAACATCTGAGGGCGAAGGAGGGCAAGAAGAAACCAAGTGTGTCCTTCCGCCCAGATGACTCCATCATCAGTGTTAGTGACACAGCAATGGCTACTGAATCAGAGACTGGGGTATAGAACAATGTTTTTTTCTTAGCCTCTTTCCATTCAAGGGTTAAACAGGAAAGAAAGAAGCAGAAAACTATAAACCAAGCACTAGTGTACACCTCTTCTGGGCTCTAGCCTAGAAACAGTCTACTGTTTATATATTTTACATTATATATTTAAATATATATATAATATATATTATTATTATATTTACAGTATACATATTTTTAATTCATATACTTGCATTTGACTGTAAACAGGAGATTTGTTTTTATAAAGGATTCTAAGGTTGCTGTTGTTTTTCCTGGAACATGCACTTGTGTGTTTTTGATAGGATATAAGTCTATATGTACATTTATAGTAGATACATACAGAAATGCTAAAAATTAAAAAAAAATATATTTACACTAGTAGAAATGCTAGGACAAATGACCTAGGCATTACTGTTTGCATGTGAGGCTGGATGGATGACAGTGTAAGAGTGAGGATGCAGAGCACTGAGATCTCAGTTCTGTCTCAGCCCAGAGACTGAGAAAAGAAAGTCTTTGTTAAGCTGGGGTTTACTTAGGCCTTTTTGATATCTTTTGAGCATTATCCTTGCAAGTACCAAGTTTCAAGCTAGAACACTACCAGATTAAACACAAGGCCACTATCCAGAACAGCAGGCTCTGTTTCAGGCCGATACCTTACCTTCTTTGAGTCTTCACTCCAGCACAGAAGCTGCAGACCCTCACTAGACCTGGGGATGTTAGGGTACAGCAGAGGTAGCATATACTCAGAGGAATAAGGAATTTGTGTTACTGCACATCACCCCAAGGTACATAAGAAAATGTTACATAGTCAGTAATTCCACTAAGATGGAATGGATCAGAGGAATTAAAAAAGGGGGTAGGAAAAGTAAGTGGCAATGATTTCTGTTTTCCCCCAAAATAATTTCTCACATGAGGTATATTGGATAGTTAACAGCATCAAGAAAGCCTTTAATCTGCATTGGGACTGTTTTTAAAGATGACTTTTTTTCCCCTTCTATTAGGATCACAAACCAAAATCAACATCTTACCTTCAAGACAGTTTTTGCATCTCAATGGGCAAGTACAAGTCTTTTTAATGCTTTGAGAGCTTAAGTAAAAGAAGTTAAGGAACATAAGTTTGTTAGAATTCGAAGGAAAACTTTATAGTCATCAACATGTTAAAAAACTCAGATAATGTGGTCTGTGGGTGATAGAGCTTAGTGGCTTGTGGGATCTTTCCCAGACCTTTCAGGATGTACAACAGATATTAGGAATTTCTGGGGGATAGTCAGTTTTTAGGGGAGTGGTGTGGAGAGAGAAGCAGGCAAATTTAAGATCTTGTATCAATTATGCGAAGAGTCAGAGTAGTTTTCCCAGAAATTATAGAAGTATTTTAATTTTTCTTAAAAATAAGTGATAGTCTTGTGTTTATGTTTATAAACAATAGAGTTAATGAAATAATAACAGTATGTTGAGTGAATATGATTAACTGATTGACAGTGATTTCTGTTCATGGGATTAACCAGAATTATTCTGTAGACAATTCTTTCAAATCTTGTATTTATTTATTTAATTTTTACAAGATATTATTCCCACATTATTTGCCAGCATATTCTGATCACACAAAATTTAAGGCTCTTGTAAAAGAAACTCAAAGTTTGCAATGTTTCTAGCTTGCAATGTGAAGACTATGCCTGTAGAAAGGTTTGCTTTAACAGGTATGTTAATTCATGACAATATTCAGTTCTATCACAGGACAAAATGCAGTTCATTCTCTGAAATTTGGCCTTAGAGAAATAATGGCATGCAAACTCTGTAGAAACAACAGTAAAGTAATGAAGGCATACATGTCATAAATATTATGCCCCCTCTTTTAGACTGTGAAGCAGACTGTTATTGTACAGCATACTAAAATACTTAATTTAAAAATCACATATCTAAACTGAACCTTTTAATACAGTGTAACATTGTAAGTCTCAGTACAGTTACATATTCCCATAAAGTAGGTAGCATGAACTTTTCTTGAAATCATTTATGAGGTATGCTTAGAGAAAAGTTAAAATTATCTGTCAGAAATACAAAGAAAAAAATCTTGGAGCCTATGGTTTTGAGTTAATATCATTACTTTCAAAGATGTATAATTTTTGTATTATTTGTAGACACCTATTTTGTATGATCACATTTTAGACACAATGCAGGAAGCAAGTTCTACCTCAGCAGATCTACATTACTTGGCTTCTGTAGGAAAAAAACCAGCAGAAACTCAAGATGCAAGTACAAATACTAACCCAGGTAAGTGCTACCCAGGTCGTCTGCAGAAACCAAATATTTCTGATGTTGCTTCTTGATTAATTGTGATACTGGGTCAGTTTTCAAAATGCTGCAAGTTGTAAAGGGGAAAACAGTTTTTTCTGCTTTCGTATTTTATTTCAAAAAGAATTAAACCAGAAAACATTGGAATATAAATTACAAATAAGTAGTTAAAATAATTACAACTAAAAGTATTGCTCATGCAATTATGTAAGAGTCTCCATATGCTTTCTGTAAATCTTTTCTGCTGTGACTTTTTCTGGAAGGTTCTTTTAACTGGACTTTATCTAAATGCATTTTAGACAATGTTTCACACATGACTAAAATTGTTTCCTTGCCTCTTCCTCAACAACTTTTTCTTTGATTACAAGCTGGCAAATCAGAAGTGTACACTCAGATAATGCCGTCAGTATCTCGACTTTCCTTAAATTCATGTATTTTGGTCTTGTTTGCTTTTTTCCGATCAAGTGCTCAAATCATATCAGGATCACAGGACCAGTGGTGGAAATGAGGTTTCTGAAGTTAAGAAAAATGAACTGGTCATGTCTATTCCTGTGTCAGGTGCGGCTTCAGTCTTTCTCTACTTCATTTGTTGTTTGTGAAGTCTATAAAAATATTACCATTCTAACATGGGTTTTGCACATGATGTAGCTTGATGCAGGGTGTAGATAACATGCTAATTTATCTGACTTCTTGAAACCCAATGCAAAATAATTATAATGCTCTTTATGAAACGTTTGGCAGAAATCTTTCATGGTGTGGTGTGTCTTTGACTTTGTATTCCTGTATGAGGAGATTATTTTGTGGAGTTTAGCTTGACTTTAGTGCCACTTAATCTTTGGGATTTAGTGGAATGTAGACCAAATGTTAAAACAGATCACAGCTCCAAATGAAATCAAGCTGCAGCAGCATTCTTCCACAGATACATTACACAGATTTCAGTACCTAAGTATTTCGTCTGTGGTACTAAGAAAGCATAGTAATTTTTCCATTATTGTAGAATTCAACAATGTTTTTCCATCTGAAGATAATTTTACTATATTACATGACTTACTTGCAGATAGTTTTATTAGAGGTTTGTAGCTCAGTAATCTAAGTTCTTTGGATCAAGTAAAGACGCAAGACACTTTTTGTACCTAAGTAGGAGGGACTTGGATATTAATAGCGATTTAGATTGCAGCTTAGTCAAAGCTTTTCTTATCATCTAGAGAATGCAGAGCTGCTTCCTAATAGTTAGCCTGAAGTTTTTGTGGCTTTTGCTGTAAATATAATACTGACTATTATTATTGTCTGTAGAATCATCTAGTTCCTCTGCGATACTACCACCAGACATGTATCTAAACCCGAACTTCCCCGCTGAAGCGAATGAGAAACCTTTACCATCCTTTCTGTCAGATGCAGCTGACTTGGTTAGTGATCTAATGTACATATAGCTGAAATGCATTTTAAGTGTACTGTTTGTCTTACTTCATGAATTTGAGTTCTTCATATCTGTATGAGTCAGTTGTGTAATGTGGTAGGGAAGATTGTTTATTTAGTTCCCAAAACAAAAAGCCTTTCAGGTCCAAGTGTTCAGAGGTAAACACAGGAAATAGTTAACAATGCACTGTAAACAGCGTATTCAAAACACATACTGCATAATTCTTCATTTTCTTGTTTAGCATAAACATGAATATATCAGTGTGTTTGATATTGAAGACAGTGACATCCTTAACAATTTGCCCATGATACCTGAGTCTGCAGAAGAGATAGCTGCTGCACAGCAGAATGAGAAGTTTGAAATTCCATCTTCTGCAAAACTTCAACACACAGCAGCTTCTGTTACTAATGCAATTCCACCTGAGGTGCTACAGAAGCAAGGTAAACCATTTTAGTTTTAAATCCAAAAAAAGCCCGTAATGCTCTTTTGCTGTAAAACTCCCACAGAATGCCTGCAGCCTTTCCCCAATTAACCTCCTGCTTTTTTTAGTCTTAAACATCATTTATACATTTGACTTCTTTTGTAATGATTCTTGCCTCCTAAAATGTACTGTTAGATATAGCACATCTATGCCTAATTACTTGCAGTTTTAGATGGTTGATGTTTATTCAATGATATTGGTGCATTCTTTTTTTTTATTTTAAGATAATCATCAGAAAAGTGTCTCAAGCCAATTGCAAAAGGAAGATAAGAAGTCAGATTCTGCTGTAGATAGTGTAACTTGGAATATAGTACATGTGGATGGAAGAACTCTTCCGTCTTCTGGGCTTCCGTCAAAAGTAATTGAAAAAGAATACTTTTCCACAAAGCAGCAGGAAATGCATATGCAATTACAGACACTACAGAACATAATAGAAGATATGGAACAGGATTTCAGAAATAGCAAAATGGTGAGTTCTGAGTGCTAACTGTTGGTTTTTAAACAGTTTTTTTAAATTTTTTCAGCTGAAGACAAAACTTACATTTTGGAACAATGTGTTCTCAAATCTGCTTGGTATCTCTTGAGAGATATTGAGAATAATGTATTACATATAAAATATTATTATATGATAGTGTCTATATAATAATACAAGTTTTACACACTGATATACATACATAGTCATATATGTGCATGTACGTATATAGAAAGTCAGATTTTTTTAAAAGCCTGTAGTGAAAAAAAATTCTTCACATATCCTATATTTGTTTCAGCATTTGACAGCATTTGGGTTTTAAAAATTCTGGATACCTAGCCAAATCCTGAGGAAAACCTATTTTCTTTTTTTCCTTTTTTTTTCAGTTCATACTAGTTGGTCATTCCTTTTATAACAATTTCTCATGTATCACATATCCGTTATGAGACTTGTTGTTTTTCAGGGTAATGTTTAGTAAAATGTCTCAAGCTGGGTTAGTTAGCTTTAGTTTTAATTTTCTTGTTTTGAACTTCAGGAAACTTATGACTTACAAAGACTGTGGAAATATTTTAATTTCTGTGGGTTTTCAATAAGATATATTGGAAAACTTCAGCTACTTTAAAATAAAAATAATGTGATCAGTAGGAGTAAAACTGTTCAAACAAATAGTAGAGGTTATATGTATTTTTCTCAAAGTGAGGATCCAGAAGATTGAAATTCTTACATGAAGTGAATCTGCTGGAGCGACTTTGATTCCTGAACGTTTTGCTTGATTGTTTTGAAACAGGAAACTGCATTAAAATGTTAGTAAGATTCTGACAAGAAAAGCGTATTTTAAGTAGACTTTGCATGAATACCTGTGGTGTAAGTCTCAGACATACCTTGAAGAAAGTATCATTACCTAGTTTTTGGGTTTCACTTACAGTTAGTGAAGCTGATAGAAGATTTTGAAATGGCTGCTGACTCAGACCTTGCTGCTCGTCCTTCAGTCTCTGAAGCTGCTGGAGTCCTTGGTGATGGTGTGTGTCCAGTTAACAGAATGATAATAAATTTGCCATTGAATATTCATCTTGTCTGACTTTTAGTTACCACTGATGTTTAAGGCAATCTCAAAAGGTGTTATTGAAATATAAACCAAAAATATCAGAGAAAGAAATAAAACAAAAGGTGGCAAATGTGAATATTGAGTTGTAATATCTGCTGGTGTTATTAAAATCTTGCATCAGCTTGACTGTTTACCAGAGCAGATGTATTGAATGATTTATTGTTTATATAACAAATAAGTGTATAGTACTTACTTATAGCTACTATACTTGCCAAGAACATAGTCTAATCTGCTTATGGAGTTAGTACAAAGCCAAGTGGCAGAACCAAATCATGGCTATATCTGTATCCATACGTAAGACGATATTTAGGGTGTCCATTAGGCTCACACGGAGAAACTCCTGGTCCAGTCTTCTGTTCATGTGTGCAGGACTGGGACACACAGCACAGCTCTGAAAGTGCCCTTTCACAGGGAGGCACAGCTGATCCAGGTTCAGGCTGTTGTAGGTGTGACAGATAAACTAGGGATGCCACTAACAAATATATAAGGGTGATAGTTTCTGCATTGTGAGGATTTTCCATTGGGCTAAGTACTTTATTATTTTTTTTCACAGAATCAGAACATCATTTGCCAGGCATGATTTTTGAAGATGTTATATGTGATCAAAAGGAGAGCTTAAACTTGGAATGTCCTGTGCCCAGTTTTGCTACAGTGGATGTACACTCTCCTGCCTCTGCAGCCTTGGCTTCTAACTCTCCCAGTGGCCTGAAGTCACCTTCTGGTATAATCTTTATTGTATATGTTTCCTGTTTGCACCTTTTAAAAATAAGTAAACCTTTTCTTCCTGGTGTAATGCTTTCTTATGGCTGTTACACAGAATGTTATGTAATGCCAACAAGATTGTTAAAGTCAGTCATGAGTCTTTCTAGATTGTGTTATTTAGAATGGCTTCACTGATGTGCATGGATAATGAGTTTATGTTACGTGATGGAACAGTATCACTAAGCTTTGAAAACAGTTCAGCAGTGAATCATACTTGCACTCAAATTCGCTGTTATTGAAAGAAAATAATTAACTTTGGGTCTGTTTCTGAAACCTGTCACTGTGCTGATTTGTACTTATTTACTTAAGTGAATATGAATGGGTATGTTGTCACGGAACACTCAAAGCTTCCTCGAAAAGCTGTCTTTATCATCTCTGTCATCTACCTGTGTCCAGAGAGGTGACATCTTTGTTAAATCCAGCCTACATCAGCAAAATCAATTGGGTTATTACACTGTACAGTAACTACTGTATCCTAAAACATTATTTTATGAGGTCTAATCATTTTGGAAACTGAGAGTAAATTGATTTTTGCAATTACGAAGACTGCAGTAGCATTAAAAGGAGGAGGAAAAATCATTCTGCAAGCAACTGTTGCCCCAGTTTAAAAATGCAGTTTTATTGTTTTCTCTGTAGTGCCAGCATTGCTTGCACTCAGGCTCTTAGAAAGGATATATACTTTAAACATGGGAACATGCATTTGATAGTCACATTTCCAGGAATCTGTCTTAAAAGGTGTTAAAACATGGTTCCTGTGTCTGCATACAGCACAAGTGAATCTCAAGTAGTGTACACACCCAGTTAAATTTTGAAAACAGTAACAGAGTTTTCTAAGTATAAACTTGTTACTTGCAAGCTAAGAAAACTATAGGTGATACTAAGTTACAACTATAATTTTTTGAGATGTAGGGTTTAGTTTAGGAGAGGAAGCAGTGCTTTTCCTTCCAAGACATCCATACTGCTCTTCAGTTGCATCTTCTGAATTCCAAGCTTCTTCTGAGTGCCTGGCTTCCTCAAGTAAGTGTCAATCATTAATTTTCCATGACACACTGGATAACTAGTTGGAACAGATAATTTCCAGTTAGTTGGTCATGGCAGAAAACTGACAACAGTGATGATAACTTCCTAGCAAAACTATCCACAAAAGCAGGGACCTGTTAATTACTGCTCTCTGGAGTCTCTGTTCTAACCTGACAGTCAATGACATGTTCTCTCACAGGCTATTAAACCTATCTACAATATTAATTTATTTTTAATGTCAACATATTGACGTTGATGTATTTCTGTATTTTGTCACACAGCCTCTTTAACATATGTGTGATTAGTTTGTGTACAAGTGCAAGGATATTATTAATAGCAGTTGTTTCTGTTTCAGGCTCCCACTTGTGCAGAGATCCGTGTGCTGGGTATGTAATTTGAGACTGGTTTTGTTGAAAGTTTGTTTACCAAAAGGGTGACTGCCAGGGTGGAATCATCACTTAATAAAAATCGAGGCATTCATTTTCAAACTGAATGAAAACCCTTTTGTTAGCTGGTTTCAGGCATTTACTCTGACTTTGCTAGTGCCTGTTAGATTTGCTTTATGCCAAAGCTGCAGAGGCATTCAAAGTCCTTTTCTAATGTTAATGTAGATGGTGCTCCTGTCTGTGTGCATTTGTTATTTCTCCTATTTGCAAACCACTTTTTCAGCAAAGTACATGCAACTGATAGTAGTTGTCTACCAAGTCCAGCTATCACCAGAAAGTTGTTAAAGTGTTACCGTATGAAAAAGGTAAAGCAACAGATGGAAGATTTCAAAACTGGAACGAGCCCATGCATTAAAGAAAATGGTCTGACATATATATTTTTACTTTTACCTGCTCTTAGTCCTCTGGATCCAGTAGAAAAGAGTAGCTGGCTTTCCTTTCTTCTTGGTCATTTGGCTCCATTACCCATCTTCGTTGTTTTGAAGCATAGCAGTAAACTGAATGGTTTATCTTATTTTACACATATTTTAAGTGGAAGTGCTTGTTGTGTCTGAAGTAGATCAAGGAGTGATTACATAAGGTAGAGTGTGGGTGTGAGGTAATAAACTTTATCAGACAGTGATTTTTACCCAAAGGAGTAACTTGAAGCTACTATAGCTTGTAGTCCTAAACTATGAGATTTCTTTTTTACTGGGAGCAACTGATTAAAAGAGAGGAAAGAAATGGGCAGAATATAGCTGAAACTATCGTCTCACTCACACTGATTCTTGCTCAGAAGGTCAAGATTTGGGGTTCCTGAACTCAGTAGCATCCCATAACCTTACCTCAGCATGGGCAGCAATACAAACCCTGTGGGTGCTCCTGGCTGCCAGGCTCAGCCTCCTGGGGGCCAGCTGTGTTCGCTTCTCTCAAGCATTTCAGCTCTGGATGGGGCCATATTTTTGGATGGTTTGTTGCAGTACTTCTTTGCTGCAGTACCTCTCGTGTTAGTGAGGTCTTGCTCCTTCCGTCCTCTTCAAAGTTGACTCAAGTGTACTGACCCAGTGGAGATGTGAGGAGAGAAAATTTGGTCCAAAGGCTTTATGTGAAACAACCTGAATATTCTCATTTGAAGCATAAAACAGAGGTGTTTAGCTTGTTGTTCTCACAGGAATGTTCTACACTAAATTACTAACAGCTTTTTTTCCCCTAACTAACTTCAAGCTCTTTAGAAGATCCCCTGCAAATTACTGGTCCGAGTGATGTTACTGACATCGTGAATGATCGTGTGGTAGGAAGTGACATCTCTCTGTTGGAGCTGAGCTTTGCAAAAACACAAGCTAAGAAAACCTCTAGGTAATGCCATGGCTGGTTTTTATTACGTGTCTGTTAAATCATTTTAACCGTGATTATTCTTCTGATAGCTCACACCCCGTAAACAATGGAAGCAAGTATGTGGTTTGAAGTTAATGGGACTAGTATTAGAACTTTTAACAGCCACAAACTTACTGTCCATTATTGTCAAATGTACTGATGTTTTTCTATTATTTTGGTTTTGAAATTCTTTCCTTCCTACTTACTTGTTCCTTCTTCTGCAAGGTATAGGCTGGACCAGAACTCTCTTTATACAGCAGATTCAGTTCAGCCAGTGGACCATGGTCTTCTAAAGCAGTTCTGAAAGACAGAACAGACATTTCCTGCCAGTGGCACAGCAGCTTCAGAAGCTTCCAGCCCCAGATTCCAGCTTGTCATGCTCCTCTCCCTGCTGGAGATTTCTACACCTTCCTAACTGTCAGTTATAAAGTCAGCTGTGTTCTTTCCTGGCAGAGGTCAAAGTGACAGCTGTTTCCTACTCCTGTCTGTGATATCAGTTGCTGACAATGCAAAAAAATACAGCTATTCGGGAAACCAGTCTGTTGCATTGGTGCCACAGTTCCCACCAGTTTAAATTCTAGTTCTAGAATCTGAATGTAGTTGCCAACTAGAAGAAAAAATTTAGGAGTTGTCTTGGAAATTACTTGTTTGCCAGAATTTTATGTAATAGAATTTTGCAGAAGAAAATTTCCCCTGTTGTTCATTACTAATGGTTCCAGCTGTGTCAGAATTTTAAAAGGTTTTCAGTATTTTTATTCTATTATGTAGTTGCTATTGTTTGCAGTTCACAGGATGCACTAGATTATTTCCTATTTACATCTGCTCTCAGGGTTCTTGATTCTGCTTCTGTACATTCTCAAAGAACAGAAGAAGAGAGGAAAGAGATACAAACATGGATGAAAAGAAAGCAAAAGGAAAGAATGAGAGAATATATGAAGAAACTGGATGAACAGAGACAGAAAGAACGTAATCCATTCAATCTGAGAAAGAGTATGGTAAGAATAATGGTGTATTGAAGAGTAACTGTTACATATTGTATAACTGTTGATTTTTCAGCTTAGATAATGTAAACACTGATGGGGTTTTTTTCCTATTTTAGTACTGAGTTTTTATATGTATAATTTTATTTTATTGGAACTGGCCATATTTTTGTCGGAGGAGATCAGTAAGCGAATACACCAGTGTTCTTCACAGGCTGCAGTGATGACCATTGGCTGCAGGAGGCAATTAGGAAGTAAAGTCCCTTGACTGTGATGGATACAGCTGTAACATTCACTGATGAAAAACTTTTTTTTCAGCGAGTGATAGCTACAGCAGTTGTTAAGATGTGTTTACATCTTGTCATCTTCCCACACACCACCCAAAAACCCCCAATGAATTCGAAAAGCAGAGTTCAGATGCCAGCATCCTTTATGACCATGACAGGACACTGAGGGCAGCCATCACTCTCATTCACCCACACAGGAGAGTATGCAATTAGAAAGAGTCAGCAGAGATGTTAGAATATATCATCTGTGTCAAGTATCTCATGAAATTTTTTGTTGAAGGCTGGTTTCAATGAACACACAGTCCCTTCTCAGAATTTTTTACATCTTAAATTTAATTGGTAAAAACATGCTTATGGCCTGATCCACCTTTATTGTGCTAGAAATAACATGAAATTAAAAAAAGATACAAAAACAGTTCAAAAGAAATTTTCCAATAAGTGTTAACTCTTAAAATATGCATTTGCCATCTGGATGCCTTCAGGACCTGAAAAGACACTGCTGAGTCAGAGGAAGCTCTGGGGTTACTGGAGATGAGACTTAGCAAAGCAAATACATCCCTATACCTTTTGATTGTTAGTTGAATTCAGGATACGCTTTAAATACTCCCAGGCTGAAGCTTTATTCGTTTTAACTTCCAAGCTGCAAATATGGAATATACACAAGTTCCCTGTTACTAAATCTTTCAATTGTATTCACTTCCAGAAAGAGTAACAGATCTCTTCTATGTGAATTAAAGTGTTTCCCCTGGTTTTAAACAGTCTTTCAGAACTGAACTGGGCTGCTCTTCTGCACGTGTGTGGAGAGAAGTGATTCAACAAAAATGGGTCCTGATTCTCTCCCTTTCATGTGTTGTCAATCCATAAACATACACTTGATGCTTTTGTTACAGGCTTTTCTTCTGAAAGCATTAGTGCATGGAGTCTCAGCTTTCAGTGGATGGTTTGGTTTTGTTTGGGTTTTTTTTTTAAGAAGAAAGCATTAAAAAATTCAAATTGTACCTAGCAAACACAGGTCAAAGTGCAACCTTGCCCTGTTTTTTAAATTAGTTATTAGGAACATCACTGGTTTTTAGGAAGCTGAAGGTGAGGCCATTTGAAACTTTGAGCTTGATCATGAGGACATCTCCTTAGGAATGTTAATATTTTAAGCATATGAGGTATGGACGATGTTACCTGAATTTCCTGGTAAGGCCATATTCTTTCTTATTGTTTTTCTCTCTGAAGAGTATCTTAAACAGTAACTTTCGAATCAATAAAGTGAGATTCAGAGTGAGAGACTGGAATGAGACCACAGTACCTAATTAATTAATGCTTTTTATAATTTCTTACACAGCATCATAGTCCTACTTCAAAGGATATTAGAGTCTTCCTGCAGAAGAAAGAAGAAAAAGACAAGTAAGTTGCTGTAAATATAACTCAGGATGTCCTTAGTTATGTATTAGTCTTCCAGTCCTAAGAAAGAGGTAGAGTTTTAACTATATTGCCTATGAAACTTCAGATATGAAAGAAATTTCAACCAAATTGCTTTACCATTTAGGAAAACTCTGAATATGTTTCATCCTTTGACTATATTTTCCGCTTTCCAGATATCATTGTTTCTTTTTATTCCCCAATATTGACTCATTCATTCTGTCAAACCCAGTGGTAAGAAACATTTTAACTTTTTGCTAAAGATCTTAAAAGATTTAGTTTATCTTTGTGAAATTGCAAGAAAATATTCTTCCTGTAGCCTTACAAGACTCTCAAGCCAGCTGTGGTGAAATGAGTGACAGCATGAGGTAATGTGGGATATTATTTCTCCACAGGGCCCTGTTGTCTGAGCATCACAATATAAGAATATCACAGGCACTTTCTCTGATGAACGAAATGTTGTCTGAAACCGCAGCATCACCAGCAAGTGATCATAAAACATTGTCCAGCACAAGATCACCTCAAACACACAGAGGAAGGAATGTGGCATCTAGTACAGGGTAACACTCTAAGCATTAAACCTGCTCTGGTGCATTGTGTCTTTACCACACTTCAAATTTGTCTGCAATTTGTAGCAAGTTGAGACAGGATTAACTTGAGAGACACTTCATATGCTGGTGGAATCAGAGATATAATTTGTCTGGATCAGAGGACTCTCAAGTTCCTGTACCAGTCTTGTTGCAAGCAAATCTTGCAGAGAGCCTTAGAAATGTCTTTTGGAGCATGGAATACGCCAACTCCAAAGTCGAGCTGTAGTCAGTGTCCTAATCCATTCAACTCAACACTCATTCCTTCACAGAAGGGGTTGTTAAGCATTGGAACAGACTTCCCAGGGAGGTGGCAGAGTCACCATCCCTGGAGGTGTGGCTGGATGTGGCACTTGGTGCCAGGGTCTTGTTGACAGGGTGGTGATCCCATCAGATGTTGGACTTGATGACCTTGGAGGTTTTTTGCAACCTTAATGGTGCTTGAATTCCACTGGACTAAAGCCAGCAATGTAGATCTGAAAAACATCTAGTAACAAGCAAGAAGCAAATAAAAATACTGCTGTGCAAACTCTAGATTTATCCTCTTGCTTGCTAATTTTTTCGTTACTTGGGATTTTACTTTTTCTTTCTTTTGCACTTTTCTTATTGCCTTTTGAGAAGGTGATGATATCTGAGTATTATAAATTGATACATTTATTCAGTTTGATGGCATTAATGTCACATGTATATATGTAATCCAGGTGTATATTGCAGTATAGTTTTTCTTCTTATATATACAATTTTAGGCTTTTCAGAATAATAGGAGGAACTGTGTACTTCAGGGAGTCCTCTAATTTCCAAATTTAAATATTTCTGCTTCTCTTTTTAGGTACAGTATGTTTTTTAGGTATAGTTCCAGGATACAGCATTAAACTGAATGTAGTCAGTGCTGTACAGAGCCTGCTGGTGGTGTCCAAGGGAAGCTTAAGAGCATCAGCTCTGCCAGAATCAGACATGCTAAGGAACGTCATCCAGGAAGCCACCTTAGGAGTGGCAGGAGCTCCTAACTAATAAGTTTTGTACCTAAACTGGCTCTTTGTAAAGCCAGTTTGATATGTCTTCACTGTGATTGCCAGCAGCTCTGATTCTGGTGAGGCTTGTTGGCCCCACAGGCAATGTGTGATGCTGATCCTCGGCTAAGTGGGCTGAATGTGGTTTCTCTGGCTCTTACGCCTCTTCTGAATCTGCCCTGTCAGATCTAAGTTGTTTGTGGGAATGATACATGGTACACACTAGTCAGTATTTAAGCTTTGTTGTTGTGGGTTTTTTTCTTTTTCTTGTTGTAGGGGGCATCTGAACAGTCCTGTTCCGGCAGAAAGGAGCAGAACTGCTGCCAAACCTGGCTTTGGTCAAAACGTACAACGTTTCACCCCAGCTCGTGGTTTAACGTGGTCCAGGGGTAAGACTAGAACGTTTTTAATGAAGGCACATACTGAAGATGATCTTCAAGTTACTGCTGGATTTTTGGGAGGGAGGGGCTTTAATACCTGTGTAGGAAATCAGACTTATAATCCTGGAGTTTCCTGTCCTGAGGCTTCTGCAGTTGTGCTGTCATTGACCTACTAAATGATGAGAGTTATCTTTCCTTGTTGCTTCAATTTAAATCCAAAGTAGCTTAAATTGCCATAGCAAGAGTACTGTGTATTCCAGGCAGCAAACTTGTAGATGAAAATTTTTAAGCAACTTTGAGTATGTTTGATCTGCATTTAGGAGAAGAAATGCTTTCTTTGTCTTTCCAGGAAATGCTTGCATGGTTCTACAGAAAGGTATCTTCAGAGGAAGACTGAGAAATGCTGCAAACTGTCCTGTTAATTCTAGACACTGTAAGTTACGTAGAACAATGACATTGTGCTATATAATACAGGGCAAAACCAAGATACAGATACAGCATTAGTTTAGAAGAATAAAACTCATATTTTTTTTCCCCACATAAAAATCCTTTAAATTAGAAACTTGTGAAATATTTTAATCAATGACCTCTGTTTACTTTCTGAATGGTTTTAGCCAGATGGCAGTTTCAAGATAACTGAAACAAGTGTGCTAGATTTCAGTGAATTCTTGAAACACACATTATGAAATCATAAGGGACAGAGGCCTTGAGTGGAAACCCACAGAGAGAAAGTTAATTAGGACACCAGAACACAGATATTATGCCTCTCCCTTACCGTTCTATGCTGCTTACTCTCTGAGCTCTTTAAAGCAGGAATTGTCTTTGTTATCCCTCTGTACAGTAACTATTTAAGATACGATTTTGTCATAATGTTAGCATGGAAAAATTTATGCTTAAACTTTAAAAAAAAACTCATTTGGATTTTAGTGGTACTTTTTCCCATGCCTGTCTTTGTAGGTCTGAATCCACAAGTTTCTTCCTAATCAAATTCAACAGATATAGTATTGTTAACAGCAGCAGAATTTCTGATCAGACAGAAAAAGAATGAGGCAAGAATAAGTCTGAAATTAGGAAGTACAGTGGCTTGATTCCGTTCTGCCTTACACCAGAATTATACAGTGGCGTAATTTGGACAGTCAAATGTCAAGTATTTGAGTTGGCAATGCAAGAAATTGAGAGAAGCCATAATAAGCAGAAAGGCACTTTTCCTGAATCACACACCTTAACTCATGTGGGAAAGTAATTTTTCTCCTTCTTTCCACGCATTCACTTTTTAAATGCTATATACAAGTTGATCTTCCTCTGATTTCCTGGCACCTTCTTGTATCTGTTTCTCCAGTATATCACATCACTGCTAACGGTTTCATTAAAGTTTAATCTTGTCTAAGAGGCACAAATTCAGGATTTATGTAGTTTAGTCCTCTGCCAAATAATGAAGCAGTGTGCCTTTTTGGGGAGACTGCACCGCAGAACCTGGATGCTGTAGGCACTGTGAATAGTCCTGCTCCACTTGGTGTTCTGCCCTCGGAAGACAGTTCAGAGCATGAGGCTGGAAGGGACCAGCAGCCTTTTCTCACCATAATCCCACATCAGTTAAAGATAACAGGACTTGCTGTTTTCACATAGATTTGCACACAGCTTCGGTTCTTAGAACTTGGAGCTTCTCTTCTTGGAGGAGTTTCAAGAGTTTCAGAAGAAAAGTGCAAGAAGTGTTGCAATGCTATGGTTGGCCTGTTTTCTCCTCAGCTACTGAGTGTAGAGTCAGCAGAACCTCAACACAAAAGCCTCTACGAGTTGCCACTGCAGTTCAGACAGAAGGTGTTGATCAAGACAGTGATCGAGACATAGTAAGTCCTTGGACTGTGCCTGATGATATCCAAAGAATACTTCAAGATACTCAAGACTCCATGTTTCAGGTAGAATGTCTACTTACTCTAGAAATTATTTGGTATTTGCAGTTTAACACTTTGTTTACTTCTGCTTTATTTAAAATACGGTTCTCCATTCAGAATATGTGGGTGAGATAAATGCAGAGCAATGTAAACGATGGGGCTTCAACAGAACTACATTTCTTCTTTACAAGCAAAGTCATTCTTGTGAGCCTTGAAACTGAGTGTTCTTTGTAACAACTGTAGAGGCACATTGTCTGTCCAGGCAACAGACACCAGTGGGAGGGCATAAACAGGAAAACAATTTGCATTTGTTGCAGAATAACCAGACATGTAACTTGATGTAGACATGTTTGAAAAGAGTGGGATCATTTCTGCTGTCCATGAGTGATGCACAATGATTAGTTCATCTTCTCTTCCTCCAATAGGCCTCTCCGTTGCATGGCATGAGTTTCTCTCCTCTTGGCAGTATCAACACTGACAGTGTTTCTGAAAGCACGGGGAGCATCCTAAGCAAGCTGGACTGGAATGCAGTTGAGGCTATGATAGCAGATGTGGAAGACAAGTGAAGACTTCTCAGCCATTGTGCTCTTCCAAACAGTTGCTGGTGTTTGGTTTCATTTTGTAAAAATGGTGATTGTTCTTCTTAAAGTGGATTGAGGCCTGCATTGGTTTCCTTCTTAAGCAGAATGGAAACTCTCACTGCTTTCAGTGTTGCCTGGATGAAGTTGAATTCCTTAACATGTAGTTTGCTTTCCATATGTCTTCAGGTCAAGAAGAACTAAATATAGTTGGTAAAGGCAGACCCACAGTCTTAAATGGATCTCGGTCAGCTGCTTTACATAGTAACATACACACAAAAAATGTTATTGTGTTTAAAGAGCACTGCACAACTGTTTTACTTTTGTATTTAATATTTAACATCGTTATGGAGTTATTTTTGTAACATAATGATTGTGATAAACTGATTTAATAAAAGTGATTTTATTAGTTTCTGCTGTAAATGATTTACACATGTAGCACTAGTAATTATTGCTGTGTACCACTAGCACTGTATGTGTACATGTGCACTACCCTCATATTTCAAACCCAGCCTACTTGTACAGGAGCTCAGAGAAATCTTAGAAGAGTTTGAATGATTGATAGAAAGAGGTATAAGTAGTCAGAAATGAAAATTAAAAACAGACTTTTTTTAGGAAAGTCAGACAGCAGTATAAGAAAAAACAAATACTTACTGAGGTAGAAACAATATCACTGTTCATCCATCCTTATGATGCTGCTGTTTAGAGCTCCTGTAGCAACCCTCAGAGGTCTGTAGAAAAGCATCCCATATGTTCAGTGACCATCAAGTAGTTGTGGTAGTCTGAACAGATGCAGCTGTGATGACTCTTTCCCAACAGCAGTTTTTATTTTTGTGGTGAAGAAATCTGAATTTTTCATGGAAGTCAAAATTGTGTTCATTTCCAGTGGTTAATTACTGTTACCAAAACTGTAATAGTTAAAAAACTCTCAAAATTGCATGTTTCCAAGTGGAGCTGCATCTTAGCAAACATCAAAAAATAAGGTTCAGAGAAAGGGTGTTATGGGATTACACATGTGCCAGGATAGAAGTCGCAGTTCCTGTGGGCTCAGAGGTCCAAACTGGCCATGTGTTTTTAGCAGTCCTCAGAATCTGCATCAGCTTCTCTCACAGGATTGGCCAGAGTGCAAATCTCAGTATTGGGTGTGATCATCTTCAAATGAAAAAGGCCAGTGCCTTTGAAGAGCCAGTCCAAGCATGAAACTATGACTTTACTCATTGTGTAAAACTTTCTGTTTCTCCAGAATGGCAGCAAACAAATCATCAGGAAGTACTTTCTGTTCCTGGTGGAAAAACGCTGTGAAAAACACTGGTTTAGCCAAGTGTGGAGGTCTCCTTATGCCCACAGCCAGCTGAGAGGGAAGAGAAAGCAGTCACTTTATTTCATTTTAACAGTGGTAAAGGAAATACTTTCTTTGAGTGCCTCAGGTCCACAGCATCACGATCACTAACACGCGGGCAGAGAGGCAGTTCAAAGACCTCCCAGTCAGGATGTCAGTGCTGGACTCACACTTTGCCTGAGCTGTGACAGGAGCAGTTCCTGGGCTGGCAGAGCCACACCAGTGAGAAAAAGCACTTGGACACGTGGGAGGATCATTGAGAGCAAGTCCACAGACTTATAAACATTTTTTTGCAGTTTCTCTATGATGCTTCTTTTGGGCCCAGAGATGGAAACTATTTAGTATGTCTTTTTCTGAGAGGAGCAGATAGTAGTTTTAGCTCTGCCAATCTCAAAATGAAATTTTGAAATTGATGTTGAAGAAGAGGTCTCTGCTATTGTAGGAGTTACAAGGATCAAATAAATAAAAATCTGTTAAATTAAATCCTAAAACAATTGCAACCTTTTAGAAACAAAAAATGCTTTCTCTCTAATGTCTTGCTAAAGATAGGTGAAATACAACTGTAGATGTATTTACAGATCCAAACTGGCTTAAACTTTGCCTTATTACTTGCTTAGCATTTCAGGGTCAAAGTTTCTCTTGCAAAGCTGAAACAGAACGTAATGCTTATGTTCAAGTTTGAAGATTTAAGATTTTCCTCAAAAAACCAAATTGAAGAACTTGAAACTTTGGAAAAGGAGGAAGGTGGTAAATTTTCCTTCTTTATCCAGTCTGCCTCATTTTTGCTATCACTTTGGGGATTTTTGTTGTTTGTTTTTGGGATTTTTTTGGTCATAGCCTCTCACCTGTTCCAGTGACTCACCACTTTTCAGCGTAAAAAATTTCTTCTTTATATCTAGCCTGAATTGACCCTCTCTCAGTTCAAACCCATTTGCCTTGCCTATCACTACCTGCCCTTGTAAAAAAATCCATCTCCAGCTTTCTTGGGGGGCCCCTTGAGGTACTGACAGGAGCTATAGGGTCTCCCCAGAGCCTTCTCTTTTCCAGGCTGAACAATCCCAACTTTCTCAGGCTTTTCCTCATAGCAGAGGTGCTCCAGCCTTCTGATCATCTTCATGGCTTCCTCTGGACTCGCTCCAGCAGGAGCTGCCTTATGTTGGGGGCCCCAGAGCTGGATGCAGAGCTCCAGGTGGGTCTCTGCAGAGCAGAACAGAGGGGCAGAATCCCCTCCCTCCCCTGCTGCCCACAGGGCTCTGGATGCAGCCCAGGACGTTTGGCTTTCTGGGCTGTGAGTGCCCATGGCCGGGGCATGTCCAGCCTCTAACCCACAGCACCCCCGAGTCCTTCTCCACAGGACTGCCCTCAGTAGCTACATTGCCTTCATCCAGGAGTTTCCTGGGTTGCTGAAATACTTAACATTCCCAAGCAAATGTATTTTTACGCTTTGGATAGAATAAATGTTTAGAAACACAACTTTGTTCTCATTTTGGGGTAAAGCATTCACTTTTAGTGGCCAGTGTGGGAAACCTTCAAAGTAGCCTCTTTGGGGAAATGAGAGGAAAAGTAAAGAACAGCATTGCCTTTCAAAACTGTACCTCATAATTCAGTTACAGTGTCCGTTCTGTTCACTGTATTTATCAATGAATGGGATGCAAGGAGGTCAGTGATCCAGACTGGGAGGTGCTCTGAATTCTTATGAGGGACAAGAAGCCTTGTGGAGGATCTAGATAGGTTGGAGCAGTGAGCAATCATTTATGGGGATTCTGCACCTAGGATGGAGTAACTCCAGGCACAGGGATAAAGTGGGAGAGAAGTGGCTGCACAGAAGGATGTGGGGCCAGCTGGCGCTGAGCTCAGTGTGGGTCAGCAGTGCCTGGGCAGCCCCGAGGGCAAACCCCATCCCAGAGCACCGAGCACGGCACAACCGGCCCAGGGAGGGGATGATCCCGCTGGGCTCAGCCTTGGGGTGGCCTTGCCTTGGGCCCTGCAGGTGGGGAAGGATGTGAAGGTCCTTGAATGTGTCCCGAGGAGGGAAACAAAGCTGATGGGAGGGCTGGAAGGAACTTCCGGTGAGGAGCAGCTGAGGACTTTGTCCACTTTGGAGAGAAGGAGGCTGAGGGGTGACCTCACTGCTCGCTGCAGCTTCCTGAGGAGGGGAGGGGCACAGGGAGGTGCTGAGCTCTCCTCCCTGGTATCCAGGGACGGGACGCATGGGAATGGCTCAGAGCATTGTCATGGAAGGTTCAGACTGAACACTAGAAGGCATTTCCTTATCCCAAGTGTGGTGGGTGGTCCCGGACAGGAACAGATGTCCTGGAGAAGTGGTTGATACCCAGAGTCTATGAGTTTTCAAGAGGCATTTGGGCAGTGCCGTTAATAACAGGCTTTAACTTTCAGTCAGCCCTGGACTGGTCTGGCAGTTGGATTAGACGATTGTTGCGGCTCCCTTCCAACCAAAGTAGTTCTGTTCTGTTCTGTTCTGTTCTGTTCTATTCTATTCTATTCTATTCTATTCTATTCTATTCTATTCTATACAGAGTCCTGTATGCCAGGTTAATTTTGTTAATCAAGCAGTGAGAGGACAGTGCAGCACCTGCCAATTAACGGCAAGATGATGGGAAAAGTGATAAATTTTACACCAAGGGTCATTAACCTCATGCCCAGCGCCTTGGCATCTTTTACCATAGTCACTATGTAAGAAACTTCACTTTAAACATTAAAAACCTATTTTCTTTCTTACGCAGAATCATATAAAACTACAAGTTCTCTTTTGAATTTTAAACTTGCTCATCTGCAGGTGCACATTACCCACTAGAAACAGACTGACCTGGAGGTTTCACAGCTGTGTGTGAGTTAGCGACTTGCACTGCTGCTCCATAGCTGACTGCACAGGTCCTGTTTACCGGCGGTGCCAGCAGGAGCCTTCTGTTGTCATTCCCTGCTGGACACCTTGGCAATGCTCCTCGGGGGTGGCAGCGCAGCGTGTCCAGGACCATGGCAACCCCTTCAATGCACCTGACACAGGCCAGGGTGGTGGGTGTCATGGCAACCATCATTAAAAGCCATTGCCTGAGGCTGTTGCCATGGACACTTGCACGGAGGCGTTGCTGGGGCTGGCTGCCTTCGGTCGTGGCAACCGTGGCAGGGCCTTGCTGCAGAGTCACTTCCTCTGGGACCGCTGCTGAGCCCGGGTGCTGTGGCAACCACCCACTGCTGCTGCCTTTTTGGAGTCTCTTCCGAAGAGACCTGAACTTCCTTCAGCAGTCTAATAGTATGACATTTCCATCTGACTGAAAGATATGGAAGTTTCACAGATTAAGCATGTGATTATTTTTATTGGATTAAATCATATATAGAGACTTTGTACATCATGCATTTCACATTTTAGTATGTTTTGGTCTTTGGTTTCTTTGGTGTTTTCAGTCAGAAAACTTTAAAAAGTGAAAAGCAACTCATTTCAGGAAAAACTTTCTTTCAGGAAGTTTAGAAAAACCCCAAAACAACAAAGGAAAAGCAAAACCAAAAGAAAAACTAAAAAAACCCCCACAAACGAAAACCCAAAAAAATTTATTGAAGACAACACCCACCAACAACCTAAAAAACCCCAAAGAAATACAATAATTAAAATAAGATGAAAAAGACAAAGCTCCGAAAGTAAGAACATACAACTTCAACAATTTTGGTTCTTCAGTATGAAATCTTCACTATTAAGGGACCCAGAGAGAATAAAGTAAATGGTACTTACGCTGGCTGACATAAGATAAGCACTGTCAGCAGGTCTGTAAGCCAGAGCTCTGGCTGAGATATTTAAACTAAAAGACTACGAAAAAGATGTCAAATTCTGTGAAAAGACAGGCTAGAGATACACAGGGCTGGCATTTATGTTTTCTTTTCAAAAGAACAGGCCAGTAAAGACAGAGAAATTGTTATGTTTCAAGGGGAGCACAGAAGGGACAATAGTTCCCTTTCGGGCTCCCTGTCTCCTCAAAGCCACACTCACACCTTCTGAAGATGGAAGTGAGTATCCAGCTGTGGAATTTTAAGTATCTCATGCAGGCTTCAAGAAATTGTGTGTGGCATTGGAATGTGTACATAAGGTAAATCTGCACTACAATTTGTAAAATTTCGTAGGAAAAAGGAACAAAACTTCACTGAAACCTAGTACCCAATCAATAAATACAACCCTGAAACTGGCTTTTGAAATCATACTGTCAGTTTGAGATAAGACAGAGAAGGGAAAGCACCAAAAGGCTACCCTGAGCCTCATCTGGGAATTTTTCAAATATGCTAAAATAATGGAAGGATTTTTTCTTTTTCTAATACAGAAAGACACAACAAATAGATGGAAGAAAAGTTCAGAAAATACTCAAATTTGCAAAGGGCATACTCAGAGTAATACATGCCTTGTAATCACCCATTATGTGCACCCTTCTAAAATATCTAGTATGATATTTAAAGAAGTGGCCTGAGTGGATTTCCCAGACAAGACTTAGAAATCAAAGTTACACCAGCCATGGAGGATCCTGTAATTATCAGTTGCCCAAAGGGAAAAACTAAGTGTGTAGAAGCCTGTACATGGCTGGTCTGGAAAGTCGGGTCTGGATGACTCCAAGGATGAACTCTGACTTAGTAACAATTTCTGCACCAATTATTTCATGTGGATTTCAACATGAAGGGAAGGAAAGGAATCCTTTCTCTCTTGAGTAGAGCAGCAGCAGTACCTTTGGACAGCAAATAAAAACAATTGATGAGGTGTGATCCAAATCACACAGAACTTGGTATTACATGGATCTGACCTGCAGGTTTGTATGTGGAGATGGAACTGCAGGGACGGATTGCACAGGAGATGTTTGAAGCTGACCCTGAATCTGAACAGCCACCTCTACATGAGACTATTCAAAATGAAAAAGCTCTCATAAATATGAAACTAATAGATTTTCTCAAGGAATCATTACACTTTGTTTGCCTGTGGTCACAGAATACATTTAGTCTAAGCAGAAAACCCAGTAAATGTCTCCCTCTACACATGTATTTCTGGCTTTTAGGAATTTAACTGTAGCTAAGGAGTATTTCTGTACAATCATAAATCCTAACAAGAGAACAAAACATGCAAAATTAGGGACTGAAAGAAGCCTGTTGCTCAAAGAAAACATAAGGCTTCAGTCTGTGCTTGTGAAGTCAAAATGAAAAGCAGACATCCTCCCGTATGATTTCTCAAAAAATAATTACATGTAGTGACAAAATGGGGCTGTTTCCAACAAATTGGGTAGCCTTTTGTAGTTGGGAAGAGAAATACAAACAAGGGATAGGTAAAACAAATTCAGAAGCTCTCTTGGGAAAAGGGAAAGGAGGAAGTAGGCATTGAAAGTGAGCTGATTGACAGTGTTGGGGAGTGAGGTGCAGCCAACAGCAGCAGTGACCCACCCAGCACGGTTCAAGTGCTGGCGACAGCAGCTCCTGTGAGACAGAGGCTGCACTGCGGGCACGGCTGCAACATCCTATTAATCACCAGTCCCAAGGGGAGGCGGGGGTGGAAATCAGATAAATCACCTTTCTAGGCTTCTAGACAAGGAAGGATCTTGTTTCAGTATAGAAATATGAGCCTTTCAACACAGCTGCACAAAGCACAGTGATGAAGAAAAGCTCCCTTGAAGCCCAACCAGATTGCTTTAAAAAAGCAGTCACTGAAATAATGGGAAATACTGGTCACTGTGTCAGACACTGTCGGCGGGACAAGCAGCCACTGGTGACGCCTTCCTTAACTCCAGTGCGGGGAGCCCCCCCCCGGGGTGGTTGCCAAGGGCACACGGCACACTTGGGCCAGCACCCTGCTGGTGTTGGCCTGAGCCAGGGCTGTTCCACGCAGGATAAACCCTCCCTTCCACCCCAGAGGTGCCCCCCAAACCAGCCCGCAGTGTAAGGAGCGTTTGGAGGAGGAGATTTGCCTCCACACCTCGGGTAGCTGTGAGCAGCGCATGCAGCTGCACTGCACCCGAGTAACGCAGCAATTAGAAATCATGTAGTCATGTCTGACGGGGTGAACACAGACTGGCAAGAATTCTCCCAGAATAATCAAAAAATGCATTCCCTGGACGACTTACAGGTGCCCCAGGCATAATTTGAGCACTGTGAGCACAGTGAGAAAGGGATCAAGTGTATGCGCATTCTAGGATAAAAACTTGCAAGTTTCATTTTGGAAGGGTCCAAACTGAACTCTTAAAACATTTATTTTAAATAAATGAAATATGAAAATACTATGAACTGATTTGTATATAACAATAACACTTTAATATTTAGTCAAGGAACCATGAAATCTAAAAACTCGCTACTTACATTAAGAACTCACCCATTACAACTCAGAACTGCAATAAGATGACAAATTCTCTGAGGGATATGGAAACACTTGTACGATCGTGGTGTGGCTCTTTGGTGAGTGGAAGAAAACTAGGATATAGGAATTGTGGCTTGGACTCCTGCTATTTGTATGGCATGAGACTTCAGGAGGGTCGGGACAGAGGAAAGCATCAGGTGTTTAAATTCAGTGTCACTAAGATGTGCCTGGGGCTTGGAGTCAAAGCAAAGGATCAGCTGAACTGTTCCCTGGAATATCATTAACTACCTGCATTTGGCAGAATGTCCTCCTGGTAACTAGCACCAGATGAGCCAGATCTGATGAAAAACTTTTTTTTTTGTCATGAGCCACAAACACATTTAAGAACTATTTTAGTGCTGCTAGGTATTTCATGTTAGAGCTAATGTTTAGCACAACCTAATTATTCCACAGTAACAATATTCTCACTAGTGACACCACAACAGCAAAACAAAGGCTAAAGTTTGACTCAAATTTTAAAAACTTAAATAGCTTTTTTTGATGGCCACACCTCACTAAAATACGTATGCTGAGTATTTCCCATGCCTAACTTTATACATGTTAGAGTTGTTAATATAAGCAATAAAGAACCTCAAAAATACAAAAGAGCATTACTGAATCATTTAAAAAAATACTTATAATTACAGTTCTGTCAAAAACTATTGTGATCTTGAAAATATTCAAGAATTATTCTGCAATTTTACAGTACTGAAGTGGAAGATTAAAAATAGTAATTTCATATTTAGATTGTGGAAGTGTCTGTGTTTCCTGTAAAAGTATAATATGGCTAGTGTTAATTCTAAAAGCTTGACAATACCCCTTTGTTAGGTAAGCTACTGCAACAAGTTCCACATACAGATCCTGTACTCAAAAGGAGAAAGCAGGAAGAATAAAAAATTCAATAATCTCATAGTTACATATGTAAAAATCTATAGCCATACAGTGAAAAAATACTACAAAGCTATGTCAATACAAAGGAGTAAAACTGTGTCACTGGATCAATTACTGCACTGCAGCACTTAAACAAAAACCAAAACAAAACCAAACACTTTTTAATGTAGAAAAATTCTTATCTTGGTATGTGCTGTTGCCAATGATGTGGTTCATGTTGGTAAACTTGCAGTTGCTACTCAGAGGCTGAGCAATGCACTGATGCCACTGATGTCGAGACGTGGGCACTCGACTTTGTGTTGCCGAAAATCATCAGCCCATGTCACGCACAGCAGACAGGAGTTTGTTTCCCAAAACTGAGCTACCTTTTCCTTCCACAGCAGGTAATCAGAGTATTTGTGACTGGCAAACAAAACTAGGTATTACTCTGTGTACTTCAGGAGGGTAAAATTCAACTCTTAACTAGTAAGAATCATATTCAATTTATTTAATAATCTATAATCAATTTTATAACTGTAAATTATATAACAGCCATCACATCCCCATCAAGGATCCTGTATGCCACTGGCATATCATACAATATAGTAATGGTCTAAATCCTCTCAGCTAAGACAACTGTAGACTTCAGGTTTATACTGTTCTATTATAATTTCCTTCTGATAATTTTATTCCAATAAATACCACATAAATTGAAACAAACCCCCATCTTTGCTATTGGAAAAGCCACATGACAGGAAACAAAAAAAGGAAATATTTGTGCTACCTATTAAAATAAGATGCTTTAATATAAATCACATCAGAAATGACTAACAGCTTCATTTTAAACTGCAACTGTATGAATTTCCTGGGTTTATCACTTGGGAGTTTCTTGGTGAAGTATTTTCAACTCTGTTTATCAGTAATATGTGACATGTCACACAACTCCTCTATTACCCAAGTATGAGTTTCCCACTCTAAAAGCTGCACCTGGCCCTGAGAAATAGAGTCTTTCATTGCTACAAAAATGTCCTTTTGCCAGAGCTGCCAAGGAGTGACTGCTGCTTCTACCTCTCCCTACTTTAACAATACCTATCTTAGCCCGAAAGGTGGCTTTTTCCACAGTGAAGAAAACACTATCAACACTATCAAAGAAAGAGGTGCTAAAACACTTCTGTTCAGAAAAATTCCAGTGGTGAAACAGCAAAAAGGCATTTCCCAACAATTTACTAACTGGATTCTGAGGAGTTAATAACAATTTGTTTAATTTTTTTTTTTACACATGAATATTTTGGAATACTTTTACTATTCCCCACAAATTGAATAATGTATTAGAATTCTGCAAGTTAGTTTCATAAAAACAGCCTCCTACCATATATTAAATTTTTAAAAGAAACAAAACAAAATAGAAAAATAATTACACGTTGAGGAACACCTGTTTTCAATAAATACATTTGAAAAGATAGCAGGGTTTAATAGTCTCCTAAAAAGATTCACTGTTTTTAGATTTTTTTCCTGTTTGCAAATATGCTGCTTTTCTTACTCTCTAGGAAGACGAACTGCTTATGAAAGGTTGTGGCAAGGCATTTGAAGCAAATGCTTCTGGAAGATTTCAATAGCATTTTTTTTCAATTTACAAAACGTGAAAACATCTTTCAATTAGTAAAAAAATTAAGTCTAATATACAAACATTTTTTTAAAAAATTCATTTGGAAAGGAATGTAGTGTAATTGCCCAGACTCATACCCACTCACTCCTCAGATACTGGTAGCTATCTCCTTTTGACACAAGCCTCTCTGTATTAACCCAGAGTAATGCATACATGGCCAGCTTGCCCAAGCAGAATAGTCATTCAGCTTTCCCCAAATTTGAACTATCATAAATTACCATTTGGACAGCATTAGAAAGAAATTGAAGCATACAAGGAATAAACTATAGTTTCTTTTTATATCAAAATGTACTCTTGAAAATGTGTTTGGCACAGTGCTAAATCATATAGTTAATACTAAATATTGCAGGATACAATAAAACCCTGGAGTTAACTTGTGTTTACACCCTTTTAGGGATAAAAATAAAAAGATACCAATTATTCAGAAGTCAGCCTATACAAACTGTATAAACAATATTTTATGTCTTGTTTTGAAAACCACTGATATAGTAAATTTTACATAAAAGACTGCAAAATAATATAAATGGATTTAAACAGATCTTTACAATAAGAAATTCAAATGGAAACAGACAAGTAACAAAGAGAAGTAAAAAAATTTATTGCAGTATTCGTTCCACCAGATTTGCTGGGGATCCCTTTTCTTGTATTATTTCAGGGTGACCTAATACATCAAAATCTACATTTACAAAAACTCCTCCTGCAGATAGGTCATAGATACTGCATGCTTTTTTTTCTTTTTTTTTTTTTTTTCTTCAACAGAATAAATTATATATCCAGGAGATTCTGCCACTTTACAGCCTGGAAAAACAATGCTTTCCTGGAAACTGGGCTAAGCTAAAGAAAGCCATCCGCTGCTAGGTTAAACTCCAAGAACACTTTATTAAGAACATTAACAGACTAATTTCCAACATTCACTTGTTTATTTTTTTTAAACAGAAAGGTTTTTTTTTCAAGATATAAACAATTTTTTTGTTAAACTATAATACAGTGGGAGTAAAAATGAACTGAGAAGTTTCTGCTGCACAACAGCGAAGGAAGCTCCCACATAAATGTTTACCAAATATTTCCTTCTGTTTTCCTGCGTCCCAGGTTCCATTCTTACTCTTCATTTAACTGATTTTTTTTTTTTTTTTGCCAGAAAGTTGATATTTCAAGTTTTTCTGTTATTTCAATTCCTGTAAATTTGGCTGCATGTACAAATTCATTAGCTGGAAGTTCCATCCTTGGCAGCATACAGCGATCGTAAATTTTGAACAACTTTATTAGTCAGCTTATTAGCACTCGTTAGAGCAATTTTTTTGTAAATAATGTCTGACTCTTTAATAGTGTCTACCCAAGGCACCAGTTTGCGGCCATCACGGCGCTTAGCCTCAGTCCAGGAGCCACTGTAGGAGCCTGCCATCCACTGAACACTGAAGCCATTGCTGGTTTTCTGTACTACTCTTGCAATTTGTGGTCGGTCTTTGTACTTTGGACAGCAAATAGCGATGACATCCATGACATCAACACTTTCATTCATCTGTGCTGCCAACTCYGTAGAGTCTGAATTTCGTTTTGACCTTCTCAATGACTAAAACATTGGGGGGAAAAAAGACCAAGTGTTACACAAAAGAACTTTAGTGAAATTATTGCTTTTATTGCTTTTAATCCCTTGACGCCGGGAGTTGGGATTCCCCGGCACACATTCCATTGCCGGCAATGAGACGCACCGCGACCGCCAGCGCCAAGGGGTTAACATATCCTTGTAAAACCACATACTCTTAATTTGTACCCGTGTCTTTATCTCTTATTGATATATAAAATTATATATACACAYGAATCATAAAGCTACATAAAAACTTGGCAACAATAAAAAGGATAACACACAGTACATTCCAAAGGAAAATTAATAAATTTTTATATGGGATAAATCTCATTTTCTAGTTTGTGTTTTTTATTGTCTTTTCTGTTAAACTTTCTACAAAAGTTGTATAAAYGGTTAAGTAGAGAATCTCTATCTACAAAATGCTTTCTTTCATGTCGATTACATTACTTGGTGTACATTTAATATAATAAACTGACATTTATAAGCACATAAAAATAATTTTACGTAATACGCTGTGAAATACGTTGACTCCTCCTCCGCCTCACCCCTGAAGTGCCTCCTCCTCTATCCTCCCCATCACTTTCATCATCCTCTGTGTCAGCTGCATTGTTTTTAGGGCTGCCTCCTCCAAGCAGCGAGGTAATTGCTTTGTTCCGAGCATTTGTGCTAGCTGACACCTCTCCATCTTCTTCCTCTTCATCAGGATCCAAATGTTCCATAAGGAGCTTGAACTATTAAAAAAAGATTAGTATACATTGTAACTCTAAAAATAGACATTTATATCACAGTACATTATGTTGGAAACAAATAGCAACATAAAGAAACAGGGTGAAACAAACAGTAGACAACTTGAAACTTGAACAGCTTATGTTGTGTTCTACAGACTTTTTTTACATAAAAACTTTCCTCCTGTGTTTTCCAAATTGCAAGTTTTCTCTAATTGTTATTGGTGGGGGGTGAGGGACAATTAATAAACCACGTCCAGCCTCTGTTCCCCTAATGGAAACTGTCAGAAATAAAGTGAACAAGTAATACAGGAGAGGTATACAAGATGGATACCAGAAATTAGAAAATACTTCATAAAGATGAACATCCTTCAGTTGAAATTAATTTTCATTGTGTTTAAACTTATTAACAATCTTTGAAATACAGTCCTGCTAAACATCGGAAAGGAAGATCAGCACATCACATAAGATGACCAGGAACTTAACATTTTGAAATGTTCATCCAATACATCAGCATCTACTTTCTAGTCTATACTGTGTTAAAGGATTTCAGATTTTCTGCAAAGCAACTTCACTTACATCTAAGTACTGTTTTACTATACTCCTCTTCACTTCTTCTGTGATCTTGGAATTAGCCATATCACTCCGGAGAAAATCCAAAGTTTGTTTTGGATGGAAATGCACTCCTGTCTTCCTGTTTATAGCTTTATCATACACTTTTGCAGATTCAGATGGAGAATATTTCTGAATTTTACTGTTTAAAGAAAACAAAAGGGAAGAGCTTTTAAGGAAAGTCCAAAACAATTTCAAGGAAAAGCTTTTAAAAATATTCAGGATAAGTAGTTATATTTTAACCATTCTGTATACAATAGACATCCTGGTAAGAAATGAAATCATTACTCTTTCTAAGCCAGTTTCATTACATTCAACCTATTCTATTTATGTTTTTCTGTAATACAAATCTATTGCTGAAACAATTATTAACAATCAACTAAACCCCTCCCCCAACTTTCAGACTTAATCCTTACAAAGAACTCACTAGATAACAAGATGGCCTGTTATCTAAATATCCTTACCTATCAGAGAATCCACAGAGGTTCTTTAAATGCTGTTTCAGCATCAAAAGTAATAATATGCCTTGGGAGACATTTGCAAATTCAATTAAAGGAGCTGAATTTTCAGGTAAGCATTTCATCACTGCATTAATATCATTTTCTTCATCAGAATCTGAATCAGAGTCCACTCGTTTCCGTAACCTCCGAGGCTTAGAAGCTTCCTCCTCACTTTTGCTCTCACTACCACTGTTACTGTCACTCTCAGTATCCTCATCTGATAAAGGCTTTCTTTCCTTTTTTTTGTCTTTCACCATAGACTGCAAGACAGAGAAGTTAACACACATTCCAAAATTAAAGTAGCATCATGTATGTTCCTAAAATAATCTGTCCAAAATCATTAATGGCTTAAATTAGCAAGAATTCCCCGAACAATATCATTAATTTATGTCTTAATAGTCTTTAAATTATTTACAGCAAAATGATACTGAAAAATTTATCGAAAGCCCAGATTATCTTGCAAGGTGCATACAGAAGGAACTGAAGCAACAAGTACTCTCCTGGCATGTTATCATTGAAAGACTGCTCAAGCTCATTAGCACTGACTGTAAAACACAGCAGAAGGCTAAATACAATACATCAGGAAGAAAATTCTGGTTTTTTTTCACCTGGATATCATTTCTTGGAGATCTCCACATGTACTTTGGTACAGACTAGACCAAGCTGGTTGAAATTCTTGTCTCTTAAAATTCCATTACACTAATTACACTGCTGACCAAAGCGATCATATTAATTATTAATTAATAATGAATAATAATAATTAGCTGCCCCATCCCTGGCAGTGTTTGCCCCATCCCTGGAAGTGTTCAAGGCCAGGCTGGATATGGCTCTGAGCAACCTGGTCTAGTGGAAGGTGTCCCTGTCCGTAACAGGTGGTTTGAATGAGATGATCTCTAAGATCCCTTCCAATCCAAACCATTCTGTGATTGCATGATTAGTTCTACTACCTGTAGATTTACAGAATTTCACATGTGCATTACTGCACATAATAGGATTTTTCATGACACAGACCTAAGCACGATCTCATCCTTTTGGTGTTGGGTGCTACACACTGGTTCTCAATCTGAAGAAAGTACTATCTCTTTCTAGCAGATAAAAAGTCAAATTTGGTAGGGTGAGAGTTTAAAGCACAGTACTTTTCAGGCAGTGTACTTTCAGGCATCAGCTCTGACTTGTACTTATTAGTCATATTGGACAGTCTACAAACTGGTTTGGTTCCTGACGGTTTGCATCTTCTACTGTTAAAGTTGCTCAGGAAAGGAAGACACGGAAGTCTTTAAGAAGCAGAGGCCTCTTACTTACAGGGCTGTGTGTTGCCATAACAACAGTTACTCTATCCTGATTCAGGTTCTTATGTGCTGCATTAGAGGAATATTGCCCACCATTTTCTTGCAATAAACAATGCATTTCATGTCTCTCAGGCAACACAACTGCAACTGCCATCAGCTACTTGACAACAAAATAAACTGCCAACTGGATTTTATTATTAAAATTTTACAAACAACCACAATAAACTAGTATTCCATGATGATTCTAGATTCACGTGCTTCCAGAACCATGCAATTAATTGTTATTCAGACATATTGGGACATTATATGGATTTGATCTCAAAATTCATCACTCTTTTTCAATAATATAAGCAGCAATGTAAGTAAAGTTTTTAACCAGTGTCTACCAGATGCAAGTCAGAACAGTGTTGCTTGTTTTTTTACTGCTGGTTACACAGAAAGTAATGCTACTGATTCACATCATAATAATGGTACTGCATTCACTGAAAAATTGACCTTATTATAGAGAAGCTTATGTTGCCACCTTAATAAATCTACTAGAATATAAATGCACGTACCTCTTTAAATGACTGTAGTAGGTTGCTACCAGAAACTGATAGYGTAATGTCTATATGATGCATTATAAACAGTGGCTCTTCCTGTGTTTGGTAAGGAAAACAGGCTAGATTGTCTGCTATGTACAAAAGCATATTCACCTCTGTTTTCTGGAAGTTAAAAAAATGTACATATAAATATACATAGAAATAGCTTATTATACGCTTATCCTGTGTTCCTAACAGTCTAGATTAAAAATATGATCACAATTTCTATTCTAGATAGCCCCCAAACCCACTCTAAACAACATACATACATACAAAATTTAGTCATACCTGAAGTAGACTATTTCTGATCAGCCCAAACTGAGTATAAAAAGGTACAGAGTGATGTAAAAGTAACATGCATTCTATTATATAGATTAACACCTTATATTACAAAGCAACAAAAGTACATTGGGGACACAGTTATCAATAATTATGTCATAAAAATACATTGTAAAAGGACAATTTAAGCTTGTAATGCTGCATTTTAACTTCTTTTTAAGTGAAGAAAATTGGTGCTTACTGCAGTATCATCAAAGAGGTTGAGTAAAGAAATTAGAAATGCTCGTCTGTGTTGACGGTTCCCTCGAATCATGGAGTATAGGTGTGAACACAATGCATTGGATGATTCATCATGTCTAAAACCTCTCACAGGATCTTTTGGGCACGTATTAATTGCCTGTTGTACTTGGTAAGACATCTTCATACCAGCCACTGCTTTCATCTGAAATGGAAATGTATTTATTTTTATTCAAAGCATTGCTTCCAAAGCAGTACAACTTATTCCTTTTAAAGGGATGCTCATCTGAAGTTTAAATTTAAAACATGCACTGAGGCAATGCTACCTTGTGAGTTGGCAAACACATTTGAGTTGGCCAACAAAACTTGTGGCAGAGGTCAGAATGTCTTGTGAACTGCTTTTTACTGTCTGTGACTGTAACTTCTGCTAGAAACATACGGCTAATCTATTTACCCACTACAGTCAGGTATTCCAATTTAAACAATTTCAAGAACACTGAAATGTTTTCATTAATAAACAGAATATTTTATGAAGTGTATCACCTGCAGTGAAACCAATAACTGAATCCATACGAGTACAATAGGAATAAACACAAAATGAGTTCGGGTTTTTTTTCATATATCCAATAATTTGCAGTTGATTTTACTTATTTCAAGGGTCCTGCTCTAGTTTCAGAACAAGCTGAATCTTTAGTTAGGCTGCATATCCAACTTTCCTCATACTACCTCTGCTGCAGTTCAGCAAACTGGTCTATACATCTATACACTGTCTTAAATCCCAGCTGCCTAACACAGTCAATTGCAACTGCTAGCCTTCACCTAACGGACAAGGTATCTGTTTGGATGCCAACAACAGTGCAATGCTCCAATTGCAATGGAATACAAGGACATTTGAGAAGTCCTACAATATAGTACACACGCTGAACCTAGACAGGGATCTTCCAAAATAAGGAGAATGCTGCAGCTTAATTTCAGATCTTAAGCAGAACTGGCACTAAGCCACAACTCCATGTCCTCACATAGCCCTTATTTTTTCCTTTCAGCAAGATTCATCAGATCTGAACAGCTTCCTGTGCTCCTTCTGCTTAGAAGACAATTTATAAAGTCAGGGTGCCTTGAACACACTAATACACACACTCTTAAGGACTTCTATCGACTGCTACACAGTGTTCTCTTTCCTAGG
This sequence comes from Amblyornis subalaris, assembly GCA_018881555.1. NCBI lineage: Eukaryota > Metazoa > Chordata > Aves > Passeriformes > Ptilonorhynchidae > Amblyornis > Amblyornis subalaris. Next base: position 48,215 of record JACAXG010000176.1, on the reverse strand, counting down.
CACCGATACTGGAAAATCACTGCTAGACCTTATGAAACACTTGTTCTTACCTCTTATCAAATAAATGTTTTTAAGTACTATTCAATGTGGAAAATATTGCTGTGAATTATAAATTAAAGGAAATTTTGGACTGGAAGAGACACTTCAAATTATATTATCCTTTCTGTTTCTCAGAACCGAAATCTCCGAACAGGGTAAAGAGTCTTCTTTACAATTGCTTACAGTTATTGTTTATTTTTTACTTTATACTCTTTTTCTGCAGCTGAGGCATATTCAAGTATTGAACCACTAGAGAACATAACAGCATTTTGTAAAATGTTAAATTAGAATTACTCACGTGAATGAACCCAGCATATTTTTTGTCTATTTCCACCAATTGCTGGTCAGCTTTGTTTCGCATAGAGGGCTCTGGATCTGTGCCCATAGCAATTAAGTACGGCACACACTTGAAAAACAAATGAAATGATTATTCAGAGGCATTGTACCTCCTCTTTGTCAGTCTTTGTTCTTTATTTCTACTGCAGAAATTGGAATAGGAAGTTCTACGCAACTTACTACCCTTTTTGGAAGTAAATAGTAGAAATTACTACGAGAACCAGCATTCTAACAAAGTTGTGTGAGGTTTCAGGTTGTATTCCCTTTTTTCTCAAACTCTAAAGTCAATTTAAATACAGAAAACTGCATTTAAAAAACTCCCAAACCACCACTTATGACTGAACACGTGCAATGGCTGCAGTATTAAAAATTAATTACAAAAACATTATGTAAGCAAAGAATGATGGAGATGATGATTGAAGTTCTGACACTGTGGAATTCCACAGTGTTTGGAGGATATAGGAATTGAGGTGGAAGCAAGCTGACACAGGATAAAGAATTAAACAAAGAAAAAAATTTGGCATATACCTCATATTCATAACAAAAATATGCTCCAAAGTACATTTCTACATGCTCTTTAGGCACTGCCTGGGCTTTTACATCTTAATCCAAAAATAGATAATTCAGCATTTGGAATCTCATGGGCTAAACAACATAAATCAGATTTCAAAATATGCCTTCTGTAAAGGCCTCTTGCTACAATAATTACAGTAACATAACCAGAAGAGAAAACCTGGAAATTTATGTAGCAAGTGTGAAAGCCTCTAAAAACTTGAATAACAAAAAGTCCCACCACAAAAGCCTATCATACCTGAACAGGATGGATGAGACCTTGGTTTAATGTCAGTGCAATGACATTTAGAGCAAAGTGGCGTACACTGGACTGGGTATGAAAGAAAGCCTCAAGGACCTGTTTGAGATATAGCTGCATGATGGAACTACTCATCCCTGAGGAAATATCACCCATTTCTTTCAGGTCTTCCTGTTTTGCTACTTTTTTCCCTGTAAAAAGGACAAAAGCAATAGCACACTCACCACAGTATAATCGTTTACTTTGCTATTACTTGATGCATACTGATATTTAAGCTTTATAATACAGACATTTCAGCCATCTTAGGTTTATGATCTCATGAAACATAGAACAGTCTGATGGCAAATATACTTAAAAAAACTAAAGTCACACAAATTTAAAGTCTCGTTTCTCAATAAAGGTTTTAATTTTTACAATTTCTTATTTTGTATCTGCTAATTAACCTTAGAGAAGATTTTGATAAAAAGTATTACTACCATCATTTCAGCAATTATGCATTCTGGATTGCTTTCAGGATTTATACATCCTGAAAGTAAATAATAAGCTACACTTCTCAATATACCTATGCACATAATGAATTTTTGAAAATTATTCTAAGATATCTTGTGTACAATATTACTAATTAGATAACAATCTTAAGTGACTCAGTTCATGTATATAGTAATTGCATGCAAGAAAGTTAGGTTTTGCATGCCTCAGCACAGAAGAACTCAACACTTACAGTCTCTGTCTGCCTGCTGCATACGKGTATCCTCCTCCTGCAAGTAGGTCTGGAGGTTTTTTAACACCTGGATTTTTAAGTTTACTGAACAGTTCTTATCTGAAAGAATGCTGTTGTACAGAGTCTTCACTTCCTGTTCGAACATTAAACTTGGGTGTTGTATAAATGCAAATCCTAAGGGTGGAAAAAAGAGGAAATGGTTCTCATTATTACAATTCAGAAATTGTATGTCTGTTTTTTAAGTCCTTCAGATGAAAGGTATGAAATTTATGTCCTCCCAACACCACAGCTTTTTCTAGTTCAAGCAGTATCACGTTTCCATATGGACACCATCCATTGCTTAGAAGGAGTTCTGATAGCCGTGACAGTTCTACTAACCACAACTCTATTTTATGCATAAAATGGAGTGTTGACCCAGGGTGGCTGCACAAAAAATTATACAGGTCTGGAACCAGGTCCAGTGTAATGGCCTGCATCTTGATGACTAGGAGATCTCATAAGAACAAGAAAGCAGCATTACTAAAAACTACGTTATTTTTCTAAAACATACATTCTAATACATTTAGAGACAAACATTCTGCTGAAACTATAAAGTGTTACTCATATGGATGCAGAGAAAATGTGAAAAATTGATAAATATCACAACTATTTAACATCATAATAGAAAAAAAAATCACCAGTGAAACCAGTAAAATTTATGCCTCTTGCTGTCATTATTCATATACCTATTACAGTCTTCTCTTGAAGACCATTTGAAGTGTTCCCAAGACTATGTGTGTTGGAAGACACAGTACAGAACTGTTTGTAGTGGAAGTCTTACTCCTGCCAGGGAACTGGCTGTTCTTAAATCTGTATTTAATAAAAACTTTTCTAAATTACTGGTAGTATATACCATTTTAGATCATATATGCAGATTTAGAAGTGCTGCTGACAAACTCTTACAGAGTATCATAAAAAAAGAGTTATGGGAACATAACATCCAAATTTAATTTACATTTAACTGTTTTATTTTTTTTAAAGACTGTTTAGGAAAAGCAGACATTAAATGCATTTCCTATGACCACAAGAAAGTCAGATTTTAAATGAACACAAAGAAAATAGAGGAACTTAAAAGAATAATAGGGGGAAAATGAAACCAAATAAAATTATGCAAGAGAAATGTGTAAAGATAGCTGTAACAGAGGGAAGACTAATCAAGTTTTTAAAACAGGCTCCATACACACAAAAGACAGTGAAGGTGAAGGCTAAGTCCAAGGCAAGACCTCAGTGTGTTTCAGATCTCATTTCAGTGTCACAACAAGAAGCAGAAAAGCAGGTAGGATGAAGAGAAAAGAGGAGAAAAAGGAATTATGGTAGTCTATGGAGTATGTGGCATGATTGTGCACTCTATACAAGTGTATATTGATGTTTGCAAACCTGATCACCTCTGTGCAAGTCCAACCCATTTCTTAAGGTTAATTTTAAAAATGAAAAGCACATGGATGTATGTTTAACAACCCACAAAACTTTTCTTCACTCACTTTAGGAAGTCTACATCATCAGTACTTTCAGGGAAATTCTTATTTTTCCATCCCCAGTTAATTGGGGAAAAAATCTTACTTGGCATAAGAAGCTGTCATAGGAGATGAAGAAAGGCACCTGCTGTGTTTTTTTTTAAGGACTGACTTCACATCTCAGAGATGCCATCACACCATTTCTCTTCATACCTTTGTTTTCACTCTCTTAAGAGTCTTTAGAGTAAGCTCTGAACTTGGTTGAGTAAGACATGAACTGTTAGGTACTTACAAACTTAGCTAAATTTACTAACAAAATTTTATATCCTCAACTTGTTTTGCAAGTAAACATCTGGAAGAGAAGCATAATCATAATTATTAAGTTTAGGATTAAGCTTAATCCCTCAACAGCAGTGACACATTCCAAGAGAAAGGCTAAAACTGTTGAGTGCCCCTACTGAAATGACAGGGTGATAGGACAGTACACACTTCACATGACACCTTTCACCATATAAAAATGTTGAATTAGCTTGCTAGTCCTTTTCACTTTATTGCTGCTCACAAATACTGAATGACTTCGACAACTTTGTTCAGTGACCACCCTAAGGCGGAAATTTGCACTGCCTACCACATCTCCGTACATCCAACAGAGGCCTTCAAAACGGAATTGGTACTTGGACGAAATCAATGTATCACTGAAAACAGTGAGGTTTAATCAAAATAAAGACTGATATGCTTACAGGCAGAAAAAAAAAATCTGAAGAATGACTACTGACAAAACAGATCATAGTTCAGTCTATAATTTAGAAACACTTCTGGCAAATGTGACACATTCCATATCCATGAGCAAAGTGATCATGTCTGTGGTTAGGAATACAGACCCTACCCCACATGCAATATTCTGTAGAGTACAATTAAACTGGACTGGGCTAGTCCAGTTAGCACCAGTTAAGTGTTGCGTACATTGACATAATGCCTAGAAAAATTCCAAGGAGTCCAGAGAACCATAGCATTGCTCCTGCAACAGAGGCAACTCCAATGCCATTAATCCTGCTCAGCTGTCTTAAGAATGTGAAATGAAGATTCAGTCTTGGTCCTTATCCTCAGAGCCCTCCCTAGCCTGAATTGGAGCAGGATATCTAAAAAGTCACCTAAATAGCAACATAAAGAGGTAAATTCTTGTCCCCATTTAAATCCTACAATGGAGGCTTGCATGTCTGAGACACAACTTATTTTAGACCAAGCAATAGCCATGAATTGAACTCTTCCAGAAACTGAGACCGATCTGCACAAACAAGATTTTTCTCAGACGTATGGTTTTTGTCCTTAAGCAGAGGATGAACATGATACAAACCAGTCAGTGGCAGTTCATTTTCTACTGCAAGTTACAACATACTTGCATGAGGAGAAAAAGAATATAATCTTCATTACCTTGGAAATCTGCTGCACTCTACACTTGGTCACACATCAAAAGGCATTCACTGTCAAAAGCACCCAGCCTACTGCAGAATTATGTAACTAGCAACCCTTTGACAGCTTTTCTATAGCCGGTTCTCACACAAAATATGCAGTAAGTTTTGATTTTATGCAAACTCCCTTGTGACTATACAAATACATGAATTCCTACTGATACACATGGATTTTTACTACAGCAGAATAATAAAAACTATTAGTATTTCTTACCAAGACCAATAATGGCTTTTGTCTGTACTTCTTCATCTGAATGCTTTGTAAAATACATCAGCAGTTCAAGTACTTTATCCTTAATGTTAACCTGAGCAAATTAAAACAAAAATAATAGCTATTTGAAGATGAAACATATGTTTTTAATGTCTTATAAAAAGCATAAATATCAAAAAGAGAAGGAGAAACACAACCTTACTGCATAGCCTTTGCAAAATCATGTATTTAAAAACCAGAAAGCTATACCATACATATTATGGAAAAATATATAGTTTTGGGGGACTAGGAATAACGTGCTTTCAGATTAAAGTGGAGACTTCAATATATCTCAGACATGGAGAATACGTGAAAGTTATTTTACCTTACTGTTGCCCTTAAAATCTTCCTGATCAAAATCAAAATGCCGACACARTGCTCCAACAGTGAAAAGTGATCTAAGGAGTGCTGGTTTATTGGCAGTAAGTATTGTACTGTTGGGGTCTTCTTGGTGTTGACTTTTTAACTTTGAAAGTGCACCTACAGTAAGATAAAAGTTTTGATCACAGTATTTAATCATGGTATATCCCTAAGATAAGACCTGTAGGCGAAACTGAAGAGTGACAATTACATGTTGTGATTTTACTTACCATAGTATCTATTAAAACAGGCCCACACAAATTTATAGTTCTGGGTGACCTTGTTCACAACAGCCCCAAGACAGCTCACACAATGCTGAACAACCTAGGTGCAAGACAGAACAAATGAATTATTTATTTAGAATTTAAACCTGAGACTTTTTTGATGTTATGTAGGAAGAAGCTATGTAGAACTAAAACTGACAATCTAACACGTAATGTCCATCTCCTAGACTGCTCTGAAAATATGCCCAAACTTATAATTGTTAAAATATAGCAACAACACATACAAACACAAGTAAACCAAGAACATTGATTTTTCATGGCTCAAAAGTTATCTTCATAGTGAAGACAGACTGTGTTCAAACCAAAGTCATGTGAAATGGAATCAACAGAATAGTAGCAATTAAAAGCTTACTGTCATGCCATATTTGATGATGAGTTTCATGAGGTCTTCCTCAATTGTGGCAAGAAAGGTCTCACTTGGGTGCTCCATTAGTGGCACTACAAGYTCTAAGATTTTTGCAACATTGCAGATCACCATGAAATCATTCTGGGTCTGAAACGACAGCATTTATCATGTTTAACATTTCTGGCCATGGATAAGCTAAACATTAATAATATGCACTGCTGGTTACAACCCCCAAATTATTTAAGATATTTGGTAAACATCTGAAAGAATATTTATATATTTTACATCTTTAAATTACATGTTATTATGAAATCTAGATCTTTTCACTGCAGACATTCTGGGGAAAAAAAGTCTGGATGAGCAGAATTATGCCTCTCATCAGGCTGTGTCGGACCTGAAAACCTTTGGGCTTGATATTTTTCTGGAATCCTACAAGAAGTGTAGGAACTCTTCCTGAGACATGCACACTACAGAACACACACCACCTGGAAACAGGTATCAGGAACAAAATGAAGTTGTGCTATGACTTAATGCACCTTAAACAAAAGGTAATAATGTGCACAAGTGTAGAAATTATACTTAAAATTACAACTGGTTTCCATTATCATGACTGTGTGTGTATCCTAAGTGTGGAACCTAAGGAAAGTATTTATCTGTTAAAGAGACGTCATGCTAGAAATTGACTTTTGACAAATCGAGCTTGCTAATCAGGATAGGATAAATTCCAAATGCTAGTATCAAGCTATTTGACATGTTCAAGCTGTCAGTGGTAATTCTATGATTTACCTCAACCTGTGTAAATACAAACCAGACGCAACCCACTAAATGAGCTGCAGCAAGTAAATATTTAGATAACTCTTTCCTATACTGTTTGCTCAGAAGCAGCTCTAAGAGTCTGTTGTAAGTGTGTCTAGAGAACGTGGAAAATGCCAGGAAAATGCCAGGCTGTACCTACGATCTAAGTTGGTAACAATTACCCCTCAAGCCTGCCTTGGGCAGCTTGAAAGGAGTTGCTGTCACCCACCCATGCTCCTCCTCCTTGAGCAATGGCTGCATGATCCTACTCTGCTCCTTCTCCCAGATCAGGGTGCCAGATCTGTGCAGTGGCAGAAACCACTGCAAGGTTTCAGAGACCTGAGTTGGAGAGGGTTTCAGTATAAGAGCCCTCTACAACATCTTACAGGGGAATATAAGAGCTAGAGAAGTGAGAGATGAAGTCTAGAAGAGGATGAAGTAAGATGTTTTCCTTCCCATATATTTGCTATATATATCACATCACTCTATCCAATGAAATCCATATCCTTAGTCCTAAGATTCATATGTTAAATATTAACTACTTTTACGACTGTGACTATAAACTAAAACAATTTTAAGAAATTATTTCTTAAGAGGAGAAAAACTGGGAAAGAAGCAGCACAGATTGCAGTTTCATTTGGGTGTAAAATGTGGAGGTAGAAGGTGAAGCTAGAGACCTTCAAAAGTACCTAGTAGCTTTCAAAGCTATGATGCCCATGAAATAAAATCACAATTTAAAATTTTCTTTTCCTACCTTAAATTTTATCAAGTATATAAGACAGATGCTCATTTTCATGCTCAATTATATCTAAGAAAAAAAAAAAGACTGATTTTCTCTACTTACACTACATTTAGTGGTCAGGTATGGCTGCATGGTCATGGCATGTTTGACCATTAGCTGGGGCCTTATTTTGCTGAATAAGAACAAAGTGGTTATGCAAGCAACCAAGCGACCAGAATTCACACCTTTGTTGTCAGAATCTGCAGAAGATTAGAAAATACAAAAAGGATACTAAGACCAAGTACTGGTTAGGCCTAAACACTGTTTGAATATCTCTTTCATTGCATCTCTTCCAAGATCAAAACACCATATTCTTATTAGAGATGAGAACATAATGTGTTAACATTTGTATGTGATCACAACATATGTAAAATAAGAAGCAAAGATGCTTCAAAGATATCACTAGTTTTTAACCTAATTACTGTACACAGAATTGGCCTAGCCAATGATTCCTATTACAACTGTAGAATGTACTAATACAAATAAAGCTTGACACATTTGTTTTGTTTTTAGTGATCTAAAAGTTTGAACAAGTTATTTTAAAATTAGGTCTGTTACTATGATTAGCTAGAGAAAATTAGGGAAGCTTTATTATTACACAGTGCTGAAAAGTTCATTATGAACTTAAATGCAATAACTCATTACCATCAGTTTTGTAATAGGAATTCTGTAACAGTAACTTTTCACAATAGTAATTTGAACCACCACTGTTACAGTATCATATAAAACTCACAGGATTTTAGCTGAGTTTTAAATAATATTACCTGATAAAGATTCTTCATATTTAAGAATATGCTCAACCAAATTGTCAACAAGTTGAGTACAGGCTTTCTTCACAGGTTTATATGAGGCATCCTCTTCTGACTTCAAGAGCTGTAGCAGATGAAACATAAAATGTTTTAGTATTAAGGCTGCATTCATTTCCATAGGATACATGCTGGTTTTATAAGAATTACTACAGATACACAAGGATTTTAGACTACAAAAGTATTGAATTGTCCATAAAACTTACATGGTGAAGAAAAAATTACGGGCAGTAAAATGCAACAAAAGTAAAGAAAAAGTAACTGCAATAAAAATCCACAGAAGTTGTACTGATTACTGCATTGGAATGAAAGCTGACTTTAGGCATAATGAAATAATGCAGAAACTAATAGGAGTTAGAAGACTTTTAAAATGCTTAGAAAAATAAAGAGCAAATTCAAAATAAATGTTGTTTACGACACTAAGCTAAAATATCAAATGAGGATCTAACACAGCTGTATATCAACATCTTATTCAACCTTTTTTCACACAATTTTGGGTAAAAAAATTGCATCCATGAAGATTCTTCCAGTATCTAAGAAGGACTGAGACCGTATTATAGCCTTTTCTTCAGTGAAGAGGCTGTTAATGAAGAGGACTTGATAACCTATTTTCATGACACTTCAGGCCAGAATAGAATGAAAGGGACTTTTTTGCTTGAAAATTAACCAGTGCATACAAGATGTAAAGAACGATAACCCAGGCTGAGAGATATAAACAAAGCAAGCTCAGTTCTTAGAAATATATATATTAGATATAAGTGGAATACACTGCAGACGTAACTTATACTCTGAAGATTAACTGCTTCCATAAACTGTAGAAAATACATTAGATGTGAAAATACACTTATCTACTGTTTAAAAAGAAATCTACATTACTAGATGCCTTACTTCAGAATTAAGTATCTTAGCTGTGGACTTTGTGTTATGTCAGTCATTACTGAAGAGACAATGAAATTAAAAACAAACAAACAAAACTTCTCCCAAAACCAAGAAGTGAAGTATTTTTAAGAGATCATGTGCAAAGAGTGAAACTAATGTCAGAGACAAAACTTCAGCAAGAAAGATAGAAAAAAAAGGTCAGATGTTTCAAGGGCATGAATTGAATTTGTCTGCAGTAAAGGATTGTTCTTGGAGTCTCCCTTCTATGTGTTTTAGTAGCAAAAGGAACACTACAATTCTAGCAATGATCGTACCATACATTCAAAATTCATTACTTACATTTTGAAGAAGCTGTTCAAACCAATCATACCCTGTATCTCTACAAGCCGCAACCTGTAAGTATTTTTGAAAATAAACTGGTTAATAAAAAATGCATCTAGGGAAAAATTACTTCAATACAGATGTCATCTCAAAAGACCAGTAAACGTGCATACATTTTCATACACGTTCAGAACAACGGAGATCAGAAACTGTCTTCTGCACTTAAAAAACAGTTCTGACCATTTAAGTAACTCTAGAGCTTGTTTTTCATACCACACAAAGCCTATATGTTTTACTGGAGATTACTCTCTCTAGTGCAAGACAAACTTCTGCTTCGTAGAATGTTTTGCATAAATTTAAGTACATATACAAGCCTGACACACTGAAAATGGACATGCACGTATATCACAGAATCACAGGATCTCTAGAGCTGGAAGGGATCCACAAGGATCATCAAGTCCAACTCCTGGCCCTGCACAGGACCATCCCAAGAATCCCACCATGTGCCTGAGAGAATTGTCCAAACTCCTCTTGAACTCTGTCAGGCTTGGTGCTGTGACCACTTCCCTGGAGAGGCTGTTCCAGGGCCCAAACTTTTCCTGATATCCAACCTAAACCTCCCCTGACTCAGCTTCCTGCTGTTGTCTCAGGTCCTGTCACTAGGCATCAGAGAGAAGTACACACACACACACACATTTATTTTTGTATATGTACACATGTGTTTTTATATAAGCAAACCAAGACTTCACTGGTATAGTATGTCAGGAACAGCACACAGGTGCTTCAAACTAGAACTGGCACAAGACCTGAGAATTAAGTTGAAGTCAAATTGACTGACTTCTCAGACAGGAAAAATGCACACTAGATTATAATTTTTAAAAATACTGTAAAGCAGAATGAAGTTTAAACCTACAATCGTAAGTAATGAAGCAAATATTTTTATTTGAGATTTACATCTTTGTATAATTGATATTAAAACACCTTTTCAGCACAGTGGTTTTTTTACAACATATTTTCACTACTAATTAAAGCATTTTAATCTGAAACAGGTTTTGTTATTTTGGAGATATGCTCTTTAATTTGCTGCTCCTAAAAAGTAAGATACAATTATGCAGACACTATTTTACTCTGAGTAAGAACATGACCCTGTATTTATTAAAACAGCTTATTAACTTTGCCAAATAAAAGTTATCAATTGTTTGAGGAAAATTTTCTTTTTAGAGACACCTTCTTAGTTAGGCTTAACTATATGCTGCTGCTGGCAATTGCAGAATGTTAAATATGACAGAAACTGGTTGTGATTTTAACTGATCAAGTATTTGATACAACCTGAATATAGTGTGGTCACAGCTACTATTGCCAGCAGATTAGTCAGCATTTAAAGTTTCCTACAGTCTGTTCGATTACATGAATATTTTTGGCATACATTTCATGCCAGGAGAAATGAAAGGGAAACCACCTGACAATTAAATTATTGTGTTGAAAAAAATACAGATAATATTTCAAAGATACTAAAACAAAATTGAATTTTACACACAACTCAAATATGTTTAACGTACCACATCAGTGATGTTCAGTATTTTCCTTGTCATTGCTTCTTTGTCATGGTGTGGAGTTGGAGTAAACCATAGCTTTTGGAATGTCTCATTTACTAATTTCTGAAGGAAAAGAAAGTATTATCATAAATAAATAAACTTATATCATCACCTAAGTATTATTCCTAATACATCCATACAATAGATTTGTTGATGATCCATGCCATTTCATATGGAATTATGTAACCTAAGTGAGACTGTTATAAGAAACATTATCCGAGACAGACCTCAATCTACTATTATAGGACTTACACAGATGTCCAGTCAAACTTCAGCAAAATGAAACAACGGGAATTGATGCTACAGAAAATGGAGTTACCACCTTTCTGCATTAATTGGTATTCCTCAGGAAAACACAGTACTCTGAGAAGCTGACAACTGAACAAACAATTGCTACAGCAGAACTGCAGCAGCAATGGTAGGTTCCTTCAGTTTATGAAACCACTGTGACAAGGTGGGAAGGAGAGAGAAGCCAAGTCTATATACTCAAATATAGGAAGTATGTTCTTTTCCAATGTTTTTGAATGGAAGGCAATATAGAATAGAATGAAAGTGAACAAAAATTATTCCAAAATTACTTCTCATTCACGGAAATTTAAAATGTGCATTGAAGATAATGCCTTATTTTTTCTCATATTGTTAGAAGGGTAAAAAGAAGGAGGGGAGAGAACAAGGTCATCCTCCCTTTCCAGCAGCACCTTTGTTCTAGTTGTTCATCTGCTTGTTGGTTAAGAGTCTTCTCAGAAAGCCACTTGTTATTAATGTATCTCAAGAGGTAAAAATTTCTGCTGCAGCCTAAAAGTTACAGATTTCAAATTCTACTGAAAGTCTGATACAAATTTGTTATAGGTGTGCCCCTAATTACTCAACAGTTTTTAAATTATTTTGCCAAATTAAACAAAATAATGATTGTCAGGTTTATGATTTAACACATTATCTTAGGTTTGTGCCCTTCTGCGTATACAGTGCAGGGAAGGTAGAGTACGAGCACATAAGCAACATTTTAGGGGGAATAATTGCTTCACTGAACATTCAGAATTAATATGAAATTAGCACAGATTAATACTTTATAATTTTATATGCAAAACTGACAAATCTGGCAGATATTAATATCAAGTAGTTAATTTATACTTAAAGTTTATTTATTTCCAGAAATAAGTTTTATATGCTGATTTTACTGGTTAGGAAAGAGAAGTACCAGAGAAAATACCTGCAAGAAGTTAAAAAATCTCTGGGAAATAAATTTTTAAGTATTTTGATTGTCAGCAAGAAGTTCCAGAAAACGGAGGACAGAACAGAAAGAGAAATAAGTCACAGAGAACTAAAGAAAGCTAAAATATCTGCTCTCAAAAATTCAGAAGGATATGCTTCTTTCTACCTTAATGCCTTCTTCATCATTGACTCTCCGAATCATTTTCACACACATTTCTGTAATTTTGGGAAAGGTCGGTTGTTCAATGCAGATATCCCTAAGTATTTTTATGACTCTTTTTCTGACACTGATACCAGTATCCTGTGAAGACAAAAGAATTACACTATTAAAAACAAATTAGAAACATTAATTTATGTTCTATATGAATTAGTGTTAGAAGATTAGCCAATCTGACTTACAAAAATTTATTTAGAAAGGGCAACTAAAATAATCTTGAGTGCATTTATACTTGCTCAGCATAACTTGTTCTAAAGGTTCTGGCTAAATTCCCAGAATGCTGAAACACTTCCTCCACCTATACCCCACCATGTAAGAGCTCATGATGTTGCAAATGTATAATCCACTTCTTAACAGCTTACATGCCAGATATGATGATGTTTTAGCTACTTCATTGGAACACACAAGATTCCTTATAGATTTGAAAGGTAATACTGTAAGCCTTTGGATAAAGCTTATGGAGAAGATACATGCAAGCAGTCCCTTCAATTTTACTAGACTTCATTTAAGGAGATAGATTAGAAGCTTCACTTCGTATCACCTTATTCAAAATCCGTGGAATCTGAATGTCAGGTTTAACTGCTTTATGCAGTATTGTATGCACATGACCTACTTATCTCCAAAGGCTTTCACGAACTCGTTTTATCAAGGAACTACAGCAAATGAGTAGTACTTGACTAAAAACCTGACATGGATGCAAAGAGGTAACATTATCCTACAGTTAAATTAACATTGAACACCTAGACATAAACCCCACTTTTTTTGTACAAAAACTCTAATAAGCCTTTCAAAACACTAAAAATAGCTGCCCTCAATGATCCATACTTCAGACTTCAGAGATGTAGCAAAATTCCTCATTTCACCTTGTCCTGGTTACAGCTAGGGTAGAGTTAATTTCTTCTCTGTAGCTGTTACAGTGCTGTGTTTTGGATTCAGAATGAGAATGGTGTTGGTAACACACCAATGTTTTGGTTTTCACTAAGTTTTGTTTATCCTAAGTCAAGGACCATTTTTTTCCCCTCCTTGTGTTGTGCCCTGCCAATGAGGAGGTACACAAAGAAACTGGGAGGGAGCACAGCTGGGACAGGTGACCCAAACTGGCCAAAGTGATATTCCACACCACAGAACGTCATGCCCAGCATATAAACCGGGGCGAGTTACCCGGAAGCACAGCCGATCTAGGTTTGGGAACAGGGCTCTGGCATCGGTCAGCAAAAGGTGAGTAATTGCATCGTGCATCAATGGTTTGCTTCCCTTTTATTATCATTATCATTATTTACCATTATTATTGTATTTTATTTTATTTTCAATTAGTCAATGTTCTTATCTCAACACTCAAATTTTACAGTGATCCTCTTGCCCATTCCACCATGGTGTGGGTAAGAGAAGTGGGGGTTGAGCGAGTGGCTGCATGGTGTGTGCTTAACTTCTGTCTAGGCTTAAACAACGACAGACCTAATTTGAGCACTAATAATGCAGTTAAAAGGAATACAACCCTTGTCCTGATGCAGTACAACTTTCCGTAGAAGTTTACCTTTCAACGTAATAAAGCCTCCCTAGAAGCAAGTGGTGCATTTTACCAGGCTGTTCTTAAAACCACGATGGCTGACAATTCAAACAATTCCAATTTATTAAACACATGCAGTTAAAAGCAAATTTTCAAATGCCACTTATTTTATCATAAATATCACAAGTCACTGTACCAATATTCTTTCAATCAGCATGTCATAATACTGCTCAGCAAGTTGAGGACGGCACAGCACAAATCGTCCAAGCAGCTCCACAGCTGCTTCTCGTACACTAGTGGAGTTATCCATTAGYCGCCCATGAACTCCTCGTTGCATATCCAGCTAAAAAGAACAAATGAAAGAAAGATTCCAAATAAGAAATAAAGATTTATTTTATGAATGACAGAAGAATATATGTGCATAGTGGATATTTCCTTTTTTACCCTGGCTAGAATACTGGGGTCTACAGCAACAACCTCAGACAAACACTTCATGGCTTTTGTTCGAACAGCAATTGCATTTTCACCAAGTACACGCAGAATCTAGGAGAGAACAAAAACAAAGATTCAATTGTTTTGGGAAGGTAGCAAACAATAACTAACAACAGAAATGCAGCAGAATAACATACAAACAATAAACCAAAATAATAATAACTAAAAGCCAAATTTATCTTCTCAGAGAGTAAAGAGGTGCAGGTAAGTGATGTTTCATGGCACCAAAAACTGAACATGGATATTTATTATGATTTGCTACTTCTCTAAGATGGGTTATAAGGTTCTTAACTTTAAATTCTACTTTTCTCACTCAGCTGTGTCTTTCACCATGGTTCTTTTAACAGGAGAGTTGGATATAGGCACTATAAGAATGGCTCTTTATGCAGATCAAGGTAAGTAACGCAATGTAAGCTGGTACTGAATTTCAAACATGCCACTGTGCCAATATGTTAGTGCACTTCTCCCAGAAAAATTACACTGGTCAAACATGCACTGCGAACAACTGGCCAATCTGTCTTTTATTTTCAAATTAAATTAAGCTCAATTTCATGAGTTAATCTTACCAAAGAAGCATGCATCCTACAGGAGCTGTGAAAATTATTTCAACACTTTGTAATGACCTTCTTACTGTCTGTATATAATGATTTTGCCACAATCATACATTAATAAATAACATGTGTACATTATAACATTAAAAATGCATGCAAGAAAAAGAAACCTAATCACTTATGCCATCAATACAGAATAAGAAAGCACTTGGTGTTACCATAACCTGTAAATACCTCGGCTCAACAACGGACAGATATGGCACATTGCTGTGAAAGTGTTTAGAATCAGAATCCAACTGTGTTTCATTACACTAAGACCTCCAGCAAGTTTACCTGTGTCAAATAAATATCGAAGCTCTGGGCAAACGGCCTCATAGAGGCCAAGTAGCGAACAATCAAACATGCATCTTCATAGTCCACAGTATCAGAATTCATCCTGCAACAAATTAAAAGTTTAAATTAGGACATATTTATAAAAAATGATTAAAACTGTCAAATGCATGGTCAATAAAGCAGTGGTGCTCAAACATACTTTAATGTGCTGAACTGAGATGGAGCAGTTTTAATGATGCTGCGAAGAAACTTTTTGCGACTTTCTGCTCTATGCATGATTTGTCCTGTGGTCTCAACATCTTTTGCATGATGAGTTCCTTCAGATGAATCCTCATCTTTCTGAGATTTAATTGCCTTTTCTGTCTCCATAGTTGTATCACGGAACCACTGAGCTACATAAAACTTCCGAGAAAACTGGAGAAATAGAGCAGGATGCACAGAAAATAAAACCAACAGATACAGAAAAAGAAAATTAGCAGATTTACAATGAGATTTAGGGAATTTAATGCATCAGCATTATTTTGGAAAACACAATCAACAGTATATGTTAGGGTAACAATTTAATTCAAGCACTGATATGTATAATCAAAAATCATTTTATTCACTACATGTTACTGAAATTATTTGTATATATTCCCTGTGACAGAAAGCTGAAATTTACCACTAATGATGCATCAATTTCTGTATTCTCATCCAGATAATCTAGCAAAGCCTTTTGCAGCTGTTGAATTTCATCTTCTCCTGAAACCTATCAGAAAAAGGAATATAGTTTTAAAATAGAATATTACACAGTGGTGATTATCATCTGAAAATCTGCATGTCCACATATAAAATACACTGAAGTTAACGTTCTACAATTATCAATACAACTAACAATTTTTTAATCAATTACTTCTAAACTTTATAGACAACCAAATTAGACTGTGGCTCCAAAGTCTAAAAAAGATTAACAGCAGAATAAGACTGGTTTTAAAACAGACTGACTGGTTTGATTAATTTTCATTCTATGATCTTGTGTGAGGACCCTCTGCTATGGAGGAAAAAGGGGTGAAACCCATAAACCACCTTTATTTCCTCAATATTAAAGTGAAACACACAGATCCTTGCAGTTGCTGATGTTACAGCAAAGGTATTATTTTTTACCCCAGAATGAATGAGTTTAAGAGTTCAAAGCATGCCTACAAGGCATATAATACTGATACAGATTTACAGATATAGAGATATATATGGAGATATATAGATAGATAGATAGACAGACAGATAAGATAGATGGATTTAGCACCCTGATGTACGTGCAAATTGTGAGTGGAAATTCCAGCCTTTGAGAAACTTGAAACTCTGTAGATAACTGGCTTAATCCAAGGGGGTGCTTGATGCTTAACTACCTAACTACTCTCAAACAAATAAAACTATGAGACCAAACAAAGAGGAACCGTGAAGTCTGTAACAAATAATATTCAATAATCAAAATGGAAGTAGAAAAAACTTATGGCTACAAAAAAAATATTTCTTCTTCAGCAATGAAACTTCTAACCATCTTAAATTCTGTGCTAAAAACAACCATTGAGAATCTTGACACAAATGCAGCATATAATACAGCTTGCAAACATCTTGCAAACAGAGAAAGGTACAAGTAACAAGCCCAGAACATCGGTGTATCAAGAGATAAGCTAATGAAAAGCATACACAAGTGTTCAAATAAACTTGACCATCTATTTCTACAAAACAAAATATACTGTTTAAAAATGTTACAACAGAATAGATTTTCCCCTAAAACTAATTCTGTGAATCACGGGTGCAAACCACAGTAGAGAGCACTATATGCATTTATCAATCATTGACAAATATCCTGGTAATGACAGCAGAGCACAGAAGAAAATAATCAACAGAGTCTTGGTATTCAATTTAGTAGGAAATAAAAATCTGTAGAGGTGTGAGTTAATTTCTGAATGGAAATAATTTAAGTTTCTGATGACAACAGCTACCAATGGATCTTCTTATTTTCTGGCCATCTGAACAGGAAAGCAAAGTTCAGCTGTCATGTGCACTTTGTTCTTCTCTTACAAATAATATATAAATAACACAGAAGTCTACCCTGATTGATGGTTCTGCATAGTGCATACCTTCCACAATGCACAGATAGTACTGTCTACCATTACAGATGCTAACCACCAAAAATGGTAGAATGATGTTTCCTGAGAAACTGAAATTAGTTTTTAACACTCAATTGCCCACGGCAATCTTATTTTCTGCAGATGTCAATGCCTAGCAACTATCTGGTCCTGTAAAAACCCCAAACCAAAGAGAAAAACACAGATCACTGCTCAGATGACCTGAATATATCTTTCTAGATATATCTTCCTAGAATACTTTTCAATACAATTACAAATTCTGGAGATAAGGAAAGAGAAAAGTATTCTTCTGAAATACTTCCTCACTAAGTGTAATTGTCAGAATCACTGTCGACTGCAGAGAATTATAACCCCTTAGCATACAGAAGTATAAATTATATTAAGCCATGGATATAAAGATTTGACAGTGTATGTTGTGGAATATTCTAATCAGCAAAAGTTATGGGAACTATCAGCCTTATAAGGAGTAGATGACTTTTATTCTTTAACTGAATGCCTATTAACTGCAGAAGTTTTTCCTTCAATATAAATCTAATGGTCATTATGAAGTACATGTAGATCTGTAGCCTTTCAGGGAACTGAAAGGAAAATCCTGAGAAAAATCAGTTAAAGTGCACAGTTTTAAAAAGACACATGGGACATGAGATTTTCTCATCATATTATGTACTGTATAGAGCCCAAATGCATACACTGCTTTAATATCTGTTGCCACCCCTCCAGATTTTGAGCAGCATTAGCAGAAATCCAAATACGCATTAATGAAAGACTTTGCATGGCTAAGCTTTGGTAGCGGCAGGGGGCGCTACAGGGGTGGCTGCTGTGAGAAGCTGCCAGAAGCTTCTTCCATGTACGGCAGGGCCAATCCCTGGTGGCTTCAAAGACGGACATGCTGCTGGCCAAGGCTGACCCAATTAGACAGACTAGGCCTCTATGGTAACAGATTTAAGAAGAAAGAAAAAAAAGTTATTGTACAGTTGTAATTATGGCCAGAAAAGAGCAGGGTGAGAACATGTGAGTGAAACAGCCCTGCAGACACCAAGGTCAGTGGAGAAGGAGGGGGAGGAGGTGCTCTAGGTGCCAGCGCTGAAATTCCTCTGCAGCTTGTAGTGCAGCCCATGGTGAAGCAGCTGTGTCCCTGCAGCCCATGGAGGTCCATGGGGACGGAGAGATCCACTTGCAGCCCGTGGAGGAGCCCACGCCAGAGCAGGTGGGCGCCTATAGGAGGCTGTAAGCCTGCGAGAGACCCATGGAAAGAGGTCCCTGCTCCCATGCTGGAGCAGCCTGTCCTTGAAGGACTGCACCTTGTGGGAGAGTGACCCACGCTGCAGCACTTTGGGAGCTGTTGCCTGTGGGAGGGACTCACGTTGCAGCAGGTCGCAGGGAGCTGTTGCTCATGAAACGGAGCCATGCTGGAGAAGTTCATGGAGAGCTCTCACCCATAGGAGGGACCCCATAGTACAGCAGGGGAACAACTCCCCTCCCTGAGCAGCGTGAGAAGCCAGACAATGAACTGACCACAACCCCCATTCCCTGTCTCCTTGCGCTGCTGGGGTAGGAGGTAGAGCCGGCAAGGATGTAGGGGTAGGGGGAAGGTGTTTTTAAGGGCTCATTTTACTTCTCATTATCTTGCTCTGATTTTGTTAGCAAAAAATTCAATTAATATCTCTAATTAGAGCCTGTTTTGCCCATGCTGGTATTTGATAAGAGATCTCTCCCGGTCCTTATCTCAACCCATGAACCCCTTGTTAAATTTTCTCTCCTCTGTTCAGCTGCAGAGGGCAGTGAGTGAGCGGCTTTGGTGGGGGCCTGGCATCCAGCCAGCGTCAACCCACTACAAAGACATACGCAAGTTCAGTGAAAAAACCCAAAAACTCCCCGAAACCTCAAATTACACATAAAAACTAACTTTACACGACTAATAGATTAACGCCCTAAAGCCTGTATTTGAGTGGCAGAAGCTCAGTTACCACTTTGCAAGAACAAATGCAGGTTCATACGTATTTTTAAGGCCTATTAAGATAGAATCCAACCATTGCTCCATTATTTCCTCTGTATTGTCACAAGAAAACTGGCTTAACCACTGTAATAAACTAATTCATATGATCACTCCAGAGATGGTGGAAGGAAGACATGAGCTAACAAATGTGATACTTATAAATCACATATATTCGATTCAGAAGCCTAAACAGTGAATGAAGACTGATTCTCCATAATGTCAATTTTTCAAATATATTTTAAAATGTCAAGTATTTGAATGGATAGATCTCCATCTGGCTGCCATGGGATGTCTCACACACCTGTTTGAGGATTCTGGCTATAGATCCTTGATCCATTTTGCTAGTGACTGCATCTTTCCT